>CM068376.1:42182098-43382098 GCA_034769895.1 Magicicada septendecula
TATCAGTAACTACAGGTATTGATGGATGTCCTCGTTCCTTACATACCACGGCGCATCAACAGTACCGCAAAGAGCTTTATTGTGAAAAGCTTTGATTATTTTAAAGTTGGCTTTCTTTGTCCAACCCCAAAGTTACACACCATGGACCCACACCGGCTTCAGAACTTGTTTGTATAATAACAGTTCATTATGCAGTGGTAGTTCAGAGTGCCTTCCAAGTAGCCACTACATTTTCTTGAATTTTATTCCAAATTCTTCAAGTTTTTTCTGAACATCTTCATTCCATCTAAGCTTAGCACTTAGAGTCATGCCCAAATACTGTGCGTGTGTAATTGTTTGACGAATGTGTCAGTCACCGTTGTTCCGTGGTTCAGAAACGTCAAACCTACCTGATCGCAATCAGTTTTTAATTCATATCTAACCTATATAATCATCATCATCTTCACGGATTAAACCAAGAATGGTTTGTTCCGGTCTCAAATAGGCAAAGTTTACAGCTGGTCAATTCAGCCGATACTGGGCCATCCTGTCGAGTATACTCATAATATTCAGTTCATGCCGTAGGCCTATATCTGTGTTTCTTCTATGATCATGGGGAGTATACCCTGCCATGTGCCTGAGAAATCATATCTCAGCCACTTGGATGCTACTGGCCTGGCCTTTCGGTAAAGTTCAATTCTCAGACCCATAAAGAAGTGTGGGAAGAGCCATCATTGAAAGAAAGGAATGTCCCACTTGACTGGCAAATAGGAATTATCGCTCCTATATACAAAAAGGGAGACATTAAAGAATGTTCTAATTATAGAGGCATTACTTTAGGGAGCACGGTAGGAAAACTGTATGGGAGGATTCTAGAAAGCAGGTTAAGGAAAAAAGTAGAGCACACCTTGGAAGAAAGCCAAAGTGGTTTCAGAAAAGTTTCATAGTAAGGCAGTTATGTGAGAAAGCTGCCAAAGTGGGAAGACAAATACATGGATGTTTCGTGGACATGGAGAAGGCATTCAATAGTATACGAAGGAAGGACGTATGGAACATATTGAAGAGGAAGGGAGTAGAACAATAGCTTATTGAGGGCATAAAAAGCCTATACGGAAACACCGTCAATTACGTAAAAGTAAGAAACGAGGCATCAAAAACTTTCAACAGCAAAATAGGTTTAAGGCAGGGGTGTATTTTAAGCCCCTTGCTATTCAACCTGGTGTTGGATGATGTTGTCAAAAAATGTAAAGAAAGTATGAGTATATATAGGATACTGGAATATGAAGATAATAACAATAACAGAATTATGTTACGCAGACAATTTAATAATTATAGGAGAAACAGAAAAACAGTTACAGAATAACATAAAGGTATTTAATGAAGAACTTAGAAAGAAAAACATGAAGATTAATATACAGAAGACTAAAACTATGGTAATAGGAAATTCAGAAGAGAAACACAGTATAGAACTTGGTGGAAAATATTTAGAACAAGTAAAAGTTATAAATATCTGGGAGTAGTGATTAACAGCAAAGGGAATTTAGAGGAAGACATAAATGAAAGAATATCGAAAACAGGAAGATTATTCAATAGTATTAAATCAAGTTTCCTGGGTAAAAAAGAAATACCCACTAGGATAAAAACAGAAATAGTCAGAAAAATCATGAAGTCAGTATTAACTTACGGAAACGAAACATGGACAACAAATGAGAGAATAAAAAGCAAGCTAACTAGTATTGAAATGAGGTTTCTTCGAAAAATAGAAGGGAAGACAAAAAAAGATAGAATTCGAAATGAAATATTTAGGAAACGTTAGATATTGTTCCTGTAACAATAACAGTAGAACAAGCATAACTTAGATGGCTGGGACATGTAACGAGGATGGGGGAGGAAAGACTGGTAAAGCAAGTGTTTGAATCCAGAGAAACGAGTAAAAGAAAGAGAGGACGACCGAGAAAGCTCTGGAAGGATGAAGCCCGCGCAGCTGCAGAAAGAAGAGGACTAAATTGGGAAAAAATAAAGGAGCTCGCAGGAGATAGAAATTAATGGAGGGATATGTGGAAAAAGACGACCTCAGAGGACTCAACTCCAACATAGCTTTACACCGAAAGGTAGAAAAGCTAAGGATTAAGTAAGTAAGTAAGTAAGTATTTGCAGCAATCGATTAACTGAGTAATTTAGTTATGTTTTGCTCAAGTGTACATACTTAAGTTTTTAGATCCCTTAAGGTTACCGTCATCTGTATTCTAAGACTTTTACGCCGGGATGGATCTAGTTTTCTTTTTGTTAAATGCGCTTGCTGAATTGTCGAGTGATTGTTTCAAAAGCCGAACTGTTGACTCGAACTAAAACTTACATTCGTTTAGCCTCCCACAGGCAAAGACGGAAGGTGAAGGTTGTGTGTGTGTGTGTGTGTGTGTGTGTGTTTGTCTTTGTAGGCATCTTCGGAAGCAAAAAAGTAATTATATTTTATTTTAATTGACATTTATGTTTATTAACAACCAGGACTTTCTTGCTGAAGTACACTTAGTATCAGTTCGTCAGAGATCACCTATACGAAGTGCTTATATGAAATAATGTTCTACCGCCTAAGTTAATTTGATGGTTTACGTGTTGTGAAAGGGAATCTGAGGAAGTCACCAGGCCGTAATCTTTTCAAATGTTTCGGATTCCGTACTTGGATGAGATTCGAAGCTGGTCAATAAGGATGGCTCTCAGGTCGTTCAAAACGCGCTCATTTTCGACTGAGGCCATGCAAAGTGTCTCTCGATACAAACGCTGACAATTTTAATCTTAACGTGTTTGGACTATTTGGGCAACCACGTGAGTGAACGGAACGTATGTTTAAGTTTTAACCTGTTCTGTGTTTTAGAATTATTTGTCTGAAGACATCCACTGATTTCTCGCGTAGCCGAAAACTCGCTTCAAAAATTACGTCAGTGACGATTGCCAAACGTTTCCCAGCTGTTCGTAATAAACACGCTTAACGTACAGTGCTAAAGAGCGTGTAGTGGATAGCACGTAACGAACGGGGTTCGCGAATAAAATGATAACGCCAATGATTAATTAAAGTTAATATTCGAATGTAAAGAAAAGGACGAAGGACGGAGGACGACAAGGCAGTCACTGTGCGCGCACAAAGAGGAAGACAATTTAAATGCTGCTAGATGAATATAAGTCGCCTCGTACTTCCTGTCCATTGTGTTGTGTGTAATCGTCTTAATAAAACATTCCGTTCACCGCCCATTCTTTTATACTTACTGTGCTAAAAATGCGGAGAAAATTGTTACTTATGTTTTGCGTACAACAGGCCCAAAGCTTTTTGTTTTAACGTGTCAATAAACACACAAACACACGCACACGCACACTGTTTATCCCGTTCTGATGTTAGCGGTACCGAGAAGAGATTAATGAGTTTCCATATGAAATATTTGTCTGTTAGAAATGACAATCGATTATCAAGTTATAAGTTAAATATGACAAGGTAAGCCTATAGGTTAATTGTCAAACACGTGTTGCGTTGCGGGTGCCCTATATCCCTTTACTCGTGTGTGTATTTTATGTTAAACCGTGTGTCTTGTGTCAGTTATATTATTTGCTACATGACAGTGCGTTCATTACCAGGCTTCAATGTGTGTCACATGATAGGAAACCCATCTTTGTTGACTTTAATCAGGTTACAGAAATCATTTCGTGATAGGAGGTCAGACAATATTTAACATTATCAGGCTACATGTTTGTCTCAAGACAGGTTGTAGGCCTACATCTCTGTTAATAATGCCACGTTGCTCTATTTCTCTCGTGGTAGATACCGATTTCTGCTGAATGAACCTGGTTACATTATGCGTCCTATGATAGGACGTCATCTTTATTGACTCTAATCAGGTTGCATATGTTGACTCTAATCAGGATCATTTCGTGATAGGAGGTCGATCAACACATTTGTCTCATGACAGGACGTCCATTTCTCTAAGTACCAGGCTACGTGATTTATCTCGTGGTAGGACGTCCACCTTTGTTTAATCTAAACTGGACTTACATTATAAGGCGACCATCTCTGTTTAACATAGCCAGGCTTGACCGTAACCAGACTATATGTTTGTATCATGACGCCGTCCATCTAGAAACAGGCTACATTATTTGTTTCGTGTTAGGAGTCCATTTTTGTTTACTATTGTAACCTGGTTACATTATGTGGTTCGTAATAGGAAGCACATTTGTTGAACTAACCAGGTTGTATCATTTACTCTAGGGAGGCTTATGTGCCTCACAAGAAGAGTATACCTTTATCTGTATTAAATATAAGCACGTTGTAAAAGGTCTAAAAGTGCAAATTTCTGTTCATAACGCTACGTGTAAGTAACGTTCACGCAAACACACACACACACACACACACACACACACACACACATGCACACATATGCACCTACAAGGTGTTGCGTAGGAAAACTTGTATTCTCTACTTCGTTCTAATTCTTTTCCATCAAGGTCGCGATGCCCTCTTTAAGAAACAATAAACAAATTTTACATAATATATGCGGATCCATTTAATGACAGTGGCTAGAATATTAAGTACTTACGGCGGGAAATGATGAGCGTTACATCATTGCGGGTAAGCTCCTAATTCCCTCACTGTTTTAAACGAAATAAATTTATCGTTTGTTAAAATCAAATTAATTAGTTTCAATTTTTTTTAAGTTCTTGACGTATTTGATTGTAAGCGTTGCACGTCAAACACTACAGGGAGGTATCCTCAGTTAACACACTACACACTACGGGCAAAACACTAAACACTACACTGCGGGTAAGTTAAAAATATCTTATGTTTTTTAACTTAATTTGTTTTACTTTTTATGCTTTTTTGTGTACGTATATAAATGAAGACGTTACAAATAATATGCTAAGCAAAAAGTTAATTTTTCAGTACACAAAACGAAAATCTTATGGAGCTCTGAGATCTGCATCGTTTTCCTTCATGGCAATAAAAATAATCAGTTTTATCGACTTTCTTCGTTTTTGAATAAAATTCCTCAAATTTATTGTCCCAAACCACTTAAAACATTTTTTTATTTCAACTTCCGTTTCTGGCTCATAGCACCCCCTGAACTTAAAAGTGTCAAAGTAGGCACTGATTTCCGATTTGGCATAAAATGTCCTTTATTCTGATGCCCAGAGTCAATTTGTATGATGTTTTCAAAAATTTCTAGTCCTTGGTGTCTTAAAATTTTGAAATTTTCGAACCTGAAAACCATATTCAGAGTTTGGCTAAAATTCTCTTTAATTTTCATACTCGTGATGGATTATTACAACTTAAGAGCCACTTTTTTGGTCTCTGGTGTAAAACTGATCAATAATATATCCAGATTCTGGTTGATACTTAATTTGATACTCTACTAGGATATTTACGATTTTTTTTTCAAAGATTTTACCCCTTACATCTTTTTCTCCCATAACATATTTTTTTGGGAGGATCCGTCTCAAAAACAGCAGGAGTCTGGGGGTAGAAGTACGGAGGACCCGGTCGATCCATTAAAAATTTATTCAACAGTCAACCGTCTGGTTTGTCTCTCCTACATAGCACCGAACCGCTGTATGGTTAACTACCCAAGTTTCTGTACTCTTGCCAGAGACGATGTGGAGCCACAGTACCGCGAGGTTAGCTAAAAAATTATTACATTCAGACGGCCGCGAAAATATTATGCAGTATTTTCTACAGAGGTTATCGAGTGAAGACGGTTTCTCTGTATGCAAACGTTTATAAAGTAACTTAATAAGGAGATAATGCATAATAGTAGGTACTCACTTTTTGTTCTGTTCGATACTGTTTCACGTATAATGATACCGTTAACTTACAGGGAAACGCACAAACATCCTATTCTGTGTACAGTCATCAGATAATTCTCCAAAACAAATGGTAAATTCTAATAGAAAACAGACCGTTGTAAAGAGTGCCGCAAAATCTATAAGAATTGTACATCGAATTAATAAATCGATGTCAGCAAAATTTGTCATGTCGATAATTGTTGTACTAAGGTTTCGCTACAGGTACAGGCTACATGTTGTTCTAAGTTTATAGTTTTTAGTTAGTATTTTCTGTTGTCGTAGTAAAAGTGATCCACTTAATTTTGGCAGCAGTACGTGTGTGTGTGTGTGTGTGTGAGAGAGAGAGAGAGAAAGAGAGAGAGAGAGGGGGAGAGAAGGTTGTCGCTTGGCGGTTACCGGTAACTTGTTTTATTGATGACACAGGTAGCAGCTACTGTTTCTGCAGTTACCAATGTCATTCTGGCATTTTATGAGAAAGCTCTTGCAGAATGCTGTTTTTACCTGGTTTACGTATGTGCTGTCTCACTCGTTGTGACTCGCTCTTTCTCTTTCTGCCTTCTTGCTCTACCCTACCGCCTCTCTCTCCGCTTAACACACACACACACACACACACTCACACAAAACGAACGCCTGCACATTCGCACTAAACATTTTAAAGTGAAACTATTTCAAACTATAATTTTTCCCTTCTCCGTATGACTAAGGTATTACCATCGCTTTCAGTGTTGTCTTCTTCTCCCTTTGTCTGGCTGACACTCATTGTATTCTGCTTTAACAATTCCTTTTCATCCTTAACACGCAACCTTGTTGCATATTTTGTTGTTTCTAAGAGTATTCAGAAATGACATTAGCATACGGTCCTGTAGCGCGGCGCGTCAGCCATCAAGAGTTAGTGCAAAGCAAAGTCGATTTGTTTTTATTAAAGACGTAAAGGAACGTTTTCCTCGACGTGACCGTGGAGACATAAACGTGCACTGGTTAAAGTAAAATCTAAACAGTCTCAGGTCGTTTATAAAGTTTGGGGGGGGGGTTCCGATCTTTCTACAAATTGAGTCAAAATGACGTGTTATTGTGCACAGATTAAACGAGAGTTTAGAATAAGCTAGTAAATCCTGAAAACTCGTTCAAAAACTAGGAATACACAAAGGAAATGAGTACAGAATGTTTCATTCTATACATAAACAACAACAAATCGGAGTGCTGTTACGTTATGAAATGATGTCGATCTTTTGTAATTGTGAGTAGTGATGAATAGTCGGTAAATCATGTACTGTGATAAGTCTAGTGATTTCATACCGTTACTAGGCAAATTATTTCCTTCTAGGATTTTGTTGTCCATGACGTGTCCGTTGATTAACTAATTATAAGTGTAATATTACTGACAACTTCGTCAGCCTCTGACGAAGCTTATAATAAGCGAAAACTGGTTCAGGCTATAAGGTAAAAATTTAAAATTTTTACCAATCAAGAACTTGGTTCTGAGTCAGTAATATTATACTTATAATTAATAATATTCAGACGCAAGATTTTAGAGTAATAGTACTTAATATTACTCACCGTAGCGCCCAGTGCTTGCGATGAGACCAAATGGTAAGATAAGACTCAGTTCCGATGGGAAGCTGCATCGTTAATAACTGCAGGCCTCCATTCAATTTATTTCTATTATTTAGGTACTTTTAAAGACAGGACAGCGAGAGGAAGTTAAATGAAACTCAGTTTGTAGGCTTCCAGTAAGGTAATTTTTAATATTTCTGTATCGTAACGCAGAGCTTCGTTTCATTACTGCGCTTCGAGTGTCTTCGTTTGGTCCAGCAGCTCGTTTTCGAGAGATATACAAGTCAGGTCTGTGAATCCTGTACTATTTTACTAACTCACTGTTTAACGTTCTCTAACTTGTGACAAGTATAGTTACTTATATAGCAACATTTATATATATTCATTAAAGTGAGAATACTGATCTTTGTCGTGTGTGTATCGTGTAATATTACAGTAGAGTATACAAAATAAAAGCTCATCGTTCTTTAGTTATAAAAGAAATCTTTCATTCGTTAGTAAAAATCATTGACCAGCGTTTCCAAAGAAAAGTCTTCTTCTCTTCCGTTGTTCTCTTCTTAATTATCTGTTATCTTATTAACTCGTCATTCCTTCCCCCTCTACAACCAAAAAAGTCACTTCCTGCCTTTTTTCCTTTCCTTTGTTCGCGCGGCACCAGCCTTGGGAAGTCTGTCTTCCTTTCACGCGCGCGCGACAATCTTAACTGTTGTTTACTGTTATCTGGCGTATCTGTTCCGAAAATCATAACTCATTCGCCGACCGATTCGTCTGACATCTGCGCGGAATTAATTGAACGCAATTATCTTTTCAAAATACACCGAGGAAACGGGTTAATCGTTAATGAACAGCCCGAGCACTTGCTTCCGTTCTCGATACTCAATTAATTTACGCTCGGCGTTCACTTGACGGATGGAAACAAGAAATTTGACAAAGATTTGTTGGCTTCATAATTTATTAGCGGTGTATAGAGTTTTTCATTTACCGGTTCGAGTTTTCGAGTTTCTTGATAGTAAACAAAAAAATTAGGTGTTCATGTTCAACTTTATGCAGCAGATGAGAGTAGGAGTTGTTGTAGTAGTAGAATAGATGTAAAGCTCACAAGTATTTCGTGATACCTCGCTCTCTCTGCCCCCCTTCCCTGTAACCGTCTTTCTGTGAGCGCACAAGTACAAAAAGATCTTCCACGTTAATAAGTTCAGAAATTGGTATCCGTGAAGATAGAAGTGAATCCAATTTCTTAATAATTCCGCGATTCCATGCAGCGTATAAATCTGAAGTGCTCTTTGAATTCGGTACACTTTATTCAGAACTTAAAATGTTTTGGTAATACCAGTGTTGACGTGAACAAACACCCGATCGTATAGGACTCTTATGTGTTTGCTTTAGAATGACGTCAGCAGGTTTTAGGCGCAAACACAAATAGTGTAATTAAAGCAATTAATATAATTACAGTACGCTGCGAGAATGACTAGTGTAATGACATCCTAATGGGTATTTACAACGGAGTTCTGTTTACAAGGTAATTGAATTATTTGGAGCCGAGGGATCACGTACCGGCGCCCGCGTATGTGTGACACTGACGATTTCAAACAGGACAATCTTGTGCCATCCTGTTGCCGAACCCAGAAGGACATACTCATGGGTGGAGACTATCTCACTGTCTAACGACCCGACATTACTGTGCCTTGGATACGAGAACTCGCCTGTAAGTCTGAGCGACTTGCTGCCGTAAATTGCACATGTTCAATTTTAAGTTGTAATATATAGGAATTCAATCAGTCTATAAACATTGCGAAAATCTACGCTTACCTTTCTGCAAATTTGGGTGCGTGTGCGAGAGAGAGAGAGAGAGAGATCATACTACTGTTGGCCCCTTTCCACCATCTCCAGACTGTTGCCAAATTGTTTACTCGCCTTTGGTTATCCATCCTCTGGAAGTGACCGTACTAGTAAGTTGTATTTGCCTCGAGGACCCCGATATCTGTTCCGTCATAAATTGAAATACTCTCAACAGTACAAGATGGTTTCCATTCTTTCTGAATTTGATCATTCCACATTGTATTCGGTCGACGGATAACGGTTTTCCTGTCGGAGACTTTGATAAAAAAACGCCTCTGTCGCTTCGGAAAACGTCACACCTAAATATCTGAAAACATTACTATTGACAGCGCTCGTTGCATCAACTTAGCTCTAGTGACGAGACCTCTTGTCATTGTTCGGTGATGGACGTAACTTGTTACACCTATAAATCATGCTTATAGTTTCTTATTAATATGACAATCTTTATTTTATCTTTTCTGAATATACAGTCCTATTCTCACGCTCCTCTTAGACGCCCTTCACCGGATTTTTGTCATCAGTGTCTTTTAGCTCACCAGTTGTGGTGGCGCACGTGACAATAGATCTAACTAGTCTCGCATTTCGTGAACCACCGGAGGCAAGCCAAACAAATTTATCCCCTGTTCAGTCTCGTGTCGATTAGAGCGACCTGATGGTCTGCGTTGCGTTCATGGTCTTATTATGCAGTACGTCTCAAGTGTACCAGCATTGTCGCTGACAGATAACTGTGCTCCTCGCCGTTATGTACTAAGTAACTCTCCCTCACATTAGTGACTCTGTTCAGTTAACTTTCGCATTTATATGTAATTCATTTATATGTTTATACATTTGCCCTTGGACTAATGAAACAGGATGACACACACAATGGCGTTGTGTTAGATTAAATTTAGTTGTATTTTTCTCACCGTCATATGCGAGGTGTCTTCTATATAGGCCTATCTCGTGGAGCTTGAAAGTAATCTCGGATATATTGAGT
Organism: Magicicada septendecula; assembly: GCA_034769895.1. Lineage (NCBI taxonomy): Eukaryota > Metazoa > Arthropoda > Insecta > Hemiptera > Cicadidae > Magicicada > Magicicada septendecula. The sequence continues at coordinate 42,192,270 of CM068376.1, forward strand.
GCAAGGAGTGTTCTCTCGAATCTCATTGTGGTGGGCGAAGATAGTGATACAAAGATCTTACTGGGCGCAGGCCTGGACGCTCACGATCCCCGTTCTTAATATTTGTCATACAGCCCTAAACGTAACCATTCTTTAGTAGGACGCAAGATATCAAGACTTTCTTCGTCTGTACTCACGAAGACTCTTGTTTTCCCACGTCCGACTGACGAACGAACTGTAGCCAGTCTATTGTTGGCGTGAGGAAGTCTGTATTGGATTTCGACTTTTTTTTATACGGAAAAGTTGAGCAACAACAAGCGCGTGTTGCTGTCGCGCATGAAGCCTTTCGTTACAGTCGAAATGTCACGCAAACTTTACGTTGTAAAAATAAAGGTGAAACATTTTCAAGAGTTTATAACGTCTTCTTAATAATCTGCGTTGCCGGGCGAATAATTATTTCTCCCTACGTGCAGGTGAAATTGTTTTTACGCGGGGTTTCCAGTTACGCAAAATTTCAATATATTTCAATATAGATTGTTTCCTAATTTGTCGGAAGTCGTGCGTTAGCTGTCCTGTCCTTTCCGAGAGAAGTTTTGTTTCTAAGTCGAACTTTTATACTTTTGATCCAGAACTCACCGACAACATTTCCTCCAAATTATCCATCCTCAAAGTTACGCTTACTGTCTTAGGTCAGTAGGCAGAATAAATAATGTAGTGTTGATATCCTTGGAGTATTCCAGAATACCGCTCGTTAGCTTGGCGGTTAGGAACCGCTCGTGAGTCGTGTTATGACAACGATCAGATTACAAACGTATGTAAATATGGCAGATGTGGGATTACAATACAATTTCGGTTCGCATGTAACAAACGTTAACCGTGCCGAGTTTGATACACGTAAACACGACAGTCGATTTATAGAGAACTGGATCTCGTGCTGAGTACGTGACGTAATGAATCGACTAACAACATTGGTACACAAGTTTAACTACTATAGGATTAGTTCGTTGTAGTCGATCTATATCGTTGCTAATTAATTTCGTTCATCCCAACAGACAAAACAAAGTGGCGCCAACACTTACCCCGAAGGGTGTCAGAAGGGAAACAGTATACATACAGTTAAGAGAAACTCACAGCTCTCATAGACGATTTTAAATCAAAGTAACGAAACTAAAAAGTTGACCAGTACGGCGTGGCTTTTTAACGATAAGCAATGCAAGTAGGAGAGACTCGGATCCACGCTACTGCTCTCGAGGAATTCGCCACGGATATTCTTAAGATGAATGAACTTTACGATGGAGGGATAAATGTGGTTGACAGCGAAATCCACTTGTCATGTTTACTTGACCAAATGCCAGCGAGGCTGTCAAGCTGTTTACTTATCCATCAATCAGTGTGTTTGATTCTTATTCCCACATATTAAGCTACTGCAACACTTCCACTCGTTGTTATTCCTGTTCTAATCCACTTGTTTTAAATCTAAAGACAAATTCTTCGCAAGAATGTAAAACTCTGCAAACGTATAAATAAATGTTAATGTGTCCACGTATTGTGGGCGGCGCTAAATGTTACACTGATTCACTGGTTACTGTCGCGTATTCTAATCTGCACTTTTATACCGCGAGAGCCTTTGTCTTCGTGTAAGGAAATTCGTGGATCGATTAGCCTACAGTTCGCTCAAAAACATTATTAGGATATAAACTGTGACGGTCTTTATTTATTTTTTAATTTTCTTAGTACGTTTATTTATGCAATCTGTTAATAAATAACAATAAGCATAATTGTTTACAGAATACATGGCATGAAGATAATTAGTCCATTGACTAGTTCTCTGTATGAGTATTTAAAAGTAACAGATTATGTATAATATACTTATAGTGTTAGAGTCTAGGTAAGTCCAGAGGAAATGTTAACTTTAGACGTCTTGTCTGTAGGCTGTTGTCTAGTAGATTTATGGCTAAAGGATTCGTGTGCTCTTCAAGCCGTTTCTCTGTACATCGCAATGGTTTCACTGACTGAGGGCAGGTCCAGGTCTGTATAGATGTCTTTGTTGCTGATGAACCACAGTGCGTTGGTTATGGCACGCAACACCTTGGTCTGAAACCTTTCCATTTTGGCGATATTGGATTTAGATGCAGTTCCGCAAAGCTGTAAGCCGTACGTCCACACAGGCTTGAAGACAGTGTTGTACACCAACAGCTTGTTTCGCATTGACAGTAACGATTTTCTGCCCAGGGGCCAACATTGCTTGCGAAACTTGGTGTCCAGTTGTTTTCTCTTCATCCAAATGTGGTTGCGCTAAGTCAGTTTTTTGTCTAGCTGGATGCCCATCTATTTTACAGAGTCGGCTACCGGGATAGCCTTGTTAGTTAATTTCACAGTTAATGTTGTCCCGTGGGATTTTGCGAAGGTAATGTGTGGTGACTTCGTTTTATTTAATTGTATTCTCCACTTATTTGCCCATTTTTCAATCGCATGTAGCGAATTCTGTAGTAAAATGGTTGCTTCCACCGGACTTTTGTTTCCAGCAAGGATTGCAGTATCATCAGCGTACGTAGCAGTAATCCCATCATTGCTAGTTGGCAGATCTGCTATATAGATTAGAAGACGGTCTTTATGACGTTCAGAAACTCTGGGTGTATGTCAAAAGCGGCCTACACACAATATTTCGGTGTGCCACATCGTACTGAACGCGTTGCCTACACACGGTCGCTGTCCACTGTTGGTCACTACACTCGCAAGGTTTTTGTAGTTTATCATGTCACCGGAAGAGGAATTGCTACTGTGGGGTGCTGTAGCTTGTGTGCGTACAGAAAGAAAAAGAGTAAACGAAAACTGTGTGTTAAAGATTAGCAAAATGCTCTGACGGAGCTAGAGCTACATCCTAAAGACGGCCACAATTATTTAAGAATGGATAAAGAAACTTATTTAAAACTGCTCTCACTAGTTTATCTGTGTGAAGGACTGAACTTAGCTGACTGCTACACAGTCCTTACTTCTACCTGATGTCATGCCGATGTGATAGTGCGTAGACCGCTTAAGATTTTGTGCATTGAAAATTATTGTTACACATTTGAAAGTAATCGTAGAAAAAATGTTGATGACTATACGATAGCAGTTAATTGCCTAATAAAATTTGTTTATTAGACGTATATTTTGAAGTCTGTTCCTTCCTTCTGGTTAGTAGTCGTAGCCTTCCAGTCTGCAGTGGCACCACATGAATTCCGCCTCTCAGCCACAGTCTCTCCAGGCCCTTGAGTCCTCCCTCTTCTTGTCTTTCCCAAAGGACTCCCGGTTCGTAACCTTTGCTGTATGTGTACCATCGCCGCCTCTCCTTTCCACGTCTGTCTTTTCTGTTCGTTATAAAAGCACATGTTTTTTTTCACCTTCATTCTGTTTCCATTCTTGAGAGCCTACAGTTGTCCGTTTTCGTTATTGTAACTTTCCCTTTGTTTGCGACCCGGTTTCAATCTCCACACGTCATTACACTACGCACCATATGGTATTGTTGGCGTGTCTTGTAATACGAGTATCCTAGAATATAAAACTAAGTAAATCTTCTATTGCAATGAGTGCCCTGTCCCTGTCAGGTGCTCGGTTTAACTTATGGCCAGTTTCCCACATAGGGCTAACTTCCTCCTCAGTTTTAAACTCATACAGCTTACCACTTTTCTTCTTACAAATTATTTTCGCCTGACGTATTCTGTTCGCTATTTGTCTCTTATTCGTTCCACCATTTGTTATTCTACGAGAATTCCGGTGGGTCACCCTTGCATTTGTTTCCTGACTTCCCTCACTAAAGTTAAGTACAGTTATTTGAGACCTAAGGATAATAGCTACACTGTATTGGAACCAATCTGCAGTGGTTAGAGTAAACTGATAAAGAGAAAACTGAAGAGGTACAGATTATACGTGGAGTATACTATCTCCGCTTTTATTCAACATCTACTCGGAAGGTATTTTTAGAAAAGCTTTAGATGAATGTGATGTGGGAATCTCTTTGAACGGTGAAAGAATAAATAACATACGCTTTTCGTATGATACCGTCATATTCGCAGATAGCTTAGAGGGGTTGCAACAACTAATGAATGGAGTAACAGTAGATATGGTCTAGACATCAATGTTAATACTCGTAAAACGAAGCTAATGATTGTATCTAAGTACTGCACCCTTAATATAAACCAGAGGCCAGTTGAACGTGTAAGCCAATTTACATATCTTGGTATTATAGTCGATGAACAATGGGACCACTCTCAAGAAATAAAGAGCAGAGTTGAAAAGGCAAGAGCAGTGTACACTAGAATGAGCAGTTTATTCAAAAAAATAAAAAGTCTCGATTTAACAATAAACACAAAGATGAAACTTCTACGCTGCTACGTATTCTCGGTCCCCTTATACGGGCTTAGACTTTGACTGAAGCCACGACTAAAAAATTGGAATCTTTCGAAATGTGGCTTTACCGTAGAATACTGAGCATTTCATGAACAGCACATATAAATAATGTTGAAGTTCTTAGACAGATGAAGAAAGATAGGGAAGTTATTAACGCAGTGAAGATAAGAAAGCATCAGTACCTAGGACGTCTCATGAGAAATGGACAGAGATTTTACTTATTGCAGTCCATATTACAGGGAAAAGTACTTGGAAAGTGAGGAGTTGGGCGACCGAGAATATCAAGGCTGAGAAATTTAAGGAGCTGGAATGGCATGTATACAACTACCTTATCCGTGCAGCAGTAAAAAAGTTAAAATAGTCTGTATGATATCCAAAATCCGAAACGGATAGGAGCTATCAGAAGACAGTTATTTAGCGTGTATTACTGATCGACCCATTTCACGCAGATGAGTGGCGCGGCGAGGGATTCACCTCGTTTCTCGACAGGGTTTAGTGAACGTGGAAAAATTAAAATTCTACTGAATAAAATGTAACCGTATAAGTGGAGTTAGTTATGTGAGGCCGTATTTGCAATATCATTGTCTTAAGATTATAGGAAAGAGATAGTCGTAAATCGTGTTTGTTTGGCCCCCAGTAGGCTATGTCCAACTCAGTTGCAGTGCAGTAATATATATTCCATAGCAAATGCATCATGTCAAGCAGTCTTTTTACTTGCTATTGGAATTATACAGAAGTGACTTCCCTGGTTTCAAGACGTATCAATTGCCATCCATATTTAGTATTATTTCGTACACACAAAACAACAATAATCTATCAGTACAACTCTCAGCAACCAGGGCATCCTATAGTAGCCCTACACAACCAGTTGAATTCCGTTTGTCGCAAAACATTTACACACACTGAAGCGAAATTTTATTAAAAAATTCGTATAAAACGGTTAAGACTGTTAAGCGTGTGTAGTTTACAGGTATCGTTTTATTTATACTGATGTCGTCTTTATCGTTTCAGGACTTTGTTAAACTTTTGGTAGCTAATATCTTGATCATGACTAAGTTATTTTGTTAATAAGATTTTTTATAACTCTTGATCAATAAAAGAGTTATTTTTCTTTTTGTTTTTTGTCGTTTTATTAAAAAAAAAAAAAAATCAAAACCGCCATATAGAAGGGTGAGTCCCCGTATCAGATCATACCAAACGTTTCTCTTACGCCAGGACGAGTCTTAGGCGGCGTGTATTACGAGACCATTGGCTTATATAACATTTAGAAATTATGAATCATAACAGAATAAGGTGATAATAATAATAATAATAATAATTATTATTATTATTATTTTATAAGTTATCTTTTTATCACCAGTGTATCTTAGTCTTGCAGTAGGGTATAGGTGTATTGTTAATTGAAGACCTCGGCTTCTCAGGGGTTTCTTAACTATTCCAGTTTTGTGTTAACAGAATTTGTTTAAATAATTCTACTTGTACTTAACATTATTGTTTTCGAATAGCGATATAGTATTTGCGTTCTCAACCAAGTCTTCAGTGGACATTAGCGATTGCAAACATTTGTGCTTCATGTTTGCTCTCATAGTGGAAGCACACTACATGTACAAGTAGAAATGTGTACAGTGGCCTAATGAAAGAAGCCCAGTCCGAATTGGGAAAACCCTAATTTTAGAATATTTCATACAAATCCATATTGTCCTTTAAAAAAAATGTATTTTTTTGTCCTTTTGAAAAGTTGCTGAATTTTTCTTTTAATTTTTATTTGTGTGTTTCATGAAGTCTGAAATATATTAAATCCCGAATTAGAAAAATTTAATTTTGTTATTACTATTATTATTATTATTAATAATAATTATATTATTAATATTATAAACCACTTAAAGTAATAACTTTGTGAATTCAAAAGTTTCGCAGCGTGTGTAAGTGTGGCTAGTTGCACAGACCTCCGACGCTTCGGGTATTTACTGCGCATGTGCGTGTGTCGTGTGAGATTGCGCACTGCGGACGCCAATAAAACTACGCAGCTCTGTCATTGTAAAATGCGTAAACTTATGTAGGTCTGTGCCATGGGCGTAACACAGGAAGGAGAGAACAGAACAAAGGTAGAAATTTGAATTATAAAACGCAGCACGCCAAAATCTGTTCAACGTTAATGAATTCACTTTGACCGGAGTACAGTAGGCCTGTACGTTTTGTTTCACAGTTTGTCAACACCGATTCGAAGAATGCATCGGATTTCTTACACATTTCGGACTGAAACGTTTACTAATAATCTAGTCACGTGTTTATGCTAAAGTAACAGCTGTATTGGCTACTCAACTGTTGAATAATTAAAAATTCACACGTAGAATTACAATAGATAAATATTTTGTGTAAGGTAAAATTATATTAAACTACAGTTTATGGATGAACTGCAGACTCCAGATCACAACGCCTACATAACATCACCACACGATCCTCCCATTTGTTCCTTGCGCCAATACAGGGTTTATAACTGACGCCTGTGGTTTTTAAATGTACCTAATAATATTGCCTTGGAGTAAGAAATAGTTAATGTTTCATTTTCTAAAAAAGAAAGGACTAATGCCTTTATAAAAATAAGTGTTAAAACGAATAAAATTAGCTTTGGGAAAAAAATTAGATTAGACTTCGTGTTTTTACGTTTGTGTTCCAGGTGGATTAGGATTAGTTTGGTTGCAACTATTGAAGCTGTTAGCAACTATACGCGTATTGAATGATGAATCTTCAGACTTACTGATTCTCTCATACTATCTCTTTTAAGGTCTCCCATCTTCAGATCCGTCAGCAGACAATCTCTTGTTCTTCCTCTTCCTCACAATCCTTTTTTTCATTTTTGAACGAGAGAAGCGACTTCTCAGTTTTAACTCGACCGTTTAGCATTTGTGTGTTTGTTTGTCTATCTGTTCGGGGTATGTCTCGCGATAGCTTTTGAACCCATCAACCTATTTTGTAAAACTTGGTACGCGTGTCCATACTTTTACCGTATGTAACTCTGTTGTTTTTTAGATCCCCCCCCCCAAATAGGATCGCAAAACTGTGAGGAATCTAAATTTTTAAATAATTGCAAAAGTAAGTCCATATGGGGTACTAAATTAAAGGGAATTTTAACCAAAATATGAATTTTGTGTTATTATTGGACACTTCGAAGTTTTTGGACTCCAGGGCCCCATAAGTGTGGCAAAAGTTCGATAAAATTCCAAATTCCTTGTAGGATAACTAAGAGAATTTTAACCAAAACTTGAGTAGGCCTATAGTGTACAGTTTTTGGGAATGTCAATATTTGTTGACTCCAGGGCCCAGAAATGGGATAAAATATTTTGAAAAAATGTTCAAAATCCAGCCAGGCGCCAGACTTAAGGGAATTTTAACACAAATTGGATTGTTTGGATTTTTTAGCGTTTTTTGTGTAATTTCTCTACAAAATTACTTTTGCTAAACAAAAATACTTGATTAATCGGGATTTTCGTAATTTTTCGTATAATTGAAGAATTATCAAAGTATAAAAATTGAAGGATTATCTAGTATCAAAATTGAAGAATTATCTAGTATCAAAATTGAAGAATTATCTAGTGTCAAAATTGAAGAATTATCTAGTATCAAAATTGAAGAATTATCTAGTATCAAAATTGAAGAATTATCTAGTGTCAAAATTGAAGAATTATCTAGTATCAAAATTGAAGAATTATCAAAGTATCAAAATTGAAGAATTATCTAGTATCAAAATTGATGAATTATCTAGTATTAAAATTGAAGAATTATCTAGTATCAAAATGTAGCCAGTTTTAAAATGTACTTCGTTCAAAATAGTGAGCGAGTTCAGGGAGCAGACCAGTTAATTCCTGTATCAAATATATTCTCAAAATGACATAATACCGAAATACCAAAGTGACAGATGTTGTCCTGCCAGACGTAAACAGCAATTAGACTACAACGTAATGTCAGACTGCAGACATAGGGTGCACAACGACATCGGTACTGTTTGGGCTTTGTTTTAACGAGTTGGCCAGCACCAGCACCTGGCGATACGCTGACATTTCAATAAGAAAGACTAAACGATTGCGTTCCACACGAAGTCGTAAAACTTTTACAGTTTCAGCAAACACTGGTACGCGTTGTTTGCCCTTTGGCCTCGTCTACGGCGTAACGTCACGAGTGTACAGCGTTCGGAAATACGTAAAGAAATATTTTCGTTTTTTTTTACAGCGCCAGTAATGAAAAAATAAAGGAAGCTTAAATAAAACAAAGAAAGATTCTTTCATAGTAGCCGACTCTCCATCCGACTGGTTATTGAAATGAAACTGCAGACACACACATGTGTTATACCCAAGAAGTTAACAAGCAAATTCGTTTCATTTACTAACAGTGGCTGATGAATTTCAGTTCTGGTCAGTTCATTATCTTCCATATTTGAAGTTACGCTTGTGTCGCGTCGTAACACGCTATATATACAAAACGCATCTGATATGTAGTGATTATGTTAGTTAAATTTTCGTATTATCAAATATCAGAAGTATTAAAGTTTAAAACGTGAAAGTATTACTAAATTGATTCAGACTAAATAATAAGCGAAGCCTGGCATTACACAAAATTCAGTAAAATAATATTTGCATTTCATATCATTCCAAGTTTAAGTTTAGAATAAGCGATTCGATGCGGAATAAAAACACATTTCTCTGGCTAAAAGTCGCAAAAATAATTTGTGTGTGTGCGTGTGCTTACACGGTACGGCGCGTTACTCGCTTCTCGGTTTCCGTAATATTTTGTCTTTGCCGATCATTTACTGCCCTTAGCTTGATGTTTGTATTTCAACTACATACGTCCTCCCTTCTTTCTCATTTCTTGAGGTTTGCTAATCCTTCTTGCATTATTCGCGTACGACCATACAAGTTCAGTGAGCACGCAACAGTTTCCAAACTTGTGCAGCCTTCGCTACAAATCCAACGAGGCGTTTCTGCTCAACTCACCTGACGAAGTTGTCTGTCTGATCGTTGCTTTATCTTAGCTTATTTTTGTAATTATGTCTCAGGATTCCTCTGTAGTAATTGGAGCATCGTTGTACCTGTGTTTAGATTCAGACCTTCACTTCGTTCTGACTCCTTCCGTATACTACTCTCTGATTTGTCCCCATTTTGATGAGGTCATTAAGTTTTTACTACTGCGTCGCGACTTTCATCTGCCAGAGCTGACGGCTGATCATTGTCGGTCTATGAATAACCAGAAACATTTTATACAGGACAAAAATTACTGTGCCGGAGGAATGTGAATAAGGAACACTACACACTTCTATCTCGGTTACTGACGCACACAGTGTTAGCGGAACATTCTCTAATAGCAGGCGTCATCACACCACTCGAAAGCTCAAGAAAACTTAAAACAATATTTGCTCGAATGCTAAGGGTTAGGATAACAGCTATAACTCTAAAGGTGAAGAGAGGACTGTATAATAAAGCTAGTAATGAATTAACAGATAGTTAGGAAGGACTAACGTGTGTCGAATCCCTGCGATTGGCAGTTCATAAAGAATTCCTCGGGCAGACGTGACTCGCATGACAACAACACCAAACGTACGCCTATCAATCACTTACAAGCGCCATGTTGATTTATTACTGTTGTTTCTTATTTGTTTGAAGTTTTTTGTCCACTTATATGCAAGCAGAACCAACGGAGACGACGGTGGAATATGCACGTGTGCAAACCGTTTCCGCGTACGGAGCGCTCTTACGTCCTGATAGTTTATAACTTAAGGTGGAACGACAACCGCGCTGATGAGTGAAAAATATTAGTTCACACAATAGGACCTATTAATTCTGATTTATTAGAACGTAGTTCGCACATTCACTTAGATTAAACTGTGCCGGCAGCCTTTCAGTTCGTTTTCGTCCTGGCTTCCCGGATCTCAGCGGCAAACTGTCGCAACTGAGTGTTAGCATACCAACTGATGCTGTCATCTAGGGGAATAGGAGACGCAGACACCTCCTGTTCGGAAATCCCTCGTTGTCGACATCCCACTTGTGGAGTAAGAAAGACTTGAGCTTGTATCGTGAGTTAACTTCTCGAAAGACGAGAGTGTCGTTCTCGCCTAGCCCAGCGTGTGGCGTTTGCGTCAAGGCCGTTCACTTCCGTAGCACTCCAGACTGTTCGAGAATACTTGTAAATATGCACATTATTCTGGCACGCCGCCAAAAGAATAACAAAATTATTCTGAAACACCTGCGGGACCAATATACGCAACAGATGGAGATTTAGAAGTTAGTTACATATGGCAAGATTGTAGTGCGCGGATAAGTGATTGCGGAAAGTGACTACTGTGTTATAATTAGTGCGGAACTCTTAATAGTTGACATTATTATTCAGTGTGGACAAATGTAACTTGAATTACTGTATGCGAGCCTTACAGTAATTATCTTGTTGATTACAAATTGTTATTTGTGACTCATTAAAATTGGTAATTAGTGACTCTTCATTGGTGTCCATATTTTGTTTCCACTATAAAATACGACGATCCGTCAGAACGTGGTAACAATATTTATTTTCTGAGCTTTTCCCAAAAGTGTAAAAAGTAACAGTAGGCCTGAGACAAAAAATAGGCCTGTGACTGTCTCATTTTGTTATTTAATTCGTGTCCAGCGACAGTGAACAATCACACACTACGAAGTGAATAGAGCGAAATTAATATCACATCGCACGAATAGTTTCGATTTGACTAACTGGACACACCAATATCAACGATGTGCGTAAATTTGGTTTATGAACACCGAGTCCTGATAACAATGCCTCTTACCCGACAACAATGGCCATAAGTCGCGTTCATCATTCTCAAAACACGTATTGTTTGTTGTTACCAGGATCGAATGTGTAAAGGAACGACGTTTGTTTTGGGGTTCAAAATACATTAAACATGCTGCCTTTTCTAGACTAATGTTATTGTTGAGTTACGCTGTATTTAACAACTAGAATTAGTATAAACGTTAATTGAACTGAAAATTAAAAAACACAAACAAAATTGTTTGACAAGCATTTGCGTACAACAAAATTCAGTTTACATAGGCCTATTCTATTTTGTAATGTTTGTATGACGCCCCAGTGTTTAAGGACTAAACGCAGCGGGGTAGGTGATAAGGCTACAGTTTATATTTGTACAGTAATTGTATTTGTATTTGATTTTCCCTTTCCCTTTGTTTCTCTGCTAGTTCCGGCAGCTTTTATTATACTTTATTCAACTGTATGGTTGTGTTTGTATGAATTCGAAGGAATTATAAAATCGGGAGGGACAGAGGGAGAGTGAGAGAGAGAGAGAGAGAGAGAGAGAGAGAGAGAGAGAGAGAGAGAGAGAGAGAGAGAGAGAGAGATGATGTTATACATATACTGGTATGTAAACGTGTATCTTCTGTCCAGACTTTTGCCTCCCCCAAAAAAATAATTGAAATATTTCAAATATTGCTGAAAATAAACGGTAGGCTATACTCAGAATGAAGGTAGTTATAATATTACAGTGTTGACACTGGCAATGGAATTACGCGTGCGATCCTTAAACGAGATGTTTGGACCCGTATAGTATGTGAATTAATTTTTAATTTGTAATTATAATGTATAAAATAAGAATACGACGAAATGGTGCAAACGATAACACTGGTCTACAAAAAAAAAACTTTTTTTTGTCTCAGAGACTTTATTGGCTGAACTATATAGTATTTTTTGCGCTGAATTCAAAAACGCCAACCATTTTTCTCTATCACGTAAGGGTTTCGTGTGACAGCCAGGTAAATATTTTACATTAATAACATTTACAGTAAAGAAATTAATCAATGTTCAACGTACCTAAAAGGTGTTAGTTGAAGATTTCCTGGAGTACTTTGCATCAGGAATATTCCTTTTGAGAGTCCAGCAGTAATCTGCTAACATATTTGAGCTCCATTTTCGTTGATACCTTTTTTCCATGCTTGAAATGTCTTGATGAAAGTGTTCACCGTGTTAATTGCTTACGGCTTCCAGGTTTTCCCGAAAGAAATCCAAGTGAGAGTGAAGAAAGTGGATCTTGAGAGACATATTGCAGCCTAAATGTTCATATGCTTTCAGCAGCTGATTTACTAAATCCCTGTAGTTGTCAGAATTGTTGTTGCCTAAAAATTGCGTCACTACATTCTTGAAAGAAATCCATGCACGTGTTTCTATGTCATTCACCGTCCTTCAAAATTTTCATCTTTTATTAGTTCTCTTATTTGTGGTCCTACGAAAATTCCTTCTTTAATTTTTGAATCACTAATTCTGGGGAACTTTTCCTTCAAATACATAAAACCTCTTCCATTTCTGTCCATTGCCTTCACGAAATTTTTCATCAAACCTAATTTGGTATGAAGAGACGGAAGATAGATCTTTTTGGGATCAACTAAATGACCATTCATAACATTTTTTTCACCAGGTGTGAGAGATTTACGTGAAGGCCATATCTTCTTTTTGAAATGACTTTTGCGATCTCTACTGTCCCACTCACATAAAAAGCAGCAAAATTTTGTGTATCCAGTCTGTAAACCTAGCAGCATAGTGCTCACCTTAAGGTCTCCACATATGTTCCAATTGAATTTTTCATACATTATCTTCTAGAATAATCTTCATATTTTCATAAGTTTCTTTCATATTAATAGCATGTGCTAGTGGAACTGATGGAAATTTGTTTTCATTGTGAAGAAGGACAGCTTTCAGGCTAGCTTTAGACGAATCAATAAACAAACGCCATTCCTCTGGGTTATGAGAATGTCCTAGAGTATCCATCACTGATAAAATATCATTAGAGTACACAAAATCCTCTTCTTGAGAAAAAAAGTTCTTGAAATCCTCTTGACGATTTGGAAAGTAGCGTACCTTAGTTCCGCGATCAAGAAGGTTCCACCCTTTTAGTCGTGATCCCAAAAGTTCTGCCTGATTTTTTGATAAATGTAAATCACGCACTAAATCATTTAGATCTCCTTGTGTCAATAAATGAGGCTCGTTAGAAACATCAAAACTTGGATCATGTCGATCAGAGTGATCTTCATTCTGATCCTCTTCAGAGCTTGGATTTTCATTTATATCGATTGATACCGGGTGATTTGGTATTGGGAGATCATCACTCTGGAGAACAGGTCGAATCGCTGAAGGTATATTGGGATATTTCAAAGTGTGTTTCGACTTACTTGTTATTCCCGTTGTAATTGTTAAACAAAAATAACGGTCGGAAGAATGATCTTTTGGCTCTCTCCACACCATGGGAACTGCAAATGGCATGAGCCGTTTGCCCACTCCGTTAAAAGCCTTGAACAAGTAAGACAACAAATATGGGAGGCCCAACTCTGTCCTGATCTCCTACCTTGCAACCAAAATAAAGTTGATAAAACTTTTTTATTAAAGGAGTTCCGCCTTTGAAGTTTAAAAGTCAACACACCACACACATAACAAAACGTGTCCGGATGGTTTAGGCACTTGCGCGGCATTTTTGAGTTTCACACAAATAAAAGCTACTAATACAGAACAATAACACATTGTTTAAGATAAGATAAACAATACGAGTTGTTTATAAAAGAATACACTTGCACGCCTCTGTATGTTCGTAAACTAAGCACAACATAACCTCCAAGCACACTTCTGCACAAATGTTCACCACAACCACACATATTACATCACAGCAAGAATCAATGAATACCAAACGTTTAAAAAACAATCTACCAGAGTGCAGCATGTATAACTTCGCAACTAACGTTGTATATCGGGAATACTGAGGCAGCGAAAGTTGAAAACGTACATATACGTGATTACTGAATTTGGTCCCTCAGAGAAAAAACGTATATATACGTGATTACTGATCAAAGGGTTAACCGAAGTCTATATGTCACATGTAGCATTTGTTTTCATTCCCTCAAGTAAATAAACAATACGTGCTCCAAGTCAATACTGTAGTAATATTTATTGCAAAATAATACAATTTCCAATATAGAAAATTGAAAAAAAAAACATTATTCTTGTATCTATAAAACTATACGTGATAGCAAAAATTTGATAGCAAAACTGGATTTCTCGTATGAAAATACATAAGAAACACATAAAATGTTGTCTGGGACAAAACATGTGTTGACCAGTGTAATTAGAAAAGCAAGGAATGAACGTGTTTATAAACAGAACCGATTTGTTCGTGCCTGTCATATGTCCAGACAGTTCACTTCCACCCGAATCTCTTTTAAATATTCATTGCGATGATTTGTCAGACAAGCATAAATGTTTTGGTCACAGAGCTGCGGTAATGTGCCACCATGAAACCAGCAAGGACATCCCGCTGAAACGACACACAAAACATTCGTTGATTGGTCACGGCGTCCTAAGGATAAGACATAGTTTTGGTATTATTTTTTGCGTGTGGAATCTCAAAACGATAGTTAATCCGTTCCGTTAGGCGAAATTCGTCATTTTATCTACTATTTGTTCTTAATTATTGAAGTTAATTACTTCCTCGTTAACACGCCGTTCTTCAACAGTATTTAAATAATATGTACGCACGACTAAGGTAAGGTTACACATAACACGACTCAGTTACAGAAATACGTGTTACAATTTACAGTGCAAGAATTTTACTGCAGAGACCCCTAATGTATACATACATACATACATCCTCGGCGCTACAGCCCAGTCCGGGCCCTGGCCTCCAAAAGAAATCTTCCCCACTGGTCTCTACTCCCGGCCAGTGTCCACCAGTTTGCTGCACCCAGCCTCACTGCCTCCTTACCAACCTGGTCCAGCCATCTTGTACGCGGTCTTCTCTTCCTTCTCCTTCCCATCGGCAAATAATTCATCACTCTTTTTGGGATTCTATCCTCCGCCATTCTCTGCACATGACCAACCCAACGCAATCTGTTAATTTGTATGAGTCGCACGATCGGAAGATCTTTAAACCTTTCGTACAACTCTCGATTATGCAGTCGCCTCCAAATGTCGTTTTCCCTCACAGGGCCATAGATTCTTCCTCAGTACCCTCCTCTCAAAAACGGATAGTTTCTGCTCATCTAGTTTTTTTAACACCCAGCATTCCGAGCCATACATCAGGACTGGTCTAATCAAGGTCTTGTATAGGGTGGCTTTTTATCTTTACTTATTAATTTTGATTTAAAATGTTTCACCAGTCCGTAGTAACACCTATTAGACCCCTAATGTATAATGCGTTTTAATTTCCAAAATGTTCAGTGGATTCGGGTCAAAGTTCGATGGGGTTTCAATTGTGTAACTTTTTCATTTGTGCGAGTAACGTCTTCCTTCCAAAACTATTGTTACTAATTATACTACTGACTCGGTAGTAGTTGGTAGAAGTTTTTTGTTGGTAAAAATGTAAAAATTTTACCTTATAGCCTGAACTAGTTTTCGCTTATTACAAGCTTCGTCAGAGGCTGCCACTAGGAGCGCTGTCCATTTTGTTCTTGGTGACGGCGCCGTTGAACGATGTTGTGTGTGATTTTGACTGTGTCTGTTCGTTTAGGATATCATTTTTGTGTGTTTGTATATTTGTAGTTGTTCTAGAGTGTCTAGTTTTCGGCCTTTTGTGTGTACGTGTAGAATATCCATGTTGTTGACGATGTTTATGTTTGTGTATGTGTGGTTTTCTTCAATGATGTGGTTTGCAAAGGTGGATTCGGTGATGGAGTGCAGTGCCTTTGTGTGTTCAATGTATCTCTGTTTGAAGCAACGTCCTGTCTGGCTTAGGCCTATGTAGAATTTATTGCATCCTGAGCAGTTTAGTTTGTAAACACCAGGTAAAGCAAATTTGTTTTGTTCTTTGTGTTTGTTTTGTGATAGTGTGTGTTCTGTTTTGTTTATAGTTTTGTATGCGATTCTGTATCCTGCTTTTAAAAATTTGTGGGCTATTTTTTCAGTGTGGTTATTGATGTATGTTAGTGTTATGAACTTGTTGTCTTCTGTCTTTGCCTGTTGTTTATTTTGTGTTTTGTGTAGGAGTTTATTGACTATTGTTCTGCTATATCCGTTGGTCTCTGCTAGATATTTTATCGTGTTTAGTTCGTCTTTTTAGTCTTTTTCATATAGTGGGATGTTGTTTAGTGTGTGTATCATGGTTCTGAAGGTAGCTAGTTTGTTTTGTATTGGGTGATTGGAGGAGTTGTGTATTAGTGTCAGTTGTAGTGGGTTTTCTGTATATAGGCCTACTGAATTTGTGTCTGTGTTCAAATTTTTTGATAGTGAGGTCTAGGAACATTTTTTGATTGTTGTACTCGTATTCAGCAGTGAAGGTTATGTTTTTGTGTATTTTGTTACGTGGGTTAGTAGCTGTTCGCATTGCCTTTTGTTTCCTTTGTGTAGAATTATGACTGGGTCGCAACTGACGACAATTCCGGATTAGCAAAACTACATATAACCAGGAGTTGTTTAACAAGTCAGTATAAGAAAATGATAGAAAACTTGATTGTAAAGTTCAATACATTGATTTATTTAATCAAAAATATAAAACCAGTCGTCTCAAAGTACGTTCATAAGATTTAATTTTTGGAAATGTTTAAAGGTAAAAAAATATGCCTGAAATCGAGTGGTTCCATCTTTTAAGATTCAAAGCAGTTTTTGTTTCTTTCCCTTAAAGAAACATATTACTGCCTTCTGGTACGTTTTCTTCAGCACGAAAATGTCTTCAAAGTCTGATCGGCTTTACTCGTACGAGCGTAACATTATCGCGAGTCTCACGGAAGAACGCCTGTAAAACGTACAAAAACTCACATTTACCAAAACAGCAGATCCGTGTTGCATTCATGTCCACATGTATTGTCCGTTGTTTTCCTAGGTTTCGCCCACGCCTGACGAACTGTTTCGTTTTAAAAAAATTGACAGGTAACAAAGAGTGACATAGGTCGTATCGATGTTTATTGTTTGGGCTCATCTTGCGTCTGATAAAGCGAGGGACCGGGGGTTCCGCCGTGTAACCCTCCCTTACACCCTCTTCCTTTCCGTAATAAAATTCACCAAATGACAATTGAATACATAATTATACTAAACATATGGCCATGCTCAAGTGAGTTTGCATGCATGCCGGCCCGCTCTGTGTGTTGCACTCTCTCTCTGTCCGCGTATTGTTATTATATTGTGCTCCGCGAAGCGCGCTTCCCTGAACAAAGCACTCCTCTGCACTGTCCGCGCTTTTCATTGTTCTCTCAACGACAAAACTACAATCATTTTTCCTATTCTACGTTGTTATCATTGCAACACACACACACACACACACACACACACACACACACACACACACACACACACACACGACTGTCAGAGGTGAAATGGTGACAGACATTGAAGTACAGTCGGTGCCCCGCGCGTTGTGACTTTTTCACCGTGTTTTGGAACAGGCATTAACAACACGTAAACCTGACTGTCTACTATTACGTAAGGTAGTCAGTTTGAAGCTGCGTAGTTTTATAGTAGATTCGTATGGTGTGAGTTCCGAGTTGACTCGGAGCCACTACTCCGTCATTGTTTTCTGTTATCGTGTTTTAGTTTAATATTAATTAGGTACGCCTATGTGACTACTTTAATATTTCCATTGCCGAGCTATTAGGCCGTGGACTAATACTGTTTCGACCCCACAATTGGAGACCATCTTCAGTGTTTCAACGATTGAAAGTTAGAAACTGGCAAGATGTGCGCCAATTACCACAGTACTTTAAGAATTGGCTCACACCTTGCCAGTTGCAATCGTTGAAACACATAAGATGGTCCCCAATGGTGGGGTCGAAACAATATTAGACCACGGCCTAATAGCTCGGCAATGAACAACAATATTAACAGAGTTGACGTGAGAGCCTCAGACATATATTACTTTAATATTTATTTTCCATATTTCGTCTGCAGGAATCCGACAATATTTGATAATTCCAACCATACAGGTAGTCCCACTGTACTTATTTTTAAACAAAACAATGCAAGAGGTCGGGAGACGCGAGGCGGTGACTGATACGTTGCAGACAGGAGGACGGTTGCCGGCGCCCAGGATCGTAAACCCAGACGGAATTGTATACATTTCTGCGTTAACAATAAAATCTTTCATATATCTTGTCCGTGTGACGTTTAGTTGCTAAGAACAATCACCGCGTTGCCAACTGCATATTTCTGTTTCGTTTTGTTTCCGAAGCGCAATTTCATTTTAATGACGATCGGCGAAGAGAGAACGATAAATCCGAGAGGCTCAAACATTGCACATTTCTACCCCAGATTCATTACATAAAGTCGTTCTCGTTCCGGAACACAAGCTTACCAGTAGGCTATAATCGTTACTCTATGCACGGTGATATAGAACCGGCGTTTTCTCACTAATCGGTGTCCAGTCTGAAGGTCTAGCAAAGTGCAGAAAATTCTAATCACGTTGCACACACAAAAACGTCTTCGCTGTCCTCGATAGTTATGATCTTCCTTTTCTTCCGGTTTCTTATCCGACAACTGTGTAAGTCACTGTTTTAGCAAATTCTCTTGGAACATGCTCCAGTATTCGCATTCTTGGTCGTCCGTTGTACGTATTAATGCCTCGTCTCTTCATTCCGGCCCTTAGAAAAGTACGTACCATTGCTAAGCACATCACAATCTGTTTCACCTATCTACAACAGCCGTCAACCTCTGATTTACCAAGAGAGATATTATTTGTAGTCTCTTGTTAGAAATAGGATTGACAGACATAATGTTCACTGTATATAATTCTGATATTCATGATGACAATAATAATATTAATAAATACAATAATAATTATAATTGTTATACTTGTTTTGCTCTATTGTTTGGTCGCGATGGGTAATACTCATCTTTAACTGTTCCCAAACATTCTTTAATCTCTTAACTCTGCCTGGTATGCGGCTTCATAAGCTGCATGCGACATTACGATCAGCAGTAGACCTACATACAAAACATACTTGCCTATGTTTGACAGCTGCCAGCGAAAAATTACAGAAAGGTAGTCAGTCTCCAGTACATGATTCCTCTGTAGGTGTGAAGGTCGTCACGAGACAAATAAAATAATCGCAGTGAATGGAAACTTACACCGTCACTACTACTTTGTCCGTCTATGCTTTCCCAGACTGTAGTGCAGTCAAATTTTTACCATTGCTTTGTTGCCCTATTGTAAAGAAGGTGGCCAAAGGATTTTGAAATACTTCAGAAGATAAATTAGAAGAAATTTGTTTATTTGTATGTTCCAACATTTTAAATATTTGTTCCTCAGATCCACATAAAATCATAAGATATCAATTTATCACAAAATGCCTTGGCGTTATGTTGTACATTTATAGGAACAGCGCACCCTGAAAATTCCATTAAATTATCTATAACGGTTTTTGAGAAAATGTTTCTTGAGTCATAAAAAAAATTAATTTTCAGAATACGTCGGAAAACACTGCTAGTATGTATTCAAAATGTAAACATAACCTCTTCGGTAACATAACAAAACAAAAATCATTACAAACAACTGATATAAATATGGGAATCAGTGCTGCCATGGCAAAAGGAAAAAAAAAGGAAAAATAATTGTATTTTAAAAAATTACCTCAGTATACATAATTAAAGATAATCCCTCAGTATAAGACAAAAAATAATTAAAAATGCAGAACCAAAATATAATCGGTAGCTCCAGACGTCAAGAAATCACATATGAACTGCGTGCGATGATAACTTCAAAAATTCTTTTTATAGTTAAACACCCAGAAAACACGCTTAAATCTTAATAATTTTATAGAGGGAAATCTGAAGATTTATTTATAAACAAAAAATAAATTAATTTTTAAACGGCCGGGTCTTCTTAAGAAGGCCTGTATTTTAACTTTGTCATTTTATATATGAATTATCTATTATACTGTAGGTGGTGATCAGCGGGCTTTAGCACGGCTCATAAAAAAAAAATAGTAGAATCAGGAATGATAATAATAATTACAATTAGTAGTAGTAGTATTTTTACTACCATCCTAATTCGGTACATCATCTAAAATCAGGTTGTTTATACAATGAGCATCAGATCAGTACATACTGACTTGAGAACAGTCCTGTGACAAATACCAATACCTGAGAAGCTGTCAGAATATTTCCAGATGTTTATACATATTTCATAATTATGATACAAAATAAGAAAAATACTTTTTGCCGTTAAATAATGATCGTACATTTTATTCCTGCCTAGTCAGAATTATTTTACCTTTTTTTAAACCGTTTTTCAAGTTATAAATTGAATTTTTGTCTCAGTGTACGAATTGTAAACAAATGCAGTCTCATACGGTTAAGGAGGGGCTCGCCAACAATACGGCAAATATACTTATTAGCTGTCTCATTGATATTCCGGGCGGACACAGAGAAACTACCCCTAATCATTACAATTAGCCTAGTTATGATAGCAGCTACACAGGGGGTGATTAGGCTTTATTCAGAGGTGTCCACGTGCCGCGTGCCGCGTGCCGCCGTTGGCGAAACTTTAATTTTCACAGCGTGTCGCTGGCGCGGGGGGAAGCTGACAATGTTACACGTAATTTTTATGTCTTTGCTCTGTAAACAAGTCAACTCGACTGGAATAATGTTCCAATACAGCGTTATCTGTCTTGTGTTGCGTTAATACGAGATCATAAGAAACGAGTAATTCAAATGGAAGGAGCTGAAATTGTCAATTGGTTTTGTGGTTTTGATGTCAGGATCTTTTTCTGATAGTTCCTATCCGTTTCGGATGTTTGATATCATACAGACTGTTTTAACTTTCTGTACTGCTGCACGGAATAAGTCAGTTGTATTCATGCCAAGCCAGGTCCTTACATTTCTCAGACATGATATTCTCGATCGCCCCACTCTTCTCTTTCCAAGTACTTTTCCCTGTAGTATGGACTGCAATAAGTAAAATCTCTGTTCATTTCTTATAAGATGTCCCAGATACTGAAGCTTTCTTATCTTCACTGTGTTAATAACTTCCCTATCTTTCTTCGTCTTTCTAAGAACTTCAACTTCAGTTATACGTGCTGTCCATGAAATGCTCAGTACTCTACGGTAAAGCAACATTTCGAAAGATTCCAATTTTTTAGTTGTGGCTTCAGTCAAAGTCCAGGATTCTACACCATAGAAGAGGACCGAGAATACGTAGCACCGTAAAAGTCTCATCTTTGTGTTTATTGTTAAATCGTGACTTTTGAATAAACTGCTCATTCTGGTGTACACTGCTTTTGCCTTTTCAGTTCTGCTCTTTATTTCTTGAGAGTGGTCCCATGTAGAAAACTGAAATCTCAAACACGTTTGTGATACCTGTTTGCAACTTAATAAATGTATGATATTGAAAATGGTAGTTTTGAATTGCGTTGGCTATATACAGAGAGAGAGAGAGAGTGAGAGAGAGAGAGAGAGAGAGAGAGAGAGAGAGAGAGAAGTTTTGAAAGTGGACTCAGAGAAAGAGCAACGAAGTATGTAGAGAAAACATTTGAATGAAAGGATATTAAGGGGATAAATAAAAAATAAGGTAAGAGTCATCAGATTGTAAGATAAGGAAACGGTAGGTTAAATGGTGTGCTTATACTGAAATTACAGAACAGTTACATTCATTTGGCCCACAGAATAACGCGGATGTTAATCTTAATATGAATAACTTATAATTTTATATTTTGAAAAACCAGTCTTTTGTTAATATTTCATCAAGTGTAGACATTATCCTTCTTTATTTAATCGATACACGTGGTTTTGTCTGCGTCGATGTAGTCAGTGCTGTTTTGCGACAGAACTCTTTCCCTTCCATCATTTAGCGTGTTCGTGAATTTCTTTGCATTTTTACGTGATGGTTAATTCGCAAACAGCATAATCGCGACATGACCATTGCAACAAGAAATCAAAGCCAATATAGTTACAGTGATATTGTATTATGAAACAGTGAGAGTCGCCCTTGTTATGGGAGGTAACAGCAAAGAACGAGAAAAGATTTCACACTGCGGAGAGGAAATTTTTAAGCAGTCGGTTAAACACACTCCTCCTCTACAACATGAACAAGTCGTGGAGCTGCAGTCTCTCAAATGCGCCTCCTTTCCATTGGATATTGCCCAGTATAATAACTTGTAGAAGGTCGTATATTATGTGTCCAGGTATTCTAGTTTCCTGAACTAAACAGTAGTAATAATTTATTTCCTTTTCCACACCCTTATCGACATCTCAGTATTAGAGACTTTATCAATCCAACTTATTCCTAAAAGTCTTTGATAAGGCCCATTTCAACTTATCAGTGACGTTTTTATTCAGAGCCCGAGCACTCATTCCGTACAGCAAAACTGAATACGCGTAGCATTTTGGAGTCAGACTTAGGCCTTTAGTGCAATATAGTTTGTGCATCATATTTCTTGACCTAATCTCCTCAGCGTAGTGGTTTTCTCTCCCAAATTAAACCCTCTAAATACGTAGACTATAGAGTTGGGAAGAAGGATCAATTAACCGACTACAACTTACAGAATAGATAAGAAATTAGTCGTGTTAGAATAGGTACTTGAAAGTCGAATGCGTGTACGTAGCTAATTGATTATTGACCAGAAAGCGAAATCCATTGGAGCCATCAGATAGGTCTGTGCTAAAAGCCAATTATTTGAACGCGGCCAACTAGGAACAAAAGAGTTACAGAGGAAGAGAGGACAACGCGTGAGAGAGAACTGTGCATTTCTGGTAGATTTATTTGTTTGGGAATTTATAAACGGTTAGCTATTTCGTTTATAAACGAATCCGTAAAAAGAGGAGACAGACGGGCTGAGAAGAAGGAGGAGTTTCAAGAAACGGAATTATTGACAGGGTAAAAAGAGACAGAAGGAGGTCTGTACGCAACACACACCGGCTTACATGTTAGCGCGTTAATTACTTTCATGAAAAGAAATAATTTACAAAAGGTCAGATTTTTTATGGTAATAAAGAGCATGAAAGATCGAGGGACAAACAAATAAAGAGCTTCGAATTTCAACATGAGGAGGGAAAGAATCAGAACTTCTGTTCAAGAAAATTGGGAAGAGAAGATGTTAAAGAGAGAAAGAGATAAATGGTCAAACGGGGGGGGGGGGTGAGAGAGTGAAGAAGACCTTTGAAAATGAGCATATTTTGCTGTATGTGTTAATACGTTATTGTTCACAGCCAGTGTAGTAGAAAAATAATTTCCAGGTACTGCAGCGAGATATCTTTAATTCATTGTGCCTGTCTAGTTAGAGAATTTATTCCGCAATACATCTTACTCGCCTCAGGAAATATTAAGAAGCGATATTTTTCCTTCCCTGTATGTTTATTATGTGCTTGGTACGGGAACGTCACTGATGATTGCGCAACACTCTGTTAAACCGCGTGTTCACAAACGTTGTTAGTTTCCCGAATCTTCTTGCATAAAATCTGCGTGCCTTTAGCTTAAAACTCGTAATTTAAAAAACTGTAAATATTTCTTCAAAAACCGTGACATCTAATTATCACCTCAAGGCGGCTTGCACCTATAACGTCATGGCTATCCAGTGTCATTCAACAGAGAGTAGTAGCCTGAATCCAAACGGGGAAATAAAACTTGACAAGTTCGATTATGCATATTAAATTTCTGTGACTACAAATGCGCGTATATTATAATATTGTCAGAATATAGACAGGGACAGTGTAGGTATAGGCCGATCGTGATTTGAGTTGCTTTGGGAGACAAATAATTCTAGTTTTTAATACACTTAATTGTGCTATCGTGAATATTTTGATGTCCTAAATACCTACTGGACACTGACACCGTTACCTGGAAACTGTTTCACAGGTTCCAGAAATGGATTAAACCGTATGCCCTTCACAGACACGTTTTACAACAAAACCTTGTTTGTTGTAAGTAAACACGTTGGTGAATGTTATACCTAAACATTCAGAGATACGTATAATTTCATGTCACTCAGTGCATCATCATCGGAGGGAACCTTACATGTTACTGTTTCTACATAATGACGATTCTAAATTTCGGTGTCAAGTGGTCTCCGTTGACAGCCAAGTATTGTCCACAAATAACCAAATTAAACTGGCAAAATTTCTAGGTCTCTTGTCAGTTGCGACGAAACGGCGTTTTTACCTCTTCTTACCCGGTAATTGTGCCCCGCGCTGACCTAATCTGTGGCAACCATCAGAAACGTTCCTGTTCCAAACTCCCAAGATGTTTCAATTCTGTAACATTTTCATTTCTGCGAGTAACCTCTTCCTTCCAATATTTTTGTTAGTTTAGGTTGGTTCCTCCTAGTTTACATTATTTAGGTTGGTCTACTTTCAGTTTGGTTCTTCCGTATACAAGTAAGACTTATATAAGGAGGTAGACATGTTGTGAATGAGACGTCCAAGCGGTCCAACTTTACATGATAATGTAGCCCTACGGAATATTATATTCATAATTCTTTTGGACAAAAGACCAAAGTCCTAGTTTGTAGTCGGAAGGAAGAAGATCCAGTCAGAATAACTCTAGGAAATGATGTTCTCCAGGCAGTTAAAGGATATAATTATCTAGGAAGTAAAATCACAAGTGATGGACGTAGCAGTAAAGAAATTATAAGCAGTATTAACCAGGAAGACCTCAGGAGGAGTTTCAAGAGTTTTCTACGAAATTTAAAAGCCAGAAGAGCTAAGTTTATAGGGCATACACTACGACACAATGGGTTGGTTAAGAGAATAATAGAATAAAAACAATTGAAGGGAATAATCACAGAGGACGACCCCGTTTAGACTACATGAAACAGCTTATGGTCGATATGAACTGCACATCATATTGTGAGTTGAAAAGAAAAGCAGAGAAGCGTGAAGAATGGCGAGCTGCTGCCAACCACCCTACGGGCTGCTAACCTAGAAGAAGAGAGAAGAGAGAAGAGAAGAAGTCTTTTAATAAAAAAACAAGCCAAAGAAAGCACACACAATAGGTGTCGCCCGTTCCACAGTATCAACTTAAGATCCCAGTTTCATCCATCGCTGAAAAAAGTCCTAGTGTTTGTTAAAATTTTGTTCTCTCATTATTTCCTGTACAAAATTCATTACTCTTCGCTAGAAATTAATAAATCAATCTAACCTAATGGTTAACAGTGCATTAGTACCCATCCAAAGCGAACTGACTGTGGTTAAGAACATCCTGACGTAAATTTGGCAGAGCAAGCTCATTAATAATCCTGTTACTCTTCGGATCGTCATGATGATAATAATAATAGTAGTAGTAATAATAACTGTGAAATTGAAAGCTAGTCGCCTGAAAATACTATATGTTGCCATATATCGAACGCTGGCGCATAAGAAAAAATCCTAAACCAACAACAACAAAAAGTAAGACCCAGAGTCAGAGACACGGACACGAAAGGATGAATGGAGCAGGAATCGAAGGAAAGAACGCTGTAGGGAGAGAGAGGAACAGATGAGTCACGTTGTGTAGTCCATCCAAATCGATCTACATATGGACAGATTCGGGGCTGCATCACATTATTTTTTTGGGGGAAATTTACAATGTATCCAATACGTAAGTAGACGGTAGCTGAAGGTTATTCTGACCATTGTCGTTTATGGGCATGGAGTTCGTTGACTCGTGATCTCTACTTTTACGTAATTACCGTGCTTAGATAGGGAGGCTTGAAGAATCTTGGTATTTGTTGGTTCACTGCAGCCCCGAAGTTCTACCATGACCTATTTTGGCCATGATAAAACGAAACCGTTTTGATTGGCGAATGATGAAAACAGTTAATGTATTTTCTACTAAAAACTGACATTTTCTACCAATTAACCAGTGCCTTTGGGGTTAGCTTCCGTACGAGTTTTCCAGTTGAGCTAGGTGACGTCCGACTTCTGACCGTACACTGTGTTTTGCGGTAAAGCTAACGTTTGTTGATTCCTCATTTGCAACCAATCGTGTAGTAACTCTGTCGGGTGTGAGTTTGTGTGCGTGTTTGTGTTACCGCGAGGTGTAAAGGTGATAAACCTAACCCGAGACAAGGATGGAAACGTGTGAAAATGTAATGCCGGTTTTACAGCGTGTTGTGTTGTAGGCTATATACGAAGACGAATTTTTGGACTGTTATAAAAGAACTGCTTGGCTTTCTAAACACGTCCTTCTACGTAAGTGACGCAACAGCTTAGACACCGTTCCACTTCAGACCGTGATGACACCGGTATCACCTTTCAAATGTATATTTATTTAACAATCCCAAACTTATAAACTCTTGTCGGGAATCGTGTTTGTAGTAGCGCGCGCGCTCGTGTGTAATATGCGGATATATGTAATTAGCCAAGACGACCAACGTATTTACGACGGATTATTTAAAAATCGACATTCTTTCAAAAGACTTCTTTATCACGTTCTTCAGCGTAACATCATCATTATCTTCCTTTGCCATCCCATTTTTCCTTGTGTAGATACCAAGATCGCGTATATTCTGATTCGTCAGTATCGTGAAATAAACACCGTTTTCGGAGCTCTGTCTCCGGCATTTCCTTCCGTTTCCAAAGTGGAACGTCGCAGCAGGAGAGGACTAACCAGTTGCTTAGAAAATTGTAATTATTTTCTGAATATTATATTTCGCACAGTTATTTGCCGTGTGTTAATGAGCAGCCGGTCCTAGATGGTTGGCCTATCCTTTTTACGAGAAAAGTTGAAATAATTAATATTCAATCTGTGTGAAATCAATACACATATTGATATACGTGCTTATTTGTGTACCCGGAATACTGTATTCCCGTATATGCGGTGGGCAAAGAAAAATTTCTTCTGTAAATTAATTGGAAAACAATGACGGTTTAACTGTTTTATTTTATAAATAAAGCAAAAAGAACTATTGAAGAAAGGAATGACTGGACAAAATTAAATGCAGTAGAAGATAGCTTGAAATAAGACAAGCATAAACCGTTGTCTAAAGTAATGGTGATAATTGCGTATTGACTTAACAGCATTTAGTGAAAACGAACACGGTTTTTTATGTATTATTGTATATCTTTGTGTGTGTGTGTGTGTGTGTGTGTGTGTGTGTGTGTGTGTGTGTGTGTGTGTGTGTGAAATATGAAACCCGTGAAGTAGGTGGCTGAGTGAGAACATCTGAAGTTAGCCGCCTGTCAAACTTTATCTCCCATCTCCGTTTCAACATTAAGACAATGCAATCAACCGTGGGATTAGATAAGCATCGATGTATGTCGATATATCGGGTTGGTTTCAACTCGATACCTCTCGGTCCGGCTACTCGTCTTCATGATACGGTAATCTGACGTTGTGTAGAAACAAAACTGTATCCCCAAAATAAGCGTAAACGGATTAAAATGAAACCGCTTTACGATTAACAGACAGTTCAGCGTGTTAAGCTTGAAACTTGCCACCGGGCAATGCCCAGTTCGACTCCAGAAGCGAAATTTCAGTAAAACGTGAATACATTGGTGTCTAGTCACTCCTTGCTCCGTGTTAGAAGTATTGGATCAAAACTCAACTGTATTGTACTGCCAACGTCTCCCTTCCTCATGCCACTCAAGTGTCATCCTGTGCTCCTGTCTTCCTTTTATTATACTCTTGAGCATCAATTTTCCTCACCAATCACAGCAAGAAGCAATCATGAGTAAGAAGCACGAATGAGGCGCCTTGTTATGAAATAATAATAAGGAAAAGAATAAGCTGTATTATTATCCTTAGCCTTGTGCTCAGTTTTCTAGTGTAAAAAATAAAAATATTCGTCTAATCGTAGAAGAGGAAACTGTCCGTAAGACGGCGGGGATTGATCCGAAACCGTCATCAGACAATGCATGAATGATATGTTAAGCATACGAAACGTGGGACAATGGGACAACGCCAATTGAGGAACTTGGGAGACGAGCGCAATGCATCTTAGTAACCAAACTAAACACCGGTTGACGGGTATGGTTAAAATCAATATCACAAAGACACGAAGCCAATAAAATACAAATCCGTTAAGTCAGCGCGTATTATGTTCAGGTATAGAAACGAAACGCTGAGAATTCGATATTCCATGCAACGTTGAGAAGTCTACCGTCTAGTAAGTGCAGTGCGAACGTGAGACTGGGCGCATCAAAATTGTGTTGGTAGCTGGACATTAGGTGTTTGCTTCGGGGGGGGGGGGGCTGGATGTCAGCGAAGCAGAATAGTTTGCGCATCATTACTGGAATGTTTGAACTAAGGGCGCAAAATAGTACGCGTTTGACTAAGCTCCGATTAAGTGTGGATAGTTGTTTTTTTTCAACACTATGCCAATTTTTTTGTATGACAGTCGGGACGGAAAACTTTCATTTTTTGTAGTTTTCGTAAATATTTACAAACGTTTTATATTCGTAAATATTCAAAGTATCAAGGCTGTGACCAAGCACAAATTAGTCTATAACTTATCCAACTCTGAAATCAAAACTCAACAAACTTTCCTTAATCCAAAGCTTGTGGAAGGGTCACCTGTCATTACGAATACTTAAACCATCACAATCAATGTGATAACGCGTGTATGATTTTTATCAGAAACGATACCTTGGGGAACATTTCTTGACAAAAACGTACCAGTAACAACATACCACGGTTATACGCTTTATTGACTGGCAAAAAGCACATGACCGGGTAAAGTGGAAAAGGCCGATGAAGATACTGAAGAAAATCGGCGTTGACTGGAAGGACAGAAGGTAAACCTTCAGTCCGCATCTGGGAAAAAAGGTATAAACGTATTGAGATGGGGAGAGGCGTATAACACGGATACCTCGTAGCACTGACCACTGTCTATGGAGGATATTTGCCAAAGAGTACCACCATATGTGCGGAGAACTTGGTGCTACTGGCGAAGAATGAACAAACTGTTCAAGACTTAATGTATAGACTGCTGCAAGCAGGAGGCAACCATAGAATGGATATCAACATAGACTAAAGTGATGAAAATATCGACGGAGGAAGAGACCCTACGGATCATCGTGGGAAAGTAAGAATTAGAACGTGTTTATCAATTGAAGTACTTACGAAGCACCAAGCAAATGGGACCATGGGTTGCCATAGCCAAGACTGTATTCACTAAAGCAGTCTTGAGCTTGGATTGTATAAAGTGTTATAGCTGTATATGGATCGGAAACATGGGAACTATAAAAATGAATAAGAAATACTTTGAAATATTAAAATATATTTCTGGTGAAAAATATAAAACTAAAAAATGGTCAGTTAAGATGACAAATGAAGAGATCATGAGAAGAAAGAATGAGAAAAGATCAATCCTGAATACAGTTTGTCATAGGACAGCAGGCTGGATCGGACACATCCTGAGAGAAATCGCCTGTTACTTGACGTCATCAAGGGAAGTTAAGAGGGACTCCAGGATTGGGAAAGGAAAAAAGGAAATACTAAGAACTGAAGAAGGACGCAGACAATATGGAAAGCGAAATTCCAGACAGAACACTTAATAGTAATAATAACACTTCGTTACTCGTTGTTACTTTTGTTGGCTATTGTTCTGATTTGGTGTAACAACGCGTGTCACGATTACATAGGACTGGACAGAATCCCGTTGCACCGAGTCCTACTTACGCTAATGAATCACTGACATTAATTGGTTATTTAACGTATCGCCGAGCAACAGGTGTTATTGCACTTCTACATCTGTTCTCAATGCTTGAATTTATGTTTCTTCTCTGTCCATGGTATTGAATAAAAGATAAAAGAAACGCGTGCAAATTTATTTTTGCACCGTAAAAGCGACGATCTCGTTCCACGACACATAACCAACTGATTGAAAACCACGGCACACAGCGTCATTTCTGTTCCAACTTTTTACAAAAACTACTTGCTTTATTTAGAAACACTTTCCCTTAAATGTTTCTGTTCTGACATCGAGCCACAAGCACTCACTGACGAATCCACACGCGCGCATACTTCCATTCTGCGCGAATAAAACAAGACAGTAAAAAAATGTTTTTTTTCAATAGAGTAATAAATTAAGTCTTACAACTCTACTTTCTTTATTTAGAAACACTTGTACCAACGTGTTTTTCTTTCATAGGTAAAACGTACGTCCGCGGACTCACGCACACGCAACATCGCGCGCGCGCACGCCCACACGTGTGAATACAAAATCCACACGCTGTCCGTACGACAGCATTCACGACGTCCAGATTAAAGTTCCACTGACGTGTTCACAATTATAGTAAACGTCCACAGTACATCGCTTTCAGGGCAATTGCGAATCGTGAACGAAGGCTACTGACAAATTATTTTTTAACACTTGTGAGTAACAAACGAGATGAACGTATTTCATTTGTATTGTCTAGTATATGTTGACAAAATTGAAACCCGTCTTTAATACAACTGAAACAGCTGAAACTAATGTAGACTCAGAAAACAGCTCTTCTCAGCCTTACAATTGCAGAAACGTCTCTCGATAAATTCTTCTTAACTGACGTGAAAGGGCACCCGAGTGTCTACTGATATCCCTAGTGTAGAAATTTAAATCAGATATATCTTACTGTTCAAGACATCCCGGTGACGGGCGAAGCCTCAACCTCACACATCCCCGTGGTGACTACCTATCGTGGATTTTTAGCTTTCCGTATAATAGTCGTGTGTTCGCTTCTTAAAGAAGCACAGATTTTGTTGTATTTATTTGTACAATAATTTTATAGTGTTAAGATTTATTTCAGCACGAGCTTTAAGTACATCGGGTCTGCCTCTCAACTACCAATCATTGAATACGTTTCAGCCGAAATGTTCGTCTCATCGCTGCATAATGGACGTGTCAGAGATAACATTGTCGACATTAGACAGAGCACAAACGTAATACGGTGAATGAGCTTCCTTCTGCCTTGACCTTGACGGGGTTGTCCTCAACCACTGAGTGTGGTGGTACGTTTGAACAAAGTCGTCAGCCCGCCTGAGGGCGACCACACATTATTGTATCAGAGGTATAGAGAACTGCTAACGACTGTCATGATGACTTGTAAGCCCCCTGAGCTGACTGTTCCGAACGAAAAGTATGTACTATTGCATAAAATCAAATTAATGAATTTTAATTTTGTTAAGCTTTGTGTGAATTGTTAGCGTTGGACCACGAGGGACGTTCATATGTCGTTTCTCAAACTTTATTACCCATACTGTTATACCTTACGTAGATTTTCAAAATGTTGATTTCTGTTTTTGGCTCGTGGTACCCCTAATAGTAAACGTTTTCATAGGGAAACTGAGTTAAAATTGCCTTTATTTTCTAATAACCGGCATAGATTCTTGTAATTTTTCAAAAATTTAATCCTCTTTTGGGACTTGGTATTATAATATTTTGAAATTTTAAAAACTGAACTATGTAT
Organism: Magicicada septendecula; assembly: GCA_034769895.1. Lineage (NCBI taxonomy): Eukaryota > Metazoa > Arthropoda > Insecta > Hemiptera > Cicadidae > Magicicada > Magicicada septendecula. The sequence continues at coordinate 42,223,935 of CM068376.1, forward strand.
ATTCAGATTTTGGTTAACTTTTTCTATAATTTAACACCCCCATACGAATCTGATATCTTCAAAATCATGACTTCACGCATGATGCCTCACACCAACTACTTTTTTCTTAAAACAGTAGGGGTCTGTGCGACACTCGTATGTCGGTTGATGCATACAAATATCACACTCGTTTCGCTCGATCAGTTATAATGATACAAGTATTCGCGTTTACATGACATCACTGAGGATGCAGTAGTAGAAACAGAGTTACTCTGGTAGTCTGCAACATTTTTTATACCAAAAAATAGATTGTTTGGAATAATCAAACCACGAAAGCCACCTGTCAAAACGTGAATCAACTAGAAACGTGAGTGCGCGGTATAAAACTTGCCGCGCGGTATGTAGCAGATGCCATAAACTGTTTTTTCTAACGGGTAATTCAAAAGTGACAGTCGTTTGCTGCTCTGTCGTTCTTTGCTCGAGACTTGAAATGTATTGTGTTCTGTCAACTGGTATAGTTCAGATCGTTGAAAAATTTCAACTTAAGTTTCTGTCAAATTCAATATTTCTAAATTCGAATGTTTTAATCGTTTTTTTGTTAATTTTGTATGTTACCGACTTCCTTTTCAGACATTTAAATAAATATCTGAGCGTTCGTCGTTAGTTTTGCCAATGTTACATCAGACGGCGTGTAATTATCACAGCGACAGATAGGCTGACAAAGATATCGGGTTTGTTGAAAATAAAATTAGCTCGTTAAAATATATACGATTGTAAGTGGGGTGACGGTTGTGATCGCTCGTGTGGACCGCGCACTGGTCTATGGAACGTTTCTATCTGGAGCTCTTGTGAAGTTTTACCGGCGAATTCCTGCAGAGGCCGGCCGGGCAGCAGCATTCTTACTCTTGTTTTTACCTTCTCATTCCTCATCTGGCCTTACTCTGTCTCAAGGAAATGCAGCTGTGCTGTGCACCACTCTACCGAGAATATAAAACTGATGTCTGCTTCTTTTGAATTACTAATTTTTTGTTCTCACGTTCGAGCAGGGCTGAAGAACAACAGTTTATGATTTATCGGAAACGACAGATTATTGACTCTGTCAGTGCTACGTAATAACCAAATGCTGAGTATAACGTAAAACGACTACAATGAAATCGGCACATAATGCCACTGAGGACCAGCTTAAGTGTTCCACTCGGACCGTTGTTGTTTGTATTTTTCAAATCTTTTTGTGATTTCCTTGTGTTTTCACACAACGTTTTATAGGCCTATAAATCGATACAAGTTTCATCGAAGTTGACTTTATTGGTTTTATGAAGGTGACAGATGAATTCCATTTTATCGCTTGTCAGTAGCCTGTTCGTTGCTCCAATACAAGCCCAGGCCTACGATACCTGTTTGAAATAAACGTTTATGGAAACTGAAAAAACGCAGTGCTTTGCGTCTCAACTTCTTCCTAAAACTACGTGACAGGATTTGTTAAAAGAGAAATATGCCGATTAAACCCGATAAATATACAGTGACAACATGGTCGTGCTTCTTACCTGTGACAGTAAGTTCATGAGGCAAGATATTCCATAACATTTTCGAACTGTAGCAGAAAGTTTCAAAACTATTCTCTGAACCTTGCGAATATAACAAGTCTTTCGGGTTTTTCAACCTGACAGGCGAACAAGCAAATTTAGTGATCTTCTGTTGAGTTGTGATGAAACAAACCAAATAGGAGTCGACACATTGTCGATACAGCAGCCTTCTCTCTTTCTGGCTGAGCCACGTTTCAATATACCTGCATTATAAATTTTAATCAGTTTTAATCACTACATGGAACTAACAAGCGGGTATAAGGATAGACTGCTTTAGAAAACTGATTAAAACATTTGTGGCTCTTGTGTTTTCAATGAAGGTAAGTCAAGTGACCTTCTTAAGCTGGAGTAGAAGGTACACTGACGTTCATTACTTGGACAAAAATTCGAAAATGATGTACACAATTTTTATGTCGTAGTTTACCGTATACATCTTTTCAGGAAGGTTAAGCAGTTTTATGGTTATAATCTGTGATATTATAAAGACGTGAACATACTACTTCAATGTGGCTGCCTACGGATCCTCTCCAACAGTACGTTCAATATAACGTGTGTCCAAACGATAAAGTAGAGAGGTTTTGATAGGCGTCAGTACCGCTCGACGATTCGCCATCGCCTTGTGTGGAGAAATTACAAGATTACTTACAAGCTGTCCAATATTCAAGATTACTTACAAGTTACAAGCTGTCCGACACCAAGATCACTCGTAAACTACTGAATCAAGGTAGTGAATTCAGGTATCATCATCATCATCATCATCATCATCATCATCATCATCATCATCATCATCATCATCATCATCATCATCATCATCATCATCATCACCACCACCACCACCACCACCACCACCACCACCACCACCACCACCACCATCATCATCTTCAATGATCAAACCAAGGATAGTTTGTTACCGTCCAAAATCGGCAAAGATTACTGCTGGTCACTCCAGCGCTTCCTCGGACGTCCCACACCTCTCCTTCCCTCGGCTTATAGTTCCATAGTTGTTTGGGGATGTGGAAGTCATCCATTCGGCAAAGATGTTCCCACCAATTCAGCCGATACTGGGCGATCCTGTCGAGTATACTCATAATATTCAGTTCCTGCCGTATATCTGTGTAACTTCTATGATCATGGAGAGTATACCCTACCAAGTGCCTCATTTCAGCCGCTTGGATGCGACTGGCCTGGCCTTTCGTTAAAGTCCAATTCTCAGACCCATAAAGAAGAGTTGGAAGAGCCATCACCTTGTAGAATTTTAGGCGTGCTCCTTTACTTGCTGACTTAAGGGTTCGCCTGATGGTCCCGCACATAAGGTTGAACTTATGCAACTTATTCACAACGTCGTTGCTTGCATTATAAGACACAGTGTAGCCCAGGTATTCAAAATTGCTAACTTGTTCCAGGACAGTACCATCTATAACAATTTTTGCCCGGACGGGATCAGTTCCACGAAAAGCCATCACCTTGGTTTTAAGTGTGGGTATTTGCAACCCAGAGTCCTGTATTTATTTCAATTATAAATAACTAAATAGAGAAGTAGAATTAGATTTCAAGAAGCAGAACACAAGATCGGCTACATCGGCAGCAAAGCCTTATGTGGGGCGATCTTTTAAATAATGTATTATATAAAAATATTTATACAAACGTACTTCATGTATTTGTAACAAACAACCACTACAGAATTTGTCGAGCAGTCTTAGTAAGTGTGAGTAACAATATTAATGAAAGTTAAACAAACATGTGGAGCCATCGTAGTAGTAAGTGAGAATAAGCTGCAAATAGTAATTTGCAATAACGGTATAGAGTCTTGTAAGTCCGACTGCTTACGACAAAACCGTAAAGCAAGAAACATTTTGCATACAATTTCATCTACTTGTTTTAATTCGTATTCGTCATGTCTCTCTACATCCACGTTTCGGAAGGGCTTTCTTCTTTTAGTTACAAACTAAGCTTTAGTCTCCATAAATTTGAGTCCTCCAACGTTTTAGAAAGGTTTTGCGCATTCACGTATATTCGTGTATATAATTTCTTGGTGGATAATGAATTCACGAAAAAGTTAAGTCATGCAATGGTACCAAGATGTTACGTGAGCTGTGTGTGTGTGTGTGTGTGTGTGTGTATGTGCACGCGCGCGCGCGTCTGCGTGTGCGGATGCGTGTGGGTGTGGGTGTGCTATTTCTTCTCGGCTATCGGGCCATACGTGAGTCGTATTCGTGAATTTTGAAAATACTCTGTCTGGTACAAAGTTCCAAGTGAGTGGCTCTTAACATCAATCAGAAGAGGCACACAGGGTTGTTCATAAACAAACCTTAATATGACGAAACAACCACTTATACGTGGCCCTACAACGCATTTTGCCACCAAAATATCAGAAATATTTGTGTTGGCGGAAAGGGGGGTTCGCGCTCGTGTATAATTAAACATAAAGAGACGAAGCTTTTAATGTAAACCTGAAATGACAGACAATTTGTTGTAATTACTCAATATTTTTGCAATACTGTCGTTTGTATGGTACAGATAACACTTAACTGTGCGAGTACTTTAATTGAATCTCTCCTCGTATTAAATGAAATAAAACTAATTAGTTTTGTGTGTGTGTGTGTGTGTGTGTGTGCATGTGTGCGCGCGCGCCTCGAATTTAATTGTCCCGACGCGCGATAGCAACAGCCTTCTCGGTAAAATATTTATTCTTGAACAGTTATGTTAGGAAAAAATTTGCGTTCACATTCCAGCGATGTGGGAACCGCTTTGACAGCGTAGAGTCGCCATAGACACATCTGTTATACGGAATCGACCTTTTAAAATGCGATTTCTCACAGACTTTTCGGGCTCGTCACTTCTCGCTTCTTAAAAAAAATAAACAGAGGAAATAAGAGATAGAGAGAGACAGAGATACGTTTCCTGAATGTATTGTTGCAGCGGTGGCGATAAATCGCTCGCGCCAGAATAATATTCAGCTACACTAGAAAGAAAGAAAGAAATGTGCGCTATTTTTATAGACTCGAATATTAATAATAAAAGTTTGTTAAAATAAAGTTACAGTTGTGAAGATAGGTATCGATAATGTGCTACTTACCGGTGAATACGTCCAACGCTTAAATCGACAACGAATATCTCGATATCTACGTTTCGTCGGGATACGTTTGACTGTACGTAACCAAGGTAAGTCACGTTTTGAGTAGACCGTGACGAATATTAAGCACAAACGGAGTATGCACATAAGCATGACTTTCCGACGGTTCAACTTAAATCTTTCTGACATAATAATAATAGTCCCGAAGAAGCTTACTAGGGTTGCTATGAACTCGTGGAAAAATCGGTTCAAATCCCAGTAGGACTACATTCTCTACACGTCTGATTTATATAATAAAATTACTGTGTTGTTGAAAAATTAAAAAATCTTTTCTAAGTGACTTTTTGGTTAAAAAGAAACAATTTTGGTTTACGAAGTATATTTACCGTTTATTACTAACAAAAAATACATATTTAATTGTAATATTTGTAAACATTTGGTTACTCACCGTCTTGTGACTTCTTTAAAACTATCAATAACTACGCGTTTCAAGGATAAATCCTCATCACCAGGTTATATAAAAACACCAATCCTTCTGGAGAAGTCGTCAAAAATTCAAAATTTTTTACCAAACATCGCAGTATGTATGTCATCTAAGAACACATTATTGTAGCACTTGACGCCGCGTCGCGAACTGGTGCGAACCACACTACACGCGATCGACTACTTTTTTGATATTTTGACGACTTCTCCAGAAGGATTGTGGTTTTTGTATAACCTGGTGATGAGGATTTATCCCTGAAACGCGTAGTTATTGAAAGTTTTAAAGAAGTCACAAGACTGTGAGTAACCAAGTGTTTACAAATATTACAATTAAATACTTATACACGTGACTTGGATACTATAATATAATGAAAAAATACATACATACATGGACATAACGCTACTTTTATTTATTATAAAATAATATCATTTACTTAACGGAAACGATATTTCAGTTAAATAGGAAACAGTTTTAATAAAAAAATGTAGGCCTACATTAATCGAAAGAAGTAGCCTAAATGAACAAATTAAAATACGCAACTGTGTTTTTTAAGTGAGAGTCAGTATTTTTCTTGTGTTACCAGTCAAGTTTCGCTTTCTTGAAAGAGGGATATTTTTTAATTTCTGACTAAAGTCAATGATAAAACGCTAGAAACCGACAACCCAAACACGACTAACGCCTTACCTGGTCAGCAAACCTCATAAAAACAGCGTTAATGTACGTTTTTTTAAGAAATTAAAAATCCCGGGCTTAGACAAAAATTCTTTCGGGCAAGAAACAGAAAACTTACGTTAGACCGTAATGGCGGAACAGGCGAGGTACGAACACAGAGTCTCAAATTCCAGGGCCCACACCGCCTGAACGCTACAGGTTTTCACCAGGGAGTCGTCTTTTAAGCCATTCTGAAATAACAAAACCGGCTTCTTTTTGATGTTCGTAAGTAGCTGAGGACAACCAGACAGCTCAAATCATACGGCATACCAGCGCTAGGTTTTAGTAACTTATTTTCACACGCTGAAAAACGTCCTTGATTTAATGATGCTCCTTGGAATCGAAGGCGGCCCTGCATATTCGACTTACTGGTTCAGTCCTGATTCAGCTCTTCTTGCGCTTTGTTTCACGGCGTGGTTATTGCCATGCTATAAACATATCTTTCCACGGGTCCACGTTTGCTGATAGGTTCCATTCCAGCTGACTGAGATTTTCAACATAAACCTGTTACTGGGCCTGGGTTCCATCAATCAAAAGCTGACTGGCCGCCCACCGCAACTCTGTCCCAGACATCGACTTCTTTCTCCATAAGCTTAGAAGGTGAAACTCCTCAGTAAACAAGAAACGCCAAACGTCCCACCTTCCTGCTCAAAACTGACGACAACCGTAACCGAATTGTTATCTTCTACCGAATTATACTAACCTTAACCACCAACACATCCATATACCGTAGCGGCTTTACATGGCACCTCTCATTGTCGCCCTCTATTTGAAAGCGGCTTGCGGGACTTGCCTTCAGACGAGTCTCAAATATCTCAAAGTATCACAACTGTTTTTACTTGGTGCATGCCAGTCTTTTCGTTTCTTCGTAACACCCTCTGATTTAATGCTATCTATTAACTTCATTCTTCTACGTCCTCTTCTTTTTTTCTCCGTCTATAACACCCTCCATGGCAGTTATAAGCAAGCAGTCTCTTCTTAAAAAATGACCTAACCAATTCCTTTTCCTATTTCCTATTACCTTCAGGATTCTTCTCTCTTCCCCTATACATCTTAAAACTAAAGTCAATGATAATTCCTTACTTTCCTCCCTTTACTTATCAATACACCTCACTTTTTCCATTGCTCGCCAACCCAGATCTCAAACGCTTCTAATCTTTTCTCATCCTCCTTCCTCAGTGTCTATGTCTCTGCACCATATAAAGCAACGCTCCACACATAACAGTTGGCCAACCTTTAAAATCGGTTTTAAAAAAACGGATAGCACAAACATAATTAAGTACTGCACGTATATGCTTATGTAAATCCGAAATTGTCTTTCAGAAAATTACATAACGTGTTTGCAAGCGTCCGTAGGGGAAAGCGAGGACGCGTATAGCCAATAAATAGTTTTTAACAGTCTCCTTGAGTCGGCGGGTAACATCTGTTTCCATCGAAAGCCACGAAGCATGAACTGGACAATACATCTGCTGCCGTGAGACCGCAGGCGTTTTCAATTACATATAAACGATTACTAATGGCAATAACAATAACACGGTCTGATGGCCGACGTCGGATTTCTGCGTCTGTCACACAAACTTTATGCAATTAATTACCGAGTTTGTAAAACATTGTAACGTATTTTATTAGGTTTTTCGGTACATAATTTAATAGGAAAGACCAGTTCGACAATTTATATTAATTATATTTAAATACTCTGTAATTTTATAATAAAATATGTTGAATGAATTAAGATGATTAATAAACTGACGTGTGTAATATAAGAGAACCCATAAACGTGTTTTCTTAAAAAACAAGTCATTTTCTAAAATTTTGGTTCAGTTACGCTAGTCAGTACTATGTCATTACTTACGGTTAGCACTCAGATGACATCCACGCCACGACGACGCAGGTGTTCCTGTCCTGTTGTGGACAGCCGTTCCCTTTTCCTGAGCTCAAGGTCTACATGAAATTTGGAGCTCATATTCTCTGGCAAGGAAATAAGGTTTCTTTTTGTTTCCCAGTTTTGTAAAGAACGGTTAATTCAATTTATTTTGTTTTATTGTTTTTCGTTTGGCAGAAGCTTACTTTGGTAACCAAAAGAATTTATTAGACAAATTAGAATTTAAATTTGTTGAATTTATATTTGAATTATATAAATTTATATTTGAATTAATTTTAGAATTTAAAAGCATGAAATCTTTTATACATTTTTGATTTCCGATAGTGTTGGTGACTTTAGCAATGATGCGTTGGGATCCATTGTAATGTAATATTGATTCAGTTTCTGTTAATGTGTACTTACGATTGCACTTAGTAATGATGATGAAAATTACGTTAGCAACAACAATGGTTGCTGATATTTACGTTGGTAACAACTGAAACATTTACTCCTGTATTTTTTGATCCGTTTTTAAATTGTAAATTGATTCTCTTTCCGCGATTTCCATTGTTTGGCATAAAACTGCATTATTCCGATTTATCCGTTTCTGTATTTCAATAATTCTCTGTAATTCTGTTTAATTTAGTGTATTAGAACTATCAACGTTCCGGTTGAGTAGGGTAGGGTATCAACGTTCCTTCTATTACGGTAGGGTAAGACGGGAGGGAGAGACTTGCCATTAGAAAGTTTCAGACGTTCTTAAAAGGGACGTATGCTGATGAGTGTTTAACAAGAAGTGCAAAGAATGCATTAGTAATGTGCATGTGTTAAATATAGTAGAAGGAACATGCTACATAGGCGAAGTGTTTAGAGTTACCCCAGATGTTTGCGATTAACATTGTGCCGTAAATAGTTACATGCACATTTTTGTACCTAGTTCAATAACCTGTACAAAATAGTATTATAAATTAATGTGTGTTTTCAGTATGCTAGAAAACTGCGATAATCCAAATTGGGTGAGTTGTGTCTATCGAGGGATTTTCACATTAATGAATAATATTTGGTCGCCTAACGTACCGTTTACAATCTACTGCAGCTGATATTGGGAAATGGATATTGTCAATATCGTGCCTCAAAGATTCATTATTAATTCATTATGTGAAAAAAGTACATACTATATACTTTCCAACAATATATAGTACGCTAACCCAAAACACAGTAGGACTACTATACCGGTGCTACAAATTATAGTACGTTTAAGTTAGGTTAGGTTATAGTATAGAATAAAACCATAATATAGTAGAATACAGTATAATACCAAAATATAGTACAATACTAAACGGTTAAGTTAGGTTATAGTATAGTACAGTACAGTATAGTACCAAAATATAGTACAATACAGTATAGTACCAAAATATAGTACAATACTATAAATTATATTACGGTTAAGTTAGGTTAGGTTAGGTTATAGTATAGTACAATACAGTATAGTACCAAAAAACAGTACAATACTGTAAATTATAATACGGTTAAGTTAGGTTAGTTATAGTATAGTACAATACAGTATGGTACCAAAATATAGTACAGCACTATACATTACAGTTCGATTGACAATCCTATTCTGGACTTCAGTGGCTAACGTATGATCAGTAATACAATCACTTCGGTCGTTTTAGTAATGTTGATGGTTGCTGTATTTTATTAACTTACGGCGACTAGTGAAATGATGCCTCTCCCTCCCCACATACTCGTCCACAGATTATTAGGTTCTTGTTCGTGGAAATTTTATTGCTCGTTGGGTATAAATCTCAGTTCCATTCTCCATATTGGCGCGAATGTCAGGAGTGCTTCATTCCTAACGCCGCACTTTGCTGTTCTCGCATTCTTTATGGATTTAATTGGAGTTGATAAAAGAAACGAGTTTTGCTTTTCTATGAAATATATTTCCTTTATTAATTGCTTCTCTCTTTATTTCTCTTTCCGCCTCTCTTGTCTCCTGCAATTTTCTTTACCCCTTACTATAGTATCTTTTTCTACCTTCTACAATATTTTTATTGCTCTTTTATGTCATCGGTCTTGTTATTCTGTACACCGCGGGCGCTCGCGATTACAATTCCATAAGAAATAAAATCTTTCTGCAACACGTGTGGAGTTAAAACAATCAAAGCGAGACAAATAAACGAACAGATAGTGTAAAGAGAATGTGAAAATAGTTGGAAAATAGAAGGACACAAGAACAAGTGAACCTTGAGTGTTACGTAACCGGAAACCAACATAACTGCTTCCGTTCCTTACACCTACGTCAGAGTATCCGCGTTACGCTATATTACGGTACAACGTTAAATACGGGACTTTTAAGAATATAAGAGTAAACGCCGAACGGCTAATCTTAAGTTAAGCTTCGGTATAATCAGTTTTTGAAACTGAATAACGTTAAAATACGGAGTCACTTATTGACTTTATTATTTTTCCGTTTTAGATTTTAATTTTTTTATTGTTTTAACTTCAGTGATTGTTGAAAATCTTGGGTACTTTCAAAAAGTTTCCACAATTGTAAGCGGTCGCGCTCCTTCCCCACGTTGGACTTGTAGTGTTGTATATTTTCGTAGCGTTGGAGCAATGCTCCTTCGGTGTTACAGTTTTTGATATCGGGTATTTGAATTTTCGTGTAACGCTTAACTTACGCGTCTCAATTCAACGTTTGAATAACGTAATAAAATTTAAATTGATTCAAACAATTTCTGCTACAGTCTATTTCTTAATCCATATATAATATATTTAATATTTATAGTAACTTTACCTCAAGATGTTTTTACCTTATTTGGAACATGTTTCGGGACACTTAGTGTTCCCCTCATCAGCCTTCTTAATTTTGAATCTTGTGGAGTACTTGTGTGTTGGTTGGTTTTAAGTACCAATTTAAAATACCAAAAACCAACAGGAAACCAACAACCAACAACCAACCAACACACAAGTACTCCACAAGATTCAAAATTAAGAAGGCTGAGGATGGGAACACTGAGTGTCCCGAAACAAGTTCCAAATAAGGAAAAAACATGTTGAGGTAAAGTTATTATAAATATTAAATATAATTTAAATTGAATATATTCAATATGTTCCTCAACGGAAAGTTGTAATAATAGCTTTTAAATATGTAGGCCTATATCTCTTTTTTTGTCATGTATATTACGGTTCTAAGTGCCCGGGTCGGCGGTAGTATGAGTTCGGGCAACTGGAGCAGTACAGTGAGCTGACACGCGGCAACCACATGTTATTGATATTATCGTTAACGCAAAAGTTTCGCCCATTCTGTACTATGGCACCCACGAGAGCCTCAGCTTAAATGCGGGGGGGGGGCAATAACATTAGTACAATATGGTTTTCAACTGAAAAAGTGTTGTTCCAAACTGTTTAGTACTTATTATGTAAAAATAATATTAAATTATTTCGATTTAAAAATACATTAATTAATAATGATAAGTTGTCTGCCATTCGGTCAATAACTAGAGCCATTTATAAAAAGATCGTGTCGACGCATCGACAGATTTTGATTATCATTATCAGGACAAATGTAGGTGGTAAAACGTGGATTGTGAATGGGGGTAATGGGGATTAGTCGTGGAACAACAGCAAAACGTCAATGACTGAACACTCTTAACTAACACTAAGCAGAAAACAAATTGAATTAATTAAAATTTAAATCACGAAAAAGTTTCTAAATTGACTGTTTCAATATTTCTGGTCAATAATACTGTTTTTTTTTCAGGAATTACGCTAGATTGAATTGCTAAAAATTCCTGAAAATTCTGTCGTCCTATTTGGGTGGGGGAGGGGAATCGCAGTCCACAGAGGCATGTAATCTACATGTATCAATTTCACGGGCATGTAAGCCTATTCAACATTTGCTATGTGAACGACGTTATGTTGTTTTCTCTAAACTATGTCTTTTTATGGACACAATAAAATTCTCGGATCATGTGTTCACCGTCTCTCTAGGAATCTGTAAAACAACGGACGAACAGGAATGTACCGGAGGAAGCATTGTATTGAAGAAGGATGCAAGTGAAGAATGCACTGGCGACGACAATGGTGGCCAACGAGCGTTACGTCGCCATGTTGGTTGTAACGGATAAATCCATTTATAATCGTTTATGCTTTGAGAACACCCAATAGTGGAGTCACGGTCTATACTCGCTGTCCTGTCCTGTCAACCAATCTTAAATTATTATTAAAACCAAATAAAATAATGATGGCTCGAGTAAAAAATTCCTTTTTGCTGAATTCTGTCTCGACGTGCACACACGCAGAGTTTATTGTGTTGTGTATGTTTGTACTTTTACCCGTATGAAAAATAATTGACATTTATGAATTTTTTGTTATAGGCCTATATTGTTAATTTCTCATCTCAAAACAGCATTTATTTTTTTTTAAATTTTTTTATTGTAAATTTCCAACGCTCTCGTCCTTTGTGGCTCGCCTAAATAGGTCCTATCTTCTGTCCGCAGTCTGCTGTCTTTCCCGAGACGATTACTCTAAAGGTGTATCTCAGTTTTTGTTTCTGCCATTTTTTCTGTTTAGTAATGTTTGTGTCGGTCAGCTGCCGTTCTTCATTATTCCTACGCCAAATATTCTTCTTCTGATGATAAGCATTCCTGTTTAGCATAGGAGTAAAAGAGCGAGATACGGCTTTGTATTCGACGCTGTGCCAAAACACACATCGTGGCTGTTATAGACAACCACTTCCTCTTAACCATTATCGTCAAGTCTTCCTCTTCTTCTAATTTCAAATGGTTTCACGTTCGGTGTTTCTAGACGGTCCCGTTCGTTGAATATGCCCTAGTCATTTCTTTTTGTATCGGCCATCTAACGACCACATGCCAATTTCAATTCTTTATTCTTTGTTCTTTCTTTTTCTACAATATTCTTTCATCTTTTTACTGTGTCTCTTCTTACTGTCTTCAGTCCACTTTGAACCTGCGTTTCTCTCTCTCCTACCCTGGACTCCTTCTTGAGTCCTCTTTTTGAGATTTTTTTTTAACCTAACTATAACTACTTTAGCTTTAGGATTATTATTGTTAATTGTTAGGATGAACTTCAGTTCATTCTAATTCGCCAACAGCCGTACTATTGAATTAGTTACTGCGAAAATAATGGTTTTCAAAAATATTCTCAAATTATTTTATAAAACTAACACAGTAGGCTTACGAGCGAATACGCTTGCCTACACCCCCTGGATAATGGCGGGGCGATGACCACGTTTTAAAAAAAAATCAAGTTTCCTTACAGTCGAATACGGTTAAAGTTAGGCTATATCCTATTTTGTGACAGCTTCTGAACATGTGCCGCTCTCTCTCGCTTACCACCCAGTAGTTTCCGTCACTTAAAAATTAACATTTTGCGGGCCCCATCTGAGATCTGAAATAATACAAACAGTAAATGTGGCGCAAACTCTTATATCTTAATTAAGATGTATTATCAGATTATAAATCTATATCATTAGTCACATCAGACAGTGCAGCTGCCTCTCCCACGTAGGGTTTAAAGTCTGATAATTTAAGTATTAACTCACTCTGACCTTTAAGATTATTCTTAAATTTTCATTTGAAGTAAGCGAGCTGGGAGAATGCGGTACCATTTAAGTGCTTTGTCTCAGGATCACCAGGATATTCATAGGGATTCCGGTTGCAATCTTTACAGCTACATTGTTGGTATAAATTTTGTCTGACACTCAGTACCACTGCCGCTGACAGACACATCTGTTACATGATTAAACCTATTAATTTGAATTCACTTTACAATTTCAATTGGTCCAAACAAAAAATGTCTTTATTTTTCTACTAAGTGTTGTAGGTTTTAAAATTGTAGTTTTAGTGCATAAAAACTGCAGAAAATAAGGGTAGGCCTATAAACTAATTTTTCTTAAAAACGTTTTCGTAACACTGTCCCCGGACCCCCTGCATTGCGTTGCCTATGCACAAAGTGTCCTATATATGCCTGATACGATATACTGATAGGCCTATTACCCAAAACTCCTTTCTATAAGTGTAAAGTAGTAATTTAAATTATTTAAAATTATCTATTATAAAATGTTGTTTCTTTATCTAAATTGGTTCACTCAATTTTCTCAACTTTATTTCGCCAGAATCGATCAAACTCTACCTATATTTAGCACATTTCTGATAGCCCTTGTTTCTGGGTTTATTGTCGGTTTTATTTCTTTCGTAGGAAGATAGATCAGTACAGTGAATCCGAGTCGATTCCCGGGCAGTGCAGTGAATTCGAGTTTTGTTCATGTCAACAAAGCCTTTGAAAACGACTACTTGGGTTGATAACTTTGGCCAAACTGACTTTCTTGTATGCTATAGGTTCAATACACTGTAGCTTACTCGTTACAAAACAACTGTTACCTGTTGTGATTAATTTTGGAAACGTTGTTGACGTATTTCTGCACATCACTTAAACACTGACAGAAGAATGACGACTACACGACTAATTGTGGCAACGCCGAGTCCACGTTGACAGTGTCGGAACAAGGTTTAAGAACACAATATTACATCAGAGTCATTCTTAGGGCTGCAGTAATATTACACGGTACTCTTGAGATACAAAAAGAAGCAGTATTATTATTGTTGTTGTTGTTTCTTTCGTAATTCACTGTATATAGTAGGCCCTACATATTTTTTTCTTATCGCTTTTAACTTAGTTCACTGCGTTCTGCAATTTTCTTGTACCATCCCGGAAGTTGACTGTGTGGTGTAACGGAATTAAAACTGTAATCCACTGTAGCGGTTCATCAACATTCTGATAATTCTAATGTGTTTAACATTTTCAAAAATGCGCGTAAAAACTACAGAAAATTCAACTAGCGATAAGAATGGAACGCGTCCCATAACACACACACACACACACACACACACACACACACACACACACACACACACACACACACACACACACACACACACACACACACACACACACACACACACACACACACACACACACACACACACACACACACACACACACACACAAATTGAAAGTGTTCTTAGTTTTGTAAAGGGAAGTGGCGTTTTGATTGCTGTCGATAGTAACGCCAGGTCAACAATGTGGCATGATTCGTTAACCAATAGAAGAGGTAGGGGGATACAAGAGTTTTTGATGGGAAACCAACTGTTTTTAATGAACGATGAAAGTAATTTTACAACTTTTGAATCACGGAATGGTAAAAGTAATATTGATTTAACTATAGTTAATAATCAGCTGGTTCCTCTAGTTGAGGACTGGAAGATCAGTGAAGAAGAGAGCTGTTCGGACCATAGAATTATTACTTTCAATATAGTACATGGAAACTATGATATTGCGGAATTTCAGTATCAGGGGTTGCGATATGTCTTCAAGGAAAGTAACTGTGAAGCTTTTGATCGGAATTTGTTTCAAGAAATACTTAAAAAGTTTTGTTTCTACGTTTAATAATGATTTAGGAAGTCTGGACATTGTATTACAGTATAAGGTTTCGGAGGTGAAAGATATGGATCAAGTTGTGAAAAAATTTGAGGATACCATAAAGACAGCATGTGACAAGTCTTTTAAGAAGCGTACAACATTACAGAAGACTGTTGGAGGCAGATCGGTTCCATGGTGGTCAGATACACTCAGAGTCATGCGTAAAAGAATTAATGCATTAAGAAGAAGATACCAAAGGACTAGAAACGACAATGTCCTGAGAGAATGTCGGAAAATGTACTACTTTGAGGAAAAGAAGAAGTATCAATCAAGTATTAGAAGAGAAAAAATACATTCTTGGAAACAATATTGTAATTTAACAACATCAGTGAATCCCTGGAATGCGGTTTATCGCTTGGCAGCTGGAAAAATGAGAAAGTGTTCCACGTTAACAACTTTGCAAAACCGGATGGCTCCTTCACAACAGATTTGATTTGGAAGGTACTATGACTTGTATGTTGGAATACTTTATTCCCGTGGATGACGGCATAATGGATAATGAGTATCATAGGCATATTAGGAATCAGATTAAGGATCCAATAAGTGTACAAGAGTTTTCACAAGAAGAAGTTTTGCGAGTTTTGGAAAACATGAACCCTCATAAGTGTCCTGGTGAGGATGGAATAACAAGTGGCATTTTATTGCGGGTTTTTATGCAATTTCCTCGGTTTGTAACAGCAATCTATAATGAGTGTCTGAGAAGAGGTGTCTTTCCTAAGTTATGGAAAATAGCAAAAATAGTACCAATAATTAAGCCGGGTAGGGAGAACAGTATTGAAGTTTCGAAGTTTCGAAGTTTCGCCCTATCAGTTTATTGAAGGTAGGAGCGAAAGTATTGGAAAAACTACTTATAAACAGAATTATGCACCACGTGTTTTCTAAAGATTTAATGCAGTCTAATCAGTATGGATTTACACCCCAGAAAAGTACAGTGGATGCAGCTATGGCAGTTAAGGAATTTGTTGAAAGATGTTTGGTGGAGAAAGGGGTTGTTGTTCTCGTTAGTCTTGATGTCCAGGGCGCTTTTGATGCAGCGTGGTGGCCGTGTATTTTGAATACTCTTCAACAATTCGAGTGTCCTAGGAACTTGTATTGTCTCTCATAGAGTTACTTTGGTGGACGAAAGGTAGTTCTATCTACTCACAATACATCAATGGAGAGGGATGTCAGTAAAGGTTGTCCTTAGGGATCTTGTTGTGGGCCAGGATTTTGGAACATACAGTATAACTCGTTGCTCAATTTAGACTTCACTAAACGTACAAAACTTATAGCTTTTGCAGATGATTTAATTGTGTTAACAAGTGGTAAGTCTCTCTTAGAAGCTGAAAATTATGCCAATTTAGAGATGGTAAAAATTTCAAAGTTGGCTACAAATAACAAAGTTTCTTTTAATGAACAAAAATCAAAAATACTCTTGATCTCTCGTAAAAGACTTCAGAATTCAGAATTAAGCATTTACCTAAATTCTAAAAAACTTCAACAAGTTAATAAGTTAAAATATTTGGGTTTCATTATTGACACAAAATTCAATTTTAATGAGCATATCCAGTATGTGGTCGAAAGGTGTACAAAACTTATTCATATGCTATCAAGATCTGCAAAATTAAACTGGGGGTTGGGACATGAGGCACTTAAAACAATATATAAGGGGGCAATTCTCCCCCTTTTATCATATGGAGCACCCGTATGGATAGACGCATTAGAAAGGAAAAGTAACCAGATGAAGTTCAAAAGAGTGCAACGTCTCATCAATATTAAAATTGCGAAGGCTTATCGTACAGTGTCCCATGAAGCTTTGTGCATTTTGACAGGACTGACTCCAATAATAATAAAGTTGAGAGAGATTGTTAGTGCTTACAGAGTTGCTAGAGGTTGTGATGGTGCTAATATTTTGATGGACACAGTAATTCCGTTCAAGGATTGGCCTCATCCGGCAGATACAGTTCTTATAAACTTGAGCCATGAAAGTAAAGTATACACAGTACAAGCATATACAGATGGCAGTAAGCACAACAATGGGGTTGGGTCGGGTATAGCCTTGTTTGTTAATGGTGAGCTCAAATATGAGATGCAGTATAAGTTGGGTGTTGGGTGCTCTAATAATCAGGCTGAGCAATTGGCAGTCTTGAAGGCCCTGGAAAAGATAGCTGAATTAAATTATATTATACCTAAATTAGAAAGGCAGCTGTTTACACCGACAGCAGAGTGACGCTGGACTCACTTAGGAGCTCGAGGAATCATAGCTACTTGATAGAAGAAATAAGGAATAAGTTAAGAAGTTTAAACGCGGTCAACTGGTCAATTGATTTTGGTTGGGTTAAGGCACATGTGGGTATTTATGGTAATGAACTGGCTGACAATCTGGCTAAAGAAGCTGCGTCCAGTAGCAGTATGGTGTGCTATGAACGAATACCAAAAAGTGCAATGATTAACAAATTCCGTGAGGTGAGCCTAATGGAGTGGCAAAGTGAGTGGGAACAAATATTAAATGGAATGGTGACTAAGTTGTTTTTCCCTAGTGTGAAGCACAGACTGTCCTCAAAGTTTGCACTGTCTCCTAATTTTACCACAATGGTGACTGGTCATGGCAGGCTTAGAGCCTACTACTATCGTTTCAAAGTAAAAGATGATCCAATATGTGTCTGCAACGACGGTGACCAAACAGTGGAACATTTGTTATATGAGTGCAATATGTTGAATGAAGAAAGACGGGTTTTCAAAAATAGTGTACTAAGGAGTGGTGGACGATGGCCTCCGAATAGAAGTGAATTGACATCAAAATATGTTAGACAGTTTATTAAATATGTTAATGAGGCACTTAAAACAATATATAAGGGGGCAATTCTTCCCCTTTTATCATATGGAGCACCCGTATGGATAGACGCATTAGAAAGGAAAAGTAACCAGATGAAGTTCAAAAGAGTGCAGCGTTCAAGAGTGTAAACACTACAAGATTTTGATTCTTTGTAGTGTTTATTGTTATTGTGCTTGTCTATCTATTTTGAATCATTGTATGCGTTTGTTATTATGAATTAACTTACATATTGGTCGAACAGCTTTATCATGCATACGATACATACATGCATACAGTTTAACATGTTAATAATGTAGTACTAATTCATTGTAACATTGTCAATGATTGATTTTTATTTTCCTTGTTTATTTTGAATCTTTGTAATTGTACTACTGGAATTGTCTTTATATGTATTGAGAATCGGCTTGTAATAAGTTTATATACAGCGTGTAGTATTACTTTATTTGTAATGGAGCATGCTGATAAAATAAAGGTATTAAAAAAAACACATAAAAGTATACATTATATATATACCAATATTATTATAGCTTACATATGTATTAGGAAACGGATATTTCAAAATAAGGTAACTTAGGTAAAGGGAAGGCGGTTTAGAATATTGAGATAATGGTCGCGTAATGCTTTAGTGCGCGCCCGCGCGTTCGCGATAGTTTCATATCTATATCTCCGAACGAACGCACATGGCCTATAAATTTTTTAATATCCGTTAATTATAGTTTTTCAGTCGTGCTATTTCAAATGATTGATTAAGACACTTGCCGTTCGTAAATTTTAAATAATTAAAAAGTACTCGTATGCAAATAGGCCGCATTTGCTTATTATTTTTTGCATTTCATAAATATTAAACGGTGCAGTAGACTTTGTACAGTGTAAGAGCGTCGTTGTGGAGGAAACTATAAATAATGTTCCTAATTATGAAAATATCTGCTCTCATTAAGGTAAAGGTTGTGCTCCAAGTATTGCGGAAGTTGCGTTAACAGTATGTACGAGATTTCGCCTTTAAGCTTAATTAGTTTCTTTTCGTTTGTACTTAGACCAAATCAAAGTTACACCTTACTGTAGGAATTCGCAGATATATCGATGACCAGTAGTTCCTCCGAATGTTTACAGAGGATCACAATTGTTTTGCTTTCATATATATACGTTTTATTATAATTATTATTATGTAGTACACTCCCGTTTACTGTTCTACCGGCTGTCTTCTCTCTTGCTCCTTCAATGGCCTCCGTGCCGTTACGTTCCTTGTTCAATCCCTTCTTTGCTTTGTATGTGTTGTATGCTCTTGACTTTCCATACCATCCACGTTTCTCGTCGAGAGTGTAATTTTTCTAATTATTTATATTTCAAACTTCTTTAGCTCGTGACTTCGACAGTCACTGTACAAAGACAAATACGAGGTTTGATCAAAATGTTCATGCAGTTCTTTATTATTTTTAAAATGATGACTTCGTTCATCGACATTTGTACTGCCCCCATCAAAATAGTCTCTGTCGAATGCAACACGATTAAGCCAAATTCAGTCTTCAAAATATTTCAAGCTCTTTTTGGTACAGCCTTGAGCTCGCTGACTTAGCGATTTTCGTTTTACGTCTTCAACGGTCGCGAAACGTTGTCCTTTCGTGGAAATTATCACTATTGGGAGGATTGGGAAAGATCGCATTGGGACAGATCTGGTGAATACGGCAGTTGCCGTGTCATAATTATGACGTTTTCTTTCGCCTAGCCTGGCAAAATTCTTAACAAGCAGTGACGTGCTTCCAGGCGCATTATCGGGCTGCAATTTTCATAAATTATTTTTCCGTAAATCTGGCCGTTTTCTAGTACAAGTAGCGTGAAATGTCCGAATAGTAGGGCTACTCTTTATTTACCACTGCGCCTAACGATGAAATTTCGTGGAACATAATCTTCATCTGACAAGCACGAGCTTCAACTCATTTAAGGCAGTCTTTGAAGCTTGTCAACCGCTTGTTCACGTACAGGAGTCTCGCCAGAAGCCTTCTGTAGACAGTTTATTTCACAGTTTAAACAAAATTTATCCATGTTCTTCCATCTTGATAAAAAGATCATGTTCATTGTAGAACGATAAAAAAATCGCCTAATATACCTAAGGACGACTTACTCAATTAGCTGTGAAATCTAAACTGTGCACCAAATAGAGTTAAAATTTTAGACTATTGTCACTAACATGTGTACCAATATCACATAAAAAAGTTTTTCAATCGGGACACTTGTAGTGGTGTAAGTTGCAAAATTGCAGGAACTTTTTGATCAGACCTCATGTCGAATGGCTCAGCAGTTTGGTAGGCTATATAGAGGGTACACCGTGGTAAGACTAATGTCGTCTAGATTAAGAAATTTTCTCACTACACCACTGCATGTTTACAAAGCCTTGTTCCGCTCATGGTTTGTCATTTCCTTATCCCGTCCCACGGTATCGTCCATACCTACTCCATCAAGTATTTTGAATTCAGGCAGCACTCAGGTTATTCTATGTCGCGTCATTCCGTGTCGTGCCCCATACGTTATAGTACGCACTTCCCCTCTTTCCTTCGATTTCTAGTACGCACTTCCCCTCTTTCCTTCGATTTCAACGTCCTTGTTTTGGTTTTCTGTTGTCATGTGTTGCCTATATAGGGCCATATTCTGTTATTTGTACGCTCTGTCGAATCGTTATTTTTAACGATTTTATGTCTAATCCGAGTTTAGTTTTTAGCCAGTTTTTACCAGCGTTTGTCTCCTGTTCGTATATTTATATTTAGGTGCGTATAATTATAATAATAGTTATTAATAATAATACTGTTACACTGTTAAACATTGTACGTCTTCAGCGTGTGAGTAGTACATAATTGATTAATGCCGTCCAATACATACAATAGGCCTATATGTGCGAAACAAAACAACGAGCATTCCGGTTTAACATGCCAGAAAAACATCTTTGTAAGTCCATAATTTCAGACAGTGGTCTGTTTTCAATAAAAAAAAGTCAGATCCGCAAGAACAAAGGAAGGGAAAGAGATGCATTAATCGATATCGGAACACAGCCGTAAAGAACAGAAAAGTCTGTTGTTATAGAATAACAAGAAGAAAAAGATATTTGTATTCAAGGCAGGTTGTTGTAAGCCGCTGGACTTCAAAAGCTGATAAATTTGTCAGGAATAAGAAATTATTTTGTCAGATGTGGAAGAGCAAAACGAGGAGAGGTGGCGGCGCGCGTGTCAGAGCGAGACAGAAAGACAGGTTTTCATTCCTAACCTGAATGCGAAATTGTGCTCCAACAAGTGTCACTGCGCTTTTATCAAAATAATTGATTATTTAACAAGCGGACAAAATAATGTTATTACCGCTAATATGTGGCCCCCGCTGTGCTACCCGTGCCGTATTAATTGAAACAAGATATCTCTCTCTCTCTCTCTCCTCTAACTCACACAAAATCTGTTGCTCGCACGTGAAATTTAAAGATAGTTCGATTTCTTCAAATATTATAAATTAATGTTCTCCAAATTCGAGGACGCATAGATTATATGCGGAAGGTGTGCGTCTTGAATGTTTGCCGTCATAGTGACCGTTTTTCGTGTTCATCATTTATTTATGCGCAATATATTTTACACGATTCCATGGAATACACGGGATTAAAATGAAAATACATCCTCGTTGATGAGTCTACAACGTTCCCCACATGTACTTCGTAATTCTGTTGTAAAAGACAGTCGCATTTCTAATAGTTGCCACCGATAAGCTGTCAATAAATTATATAGCCTGCACTTTATTTGGAGGTTTAAATTTTGTGTAGTAATTTTTTTTTTAATTGTTTACAGGTTAAAATTTGGTTCCAAAATCGGCGGAGCAAATACAAGAAAATGATGAAGGCGGCGCAGCAGCAAGTGTCAACACCCAGTGGAAACAATAACAATAACGGCGGAAGCGGGGGGCCGGGACACGGGATGTTGGGCAGCGGAGCACCGCACACACCGGGACCCCTGCCTGGAGGCAACAGCCCTCAACCCCCAGCGGGAATTCTGGGAGGTTAGTTTACCTTTCATTAATATAAACATAACAAGCACGCCCATTTGTGTGTGTGTGTGTGTGTGTGTGTGTGTGTGTGTGAGAGAGAGAGAGAGAGAGAGAGAGAGAGAGAGAGAGAGAGAGAGAGAGAGAGAGAGAGAGAGAGAGAGAGACAGACAGACAGTGAGAGGGACAATGAGTATAGAAGATGTGTGGTTTAGAATATCAGCCACATAGTAACTGTATGCTATTCAGTAATTTGAAGTTTACAAGATTAAATAATAGTTTTGTTTCGCACACGGACACATTTAGGATGAGGCTACACTGGTATTTGCTGGAATTGCACAGAAGAGCTGCTCGAGACCATCCCACATCAGCAGAGTTGCTACTCTATAACTATTATCCACCTGTCGCCGGTCCTTTAGCTGGTCGAGACCAACTCTCGTCAGCAGAGTTGCTACTCTATAACTATTATCCACCTGTCGCCGGTCCTTTAGCTGCTCGAGACCATCCCACATCAGCAGAGTTGCTACTCTGTAACTACCATTGATCTGTCGCCGGTCCTTTAGCTGCTCGAGACCATCCCACATCAGCAGAGTTGCTACTCTATAACTACCATCCACCTGTCGTCGGTCCTTTACCTGCTCGAGACCAGCCCACATTAGCAGAGTTGCTACTCTGTAACTACCATTGATCTGTCGCCGGTCCTTTAGCTGCTCGAGACCATCCCACATCAGCAGAGTTGCTACTCTTTAGCTGTCATACATCTGTCTCCGGTCGCTGCTCGAGACCATCCCCCATCAGAACCTTACGTCTCCCTCCATGTACTGCGCCTTCGCAATCCCGCAAATCAACCGGTCACCCAACCACTTTTGTTTGCGTTTTCATGTTAGAGGTAAGTTCATAAAGTGCTCACGATTCTCTTGCATCTCACCATTCGCGAGCACCTTCATGTTTACTGGATCTCGTAACTGGCTTGTTTTGGTCATGCCAATTATTAGTTTACTTCAAGGAGAGATGTAACATTAAGGTGGTTTCTTTTAGTTCGCCAGGACAGCTTTTTCTCAGAATTTGGGTGCTTGGGTTATGTTAGATGTGTTCTTGGCAAATTTCAGTCCTACAATGAACGAACAGCTTATCCGCTTTAAGAAGCTGTTATTGTACTTTAAATATTGACTTAATTCCGGAGAAAGTGTATAGTCTTAAAACTGATGCTTATAAAGAAGTGCTAAAATGTGTGTGCATTCGCATTAGTGACAATCTGTTCGTGCTGCTAAACACTGAATTTCTTGCCTTAGGACAGCGTTGAAAGACGTAGAAACTCGTATGTAGAGAAACGTTGTATATTGAAAAAATAAATTGCAGTTCCATTTCTCGATATGTAAAAAAATTTGCATTATATTACTGATTAGTGTACGGTTCTGCTTACTTGAAACGCGTTTCGATTATGAAGCTGTCTATATATAAATATTTTTTTTTTTTCAAACAGATTTTGCTACCGTTGTTTCTTGATGCATATATAATATATTTAATATTTATAATTACTTTTCCTCAAGGTGTTTTTCCTTATCTGAGGATAATTAAAAAGGCTGAGGATGGGAACAATAGGATTCCCGAAACATGTCACAAATAAGGATAAAAAATCTTGAGGTAAAGTAATTATAAATACTAAATATATTATATAATTATATATTACTTTAATATTTATAACTAAATTTACCTCAAGATATACTTTTTTCCTATTAGGAACATGTTTCGAGAGTTCCTAATAGGAAAAAAGTATATCTTGAGGTAAATTTAGTTATAAATATTAAAGTATTATATACATCAAGAAACGGACTGTAGCAGAAAGTGATTGAAATAATTATATATATATATAATTATTAATGGTATTTATTTTATTATTTTATTTTTTATTATTTCAGTATTATTAGTGGTTTAGTGGTGTAGGTTTTCAGAAAATGGCGGTTTGTCGTTTCGTAAATGGAATTCCCGTAGTCCGAGTCATTTTGGTTCCGAATCCAGCTTTCAATGTCTGCTTAGTAATAATCTTATTGGCTTAGGAGCGTTTCCCTCCAAATCGTTTTAGTGAATATCTTGCTTATGTAAGTGAAGATTGGACTCCGGTAGAGTAACTGAAGGTCGTTAGTATGTGTCAGGTATGTTAATAAGGAATGCGATGGTAAGAAAATTTAGCATTGACGTTTTAGAATTAAAGGAGAGGACGAAGAATGTGATTGTAAAGGAAAAGGCAAGCCTTTAAAGTGAACACTAATACATTAAGAGGTTGATTAAGAGCATTTTTAAAAGAATAATTATGGAACAAGAATAACTACATAGAAACTGCATATGACGATGGAAGTTATAAATTACGATAACTTGAGCACAGAACAGGAGTTCAGAATAAACGTTGTTTGTGTTGTGAAGTTTCAATACGTTGTAGTACAGTAAGAAAATGGCGAGCTTGTTCGAGCCGTCAGCGTACAAGTTGAATCATTATAACCGACCGAAACATATTTCCTTATATCACAAACCGTTACGAGATTTGCGTACGAGATCAAGTACACCAATAACCGGTAAATGAAGATGTTCCTTTACGATACATACACTGAATTTTGATTAATTTTTGCCTCCTCAGCTTTAGATAGACACACTTCCGTTCTCCTTATCGGGGTTTATCCTTCCTTTTTCTTTCATACACACACACACACACTTATGTACGAAACGATACAGATTTTGAATATAGCGAATTAATTTCGTCTGCTTTTTATTACTTTATATAAAAATTTTCCGTTACATAAATCTTGTATTTCCTGTTTCTCGAGTCCACCGAATGGAAACCTAAAAATTAACAGAGTTCGAGGATAAAATTAACTCCGAAATGATATTCCTTGTAAGAAGGAAACATGTTTTTACTTTGACGGTAAAAGATGAATTGGAAGGTGTGACCTAATAACAGTTTAAGTGAACTTGACAACAATCGAACTGAAGTCTTCTCCCTTATAAATCTCAGTTAAACCGACCAGCTGTCTGGAAGCTTTAGTCTTTCGATACGTTATTTTTTCATTTTGTTTCTTTTTCACAGTCACCGTAGATACTAGTAACGCCGATTGATTTGACGTCAGTTTTACGTTGACAGCTTTACAAGTTTTAAGCGTGGATTCGACACCACACAGTTCATTATTTTGTATTCGTAATAACGATTTTGCGTTATTGTTTGTGAGAATTTTATATTCAAAAAACCTAAATGGTTTGTGAAGTGTGCGAGTTCGAGACGTGTCAAAAGTGGATCCAGAGGGGAGCAGCTGAAAAACGTAAAATTATTCTCCTTTACCGAAAATTTCGAGCGTGTAATTAGTTCATTTGTAATATTGACCAAACAGTTTTATCAAGAAAGCAACACAAAATACAAAAACTAAAACTCATAATTGCCATTTAGTTGTTTCCTTAAGCTTCAGTAGTCGTGGTTATTTCCCACAAAATGGTGTGTGGGAAATATCGTTCATTTGTAAATACAAAGTTTTCCATAAACATGTCTCGGAATCTCAAATTTGTCCCTGTTAACACGAGTCGTGTGGTACATTTTTAAAAAAATCTTTGCATTTTGATGAAACTTTCGTGTCAGAGAAACGTTAACATTGTGATTGTTTATGGGTTTTCTGTATTTACTGTACTAAATGATATACAGCGGCTAAATTTTCTAAATAGAAACAAATAATAATAACCATCATATCGCAATAGACTGTTCTGTCTGACGGCAGATCCACTGGCTTTCTCCTTTCTTCTTCGGATAATTCCTATCCGTTTCGGATGTTGGATATCGTACAGGCTATTTTAACTTTCCGCCCTGCTGTACGGAATAAGTCACTTGTATTCATGCCAAACCAGGTCCTTAAATTTCTCAGCCATGATATTCTCGGTCGCCCAACTCCTCTCTTTCCAAGTACTTTTCCCTGTAGTATGGACTGCAATAAGTAAAATCTCTGTTCATTTCTCATGAGGTGTCCCAGATACTGAAGCTTTCTTATCTTCACTGTGTTAATAGCTCCCTTTTATTTCTTCATCTTTCTAAGAACTTCAACATTAGTTATATGTGCTGTCCATGATATGCTCAGTATTCTACGGTAGAGCCACACTTCGAAAAATTCCAGTTTTTTAGTTGTGGGTTAAGTTAAAGTCCAAGATTCTACACCGTATAAGAGGACCGAGAATACGTAGCAGTGTAGAAGTCTCATCTTTATGTTTATTGTTAAATCGTTACTTTTGAATAAACTCCTCATTCTAGTGTACACTGCTCATGGCTTTTCAACTCTGGTCTTGAGAGTGGTCCCATTGTTCATTGACTATAGTACCGAGATATGTAAATTTGCTTACTACACGTTCAACTGGCCTTTGTTTTATATTAAGCGTATAGTTTGTGAACTTGTTCTTAGATACAATCATTAGCTTCGTTTTATTAACATTGATGTCTAGACCATATCTACGGCTGCTTTCTGTCACTCTATTCATTAGTTGTTGCAGCCCCTCTAAGCTATCTGCGAATATTTTTCTCCTTTAGTTCCCAGTATTTTTTTATCTCCTTGAAGTCGTGCAAGAGTTGAGTTCTTCTTCCAAGCCAAAGAGATCTTCCAACTTTTCCTCGATGTCATCATGCCGCAAGGAAGTTTCTTCTCAAGGTGTGTCTGACCTAGTCCGAAAAATCCTTCCGTATTCATGATTGATCTCTTTTCGTCCAGTCTTCTTAGGACGTCTTCACTTGTCGCTTTGTTTGACCAATGTTCGAATTGTAACATTTTATCAATTTCTCCTGCAGATTGCTGGTCATCTTCTTAGTGCATCCGTTTACGGCTGTGACAATACGAGGTCTGATTTCCTTGCTGCTGCAGACGTCGTATCATTTGACCCGGTCAATGTTTTCTAATTCACGAATTAGTGGGAATTATTCGTTCCTTTAATATCGTTTACTAATACTGAAGCTAGTAAGATAATGTCGAACCGAGTACGATAGTGGTTCGATTCGTGTAACTAATTATGTTGTGTGTTACAGGTAACGGTTCCTCGAGCGGTAGCCAACCGAGCCCAAGCGGAGGGTATCTGCCTCATGGAGGAGGTCACGGCACACCGACTCCTAGTTCGACCCCAGTCAGCGACATGTCTCCTCACGGGGTTTCCGGGTCTCCACCGCTGGTCGCATGGGACATGAAACCCAACATCGCTGCCCCCACTCATCACCATCCGCACCACCATCCCGGCTACATGCCTCAGTACTCTTGGTATCAGGCGGACGCCAACCAAGGCCTTCTCACGTGAGTGTACGAGACTTTTGTATTTATTAAGATATGTAATTTGTTAGTCTTAATCGACTCTTTCTATAAACACTGTTTCACACTTTGTAAACTCACTCTTCGGTAAAATTATAGATATATAGGCCTAGTGGTAATGTGATTAACTTGGGGTTTCACTCTAACAGCGCCCCATCATAGTTGCACTTCGTGCTTCCGGTTAGTAAAATATGTTTTCCATATCACACTGGTGTATTATAAATTAGTAAGTAAAGCTGTCATTAGCGGTACGATTGTTACTAATATCGCTTTACAAAAGTGTCTATTAAGCGTAAGTCGGGTGTTAATTATTGTTTTAAGAAAAAGAAACTTGTCGATCACTGTTTCAGGTCTCTCAAGTCTGTTAAAACTAAAAATACGTTTGATATTCGCAAATATACGTAGAAGCCAATCGCAATCAAACGTTAATCTAAAAACTGTGAGTTAATTAATTATATTAAAATGAAATACAAAATAAAACAATATCTTGAAAATTTCCAGTCATCCTCGGCACTCCAGTGAGCAGAGTCAACAACTGCCAACAGTAGCCTACACCTTGCTAAAGTTCAATAGATGTTTGCAATTTTAGAAATGGTTCGTCAAACATGATAGATATTTTGCATTTCTTAAAATTAAAAGTCCAACTACACTGTAACAATAACGAATCAGGAGACGAGGAAAGAGAGGTTTAACGGCATTGCCAGTGTTATTGATTTACGCCGGATCTCCGTGTAAATACGATTGCATGTGAAGTCTCCAAAAATTCTCTGTTCTGTACACAGTTTTCTCGAGAATTATTGGAAAATTAGAAAAAAAACTGTTACAATGCCGTTTAAAAAAATAGTAGGCCATCAGAGTGAGCCATTTATCGAATACATTTGAATGATCAACCGTTTAATACAAAACCTAATGAAATGATATCATTTTTCTTTAATCTGACTTCAGAGTTTATTAGTTTGGGTTGCAATACAACGAGAGACGCTATTTTCTTCTCTGCGTTACGGGCGTAAGCTCTTCGCCATTGTTTAGCGAAATACGTTTGAACACGTAAACGACTCAGGACCCAGTTTCGAACCCGGCTCAATCCAACCGAAGCCTCGCGCTCTGACGTTCGTGTTTGTTTTCACAATTACCGCGCATTGTACGTTTAAAAATGTATAGACCTATCCAACTGCAACAAGACAAGACAAGACGTATCAATTGTGCAACGCAGTACTGCACGCGACTTAACAAACTATTTATATTTCAATTATGAAACGCTGCGGTGGCTGATGATGGTGCACGCGAACTTCTTACTGATTAATTATTATACGTAGCTTGTATGTTTGCACATAGTACTGTTGACGCCTTTACACGATGAAATATAACAAATCAGTAAATGTGAGCTAATGTTCTCAACAGAGACTGTGTGTTTTGTAATTTTGTCAAATAACTCTTGCAGCCATTTGGACGGTCTGTGCTTATTACATTAACTAGAGTATTTCTGATACAGTAATGACATCATGTGTGACTTAATTATGTTTCGGAGAATTTAAATATACAGTTGTTAATTGTGTGCTTGTAACATTCTTTTACCAGAATGTTACTAGTTCGAAAAATTTATTTTCGTAGGAGGTCCGCGTTCGACTGTGCCTCGCCACTAAGTTACTGAAGTTCCACAATTGAAGCCCTGTAATTTTCACTACGTTACGGAAATAAAAAAACAAAACTTCAACGGCCAGGTGCCCGCGCCAAAGCCTCAAGAGTGAACATGTGTTTTGGTATCTGAATTCCACGGCCTTTTGGGTGTTTAGTAACGGAAACACCAAATCTGAAATTCTGGTGTACTACGGAGAACGCGACTTCCATCCTCACACCTCAGTAGTCTTTAATCGCAACCTGAGAAAACATTATTTTTTAGTAATCAAATGTGATTTTAGTGGATCGTGGGCATATTATATCACGTCTTTATGGGCTTATGTTGTTAAAAAAAAATAATTTATCTATCGAAAAGTATTTATTTTTTTTTACGTTTAGGCCTAACATCCGATGGGCATTTCATTTGGCTGTTCGAGTACAACCCATAGCGTTCGAATGCACGTGCTCCCATAGCGAATCTCATGATATGTGTGAAACAGTCAATCGATAGTCGGTTTTTCTTATTAGACATATTTTTACCGTGTTTTACCAAGTGTACAATATTTGTTATGCTTCGTACACAGTGTATCTGTAGATTTAGTGTATCTGAGGGGCTGAGAGGCGAATTCGTCCATAATTATCACATAACAGCATACTTATACAGTACAACACAAAGGTGTTTGATGGTTGTATTGTATTCTGCGGTTAAGTTACAACGCGAAGTTATTTGAACATTACTTGTAATTATTTGCTGACGTGTGTAGAAGATAAAGCATTTTATAAACTATTTCAATTTATTTTTAAAAAATTATATTATGTGCCTTGAAATTATTTTCGTAAAGCAATTCTTTAAAACTTTCAATAACTACGCTTTTCAAGGATAAATCCTCATCATCAGGATATATTAAAACACCAATCGTTCTGGAGAAGTCGTCAAAAAATCAACAATTTTACCAAACATCACAGTATGTATGTCATTTAAGAACACGTTATTGTAGCATGTTTGGTAAAATATTTTTGATTTTTTGACGACTCCTCCAGAAGGATTGGTTTTATATAACCTGATGATGAGGATTTATCCTTGAAACGCGTATTTATTGAACGTTTTAAAGAAGTCACAAGACGGTCAGTAACCAAGTGTTTACAAATATTACAATTAAATATATTTATACATGTGACTTGGAGACTATAATATAATGAACATAAGAAATGATTTTGATTCGTTCTTGAGAGGGAGTTAACATGAAAAGTAACTTCATGAGAGCACCCGAATTTTAAACACCCGTTCATTAGGCATTGCGATTGCTATAAAATTGACGGATCAATTAATTGTCAGTCGCGCAAACGTTTCTTCGCCTCTCAGCACCAATTAGTTTTGTTATTATACGAATTACAGTACATGTTCGTTTGTTTGTTTTTCTTACAGTGTCTGGCCTGCAGTTTAACGAAGACGTCGTAGTGAACAGAGGAAACCTTCATTTTCAATTATAGTTATAGACCAAAATAATCACCAATTCATTGTTCATATTCGCATTTGTGTATTATAGAGGCAACATAACCAACGAGACAGCCGGTCTTGAATGTTTTGTGCTAATAAATGTGTTTGTGTATCTGTTACCTGACATAAGCAGTGGACATTTACTGAGTGCTACAGAGAATATAATTATTTTAGGAGAAACAAATTGTATTTGTCCAAACACATACTGTTTGCATGTATATATATGTGTCTCTGTTGTAAACGTTGGCTAGTACAAATGGTTGAGTCCGGTCCAAACAGAAATGCACATACATACATGCGATTCAGATTTAATATAGAGTTTTTCTGTTTGTGAAAACAAGATAAAGACAATCATTATCGTTGGATGTAAAATATATTTAGAATTATTTTTTCAAAAAATTTAAAAGAAATATGAGTTTACTGGTAATCAGGGTCTAAAAAACCGCACTGGAAAAAGTGTAAATCGTAATATTAATAATAATAATAATTACTAGAGTAAAAATTATTATTGTTGTACGTGGCAGGAGACACACGTCGGTGTCGGAGTGAAAGAACTTACCTTTCCAAGTAAGAGTGTTGCAAGCGCCTCTGATTCACCTGCTCGCCGGAGAGCTTTTTCTTTTTGTAAAACTCCGTTATACGACTTCGTAATCAAATAATTCGTTCGCTGTGTACCTCGTTTTCTGTCTTCAATTTTGCTGTCGGAACGTTATTTAACCTCGTCATAAAATAAATTAATTTATAATTTTTTCCGTTTTGTTTTATACTTTTTCAATTTAGTTGGAGGAGTTTCTCGTGCAGTCTCGTGAAACAAGACCACAGAGGCGATTTCTTAAAGAGAAATTGTAATAAAATCGTCGGTGCAATTAATGTTTAATTGTGGCCGCGTAATCCGCTGTGATTTCTGAACGTCTTTATTGGCGGCGGCCGTTTTAAAAATTGAATTTCCATGTGTCCGTGGCAACAGTCACGCGACCTGATGTCTCACTTTCCAAATCGATTTCGTGCTGAAATATTCAACGTTGCCGTATCGGGATCTCAACTATTCCAGTCGCCGTTTAGAACAATACTGTATTATTTTGAAACACCTGCTGCAACAGTCTTCGTGTGTATCTTAATGCATTGGTATTCATATGAACAGCCACTGGCGAACAAAGCCTTGGTCGGGGGGGGGGGGGTCATTTTGAGTCCCCACCTACGGTTCATTTTATAAAGGTAAATATACTATATATTCATTTTTAGTAATATGTACCCATATATTTTACTCATTATCTTACGGGTTTTTTTGGAAAAAAGAAGTATGGTACGAGAAAAACCAAAGCTTTATACAGTGACCGTTAAGTTACGTTTTCTTTCTCACGTTTCGTAGTCAAATGGCAACGTTTTTCTGTCTGTACTCGCTCTTCGTTTTTATCGATTTAAGTTTTGAGAAAGTTGTTTTACACGAGGTAAAATTGATAAGAAAAATACCGTTAGAAGAGATATAGTTTGGGAAAGAATCAATTTAACAATAAAAGAAAGAACTTCCTTGACTGGTATTATTAGGCTGTACATGTCGTTGCTTCTTGCACAACTTGTTTGTTCACAAGAGCGAACTTTCGACCTCGGAATCGATATCTGGGCCGAAAGCTAACAAAAAATTTCAGTTACAGGGTATAAAACGGATTGTAGGGGCCTTGTTCGCCACTGTGCTGTGGGCAACTACACTCAGTAAGCTCTAACTAACCTGCTCTACTTCGTACTTTTATGAAAAACGGTTCGGAACAACAAAGTAATTCATCATGCAGTTTTATCGCGTACTGCGTTTTTGAAATCAGTCACACGCCTAATTTACTCTTCTTTATATCCCAAAAATCAACTTATAAGAAACTGTGTGAACTTCGCGTTGTGTTGTGTAAAAAGCTGGATTTCATAGAATTTTCTGTTTAAACTCATATGTGGTAAACATTATGTACTCTTCTGATATGTACTCCTGAGCGTTACATATTGTGTTTCTCTAGAACAGAGAGCATATTCGTACGCGATACGTAGAGAGTCAAAATACTTTTATACACCAATTAAATTTTATCTTAAAAGCAAATCAAACATACCGGAGCAAATTTCTTAAACAACACAGAATGAAAATGAGAAGGTAAAAGTTCTGGTAGAAAAACGTATGTATCTTATTTTGTTTGAAACGTTGCTTACCTCGGTAGATGTGCTTAGAGCTTTTCACGTTCCTTAAATTCAAAGTTGAAGGCTGGTTGTATTGTGATTGGCCATATCGGCACTCAATGGTATATCTATACAGATTTATTAATTACTTTTAACTTCTAAGAACGTACAGATATTCTGACGTTTTGAACAGCTTGAACAGGAACAAAACGAAAATCGTATCGCTTCATTTCTCTCAAGGATCTAATATGGATTTAATAACGCGGATATATTTGTAGAATTACTGGATACGCGTAAGTTGTATGATATATCGACGCGCAATTTCTAAAGAATTCTTCCGTTAACGTCATAATATCAATTCCCACATACGGTTTCAGAAAAAATGCGTGTTTCAAGAAAACTTTTTCCGATCCGCAGGTCCGTCGTACGGACTTCCGGTTTTTGATTTTCCAGTGAGGTATCTAAAAAAATAAAAATAAATAAATAAAGTTATATTAAAAATGTTTTTTAGCTGTTAGTCTGAATTGTGACCTGTTGTAGCGTCGATGGGATGTTCATATCATTTTAGTCTTAATTATTAATTTTCACAGATTTGTAATTTGTAAATATTATATATTATAAAATGAAATGTGTAGCAAATAAAATGGTATACAAACTATGTGTATAGTACATTACAAAGTGTGTGATTATTTGTTGGTCACTACCTTGCGTTGCGACTCTCTCTCTCTCTCTCTCTCTCTCTCTCTCTCTCTCTCTCTCTCTCTCTCTCTCTCTCTCTCTCTCTCTCTCTCTCACTCTCTCTTATTCACACACACACACACACACACACACATACACATTTGAGTTATACTGTTATAACAGACTTCGGATATAATGCCGTTGAAGGGATGAAAGCTGACAATGACGGTGTGTTATGCTGGTTGTGTATACTACATACCAGATTTCGTACAGTCGGCTGCCTAGAGGGAATCAGAATGTTTTGACAATAACTGATAAATGTTCCAGATTGCAAATAAGCCGAGGCACCCCGCCTTGTTTATGATTCATTCTAACATACTTAGAAGTAACACAATGTATTAAATAACATCAATATAAATGTAATTCTGATGCATAATTTAAATAACCGAAGGTGCGTATTTAGCGCCAGCCAGGACCGCGTGTATACAACGTTTGCAACAAGAAACTAATCGATTATTTATATAAGAGACTTCCTCCATGCCGGTTTTCGTGAAGGTGATATTATTTTACATATAAGGAAGAGGTAGAAAATTTCTCTACGTTTTGGCTTTGCATATTTGCCTGCTTTGTACGTTGTTGGTTTTAACCAATACACATTCAGGCAGAGCTGTTCGTTGTTCGCAGTCTGGACAGTAGCAGTCATAATGATTTGTAACTGTACGCAATCTGGACTGCGAATACAACCAGCAAGATGAGGTTCGATTTGAAAATGCACACACCAGTGATTCAACATTAATTCTACTGTATTTAAAAACAAAGTTACATTTCACGTAGAATAGTCTAGCAGCGTAACTATCAGGAAAATGTGCACTGCCAGCATCTAAAACTAAAGCAAAGTATTTTGTGTCAATTGTCGTTTGATACACAGTCACCTCTATTGGTTCACGTTTATCACTGCCAGCTTCTAAAACTAAAGCAAAGTATTTTGTGTCAATTGTCGTTTGATACACAGTCACCTCTATTGGTTCACGTTTATCACTGCCAGCTTCTAAAACTAAAGCAAAGTATTTTGTGTCAATTGTCGTTTGATACACAGTCACCTCTATTGGTTCACGTTTATCACTGCCAGCTTCTAAAACTAAAGCAAAGTATTTTGTGTCAATTGTCGTTTGATACACAGTCACTTCTATTGGTTCACGTTTATCACTGCCAGCTTCTAAAACTAAAGCAAAGTATTTTGTGTCAATTGTCGTTTGATACACAGTCACCTCTATTGGTTCACGTTTATCACTGCCAGCTTCTAAAACTAAAGCAAAGTATTTTGTGTCAATTGTCGTTTGATACACAGTCACCTCTATTGGTTCACGTTTATCACTGCCAGCTTCTAAAACTAGAGCAAAGTATTTTGTGTCAATTGTCGTTTGATACACAGTCACCTCTATTGGTTCACGTTTATCACTGCCAGCTTCTAAAACTAAAGCAAAGTATTTTGTGTCAATTGTCGTTTGATACACAGTCACATCTATTGGTTCACGTTTATCACTGCCAGCTTCTAAAACTAAAGCAAAGTATTTTGTGTCAATTGTCGTTTGATACCCAGTCACCTCTATTGGTTCACGATTATCACTGCCAGCTTCTAAAACTAAAGCAAAGTATTTTGTGTCAATTGTCGTTTGATACCCAGTCACCTCTATTGGTTCACGTTTATCACTTCCAGCTTCTAAAACTAAAGCAAAGTATTTTGTGTCAATTGTCGTTTGATACACAGTCACCTCTATTGGTTCGCGTTTATCACTGCCAGCTTCTAAAACTAAAGCAAAGTATTTTGTGTCAATTGTCGTTTGATACACAGTTACCTCTATTGGTTCACGTGTTTATCACTGCCAGCTTCTAAAACTAAAGCAAAGTATTTTGTGTCAATTGTCGTTTGATACCCAGTCACCTCTATTGGTTCACGTTTATCACTGCCAGCTTCTAAAACTAAAGCAAAGTATTTTGTGTCAATTGTTTGATACACAGTCACTTCTATTGGTTCACGTTTATCACTGCCAGCTTCTAAAACTAAAGCAAAGTATTTTGTGTCAATTGTCGTTTGATACACAGTCACCTCTATTGGTTCACGTTTATCACTGCCAGCTTCTAAAACTAAAGCAAAGTATTTTGTGTCAATTGTCGTTTGATACACAGTCACCTCTATTGGTTCACGTTTATCACTGCCAGCTTCTAAAACTAGAGCAAAGTATTTTGTGTCAATTGTCGTTTGATACACAGTCACCTCTATTGGTTCACGTTTATCACTGCCAGCTTCTAAAACTAGAGCAAAGTATTTTGTGTCAATTGTCGTTTGATACACAGTCACCTCTATTGGTTCACGTTTATCAGTGCCAGCTTCTAAAACTAAAGCAAAGTATTTTGTGTCAATTGTCGTTTGATACACAGTCACATCTATTGGTTCACGTTTATCACTGCCAGCTTCTAAAACTAAAGCAAAGTATTTTGTGTCAATTGTCGTTTGATACCCAGTCACCTCTATTGGTTCACGATTATCACTGCCAGCTTCTAAAACTAAAGCAAAGTATTTTGTGTCAATTGTCGTTTGATACACAGTCACATCTATTGGATCACGTTTATCACTGCCAGCTTCTAAAACTAAAGCAAAGTATTTTGTGTCAATTGTCGTTTGATACACAGTCACCTCTATTGGTTCACGATTATCACTGCCAGCTTCTAAAACTAAAGCAAAGTATTTTGTGTCAATTGTCGTTTGATACACAGTCACATCTATTGGATCACGTTTATCACTGCCAGCTTCTAAAACTAAAGCAAAGTATTTTGTGTCAATTGTCGTTTGTTACACAGTCACCTCT
Source organism: Magicicada septendecula (assembly GCA_034769895.1). Lineage (NCBI taxonomy): Eukaryota > Metazoa > Arthropoda > Insecta > Hemiptera > Cicadidae > Magicicada > Magicicada septendecula. The sequence goes on from CM068376.1 coordinate 42,260,084, forward strand.
ATTGGTTCACGTTTATCACTGCCAGCTTCTAAAACTAAAGCAAATTATTTTGTGTCAATTGTCGTTTGATACACAGTCACCTCTATTGGTTCACGTTTATCACTGCCAGCTTCTAAAACTAAAGCAAAGTATTTTGTGTCAATTGTCGTTTGACGCACAGTCACCTCTATTGGTTTACGTGTTTATCACTGCCAGCTTCTAAAACTAAAGCAAAGTATTTTGTGTCAATTGTCGTTTGATTCACAGTCACCTCTATTGGTTCACGTTTATCACTGCCAGCTTCTAAAACTAAAGGAAAGTATTTTGTGTCAATTGTCGTTTGATACACAGTCACCTCTATTATTTGTTCCTTCCAGCCATTAGAGACGGTAGGCCCTACCATATGATCTTGAAAGGCGAAACGAAGCAAAATGTTAAAAAGAGACAGAACTTAAACTTATCCGGCATTGAAACTGTCAAAACAGGATTTCACTATACGCACTGTTTGACAATTGAGAATTGATCGTAAGAACCGAATTAGTGTCATAACCGAAGTCGACTGTACTGACGTTGGAAAAACGTATAAACATGAATAACACTCTCTTGTCAGCGACCAAACCTTGTTCCAGAAAATACGACGCTTAACCAGTTCAGAGTATATCAGACGGTGTTAATGTTGCCGGCAATATACGTTTTTGTTTCCCACATGTTAAAAAAACTGATGAAGTAGAAGGACATTTAAAAAAAACGAATGGGCTAGTGTATAAAGTGGTTAAAGCACGTCAAAATTGCTCAGTACTAATGTAAGCGAATACATTGATATTCGAAGTAGAGGAGTCACCTCACCATCTATGAAAACATCATTTATTTTATCAAAAAAAGAATACTGATTAGTTACGTATTGGCTAGTTTAGTTTATTGAAGTAACGCTGAATTTTCATAATTAATTTTCACGATAATAACGAACAAAATAAAACAGTATTGCTTCTGTTATACAAATGAGTAAAATGAAATGTTTTAAATGCATTATATTTAAAATAAAAAAAGTCTCGTTGTAAAATGTTATATTAAACTTGTATTAAGTGTATAATTTCAAAACGACAAAAACATTATTTTGCGAAAAACCGTTGTATTTATTTATCTGCTGTAAAGCTGTATACATTGTTTTGGACTTTTCTGTTAACATTGTTTATACATATAATTTCCTACTATAAATGCTTACAAATTATTTTTATCTTGAGATATAACTCTTTCTTTATAAAACAAATTTAATATGTGGACTTGTCCAATGTTGGAAATCATTAGGTATTATAACTTACCATGACATGTTTATCAAATATGAATGAACTCGACAACAGTCTACATTAAATTTACGTATTCCTTGTTTCAGACATTACTTCTAGAGTGATCATTTTACATTCTTCACTATTTCCATATTTTTGTATAAAGTTTTCAAAGTAAGGGCAATGATTTGGATCGATCGATAACAAATACTTCTTTAAATCTTTCACATTTTGCAGGATTTTAAAAGTATTTTGTTGTCCTAAACCAGTTTTAAAGACTTAATGTCAGGACTGAGCGAGCGAATAAACGTCTGTCTACTCTTTTAGAAATTCTACAAGATTGTCACATGAGAACTTGGGGACGCTTTGTAGAGTCGCTAACAATCAGTTGTGACCTTGCCTAATGTCACGTTGGGGTATCGAAGAACGCCAGTCGCTGCGTTGCGAATACCACACCTGTATAACTGTCTGAGAAAGTGCCAAACTGTCTATAGTCGTTATGAAAACCGAAAACCATCGGGCTGTTGGGACGTGGTGGAGTGTTTAAACAATCGTTCCACCGGAGGCCTTCCTCAGTTCGACAAAGGTGCAAGCAATGTTTGAACCACGGCCCAACAGCCCGGTAGGTTTTGATTCCCATAATGTTGACACCGGCCGTAAAAGAGTGTATATAGTTATACTCATTTTCCAAGTCGTAGGCATAGTTTCATTTTATGGCATGTGTACATTAAAAGTATGTACGCACAAACTCACAAGTCATATATGTGATAATGTTTTCCCGCTTTAGCATGTTCACAGCCACTGAAAGTACACGCATGGAGAAAACAATAAAATAATAATAATTATTATTATTTATAAGTATAACTTTGTGCGCGCGCGCGCGCACACACACACACACACACAAATTCAATAAAGATACCTTAAAAGTGTTTTGACTATTGGTACTGTGAAACAGTGACGCAACTAGGAGCTGCCCAAAGGCCCCCCCCCCTTTGAGGATAGTTGAAGTTTAGACTCCCCATTTTCCTAAGGACAAATGAGATATTTCAGATTCTTCATATATGATTATTTACACAATTATGTGTATGCCTTATTTAAACTCCGCAACGGGTTTAGAAATAGGCCTACATTAAGTATTTATGGAATACCACTGAAAGGGGTTGATCCCCCTCCCACCCGTAGTTACGCTACTGCGAAGAACGTCGTCTGACTGTGTGTGGACGCGTTTCAAGAGCGAAACATTTCACTGTTTTTGAAAATGGCTGATGCGAGGTGAACAACTTAAAATCGATGAAAACAATACAAATAGAAGATGGACGCACGTAATACAGTAAGTATGCAACATAAATACTGAGACATCCAATGAACATACAGTTTCACTTGTGACGTGTGTGTGTGTGTGTGTGTGTGTGTGTGTTTCTTTCAATGTTTTCTCAGGCGAACTAGTTTACAGGCTGGTAAAAGCAACGCTGAAGTGTTTAAGGGCCAAAGTACTACAGCCGTTTTGAACGCCAAAACACTAGTACAGAAAACGTGTATGTTTATTAAAAATTCTCCCGTTGTTACCAAACATTATAAGTCGTTAAGTACGAACTTCAGATTTAATCATAATATAATTGACTTTAACCGTTTACTTACTTAACGAAATTTATTATGGGATTGACAATAACTCCTTGGCGGGACAAGTCGGGTTTTACTGATTAGGCAATACAAGACACGAAGGTAAGTGTGACGAAGTATCCATGCGTGTCACACCAGGTGTGGCTGAGTATACAGGATAATGATATTTACTGATAATCAATTATTGTGTGTGCGTGTGTGTGTTGAGCGGCGGAAGTCGGCCGCACAAAACAATTCTGTAATAAAGTATTATTTCTTATTTTTTTACCAGGTTAACGTATTATTGTGTTGACTTGAAGACGGACAAATTGTAATGTCTGTACGAAGGGAGATGGACTGTCAACGGGATTCCACCTTTAGTGCAGTGATTTTTTTATGATGATAATACAGTGTAATAAGTGCAGTGTTTGTGATAGTGTTGTGTGTTTGTGGAAGAACCTACCGGGAAAACCAATTGTAAGTATTGCATGCCCACTGTTGACTGATTTATAATTTTAACAACTCGAAGAATAATGTTGACACCAAAAAAGTGGATTATTTTAATCGACAAGCTGTACACGTACATGAGATAATATTATTTTGATTTAGCTGAATCCCAATAACCATAATAAAACCTAAATTATACACTGTAGAAATATTTTTATTGAATTCAATTAACATTACAAAGACAAAACATTTTATAATTATTAAAGGTTTTCACTATATTTCTAGTCGTGCTTTGGAGATAGAGAATATCCTTATTTTCTTTATGGTGTTGATAAAATTCATTACAGGACAATCCAAACATGAACTGTATGAGCATCCCCGATTTTATCAGCTGAACAGAATATTAGTTTCTGTTTCAGACCGCTTAAGATTCATTTGAGAAAATTCGCTTCTTACAAACAGTTAAATGTCAACTTGGTTTTAAAGACAAACAAGTGGCTCCTGTCTGAATACGCTCAGAATGTTTGAAACTAATTTAAAAATATTTTTCACGTCGCTTTCTGGACATATATACTACCCACCAATCACTTTCTATGTGCTAAATCAAATCTGATTTTATCTACAGTAATCAGCGTGCAAAACAAAACTCATTTAACTATTGTTAGGCCTATAATCGTTCCATAATGAATATTGAATTGAATATTTAGTCTTTGTCTCGAGAGGAACGTACATATCGTCTGCAAAGTCAGCACGCTTGTCGGATACTGGGGTCTGATCTAGGAAATGATATTTGGTAATTCCGTAAATTTCGGGATTTTTCAGCCCACACAACAATCCATTTGTAAGCGAGGTGTATGTGCAGAAACTTAGCGTTAACGCGATTTAAAGCAAGCACTGTTCCTGAAAAAGAAAGTCATTACTTAGGAAGTCTTATTGTCGCGTCCCTATATTACTCCCTTTGGGTAACTCGATGGTGACGCTCGTCAGGACAAAGGGTAGTTTGTATACTGCGGTAACACTTCGATACCTATCAAAATAAAGACTTAGTTCGTTAACTTATTTGAACTGTGGTCGCTATTTATTTCCATCATGAGTGTGCGACAAGTGCCCTGCGATAACGTAGATGAAAATGAATGCGAGAGAGAGTAAAAGTGCAGACGGAGTAGAAGTTCCCACATAGCCAACACAAACCCGATTTTGGTCATTTTTCTTTAAATTCTGAGTACAGTTGTATCACAGAGTAATGACTAATAGCCAGGAGACGTGAAACTGTCGGCTCTCTTGAATTCATTGTAACAGCCTATGAGGTTCCATTTTCGTTAAATAACTTGTCTCTGTACCGAGTTCTTCAGTTTCATGATAATCAGAGTAACTTAACGTCATAGGCTTCTACCAGCAAGTACACAAATTATAGGAACACGTTAAATTAATTCCACCGTTCAGATATTAGACGTCTGATCTGCTTCCAAAGATCACTCACATCGCCGACACTAGGTGGTTTCACGCGAGCATTCAGCATCATCTAAGCTGATTCACACTGTTGTCGCGTCTTTTCCATAACATACAAAGAAACACCTACAGAGTGCGACACGTTAGGTTGTGGCTCTGCTCCGCCAGTGTCGTATGTTGTTATCATTTCTGATTGAGTGTTTTCTTTTTCCCGGCCTTGTTAATTGTTAAGAAAATTTCACGCATTTCGTTAAAAACAGGTTCACCCAGGATTAGTTGTCAGTTTTAACTTGATGAGTGACAATCTATGTTTGAAGCATGTTAAAGCAACAGAAAAAATGTTAATTTTAATTATGAAAACAGTTAATATGCTTAGGGGGTGACGACCTGTAAAAATATGCAGCGAGTCTATAAAAAAAGTAAAAGTATTTTACCTACTTGAAAAATTCGAGAAGTTATCTTTCCTCCTCTACATGGCATGGCCGAGTAATTAATTGAAAAGGTATTAATTAAAAGGAAGCCTTACAAATAGTATACGAAAGTAAAATCCACTTTCTGTAGTTTGTAGTCTATTAGGCAATGAACGCAAGTTGGGGAACAAATATAATAGACTCCGCTGTGTCAAAACCAAAAACTGATAGTGTTATAAATATCTTCACCCTGTATAATTGTTGATTGAGACATCATTGAACCCGTTGCCTTCCGAAGAACCGTCCACGTTGACTTTCTGGGAGTTCCTATGTTCCCAGACCCGTCTCCGTGTATCAGTGTTGCCGGTACCTCTGGTCTGTAGTGTCCCTCCACCAAGCACAAATAAATCTCTCCTAATCGGATTTAGTGGTGTCAAGTTATAGGTTTTAATTGCTTACTCGTTGTGTGATAAACTAAACAAAAACTTAAAAAACTTGATGAGAAACTTATTTAAAAACTACCTTTTTTCTGGTAGCAATCTAACATTCTGCGTTTTGAAACTAGCAGTACAAAAAGAATAGCACAAGTATATTGAAAAATGTATGCAGTGATGCCTCGAAACTATTACATTATACAACTATTGTGTAAAATGTATTATAGAGTTTATTATAAATATATTATTATGTAATTATAAAGTTTTTGTAAATATTTCTATAACGTAATACAGCTATTTAGATTCTCTGTAATATTGAAATACTGAGATAATCAAGAAAACTAAGTCTTATTACAAATAACGAAATATTTAAATATAAAGGAACTATTGGTTACTGAGTTGATTGTTGTCCTTCAGAGCTACAAATGGAGAGGGCAGAATTCTTTGTTTTGGACATGCTTTCCGACATGAAACTGGACTGAACTTGTACTATAATTCCCTCATAACCTTTTGTAACGCACGTTGTGTAAATTCCTTCCTTCTGTCAATCCACTATATAGATTTTATTATATTTAAATATGTTACAATTTATTTTATTTTCAAATACACGTGCTTATATAGCTGTACAATGTAGCGATACATACTTCCTTTGTAGGCCTATTTGTAATAAGGAGGAATCATTGAAATGACAAATTAATAGTATTCTATTTGCAAGTCTCGAAATGTCCCGCTAATATAGCAATATCCCGCATTTCAGCAACACTGTGTCGTTTGTTGCCATGGGCGCGAGTCAGCGGTAGATTCGGTAATGAAGATTTAGGGCAGGTCCCTCCAATGCGTTGTAAACATTGAATGAAATGTGTAGATTATTACTGCAGAAGATAACTAAACTGGGGCTTTTTGGGATTCAGTTTATCTAATTATTAAAAGACCCCATAACAGCCAAAACCATTTTATTTTTCAGTAACATTTTTACATTTCAGTTCTTTAACAACAGTTAAGGAGTCCTTGCAAGTTTTAATGTAAAATCATATTTATTTCAGACTATCCAGAAAAAAGTTAAAATAAATAAAATAACATAGTAAAAACTAATTCCTACTAATTCCTACTAATTCCTACTAATACTACGAACTTTACAAGTGTTCACATTGTTTAACATCCGCATGTACACACTTCTTAAACTTTATTTCTGCGTATCACCTTTTGGTTTATCTCCGCCTTACCGACCCATGTTTTTCCCCCTGGGTAGCACTTGACATTGTTCCATTGCCGACACATTACATTACAGCTGATAGCAAAATAACAGTCTTACTGCTTGCCTCGACAAAATTACAAAGTCAATCGTTTGTCGCAGAGTGCAATGGCTTATGATCGATCTTATTGCCTGATGGATGTTACTGATATGACTACCTCAGATAATGTTAGACTATGCCCAACAAAAATCTCCCATATTCTGATATTTATTTTCACCGATAACCGATAGAAATTGTTCAACCATACTTTATTATAAAGTCTTTATAGTTTTATAATAAAATCTGTATAATGCCGTTATAATAATTATTCAGAAATAATTATAATACAATAAATTATTAACGATTTTAGTTTAAAAAAGTTATTAAACTTACTTTATTATCAGGACTTCTTTTTTCCATCGGTTTAAAAAAGTTCATTAAACTTCCTTCGATTTAAAGGATATTATTTTTTTGTGCTTAAAAATGTGTTTACTTAAAACTACTAAAAACTGAAATATACAGTACGCAACTGGGGAAAATCTTGTATTTGCTTGTGATGGTTCACCGCGATACTTGAAGGATCCGCAAAATTTTAGAATTAGCCTACAGTATTAAACTAAAATGTTTGCATGCATTGCAATAGGTTGGTTGGTGGCCTACCTCTGTATCCGTAATATTTATATGGCTCAGTTTCTTACGTACATAGGCCTACTGTTTTAACTTTATTCGGAATTAAGTTTCCAAAGTAAATCACTTACTTTTTTTTTGTATCGGCCATCTAAGGACCACATGCCAATTTCAATTTGTTATTCTTTGTCCTTTCATTTTTCTCCAATATTCTTTCATCTTTCCACTGTGTCTCTTCTTCCTGTCTTCAGTCCACTTTGAACCTGCGTTTTTCTTTCTCCTACCCTGGACTCCTTCCATTTTTAACAATTTTGCCCGAAAAACTTCTTTTTCAATTGCTTCTTCTGCGTTTATATTATTTTGTTGTAAATCCTTTTCACTTCTTTAATCCAATGTTGACTTCTTCCTCCACAAAGGTGTATTTGAAGATCTGCTGTGTTAAACTATTATCCTCCATTCTATATAAATGCCCAAAAAGTAATAGTCTTCTTTTTCTCATTCTTTCTGTTATATTTTCTATACTCTGAAAATATATTAAATCACTTACTTTATTAATCTGTTAACAAATTTGGGCGTCAGTTGTGTAACATCAGAGCTTAAAAAGTTATTTTATTTTATTTTCATCTAATCAAAATTGCACACAAAACAACAAAACAAACAGAAATGTTTTAAGTTTTCAACAGACTTTTTCCAAAGTTCTGATGCCGTTAGACAATTAAACTTCTAATGAAACGGAGGCAGGTGAGCAAACGCTTGTATTTTGGAAAACTCGTTACGAGTTGTGTTTGTTTTAGCGATTCCGTGTTATTCCCCCCTTCTCATGATTCACACACACACGCGCGCGCGCACAACAATTTAATGTTATTAGATATGTGCTACGTAACTTTTAACTGAACGGCCACGTTTCTGCGAAAATTCAAATGTCGTGCGCGACGCCTCCGGATTCAATAATTACGCTAAACACTGTAATCCTGTTTGTCGGTAAGTACAAAGCGCAACCTCCGCACCTAGTTCTGCATTTCATGTGTCCTAGTTATTACAATCCCCTACAGCCTACAATACACTGCGTAGTGTATGTATAAACACCGTGTCTATTCCGAATGCGTATACATCTTTAGTTAAGACGGAATTCTAAGTTATAATATTCTACACTAACATTTTCTCAATTAAAGAAGCTTTGAAAAGGTTTCTGCCAATGTTTCCGGTAGAAACACTATTTATTGGCATAAGTTATTGGAATAACCGTAGGAATTTACAGATACGTTTTAAAACATACTTTTAGGGAAACACATTTATGGGTACTTCTCGCAACCGCCTGCCCTGTACACTGATACTGTATGTAATGACAGTTGTTTTGAACTTGACTCGTTTTTGTGCAGAAAAACGTAATTGAGGTTTGTAATGGGACTTCTTTAGAATTGGTCTTAATCCGGCGGAAAGTGGAAGCAAATCGTAAATTCTAAACGCGATTTTCCATATCACGACGGAAATTAACATTTTTCGTAAGTATTCCACAAACACCTGATGCTGTTCTTTCCTCTAACAGTAAAACGATATTAATGAAAGACTTCGTGTTCTACTTTAGTTTCCAATAACATCAGAGTTCCGTCGTGTTTTATGTCGTCGCTTAATTGTATTTACGTTCATATGAAATATTTCGTAACACAGCGATGCCGGATGGCTTGTTCGATAATGAATATAAAATATTAATAAACATTAGTGCCCTCTATTAGCGGTTTCTACAACTTCGCCGCGCAGCACATTTTTTTAATTTAATTTTTCACGCGTTCGGTTATCACAAATTTGTATAGGCTATATGTGTGATGACCTGAAAATATTAATAAATGGTGTAGTAATAACGATAATAATAATAATAATAATAATACAGCAATAATAATAATAATAATAATAACACAATTGTTTAATATTTAATTAAATCCTTAAATTCGTAGTCACCGTAAATCAATGAATTTTTCCGGTGAAGGGTTCGTGAGAATCGGTCAAAAAATAACACAAATTTTAAATTTTTTGTGTCGACGTTTCGACAATGTTTATTGTCATCATCAGGACCTGTGTATGAATACAAAAGACATGTCAAACACAACAGAACAATTATTTGAGTGAACGTGTTTGTGTATGTGAGTGTATGTGCGTGTGTGCGTGCGCATGTGTGTATCCTTGTATATATGTGAAGGAGTTGAGACAGTTTGTTTTACATCATAAATAGTTTTTATTTTTTTAATACAACGAGAAAATTATAATATCACAGAACTTAATTTATACAATATGACAATTTAAATTACTCATAATATAATGGTATTTGTAATTAATTATAAAAGCAGTAATCAATAATTAAATATTAGAATTGGTACAGAAAACGTTTATATATAAAATATACCTGTCAACTTATAGCATAGTAAAACATATTATAGCTAAATACAGATTATAGGGATGTTCAATTATATAATTATTAAAAGTTATTTTTCATGTTTCACTCACTACTGGTATTAAAAACACCGTCATTAATTTAGAGAATTCTAAATTACACAGTAACTGTAAAACTTTACGAACTTACATCAGAGAATTTACATAATATTACAAACAGAAGTTTATGGTAAACCTATCTATCAACTGAAAAATAATTGTTCTGTCATGTTTGACATTTCTTTTGTATTCATACACAGGTCCTGATTATGACAATAAACATTGTCGAAACGTAATTTAATAATTTAATATTTAATATAATTATAAGTAGGCATCTAACATTCGTTACGTTATTCACAGGGTGCTTTATTACTGACCGTTTTGACGGAATTTTGTAGAATCGGTCACAGTACTTTGTTGTTGATTACAATTAATTGGATCGAAATAAAGTCGTGTGGAGCGAAAAATCGATAGAAATCGAAAGCCGAAACACAATGGATACGTGACAATCGCCTTTATACGGCCGGCAGTAGGCCTACATTTTAATATTGAAAAATATTCCTGTACGGATTTTTTGTTTAAGATGTACCCAATAAGTTTATTAAATACTGACTAACATTGAAAATAATAAATAATAAACAAATAATTCGCGTTCCCCAGTTCAGACGTATTCGGAAGTAATGCGCTGTAAACTAAACAAAATGTTTTTACTCGGAAAACATTAAACACAACGGTACACCCTATATAATAAGCACATATAATGGAAACAGTTTGTATTGGAACGGGTTCACGTTATTAAATAACTAAACTATCATACTATTGTTTCTAGTCAGGTACAGTCTTCTTCTTCAGCTTGCATGTTCTGGATCTTGATGAATCACGGCGACGCTGCTCAACTCTCAGTCTGCAGTTTTACCTTTCTATCGCTTCTTGGGTCTCTACAAACTTATTTTTACCATTTTCCAGATAATCCAAATAACTCTCGATTATTTATTGAACCTGAACAATCGATTGACGTCATGGAACCACTGTCATTGATAATAATCGATTTGCTCGTAAGTATTTATTGGCGTCACAATTTGTATTTTCTAATTGCTGTATCTGCTGAATGGTAGTGTAGGCCTACAGTATGGTGTATTACTTACTTAATCACTTTTCGTTTTACGTCACACACGTTCTCTGACTTTTTCGTCCAAAATGTATTTATAAATTTTCAGTTTCACAACCACATAAAAAGAGTAAGCGTTTGTTCTTTGCGTAAAGTGACTACACAAACAGAATTATTACTCGGTTTTTCTTGTTCAGGGTTCCTGTAAACGTCTGTGTGTTATTTAGGGGAGGACGACAGTTTTCCTTTTCTGTCACGCGGTAGATTAAATGAATTTCTCATATGGATCCACTTTTCTGCAAGTAACGGATAATAAACGAGAGTAAGCATAAAGAAAACGCTATTTTAACGTGCCCTGTTTAAGAAATATGATGCAATTAGGCCACCTATGGTAACTGCTCGCTGTCCGTTTCAGTTATACAGAGACGCTCATTTTATGTTCTCGTCGGTTATATTACAAGAAAAATTGGAAAATTTTTTATAATCACTAAGTAATTTCAAATACTTTTCGGTCAGTGGTTGTTAATAAGAATAATCCGTTCGTGCAGCAGGTCACATTATTTTTAGTATGTAACTCTAACAATGGAAAAACATTTTTAATTTAACGTTTTGGGATTTAAACACTTTCTTCAGCGTTGTCAACGTGTAATGTCCTTACTAACTTATAGTATAGTGTGCGAGTGAGAGAAAAGGTTTTGCCAGTTGTTGGAAAAACGGTATATATAAGTAATACCCCCTCTCCCACCCAGTAGATGCGCGCTCACATAAAAATAAATGTACACACAAATACAGAGTCGATAAACTCATATTCTCGCAAAAGAAAACTGGAGACTTCGGAAAATCCATCATATCGACTGGTCGGAGAAAGCGTTGTGACGTGTTACATGTGAACAAAATCAGATATATTATCCTTGATGAATAGGTGTCAAGGCTACAGGGGTGTTTGGCTACTTCCAGGATCAAATCAGTAATTATATTGCTCTAGCGTTCCTTCAATTCCCATACGCTTATTTATTTGTTTACTTGAATAATGTTTGTCGTTAGACGAGGTGCGCCACCGATCCCCAACCACGTTTGACAAGAATTTTAAGTGAAATGAAAATTTTCTTGAATAAAAACACTAAGTAAATAGAATAAAGTTTCCCATTCACGTTATTTTAGATCGGGTTCTGTAAAAAGATTTTTTTTTTTTTATCATACGAACTGTTACGATGAGTATGTATATTTCACGTTTTTTGTCTCCCGTTTTAACCAAAAGGGATACTAACACGCATTTTTCATCTACATGCTTAGTTTTCCAAGCTGTTTACAAGTGTACAACATGACTCGGACAATATTTGACGAACGAAACATGGCGTTTGTATAACAAAACGACTCGGTCGTGTTTGGCCGAATTATTCGTACAAAAGTTTCGTTATTTTAGGCAAATTCAACGTTTACTGAAGGCTCTGCGGATATAACGCAGCAGCACGAATATACTTGTTTGTTCTCGTTCCTGTAAACTAAGAGAAACGGCAAATTGTGTTACTGCCCATCGTGTTCAGCTTTAGCCTAATTCTGTACGAGTAGAATTGAAGGAAATGGATAAAAAATTCAAATTTTCCGAGATTCAAGTTCCAAGTAACTTAGGTTCTGGAATGTAAATTATGTTTTGGAATCAATATCGCAATTTACAGAAGAAAATGTCACTTTTTAACTCCATTTTAGCATTTGTTAAACCGCAATTGTCATTGTGTACGGTGCCAGCTGCCAGCGTCGGGTGTTTTTTCTTTTTATAGTCAAATCGGTCATCTTATTCTTGTTAGTTTTGTGTTAATCCTTATAAAATTTCGTGTAATCTTAAAATTAAAAACTCTTAACTCTCTAAGTGTTTCTAAAGTTGTTAATAGTTAGGCCTATCACGTATTAAGTAACAGAATGCTTTCACCCTTTGACACCGTTAGTCAAGGAAATTATTTGATTTTCGGTGATTAAGAGCACGCCACGCGTGATTAGGTGTGAAATTTTTTAACGTACTTTTCACGTTTTATGCTTGGAAAGTAATTAGTTGTCGTATAACCATTGTGTGTGTAAATAATGTATCCAGAAACTCTGTCTCCGTCTGTCTATGACTGCCCTGGTAAGTCACTTTGTCACAATTACGCCTATGCCCTTAAGATAACTGTACGTGTTACTTATAAATAATTTTAAAAAAGTGTATTAAAAAAACTGTATACACGACGATCTCAGGAACAATCTGTGCTAATTTGTTTATTAAATTTCCTAATTTCATTTTGTCCTGTTACGTTCAGGCCAATACATGTTATTTTATGGAAATACAATGCTTAATGCGTTTTAAAAACAATATGAACAAGCGATGATTTTTAAATAATGCCATGTAACGAAAAAGGTAATAATATTAAAATTTATTAGTACAATTAACTTTATTTGTAGACAGCATTGCTGCGTCTGTAGGCATAGAAAAAAAGAGTGACTTTTTCCCGTTAAAGATTGCTCAGTTACTCTGCAACTTGTGTACTAGCTGAAAACTATAGCGCAGTATTTAGGACCAGACAGTCTGCTATCATTATTCCTCGGCTTACCTCTTTTCTTTTTTCCATCCTCTGTCCTTCATAACCTCGACGTTTGATAATGTCCACGAGGGAGTACGATTCCTCGTTGTGCGTATAGGCCTACATCGTATACTGCACTATAAATTTTAAGGACAATTTATTACTAACCAATTACTGCATATAAATAGGCAGAATGCAGACACTGCGCATGTGTCGTATTGAACTACAAACTTTCCTTTGAAAACTCAACGGATGGCAGTGATCAGTGTTTATGTCAATACTGGTTTTGTTGATCCTAACATTAGTTTTAACAGTCCAAAGTATGTTCACCTTCTTCGAAGGTGTAGCCTACCCATTATAACAAGTTTCGGATATCAGCCGTATTTTCGTTTAGGACCAGTCGTACGGAATTCGCTTTTATAGAATCGTCGGATATTGTTATGCAACAATTAACAACCACGGTATTGTTATTGTTGGTGTAATTATTGTCGCAACAATGGTATTGGCGCTTCGTAGCAGTATTGTTGACCTAAAGTCTTGCTTCAAACCTGTATGAGCACCGTTTATGAATTGGGGGTGAATTCGGGATTCTGATGCTCGACTTGTACACGTTTTATAAACACTGAGAGTACCCCTCCCCCTTTGTCTCACGGATGGAATATCTGTGTTAAAATTTGGACGTTAATCGTCAATTACTTCATTTTTAAAAACGACGTTTCGACTTCAAGCAAATTATTCTCAAACACAGAAACACAAATTACACAAACTAGCATCCGAGACAAATCCTTTTTTCTCGTGACATCCTGAGGGACTTTTGGTAATGCTGATGTTAAGAAGTGTGCTACCTCAATTAGTGGTTATAGTGATTTTGTGTTTGAGCTAGTGTCTTTCGTGTATTTGCTTTTAGTATCTTAAGTGCTAGTTTGTTGATGCTTCGGTAAAAACGTATGCTCATTCAAAAAAGGAAAATTGGTCTTCTCAAGACCGTGTACACAAGAAAAGTGAGGATTGTCTCTTGAAAACGAAAAAAAAGCAGTTTTGTATTTCGTCTTTTAATTTTTTTTTCGTTTAATGTTTAATTTTTTGTTCGTTGATAACTGTTTCCTATTTCACTAAATATCTTTACCATTAAGACAATGTAGAATTTTGCAATAAATAATATTAGCGTATTTTATGAGCCTGTATAGTTTTATTATTAATAAATGTCAAGTGTAACGAACAGGCCAGCCGTGGACCACGCGAATATCATTTCCTTTTCTTCTCCTGCCAGAAGGCCCTCATTCGCACACTATGCGCCGCCTTCCTTTCCACTGTCCACCCCTTTCGTGTTTTCTTCTCACCGTAGAGAACCACAAGAAGTGTAATTTATAAACCAAAACATTTTTTTTTAATTTTATTTTTTACGATGTAGTTATTCTATTATGCATAGCACGTTTATAGGATTTTTTGATGTCGTTTTATGTGCACAGGATTCACGGCCGAGATTGTCCTACAATCCTACGTAAACTGCAGGATCAGGCGCAAACCAACACATACACTCCTAACTTTACAACTCAGTATACAATCATTGGGGGATGCGACTAGCTTGAAGGTTGGACTCCCCATTTTCCTCAGGACAAATGTGATGCTCAGATTCTTCCCATCTAATTATTTATACACCTAATTTTTACACACTCAACTCGCTTAGATAGGCCTATGGTAAGTGATTATGGAATTCCCTGATCCCTCTGATCCTCCCTTCCATAGTTACGTCACTAGTACACAACTCTAACGAATATTTAAATAATTAGCACAGGACTAAAGCTACAACATTCTTTCATTCAGATTTCATTACTGAATCGCAGGGTTGAACTCAGTTACACAACGAATTTCGAATCCAAGATGATAGTACGCAGGGTTCACTGGGCCCCGGATTTGTGTTTGCTCTTGTGTGTGTTGTGTTCGTGTTTTTTATGGACTACTAACGAAAACCTTCCCTTTAAAAATGAAACGCATATTGGGTAAATCCATTTTCCAAATAAATTTAAACACAAATATTCCACCACTTCTTCGTTTAAGGGTATGATTTAAAGCGAATTTGTTTTGTCGTGTGGGTTGTTAAGAAACTCAGCTGGACAGACGTAGGACATTAAACCAGCCTATAGGCCTACGAAAATAATACCATTTATCAAATAGTACTATTTTGTTGAGTTTTAAACTGAATTTTTAGGTTGGAAATCATCAATTATTTGTTTGTACAATACGCTTACCATTTATTGATAATACAAATGTAAAGATATACAGTACGCCATAATGGTATCTGAAACGAGTTTTAAATTACGTGGGAAACAGTACAAATGAAAAAATTAAACATTACTCGGAAAAGATAAATGGACAATGACAATATATAATTGCCTTTTATTTTTAAAGTGACAATCAATTCTTTTCTTGTATCCCCACTTGTAAGATCTTTCTCAATTTTCAGCTTACCAATAAAGTTTTCTTTCATTGAATAGATACAAGGTATTTTTTATAATGCATCAATATACACGCATTTGCGCTTTGGTGTTTTCCAGTTGTCATATTTGATAGTGAATGCTAAAATTAAAACTGCCAACTCAGAACCTACATAATTGACCTACCCTAGCTAATATCACTTCTTAAATTCAACCGTTATTCACAGATTTATAGAATCCTGGATTTCCCCCAGAGAATATGTAGCAGAAATCCCTATATGGGTGTAACACTTTTTTGTTTTATGAACACATAGGTAGAGTGGAATGCTGCTAGTTTAGTTAATGTGTTCATTTATGTCCATAATTGCCTGTCCCTTTACTGAGTATGCTATATACGAATCAATAAAATTTATAAAAATGAAATTTGCATTTCTGTGTAGTAAGTCTTATTCACAGTTTTTACAACACTGGACATAAAATATTTTAAAACTTTAGGGAAATCTACAACAGTGTAGGATGTAAATAGCCATAAAATGCTTTGTAGAGTTAAGAATATTTTTACAAGAAGAACAAGTGTAAGATTTTTATTCCTGAGATGAGATTCTCGATTATTGTTTTAAAATTTAGTGACTTCGGCATAGGTACATTTTTAACTTGACGAAAACGATATCTTTGTAAAGAAGGCTAAAGGTGAATAAAAATAATGCGTTCTGTTCTGTTTAGTAATGTAGTGTATTGTTAGTAATGAAAAATTACATAAGAGCTCGCTAACCAGATACGGACAATGCGTGGTACGCACACGCACAGGCGCGAGCGCGATTGTAACTGATCATCGTGCATACGTTACTTTCAAATTCACTTTCGCTTAACCACCGAAAAAATTCAAACAATAAGTGCGTTGGTTTATATAAGGCGGTGTATTCTACGCGTATTTATATAAGGCGGTGTATTCTACGCGTATTTATATAAGGCGGCGTATTCTAAGCGTATTTACATTTAATAACGCCGTTTTAATTTTTAAATATTTGTTTCTGTCAAGATGCTGCAAATGAATCACTGTCCAATTGCTAGTAGCGTATTGTATAGGTAAGCCCGCAGTGCCATATGATCGTGCCTTGTCTTCGTGACTTCAACTGCCCTTGTCAAGAATGCCTCCGACTCCGCCCATCGGCCAGCTAATTTACAACGTCAGATACATGAGGCCCACCCCGAAATCCCGGCTCTAAACATACTACTGCTCGTTTCAAAACATGCCCTTTAGACGAATGCAAATTATGATTCGGTCGACACAACGATAGTATCTAATAAGAATCGATCTGTAATTGTGTCACCGGCGGTAACCGTGTTTACATTCCTCTGTGTGCGATTGATTAAAACGTACAAGATATTAAACGTACAGCGTACCCAAACTTGATTGTAAAACCGGTGACTTCATGAATTTATTCCTTACACCCGCTTGACGGCTTCCATTGAAACTGTTTCGTATCAAGTCGTGCTTTGTGTAATCATTTGACTGGTTCCAACGTATTCCACCGTTAGGGTTTCTTATATGTCACCGATACCTTTTTGGCAGCCAGAAATGTACAAAACAGTACCCGGATAAGAGCTAACAATACTGGTTCCAGAATAGTGTCGATTTACTAATAATTATCCGAGATTCGCGCAATTTTGTAAGTCGAACGATACTAATAATTGTTCGGATTTGGGTTGGGCATACCGTACACGTACAAACAAATTGTACGTGAAGAAACCGCAAAACCGCCGTTTCGTTATTGGCACGCCCTTCATTTGTGGTTGATATTTAGTACGGTTTAACAAAAAAACGGTACCCGCGTTTAATAAGTCATGGTTTCGACTCTCTTTCTTATTTGATGAACGAAAAGTTTCTAATTAAATTGAATAATAAACAGTTCAGTAGCATTAATTTTGATTTCAACTTGACAAAAGTGGAAGTGTAGTGTTAGCTAGAATTCAGTAATGAAGATTTTGATGAAAGAATGTTCAAGCTTTAATTTTGCATTAATTATTTAAATATTCGTAACGACCTTTGGTTGTATTGTATAATGAATTATAAAATTAGGAGTGTAGGCTATGTGTTTACGACTGACAAGAATTTTTTCTTGTGTATTTTATTACCTATAGTTAACATTGTAGAAAAAGTAACACCATCACATTTGCTATCGACTGGGTTCTTTTGTTTCCGTGTGACGCAGACATTAATGTTGTAATATCTGATAATGTTATGTTCGTTTAACACCAGACACAGATTTAGGTTGTTAAATTTTCCGTTGATTCTTGTAATAATAATACTTAGCGTATGGAATAATATATCTATATCTACGGTGTAGAATTATGGTAGCGGAGTGTCCACGAAAGAAGCAGAAAAATCACGAAGGAACAAAGGCACAAGTCAGTCCTCTCGGTGTCACTCTCAAGTACCAGAAATTGAGGACACAGCAGTCCTCGGGCAAACCTTCATAATGCAAAACTATGTTATAAATGTCAATTTAAAAATGTGAACAGACAAAACGTAGCGCCTTTCTTAAATAACTCGGTATTTTGTATTAATGTTCAAATGAATAAACTTAGAATCCTGTAAACCAGAAAAATTCTCACAGTAGGCTACTTGCAACACACGTGTTTATATTTCCCGAACGTAATACCCTAACCTTTGGAAATTGGATTAAGAATACGAGTGTGACCTGCTCAGGGCGATAAGTATCTTAATGAAGATACAACAAAAATGTTTTATTCTATAAATAGTTACTCTGTTTTGATTTAAATTAAGGGATATTAATATCCATTGTTGACGAGACCGATTTCTTTGTTAAACAGACTAAAGGTGAATAAAGATCTTCTGTCCTTTTCATAAGCCAGATAAATAGCTTAGGCCTTATAAATATAATTTCTGATCGTTGTTGAACAAAGTTTTACTGTATGGATAGCGTTATGTAAATTCATTTTGAACCGCGAAGAGTAATTCTCTCCACCGGCAGCCAGAAAATCACTTCCTTCCTGGTTCAACGTTAATAATAATCAGGCCACTTCAGTATATCTACACAAAAGTACAATTACATTCTCTTACGTAAGCGCCAGGTTTCAGACTACTAGTTACTAAATCGTCAATTAATTTTATTAAAACATATTAACCGT
The DNA here is from genome assembly GCA_034769895.1 of Magicicada septendecula. Taxonomy (NCBI): domain Eukaryota; kingdom Metazoa; phylum Arthropoda; class Insecta; order Hemiptera; family Cicadidae; genus Magicicada; species Magicicada septendecula. The sequence goes on from CM068376.1 coordinate 42,279,216, forward strand.
AAAAATGTTCGCTGGTTAATTTTAAAAGTGTCATGGAAGCGTTTCTGTTTTTGCCCAAGTTTACAGTTAAACAGCGACTGTTTCTATTCTCGTCTAAATAGAATTTACATAACGGCTATCGAAGTTTTCTAAGACGGCTAATATAATCACACCACGTCAGAAACATAACGCGTATAATTAAAAAAAAAAGTTTTCTTTTCATAAACAATTAGAGAGGTGTCGTCGTATGCAAACAAGCGGTCTCTAATGAAAAGAAATGCCTTTGTTGCGTGGTAAATAGTTCGTTTGTGTTCGGAACACTGTCGTCTGGCAAACCAAGTATATAATACTTTGTTCATTGACGTTTAATTTGTAGTTTTCTCTGCGCAAGGAAAAGAAAGACATTAAAATCACTACTTAAAAGCCTTATTGGAGCATAAAAACACTGGTGAAAATGTATTGTAGCCTAGTGTTTCCCAGAGTCGAGTCTCCCTTCAAAGAAGAAGTGGAAAATGTCACCATGTCGGTGTTAATTTCACGCAGCCACGTTTTTCTGTAGGAATTTACAAAAAAGTGCCATATTGAATCGCATAGCTTCATTCAACAGCTGGATTTTCCTCTTTGGTGGGGAAAATTTCTCGGTGCTACATTTTAAACGAGAAAAAAATCTTGTAACCCGACAACTAGGAACAAGCGTTTGGAACGCGGAGCCACTGATCTGAAAATCCTTGCTTCTGATTGGCTCAAGCCCCGTAACGAATTGTCCCCAACAATGGGAAAGCTAAGAACTCACGTCGATTCCAACCGACAGCCGATCGAATCGATAATTGTTGGAATATCGAACTTTTTCAATGGGAAGAAAGCAATACCCTCGATAGATCGATTAGTACCGCTTTTCTCCCACTCGATTCCATTTCGAGAGTAGGCCGTAAGAAGTCGGCTGTCTTTGACATAATTTTTTAAAAAGAAATTGCTACACACGATTCAATTATTCTATTTCCTGAACTGAGTATACATGTTTAATTTCAATGTTTTATAATTGTTAAGGAACGCAATACAATGATGTTAACTATAACAAACATACATTAAAAAGTAACTTACAGTTATTACTTTAAACATTATAAATAATGATCGTTTGTTGTTACTTCATGTTGAAATAAATATTTTACTCGGTTTCATTACACAAGTGAATTCACCTACGTTAACCAAATATACTGTAACTTACCGTCTATGGCCTTTCTGTGATGTTATTTCGTTTACATGTTTCGAGGCACTTGCCTCATCATCAGAACTTTATAAAACTAATAACGCACATCTAACATTGACGTGCTCATTTTTAAAACAAGTTTTGTATATAGTTTAGTGCCGTATTGTGTTTTAATATTTTGACACATGTCATCATTGATGACATGCATTAGTTTTATAAAGTTCTGATGATGAGGCAAGTGCCTCGAAACATGTAAACGAAATAACAACATCACAGAAAGGCCATAGACGGTGAGTTACAGTATATTTGGTTAACAAACACGTGGCTTGGGACTACAATAGGAGTTATTCCATTTAAATTAAAAATCACCTATGTTGTTACAATTACCGCATGCAGGTTCAGGCCCTCGGCAGTTTCTATATTTTAATCTTAGTATTTTAATCTCCCCCCCCCAAACAATAATGATTTTTATTTTACGGTCATTACATTAGTAAGGAAACATTATATACGTGGTACAGTACATTAATCTTAGAAAGTTTAAAAATAATAATTGGTTTTTCTATTTTACCATATTTTTTTAATGATATGATCTCTAAAACTTTAATACCCCGTTAGTATATTGAAACATTTAGTAGATAGTTTCAAATGAACGTCCTTCTGTATTTCTCGGATAAAAGTCGTCACTTTCAAAATTGATGGCTGATTTCGTTAACAGAATTCTGGCTCAGTATTCTGTAACAAAAAGGCTTAAACTATTCATAATAACAATTCATATTCAGAAGGTCGTATTTCATAATATTTCCTAATACACTTTACATAATTTCCTTGAAGAAGAACTTCTTTCAGAAGATGTATTTAATAAAAAAAACATTCTGAAACTGATTTCTATGGTCTGGAAGGCTGTAGTTTAATGGAATGTGAGGCCCCGTGCTCTTGGTATGGCAATGGGCTCAAGTGACGATGTGTTTGTTTAATAGACTGACAACCGAGTTTAACTCATACGATTGTTTGCGTTGCTATCGTCAACGGCTTGCAGTGTGTGTAACCTCTCCTCACAATTATCCTGCTGCCTTTATAACTGATGCTGCTACATCGCTAAATCGCTATTACTACTACTTCTACTACTACTACTACTACTGCTGCTGCTGCTGCTGCTACTACTGCTAGTACTACTACTACTACTACTGCAATAATAATGACGTTGTGGTTTTTACGCACAGATAAATATGTGGTCACGCTGATATAGTGATATAGTACATAAAATAAAAATAAAAAAGCAGACCTTATTAAAATTAAAAATACCGATTATCTTTTTGTTGGTGCTTTTAAGTTCTAATATTTTTAGTGTCAAATGTTTCTGTAACGTGGTTTCAAGATGTTTACCTTTTTTTCTATTTTCATATAGCAGACGTTTGTATTTTCTGTTCTGTCGAACTTGTTACGCGTACTTTGTTTTCGCTCACGGCCGGTTTTGTTGGTTGTCGCCACTCGTGTCCGTTCATTCTGTTTCAGAAATGTGATAACGAGTGTGTGTGTGTGTACATTTATAATTTTTTCCTTCAGTTGATATTTATATGACTCAGGGTGTCGTTTCGCTCTTCGTTTTGTACGTCCATACAGAAACGATATTACAAATTATAAGATTTCGGACATTAGGCATCGTAAGTTTACAATTAATATACATGACGTTTCGACCTCTATAGAATCAGAGGTCGTCTTCAGTCGAACAATAAATTAATACAAAGACAAATCTGTCAATAACAAATAGATATCGTCAAAATTCCAAACCTTAGTTATACAAATATAGTGATAAAATAATAATAATAATAAAAGAGTACTCATCATTACATCGACGTTGTTACATCCGTCGTTACAACGTGGTCGTTTACGGCAGGTGAGTACTGTTTTAGTATTATTATTATTATTATTATTATTACTACTACTACTATTATTATTATTATTATTATTTTAGCACTATATTTGTTTAACTAAGGTTTGGAGTTTTGACGATATCTATTTGTTATTGATAGATTTATCTTTGTATTAATTTATTGTTCGCCTGTAGACGACCTCTGATTCTATAGAGGTCGAAACATCGTGTTTATTAATTTTAACTTACGATGGCTAATGTCCGGAATCTTATAATTTGTAATGAGTATATTGCGCCATCGACTGATAATAATTTTAAGAATCGCGGAAATGATATTTTCTACAAAAAGACGATAAGTCGTCTCAAAATAACTTGTGTAGCGAACCATCCCTGGACAATTTGAACGGAAATTAACATGATTGCACAAAAATGTGAAAGTGAGGCTGAGACTGTACACGGCAACAGACGTTATCTCTATTACTGAATAAAGTAAACAGTTTGCGGAACAAGTCACCCTTCCTATTCCCATATCGCAATCGTGTGAGTTCTTGTGGTGAAGATGCGTCTAGGAAACATTTGCTCCCACCGGCTGATAGGTTACGTTAGTAGGATACATTTTACTTATAATTGTTCTTCTTCTTTCGGGGACTAGGCGAATCACCTGTTCCGGTCCAAAAGGAATATACAGGGTGTCCCAGGAGGAGAGGGAAATAATTTGAGAAATGGTTCTATAGTGTAAAAGAAGAAAAAAAGTTCGTATAAACATATGTCCGGAAACGCTTTGTAAGCGAGTTACGGCTAGCGAAAGATTCGCCCGGGTTTCGGTAAATGAAGACTTTCTGAAATTCTGGGAAGGTAAATTAAGGGGCGAATTCTGTTGTTTCTTATGGTTTTGACCTGAAAAATCGAATAAAACAGGTCGCAGAACTGTATCTCCCATAACTTTTATGATATCCGACGTAAAACAGAAAAATATTTGCCTAAAAACGTATTGTATTGTTTTTAACCAAAATTGGAATTTCTTGTTGATTTTTATTGACTTTATTTACACCATTTTTCTCGGAATTAAATTCTTTACAAGTTTTGTTTTTAACTGTTATGCATTTATTAATCATTTAACAAAATTATTGTACTTCTAACCTAAAAAAACGTGGTTTCAGGTTAGAAGTACAATAACTTTGTTAAATAACTAATAAATGCATAAAAGTTATTTAACAAAACTTGTAAAGAATTTAATTCTGAGAAAAATGGTGTAAATGAAGTCAATATAAATCAACAAAACATTCCAATTGTTTCCAATTTTCCAAAATTTGTTTTTAGGCAAAGATTTTTCTGTTTTACGTCGGATATCATGAAACGTATGGGAGATACAGTTCTGAGACCTGTTTTATTCGATTTTTCAGGTCAAAAACCATAAGAAACAACAGAATTCGCCCCTTTCCCAGAATTTCAGAAAGTCTTCATTTGCCCGGGGGAACCGAAACCCGGGCGAAATCTTTCGCTAGCCGTAACTCGCTTACAAAGCGTTTCTGGACATATGTTTATATGAACTTTTTTTCTTCTTTTACACTACAGAACCATTTCTCAAATTATTTCCCTCTCCTCCCGGGACACCCTGTATATCCACTCCACCAACACTTCCTATACTTCGTTGTCCAACAGGCTTGTGTTGTCAAACTTCCTTAGGCAACCTGCCATCTGGAACCCTATTCAGACATGAGAAATCCATCTCCCTTTGTTCTCTGCCATACGAGCTTCGACATTAAAATGCTCAATTGTTTACGAATGTCTTCACTGTAGAGTCTATCTTTACAATGCAGAGATGTATCTCTATCTTGAACAGATCGCAAGTATCTCATTAGTGTATCCTACTCGGATGTTTTTGGTCGCCGGAACCCAAGTTTCAGAACAGTGACGCAGCCATTACCTTACAAAATTTTAGTCGAGTCTCTTTCTTTTATTTACACCCATCTTCATGAACAGCGTTTGTTTTTCAATAATATTTAGTTTCTTCTTCATTAAGATTGATCACAGTTTTTTGTGATCTTGCAATGTAAATTGTTTGTGAACTGTACTGTACAAGATATACGTACACAGGTAGGGATAACACAACGTTGGATAACAATATTGCAGTGCGGTCGCATTCAGTATTTTCCGTATTTATCTACAGGTCTTCCAATTCTGTTCATAAGTTGCTGCAATTCTTTAGCAATTTAATGAACCGTTAAATGATGTTAATATGTGCTGGCTACCTGTGGCTACACTTTGTTGTTTGTAACAACGCCGTAATTATATAAGTAATATTTGATTTCATTGTTACGAAGATCGTTGCCATCAACGGCTGTGTGCTTCAAATTATCAAATATGTCTGACTTTTAAGACTAAATATTGTTACTCGGCGAATATATTGTAACCACCATATTCCTGTAATTGGAACTTGTTAAGAAGACGTTCGATATTCTTAAATAATGTCTATTTAATGTTTAAGTTTGGATTTAATTTTGTTACATTTAGACCGTAGGCGCACGCAGCGAAAGGTCGAGGATCAAGTGCGCACACACAGAATATTGCAAATCGGCACCAGGCTTTACGAGGGTTTAGGAACAAATGGCATTATGTCAGCGTATATGACGTAATCATAATCGTAGACGTAATAATTTTTTTGTGGTTCTATAAGACATCTTGTTCCAGTATTACCTGTTAAGCCATGTCTACAAGGCAAAGGCAATGTTTTAACAGGGGCGTTTAAACGGAAGTGAAAGAAGTTCACAGCGTCTGGTCTGTATTCTTCAAACTAAACATTTCTAAAAAAAAGCGCAAAAGCAACTAAATGTTTGTTTAAAAATAAAATACCACATTGCTGAATGTACCGATGTCACAGTTGCTGGCAGTAAAGGATCGTTTATCAGTTTAAAACTGTAAAAACGGCTGAATTATAATTTTAAAAGGTAAAAATTATAAAATCATGAATAACGTAAAAGAACGCTATAAGTGTAGCATTAAGTATTCCGAATTTAAATGTTAATTGGTTTCTGAGAAGTATCAGATTTGTTTCCAAGATATTTCAACGTTATCATATTGTGACGTTGATAATAAACAAAGGCGCTTATTTTATGTAACGAGTGGTACACTCATCTCCGCTAAACAACACCCCGTAGGCGGGTGGCACTCCAGCGGCGCCACTGAACCTTAAGTTCATATTACACAGTGTAAACTGTGGTGAGAACGCTGGGCGTATTCCTGCGTGAATTATTCGGAGCGAGTTCGATAGCCGACTCCTGTATACCTTAATTTATATGAAGATGGAAAGACACGGTAGATTTGCGGAGGATAAACAAATCTTAAGAGCGGTCGTGTGTTCATCACACCACGCGGTTTATGTTAGATTACTGTCACATATTAGCAAATAATATGTGGCATTTATACGGTCACTGTCCTCCCCCCCCCACAAGCATGGTCTGGCAAACCGGTGAGTGTTGTTCCGCCCTAGTAATACAGTCTATGGGAGAATCTGCAGCCGCACGAGCAGAGAGGTACCATACCAGTCCCACAACTGCTGACCAGTATACAAAAAGATGAAGGAAAAGGTTATGATACTTATGATGACAAATTATGGAAAGTATGACACTTATGAAACGCCAATCGTACCGTGATCACTGTGAAATTTTAAAACATAATTTTTTTAAGAAACACACAGGGCTGGAGAAATGTCCATAAATCCGTTTCGAGCCAAGAAACGTCAGCTAAGACGATTTTTGTTAATCTTCAGAAGTTAAACGTTTAGATAGGCATAGAATATGGAGCGTTACCGGTTAGAAATTACAATCGAAGATCTCTGGTTTGTTAATCTCCAGAAGTTAAACGTTTAGGTAGGCATAGAATATGGAACGTTACCGGTTAGAAATTACAATCGAAGATCTCCGGTTTGTTAATCTCCAGAAGTTGAACGTTTAGATATGCATAGAATATGGAGCGTTACCGGTTAGAAATTGCAATCGATGATCTCTGGTTTGTTAATCTCCAGAAGTTAAACGTTTAGATAGGTGTAGAATATGGAGCGTTACTGGTTATAAATTACAATCGATGATCTCTGGTTTGTTAATCTCCAGAAGTTAAACGTTTAGATAGGCATAGAACATGTAGACTTACCGGTTAGAAATTACAATCGATGATCTCTGGTTTGTTAATCTCCAGAAGTTAAACGTTTAGATAGGCATAGAATATGGAGCGTTACCTGTTAGAAATTGCAATCGATGATCTCTGGTTTGTTAATCTCCAGAAGTTAAACGTTTAGATAGGCGTAGAATGTAGATCGTTGGTTAGAAATTACAAACGATGATCTCTGGTTTGTTAATCTCCAGAAGTTAAACGTTTAAGTACGCATGGAATATGGAGCGTTACCGGTTAGAAATTACAATATATGATCTCTAGTTTGTTAATCTCCAGAAGTTAAACGTTTAGATAGGTGAAGAATATGGAGCGTTACCGGTTAGAAACTACAATCGATTATCTCTGGTGTGTTAATCTCCAGACGTTACATTTTTAGATAGGCATAGAATATGGAGCGTTACCGGTTAGAAATTGCAATCGATGACCTCTGGTTTGTTAATCTCCAGAAGTTAAACGTTTCAGTAGGCATGGAATATGGAGCGTTACCGGTTAGAAATTACAATCGAAGATCTCTGGTTTGTTAATCTCCAGAAGTTAAACGTTTAGATAGGCATAGAATATGGAGCGTTACCGGTTAGTAATTACAATAGAAGATCTCTGGTTTGTTAATCTCCAGAAGTTAAACGTTTAGATAGGCATAGAACATGGAGCGTTACCGGTTAGAAATTACAATCGATGATCTCTGGTTTGTTAACCTCCGGAAGTTAAACGTTTAGGTAGGCATAGAATATGGAGCGTTACCGGTTAGAAATTACAATCGATGATCTCCGGTTTGTTATCTCCAGAAGTTGAACGTTTAGATACGCATAGAATATGGAGCGTTACCGGTTGGAAATTGCAATCGATGATCTCTGGTTTGTTAATCTCCAGAAGTTAAACGTTTAGATAGGTGTTGAATATGGAGCGTTACTGGTTAGAAATTGCAATCGATGATCTCTGGTTTGTTAATCTCCAGAAGTTAAACGTTTAGATAGGCATAGAATATGTAGACTTACCGGTTAGAAATTACAATCGATGATCTCTGGTTTGTTAATCTCCAGAAGTTAAACGTTTAGATAGGCATAGAATATGGAGCGTTACTGGTTAGAAATTGCAATCGATGATCTCTGGTTTGTTAATCTCCAGAAGTTAAACGTTTAGATAGGCGTAGAATATAGATCGTTGGTTAGAAATTACAATCGATGATCTCTGGTTTGTTAATCTCCAGAAGTTAAACGTTTAAGTACGCATGGAATATGGAGCGTTACCGGTTAGAAATTACAATATATGATCTCTAGTTTGTTAATCTCCAGAAGTTAAACGTTTAGAAAGGCATAGAATATGGAGCGTTACCGGTTAGAAATTACAATCGATTATCTCTGGTGTGCTAATCTCCAGACGTTAAATTTTTAGATAGGCATAGAATATGGAGCGTTACCGGTTAGAAATTGCAATCGATGATCTCTGGTTTGTTAATCTCCAGAAGTTAAACGTTTAGATAGGCATAGAATATGGAGCGTTACCGGTTAGAAATTGCAATCGATGATCTCTGGTTTGTTAAACACCAGAAGTTAAACGTTTAGATAGGCGTAGAATATGGAGCGTTACCGGATAGAAATTACAATCGATGATCTCCGGTTTGTTAATCTCCAGAAGTTGAACGTTTAGATAAGCATAGAATATGGAACGTTACAGGTTGGAAATTGCAACCGATGATCTCTGGTTTGTTAATCTCCAGAAGTTAAACGTTTAGAAAGGCATAGAATATGGAGCGTTACCGGTTAGAAATTACAATGGATGATCTCTGGTGTGTTAATCTCCAGAAGTTAAATTTTTAGATAGGCATAAATTTTGGAGCGTTACCGGTTATAAATTGCAATCGATGATCTCTGGTTTGTTAATCTCCAGAAGTTAAACGTTTAGATAGGCATAGAATATGTAGACTTACCGGTTAGAAATTACAATCGATGATCTCTGGTTTGTTAATCTCCAGAAGTCAAACGTTTAGATAGGCATAGAATATGGAGCGTTGCCGGTTAGAAATTACAATGGATGATCTCTGGTGTGTTAATCTCCAGATGTTAAATTTTTAGAAAGGCATAGAATATGGAGCGTTACCGGTTATAAATTGCAATCGATGATCTCTGGTTTGTTAATCTCCAGAAGTTAAACGTTTAGATAGGCATAGAATATGTAGACTTACCGGTTAGAAATTACAATCGATGATCTCTGGTTTGTTAATCTCCAGAAGTTAAACGTTTAGATAGGCATAGAATATGGAGCGTTACTGGTTAGAAATTACAATCGATGATCTCTGGTGTGTTAATCTCCAGAAGTTAAATTTTTAGATAGGCATAGAATATGGAGCGTTACCGGTTATAAATTGCAATCGATGATCTCTGGTTTGTTAATCTCCCGGAGTTAAACGTTTAGATAGGCATAGAATATGTAGACTTACCGGTTAGAAATTACAATCGATGATCTCTGGTTTGTTAATCTCCAGAAGTCAAACGTTTAGATAGGCATAGAATATGGAGCGTTACCGGTTAGAAATTACAATGGATGATCTCTGGTGTGTTAATCTCCAGAAGTTAATCGTTTAGATAGGCATAGAATATGGAGCGTTACCGGTTAGAAATTGCAATGGATGATCTCTGGTTTGTTAATCTCCAGAAGTTAAACGTTTAGATAGGCGTAGAATATGGAGCATTACCGGTTAGAAATTACAATCGATGATCTCTGGTTTGTTAATCTCCAGAAGTTAAACGTTTAAGTAGGCATGGAATATGGAGCGTTACCGGTTAGAAATTACAATCGATGATCTCTGGTTTGTTAATCTCCAGAAGTTAAACGTTTAGGTAGGCATAGAATATGGAGCGTTACTGGTTAGAAATTACAATCGATGATCTCTGGTTTGTTAATCTCCAGAAGTTGAATGTATAGATAGGCATAGAATATGGAGCGTTACCGGTTAGAAATTGCAATCGATGATCTCTGGTTTGTTAATCTCCAGAAGTTAAACGTTTAGGTAGGCATAGAATATGGAGCGTTACTGGTTAGAAATTACAATCGATGATCTCTGGTTTGTTAATCTCCAGAAGTTAAATTTTTAGATAGGCATAGAGTATGGAGCGTTACCGGTTAGAAATTGCAATCGATGATCTCTGGTTTGTTAATATCCAGAAGTTAAACTTTTAGATAGGCATAGAATATGGAGCGTTACCGGTTAGAAATTACAATCGATGATCTCTGGTTTGTTAATCTCCAGAAGTTAAACGTTTAGATAGGCTTAGAATATGGAGCGTTACCGGTTAGAAATTACAATCGATGATCTCTGGCTTTAATATATCACCGGAACCTATTTTATTGTCATTGAAAAATATTGTATTTTAAAATGTTAACACAAGAAGAGGGCGAAACGACTTTAAACTTATAAGGAATAACGAAATAGGATTAGGCTCTCCTGTGTACCGTACTCTGGCGATAACGTAGGCGATAGGTTATAGTCCACTCTTTGAGACAGGTGTTTGTCTTCGTTGTCCAAGACGTTTTCTTTGTAAGACCGTGTAATTCTCACCCCGCAATTGATGTTCCACATAAGCAATATTCCTGCATTAGTTCCCATTTACTGTTTGTTCTTGTTCGCTGGTGACATGTTGGACCTTCAAGATTTCAAGAGCATCGAGCCGTTAAGTGCGGTCTGTTTTACAGTTCGCCATACGTAAGGATCCGTCACGAAGGTGACACAGATCAAATTGACGCACATAATTTTGAGTTTTAATTTGGAAACGGACAAAGCACTGGATGATAATGATGCGATGACGCGATATTTGCAGACTCACTACTGACGTATGCCGCCAGTGACGTTGCCACACCGTTATTACTGTTTGATTGTTCATGTGTATAATTGTTCATGTGTGTAATTGTTCATGTGTGAGGCGAGTCCTCAGTGTTTGCTCGACCGTTCGGCGTTTGTCTGCTGTAGGTCTTCATGTCTCGCGATAACTTTTGAATGCATCAACTTGATTTTCGTAAAATAGGCATGCGTGTTCATACCTGTACAGAGCCCTGTTGATTTTGATCATGATGCTCACAAATAGGGATGTTAGGGGCAAATATGTTAGGGGTCAAAATTACAAAAAAATCATAGGAAAAATCCATACCCGGGATATCAAATTAAATACGATTATCCCCACCAAAATCTGAAAATAATGTTTGGTTTTTTAATTAAAAATTTTGGACACCATAGCACAAAAAGTTGTCAACGTTAAAAAAAAATGAACAAATGCATGGGATGTGGCAAATTTAATAGAACTTTAAGGAAAATATGTATATAGTATGGAGTTTTGGAAATTTTGAATTTTAGGACATCAGGGCCCGTAAAAGGTATACGAAAATCGAAAAAAGTTTTTAAATCCATACCGGGTATTTTAACAAATTCTGAAAGTAGTATTGACGCTAAACATTAGGGGCAAGGTCAGTGAAAAATCAAAATTTTGAAAATTTTGTGAAGATTTATGTAAGACATCAAATTATGAAAAATTTTATTAAAAAAATGAACTATGTATCTTTAAAATTATAATCTGATACATATTTGATAAAATACTTCGGTAAAATAATAATCTAATAACAATTTGATAATCTATTAACACCCCTTGAAAATTTTAGGTCGCCTTCAAAATGTTTTTAAGCTGTTTGCAAAGTAATTTCCATATCTTTGTTATCAGTTGCATATATTTGTGAAGAATATTACATATAGGCCTACATATCTATGGAAACATACGTAACCTTAAAAGCTAGGAATAGATTATTTTTTACTTAGGTATTTTGGTTATAAATTTAACTAAAAAAACATGCAGTGTTCTAGGGGTTTCAGTATTTACTGTTTTTATAATAATAATAAACTAATAATGATTGCCTTCTTTGTAGTTATTAAAAAAAAAAAAAAAACTGATTAGAGTTTGCGTCATGCTAGTCTTCCTTTTTTTTTTTTTTTTTTTTTTTTTCACAGTTTAGTGTACAGCAAAACCGTCGTACGGCGTACGGTCGCCTGATACTCGGCTAAAGCTACGAATCATAAATAGAACTTTACAAAGGGCGTTATAAAATAAAAATTATTATCTTGATTTTATATAACAATAAATGCTTTTTGTTCAAAACAGTGAGGGAGTTCTGCAGTTTTATTTGGCGTCTTTTACGTGTAGTGCGTATTGGAAGTGTAAATAATTTGTAAGGTTCTCCGGTGTTCAATAATTTATTTCACTGTGTTATACTTACTATCCATGTAACTAGTTAGACACATTATGTACGAACCATACATACACAGAATCATTAGCTACACTTGTAAAGCGCCGTCGTCCTCTTGTCGCGTGTAATAACTACCATAACTCAGAAATAAAGTACAAACATAAAGTGCCTGGATAGAGATTTACTGCCTTCATGTATGGAATTTACTACCTTTGTGGTTAGAGGTTTACTGCCTTTACGGATATAATGTTACTGCCTTCATGGATAGAGGTTTACTGACTCTGTGGAAGTGATTCACTGTCTTCATGCACTAAGATGTACCCCCTTCATTGGTGGAATTTACTGTCTTTGTGGGTACAGGTTTACCGCCTTCATTGGTGAAATTTACTGTCTTTGTGGCTACAGGTTTACCGCCTTCATTGGTGGAATTTACTGTCTTTGTGGCTACGGGTTTACCGCCTTCTTGGTGGAATTTACTGTCTTTGTGGCTTCGGGTTTACCGCCTTCATTGGTGAAATTTACTGTCTTTGTGGCTACAGGTTTACCGCCTTCATTGGTGGAATTTACTGTCTTTGTGGTTACAGGTTTACCGTCTTCATTGGTGGAATTTACTGTCTTTGTGGCTACAGGTTTACCGCCTTCATTGGTGGAAATCACTGTCTCTGTGGCCTCGGGTTTACCGCCTTCATTGGTGGAATTTACTGTCTTTGTGGCTACAGGTTTACCGCCTTCATTGGTGAAATTTACTGTCTTTGTGGTTACAGGTTTACAGCCTTCATTGGTGGAATTTACTGTCTTTGTGGCTACGGGTTTACCGCCTTCATTGGTGGAATTTACTGTCTTTGTGGGTACGGGTTTATCGCCTTCATTGGTGGAATTTACTGTCTTTGTGGTTACGGGTTTACCGCCTTCATGGGTGTAATTTACTGCCTTTGTGGCTACGGATTTATCGCCTTCATGGGTGGAATTTACTGTCTTTGTGGCTACGGGTTTATCGCCTACATTGGTGGAATTTACTGTCTTTGTGGCTACAGGTTTATCGTCTTCATTGGTGTAATTTACTGCCTTTGTGGCTACGGGTTTATCGCCTTCATGGGTGGAATTTACTGTCTTTGTGGCTACGGGTTTATCGTCTTCATTGGTGGAATTTACTGTCTTTGTGGCTACAGGTTTATCGTCTTCATTGGTGTAATTTACTGTCTTTGTGGCTACGGGTTTATCGCCTACATTGGTGGAATTTACTGCCTTTGTGGCTACAGGTTTATCGTCTTCATTGGTGTAATTTACTGCCTTTGTGGCTACGGGTTTACCGCCTTCATGGGTGGAATTTACTGTCTTTGTGGCTACGGGTTTAGCGTCTATATTGGTGTACTTTTCTGCCTTTGAGGCTACGGGTTTACCGCCTTCATTGGTGGAATTTACTGTCTTTGTGGGTACGGGTTTATCGCCTTCATTGGTGGAATTTACTGTCTTTGTGGTTACGGGTTTACCGCCTTCATGGGTGTAATTTACTGCCTTTGTGGCTACGGGTTTATCGCCTTCATGGGTGGAATTTACTGTCTTTGTGGCTACGGGTTTATCGCCTACATTGGTGGAATTTACTGTCTTTGTGACTACAGGTTTATCGTCTTCATTGGTGTAATTTACTGCCTTTGTGGCTACGGGTTTACCGCCTTCATGGGTGGAATTTACTGTCTTTGTGGCTACGGGTTTAGCGTCTGTATTGGTGTACTTTTCTGCCTTTGAGGCTACGGGTTTACCGCCTTCATGGGTGGAGTTTACTGTCTTTGTGGCTACGGGTTTATCATCTATATTGGTGTAATTTACTGCCTTTGTGGCTACGAGTTCACCGGCCTTCATGGGTGGAGTTCACTGTCTTTGTGGCTAAAAGTTTAAACCCTTCATGGGTGGAATTTTCTGTCTTTGTGGCTACAAGTTTAAACCCTCCATGGGTGGAATTTACTGTGTTTGTGGCTACAAGTTTAAAGCCTTCATGGGTGGAATTTACTGTGTTTGTGGCTACGGGTTTATCGCCTTCATTGGTGGAATTTACTGTCTTTGTGGTTACGGGTTTACCGCCTTCATTGGTGGAATTTACTGCCTTTGTGGCTACGGGTTTATCGCCTACATTGGTGTAATTTACTGCCTTTGTGGCTACGGGTTTATCGCCTTCATGGGTGGAATTTACTGTGTTTGTGGCTACGGGTTTATCGCCTTCATGGGTGGAATTTACTGTCTTTGTGGCTACGGGTTTATTGTCTATATTGGTGTAATTTACTGCCTTTGTGGCTACGAGTTTACCGCCTTCATGGGTGGAGTTCACTGTCTTTGTGGCTACAAGTTTAAACCCTTCATGGGTGGAATTTACTGTGTTTGTGGCTACAAGTTTAAAGCCTTCATGGGTGGAATTTACTGCCTTTGTGGCTACATGTTTATCGCCTACATTGGTGGAATTTACTGCCTTTGTGGCTACAGGTTTATCGTCTTCATTGGTGTAATTTACTGCCTTTGTGGCTACGGGTTTACCGCCTTCATGGGTGGAATTTACTGTCTTTGTGGCTACGGGTTTAGCGTCTATATTGGTGTACTTTTCTGCCTTTGAGGCTACGGGTTTATCGCCTTCATTGGTGGAATTTACTGTCTTTGTGGTTACGGGTTTACCGCCTTCATGGGTGTAATTTACTGCCTTTGTGGCTACGGGTTTATCGCCTTCATGGGTGGAATTTACTGTCTTTGTGGCTACGGGTTTATCGCCTACATTGGTGGAATTTACTGTCTTTGTGACTACAGGTTTATCGTCTTCATTGGTGTAATTTACTGCCTTTGTGGCTACGGGTTTACCGCCTTCATGGGTGGAATTTACTGTCTTTGTGGCTACGGGTTTAGCGTCTGTATTGGTGTACTTTTCTGCCTTTGAGGCTACGGGTTTACCGCCTTCATGGGTGGAGTTTACTGTCTTTGTGGCTACGGGTTTATCATCTATATTGGTGTAATTTACTGCCTTTGTGGCTACGAGTTCACCGGCCTTCATGGGTGGAGTTCACTGTCTTTGTGGCTAAAAGTTTAAACCCTTCATGGGTGGAATTTTCTGTCTTTGTGGCTACAAGTTTAAACCCTCCATGGGTGGAATTTACTGTGTTTGTGGCTACAAGTTTAAAGCCTTCATGGGTGGAATTTACTGTGTTTGTGGCTACGGGTTTATCGCCTTCATTGGTGGAATTTACTGTCTTTGTGGTTACGGGTTTACCGCCTTCATTGGTGGAATTTACTGCCTTTGTGGCTACGGGTTTATCGCCTACATTGGTGTAATTTACTGCCTTTGTGGCTACGGGTTTATCGCCTTCATGGGTGGAATTTACTGTGTTTGTGGCTACGGGTTTATCGCCTTCATGGGTGGAATTTACTGTCTTTGTGGCTACGGGTTTATTGTCTATATTGGTGTAATTTACTGCCTTTGTGGCTACGAGTTTACCGCCTTCATGGGTGGAGTTCACTGTCTTTGTGGCTACAAGTTTAAACCCTTCATGGGTGGAATTTACTGTGTTTGTGGCTACAAGTTTAAAGCCTTCATGGGTGGAATTTACTGCCTTTGTGGCTACATGTTTATCGTCTATATTGTTGTAATTTACTGTCTTTTTGGCTATGGGTTTATCCCCTTCATGGGTGGAGTTTACTGTCTTTGTGGCTACAAGTTTAAACCCTTCATGGGTGGAATTTACTGTGTTTGTGGCTACAGGTTTAACACCTTCATGAGTGGAATTTACTGTGTTTGTGGCTACAGGTTTAACACCTTCATGAGTGGAATTTACTGCCTTTGTAGTTAGAGGTTTACTGCCTTTACAGATAAAGGTTTACTGCCTTCATGGATATAGTTTACTGCCTTTGTTAGTAGAGGTTTGCGCCCTCGTGAACTCCAGCTTCAGACAATCGAGTACCAAACCGAAGCATTTAATTAAAAAATAACAGTAAGTAACCACCGGAATAGAAAATTCAATTGATGTTATCTTTAGCGGACACAGCGCGTAGCCGAGAACAAATTTTTCTCATATTCGTTGGAGTTAACAAAAATAACCAACCAAGCGTGACATGTGCAGTTTATGTAAATTTAACAGCGTTTTTGGTCGTGTTGTGAAAGCCGCGTTGGTTATGCAACGTGGCTACTGCGAAACGCCGTTGATTGACAGCTAGAAGCGCAAGCAATTTAAATTTTAATAAAACAGTAACTGGATTTTTCGCCTTTTTTTGGATATAAAAAAAAGAAAGAACTGAAATACGTTATTGTAATTTATTAAACAGCCGACGGTGGGAGTCAGGTTAGGCCGCCGATAGTTCCCGGCTTTCTCTTTCTTCAGCTTTATATCGATTAGGGTTGCCATCTGCTAAAATGAGCTCCTGAAACTGGGTTCAAAATGTCATAGGTTCAAAAAACTTAGGACAATCCCGGACACGAAACATGAAGCCCTAAATTACAACCACAACAAAAATCGGACACATCTCACGTGCTAAAAACATGTCATTCGTAATAAAACTACATGCTTAAAAAATATGATTTTCAACATGGCATTCTGGTTTAAAAGAAAATTTCGGTTATTTAACAAAATACACTTGGAGTTTATTAATGTATTCACATGTATACAAAACGTATGCACATATAGTGTATAGTTGGCTACTGTTATTTATTACAAAACGGTACCTTTTCGTAGAGGAAATGATACGGAATTAAATAGGAGACAGGTATAAGTTAAAGAATTAAGCATTTATCGGAATAATAATAAAGAAAAAATGAAAATATCAAATTATTGTTTTTTACTCTTCGTATTGTTTAAATTAGCAGCCATCCTTACTATTACTTTTATGTAATTGCTAACTGCTATAATTATTATTGTTTAGACAAAGCTTTTCGTCATCTCTGACATGATCAGGTCTAAAACAACCTGTCTAATTAGACCTGATGATGTTAGTGATGACGAAAAGCTTTGTCTAAACAATAAAAATTATAGCAGTTAGCAATTTCATAAAAGTAATAGTATTGTTTTTTAAATCGATAATAATTTCTTTTTATATCTGCCCCCTCTGAGGAAGACCTTTCTCAATTTTCAGCTTCTCAATCAAATTTTTCTTATTTTTTTTTAATATGGGTTATTTTATTTTTAATAATGTACCAAGAAACAAGGATCTTTTGCAAAATTGAGTAAGCGCTTACACACTGTGCAACTAAAATAAGTATTGAAACGGTAAAAATAAAACAAACTGAAACTATTTCTATTTTAACTCAAAACTGACTACCCAAAAAGCATTTGCCACACGACTGATGCCTAACCTAGTTTACGAGCATTGTAGTGTCATCATTACCAACCGGTAAAGTCCCGGATTTGTAGAAAACTTCCTCTCGGACTTTCACACAAAGAGTATGTATCCGGGAAAGGATAGCAGCCCAGCGTTCAAAACGTTCACGTACATTTACTTCTATTCCGTGGAACAAAGAATTTATAAGACTCAACAACCGTTTATCCTAATGCTGCTACTGACGATGACAACAAAAGTCTGGTAACACATAATTGGTGGCACATGTGTCATATTTACTAGATAACCTTTATGGGCAAGTTTTTTATTTTAAGAAATTTTTAATTAAACATCTTTTGTAATTAATTATAAATGAATTAAATTCATTTACATTACACAACATTCGCAGGTTCTCCCTTATTGTATCGTTTCTTATAAACTTCTGCGAGCAGTAATACACTGTACATTTACCGGTCTCTATATATATATATTTTTTTTATTATCGAAACAGAACAACGAGCAATACTATATTATCAATTCCGTATTCTTATTTTTTGTAAATATAGTTACGAATATTGATTATTCTGTTCAGTTAAAATTAAACAGTTACAAGTTATTACCAAAAACTGTTGTGTAGTGAGGATGGTGATTAAGGTAAACAAAAATACTGATTAGCACACTGGGCTCAAGTTTCGAATTTGCAATTTATCCTAATTAGCACGGGTTTCTAGTGCCCAATATCTGATGTGATAATTTAAGTCTTAGTTACAAAACAGTTGACTTCTTTCTCTTCACTTTGGTCTTTTGCATCAGGTTAGAGTTTGGAGGTCCTCCTGCATGCGTAACTGAAGCCTACGCCTCTTCTAGAGGACGAGAATAGTCTTCAGTGGTCTTATTATAAGTGAGGGCTCTTTGTCGTTCTACATCTGTTCGGCTCTTATCCACCAGAAATCTACACCAAAAGTTTCAAGTTTTGTCTTCTCTGGTATTGTTGTCCAAGTCTTTGAAACAGAATACGCAATGCACGGAACAAAACATTTTATCTAATATTTAAACGAAAACCATTTAATCTTGAGTGAACGCTACTTCTGCTCCTCACTTTACGTTGTGGCCTGACTAAACAGGATGGGGGCTGCTCCTTTACGATTGCAATTATGTAAATATAATATTGTACATTATGACAAACACAATTTTTAATTACAAAGAAAATAGAATATTGTAAACAATTAAATAAAATTTTGAAAATTATTTTACAACTTCTTGACATAATTTCAATAAGTGTGTTATACTTAACATTTCTTAGTTATCACAGCATTTATTCTACAAGAGAGTAATCGTTTTATAATTGACTTTAACAGTAATAATTTTTCTTACACATTTTGCTTTCACTGTGTAACTCTCACGCGATTCCTTCTATCTTCAGGATCTCTCCTCTCATTTCTTATGTAACTCATATTTATTAATACCTTTCCTCACTATTTGGTTGCTCTCCCCGTTTATCTTTAATTGTTGATTGGTTGTTGATTAGGTTCCTATGAGACGTTCCCAACCTATTCCAGCTGATGTAAGATTCCTGTTCTGCTAACATTAACATTCATAGTGTCTGCCTTTGGTCGGTTGACAGTTTCGTACTGTCTTACAGGGCACAAAGTCTAACATGTCGATCAGAGTAGCTTATGCGCAGGTGCTTTAGGTCGTTACAGAGAGTATTCTTCTAGACTCGATTGCGATTAAAAGGGTTACGATGTTCCATTAAATGGCGAAATCAGATAGCAAGGTCAGAAGAATGGAAAGCAACACTGGACTATGTATGTATAACAATAGGGACTTATGGAATGTAAGCATAAGAAGCTGGAATACACGATTCATAACGGACACGGCAACTTTCCCCTCGGACTTGGCTCCATCTTAATATTTTTTTCATTTGAAGTTTCGTTCCCTAGAATTTGGGGTCGTCCTTACGAGCTGTGAGTGGCGGTTGAAAGACCGTGCTGAAAGATCGAACAAAAAGTTCTTTCAACCACCACTCACGGTTTCTGAGGAAGATCTCAACTATTACTCTGGAGGCAGTCCGATATATCACCCATCGTTTAGTATGGCTCCCTTAGGACGTACACACGCAGGATCCACATGATAAATTAATCTTGTATATTTTGCAAGGATGTGGATAGTCCGGTGTTTGACTGCTCCACAGTTTAGAAATAGACCGTATATGAACAATACTGTGGGGCGCGAAACTGAGTGGGATGAAGTAAAGACGGTTATGTCGATATGTAAGAGGCATTACGGGCGTTATGAAGATGTCCGCAAAGTCACGTTTAGGGCTACTTTGTAAAACAGTTCGATATACGGAAATCTGGAACTTCGCGTCAACAGATCAACATTTACGTTAGCGGATACCTGTGTTGCGGCGGATATTGTATTAACGTATAGTGTATACATTCGTTTTTGGACAACCGCTATATTAATGTAAAAAAAAGCAGTATAAAAAAAGAGTTCACCGTAATTCCGAGAATTTTCTGCTCTATAACTTTCGGTCTACTGCTTTCACGTAACTCCTGCATGCACGCGCTAGCGCGCGCGCGCATATACACACGTTTGAAGGAGAACACGATTAACTTCCTGTCGGTAACAGACGTGCATGTGCGTGCGATAAACGCGTGAGGGCGCGTGAAACGGGTTTTGTTTAACATAGGAGTAATAATTTCTTCGAAAACCGAATATTTTACGAAAACTTTACCAAGGTAATCCAACGGCACACAAAATGTCGAATGGAGAAACACTGGGCTTATAGCTTCGGTCTCAGTTAGCTAAGTAATTTCACGCACATCTCAAATGTGGAAGTATAAAAAATTGTGGCTCAGAATTATGCAGTATTAATAAATGGAATCTAAATGAAAGCAGCAGATCGAGATCATGGAGGGACTATTTGTTGTCCAAAAGACATTCTATACATGTTGTGCTGAGGATGGAGTGTAGTAACGGCAATTCCATAGATATCAATTAGTCCGATCCGTTGTGAATGTTGAAAATGTGTGGACAATGTGTGAGTATTATATTAGACCTCCTGCACAGGAGGACTAACTGAATGTAGGAGGTATGATAGTCGTACTGGTTTGACGTTGTGTATCGCAGCATATTCGTGTCGTTTCCCGTGTTTCGCGCAGTCATACTACCTCCAACAGACAAGTTGGAATCGACGAACAAATGCTGAAGTTTTAAAAGAATCGAAAGAGAAAATACATACGAGCTATGAATAGAAGAAGACATTTTTTGTCACGTATGTGATCCTGTTAGGGAAGACGGGAAGAGGTCGACCGAGGAGTTAAGTATTCGGAGCTGGAAGACATGATGCACAAGAAGAAATGTCAATCATTAAACTGTAACTACATACAAAACCACGTTTTTGCAGTTAGCTTTTAATTTTAGCAGAAATTACTACTACTACTACTACTACTACTACTACTACTACTACTACTACTACTACTACTACCATGGGCGTATCCAGGGGGGGGCAAGGGAGGGCAGCTGCCCCCCTTCCAACAAACGGGGAAAAAATTTAAAAAACAAATTTGTAAATAATTTATTAACAGACTGGTTGTTGATATTTCAAAACTTTTAAAGAAACTAATTACGAAATAGAGACACCATTGCAGGTGCGACATCCAGTCCTCGCGGGAAAAATTTGTGTGAATGATTAAATCTTAGATCTTAGGTAATTATACTTATCGCATATTAGCTACATGTTATAATCATTTTATACATAAAAGTCATAATATGAATAAAGCTAACTAAAAATTGAAAATATCATGCAGTTATAATTAGGTTGTTTTCTTTCGAATTTAGCTTTTAGGCTCACTTTAGCGTGGAATGGCTGTATAGTATAATTTAAGTTTCATGGTCTTGTCACCATCATGATATACCAGGAGCACGAAGACAAGCCAACGAGTGCTCGGTGCTCGGTTTATGACCGAACCATTTCTTGAGAGCTTCAGTTGATCTTTCGATCCTCGCCCACCATTAATGCCCTAAATGTGAAATCGAAAACAATGTTAACAGTGGGCGGGGATCAAAAGGTCAACTGAAAGTTAAATTATACTATACTGTATTGTA
This sequence comes from Magicicada septendecula, assembly GCA_034769895.1. Taxonomy (NCBI): domain Eukaryota; kingdom Metazoa; phylum Arthropoda; class Insecta; order Hemiptera; family Cicadidae; genus Magicicada; species Magicicada septendecula. Next base: position 42,301,064 of record CM068376.1, read on the forward strand.
TATTTTCATATAGAATTATTAAAAAATTGATAATGTGATGGGAAAAATTGCCAAAGGTTTAGTAATTTTTAAAAATTGATAATGTGATAGCAAAAGTTGCCAAAGGTACAGTAATTGTTAAATTATTCTATATGAAAATTTACAAGTCAGTGCTAATAATATGATGGGAAAAATTGCCAAAGGTATAGCTACCCTCCCATTCCCAAAGTACCTTGGTAGACTTAGCTACCTTTCCCTTATCTATCAACTCTAGTTACGCCTGATTCCACACGTGAACTTTAACTGCGCTTTAAATACTGTATAGGAAGGGATGGAATGGTATACTCAATACTCACTATACCTTGGTCTTATGCCGCGACCATACAAACGTTTGGTAAAAAATAATAATTTTTTTTCAGTGAATTTAAAACGAAAGAAAAGTACCAGTAGCAGCAGCGATGAGGACAAGGAAGTAAAACCACCCTCTGCTTCCGACCCTGCGACTGCGGGGCTTTCTAATGGTTGTCATGAAGATGATATTGAAAAATTCATCGGCTTGGCTACCACTATGACGGTTGATAAGAAAAACATCTTCTGGAAAATGGATGGGTACCTTCGAAGAATTACGATTTTGTGGCAGATGCCAAACATCTCAAGAGGAAATTCAATCACCAATGGCTGGAAACATGAATATAACTTACTCAAAGCGACTGAAAGGTGCTTTCTGTAAATATTGTGTGTTGTTTCCGCCGTCAGCCAGCATGGTGAGAGGCGGTTGGGGTTCTTTCATAATCAGACCCTTCACTAAGTATAAGGACGTGCACGATCATTGCAAAGCACATGTACAGAGCAAAGGACACCAGGCTGCAATGGAATCTGCAAAATCATTCATGGAGACCATTCTAGTGGACATCCTAATTCACCAGTATTCACAAAATTAGTGGAAGAAAACAAACAAGTACTATCCTCAATTGTTTCCTGTGTCATTTTTTCTGGCACACATGATTTACCTCTCAGAGGCAAAAATCTGGATGAAGGTGTACTTGTAGACTTATGCCGCTTACGCATCGAAGCAGGTGATTCACAATTAAAACACCATTTTGAGCATGGACCAAAAACGCGTCATACCGATCACCTATCATCCAAAATGAAATAATTGATCTCTGTGGTGCTATAATCAGGGAACAAATCATCACAAGGGTTAAAGAAGCTTGCGCTTACAGCATTCTAGCTGACGAAACTGTCTATTGGATTACGTTTCTTTGATGAAAAGGCCAACGAAATCAAAGAGGAATTTTTAGGCTTTGTAGAGCTTGAAGGACTTGATGCCAGAAGTATTGCCAAAGCTATTGATGATTTAGTTACAAACTTAAATATAGACCCTGATAAGTGTGTGGGATTAGGTTTCGACGGATGTTCCACCATGTCTGGCAAAGAAGGGGGGGTGCAGGCAATCTTGAGGCAAAAGTACAAAAAAGCCTTATACTTCCATTGCTCCTCGCACAAGCTAAACCTGGTCGTGAACGACTTAAACCTTATCCCAGAAATTCGAAACTGCGTTTGAACTATCAAGGAGATAATCACATTTTTTCGCGAGTCCGTTTTACGACGCAAGCTTATTGCAAACATTCCTAAATTGTGTGACTAGATGGTCAGAAAAGTACAAGAGCATTCATGTTTTTAAGGATAACTTCGTCAATATTGTTGAAGCATTAGAGACATTAGCTGAAGAGGGAAATGTAGCAACCAGAAATAAAGCATATAAAATGCATGCATCGGCATGCAGATCTTCATTTATTGTCTCAGTAGCATTAATTGCGAAGTATTCCGCTATACTGCAACCCATAGCAAATACACTTCAATTGAAGACACTTGACATACTCAAAGCCAACCAGCACATTCAAACTATTCTCGACATGCTAAGAGATCATCGGAAAGATGCAGAGAGCATCACAAATGACGTTTTGAAAGAAGCATATGACATTGCAAAGCATTTGAATATTGTTATAACCGCCACTCGCGTTTCTGGCCGACAAAAGCATAGAAGTAATCCTCCTGCCGAAAATCTATCCGAATTTTGGAGAAGGTCTCTAATAATTCCTTACTTGGATTCCATCATATCATCTTTAGAAGTTAGATTTTCTTCAGACAAATCGCCTGCATTTTCATTGACACATTTCCATCCGAGTAACATGAGAGATGCTTCATTGGAGGAATGGAAAGAAAGTACTTCATCTTGTGCAACATTTTACAATTTGGAAGGCATCAACGGGGAAAGGGAATTGTGGTTTAAAATGTGGAATGAGGTACAAGAAGCACCAGACATCAATGAAGTTTTAAAAAAGAGAGAATTGTTTTTCCCGGCCATTAGAAAGGCGCTACTGATATTGCTCTCACAGCCCTGCACAACAAGCACTATAGAGCGTTCATTCAGTTCTCTTCGCCGAATTAAAACATGGCTAAGAAGTACTATTGGTGAAAATAGATTAAATGGATTAGCCATGCTAAGCATTCACTGTGAATGGGTTTTAGTAAACAAGGAGCGATTAATGGAAGCAGTAATTCGAAAATTTGCAACTAATCCTCGCAAGCTATTGTTCAAGAATTAATTTCTTTTAATAAATGGTGTTCTTCCTTTTATTATTGTTATTAAAACATGGTTAAGAATAAGTATTGGTAAAAATAAGTTAAATGCTTAGCCATGCTAAGCATTCATCGTCAACGAGTTTTAGCAAAAAAGGAACAAGGAGCTGTAGTTAGAAAATTTGTAACTAATCCTTAAAAACTATTGTTTAAAAAAATTTTTTTAATAAATGTTATTCTTCCTTATGTTATTGTTTATTATATAGTATGGTACTATGGACCCTCCCCCCCCGCCATCAAAGAGATTGATTTTCGAAAACTGCCCCCCCTTCCGTTTTGAGCTGGATACGCCCATGACTACTACTACTACTACTACTACTACTACTACTACTACCACTACTACTACTACTACTAATGCTGCTACTACTACTACTACTTCTGTTGCTGCTGCTGCTACTACTACTACTACGTCTGCTACTATACTACTACTACTATTACTACTACTACTACTAGTCTACAAAGTATTACTCTGTATATTAAGTATCATAAACTATATTAAAATAAAATTTGGATACGTAATTATTAAGTAAGTGTTAATGTAAATTGTTTTGGTAAATTTAATTTAGAAGTTACGGAATTTTATTTAAACTGAAGGACCAAACTCTCATCAAATTCTGTTTTGATTAATTTTAATACTGAAGTAAAAAATTAGATTTTAGAGGCAGACAAGATCATACAAAGACAATACATTACTCGTATGTAGGGCTAGAAAATACAAGTCTCAAGTGGACCAAATCAGTGAATGGTACTTCGTCATGTGTATAAAATGGACTATAATTATTTAACACTAATAATAGTGACAATTCTTAAGTAATGTGAAAACGAAAATTTTAAGGAAAATCGTAGGACACAGAAAAGTCTCAGCAAATGGGTTAAAACTTTTATTTCAGACCAAACCAAGAGTTGTGTGATAATCCAGAACACGACTTCTTAGGAGAATGGAACCAGAAGTGACATTACCGTGGGTGAAAGAAGTCCCATTAGGGAAGAATATATAGGAATCAGAGGCGTGTTCAGAATGAAAATGGCGGAGGTAAGGCGAGAGAACCCAAGGAAAACTAAGGGTGTTATCAGAAGAAGAACGAGAAAGAGTGAGCCAGAGAATGGCGGAATACTGGCGAAGGAGTTATGTCATTGGCTGAACAGGGAAAAGAAGGAAGGATTAATAATAATAATAATAACTGACACTCGTTTTACAATAGTTCATCAACCAACACCATCAAATTAAATGTCTACAATAGTACGCACATAATAAACAATTAACACTTGGAATATTTACTAATGTATGTGTTATCACTTGGATTGGCAGAACTCGCATTGTAGGCCTACATTTCTACGACAGTCGAATATTCTGCGCCGTCCTGATTGTGCGCTCAGTGACACAATGTGCGACGCAGGATAGTAAAGAAGCAAACAAAGTTTATTGTTTTTTATACATTTTTTTGTAATTCCCGGTTTTTGTTCAATAAACTTACAATTAATATATTTCGTATTTTATTTGTACACATTGACACGTTTTTATAAAGTCATTTTTTATATGTTTATAGGGGACCCCAACTAAAGCCGGACACTACTGGCGCGCCTCTGTCTCCGCTGTACTCTGTTGAAGGTTGTAGGCACACTGAGAAAAAAAATTTCGAGTTATTTCAATCATCATTGATGGCTTTAATCCGATCTAATGATGAGACTTATGTGCGTATCGAGAGTCACAGTACTAATCCACATCTCCACTCGCTCCCCACCACGCACCTTCCTACTGCGCCTTCGCTGCGGGTGCTTCAATTTGTTTATACATTTTTCGTCCGTAATACCTTCATTCGTAACAATAAAACGTGTCGATTAGAAAAGAAAAATTCACATAATTGTAGATCGTAGATTCGTAAATCTGACATAAATTCTTTAAAGATAAAAATAAATAAACATTAGAAATAACAATGTAAAAATGTTTATTGAAAGTTATCTCAAACAATTCAGTTGACAGACACGGAAGGGGCGATATTCTACCACCTGTCCACCGATACGAACACATTGGTTGTTGTTAACCTTTAGTATTTAATGCCGTTTCAAAAGAAGTTGTAAAGTAATATAATTTTTTATTATACCTAAGTAAATAAAAAATAATACAAATTTTACTTGTTATTAAAAAAAAACTAATTTATTTTTTTGTTGGTGTACACTCATGATGGCATCGATTTATACATTTTAATTATACGTGTTAAGTTACTTACTTCTTCAGTTTTAAATCATAAAAGTGTACGGTATAGCTCCCTCGGCAAAAAGGATGACAGTCGGCATTAAAGCAACAGTTATCAGACGAATGCTAACTGTGGCGTCAACGTGGACTCGCACACAGTGACAGTGTCGGTAATTACTCCGACTGTCGCAGCTTAGTGAAGCAATGTCAGTTAGAATCCACCAATAGAAATTCGTTAACTAAGTTAATATCATAAAACTGATTATTAAAACACACTCCTTACATCGCGTCTACTCGCACAATAAGTTTTAATCTCTCTCTCTCTCTCTCTCTGTAGTATTGTAATCAATGTATATGCAGTAGGTCTATTGCTTTCGATTCATTTTTATGTGTTTATATACGACAAACGTTTCGCGCATTCCGTGTTATAACATCAACAAAAGGACGTCGAAAGTGCTTTGCTGAAAACGCAAAATTTCTGCAAGCGCTTATTTATGCGTTCATAGTCATAGAGCCCCTCTGCGTTTCCAGATTGTTTCGCGTTTTCTGTAAGTAACAAGAACAAGAACGTGACGGTCGCAGGACCGAATGACGTATGAACAACTATCAACAACTCACAACAATTCACAAGTTTTACGCGTGGCGTTGCCATCCGATTAAAGATGTTCTCTTTTACGTGTCAGAAGGAAACCCCAAGGGGTGGATTTTTGTCGGATTTTATTAAGGTTCGTAACTCAGAAACAAGTAGCGCGTTTTGCTACGTCGAGTATCAGTTACACCTATCTGATCAGTTCGAAAGTAATTATCGTGCTCATTAGGCCATGATTTTTTCGTTTAACTTAAGGTAGCATCACATTTTTTTTATTTTCTACGTTTTATTATTTTCTTTAGTAATTAAAAAAACTCCTACAGACAAATGATCGTTTACAGATATCTTACAAAAAAATATAACATTGTTCAAAAAAGGGAAACTTTAGTGGGAAGGTGAAAATTGGGAAAGATTTTGCTGAGAGCGGCCACACAAGGAAAGTATTGACTGCCGCTTGAAAAATAGCAATGTGTATTTTTGTTTGTTTTCTGTGATTTATGTTTAGTTTTTGATTTATAATTCTTGGATTTTGTTGTCCACGACGTGTCTGTTGATTAACTAATTATAGCTAAGTATAACACTACCGACTCGGAACACTAAATTTTATATTGGTAAAAATGTAGAAGTTTTACCTTATAGCCTGAACCAGTTTTCGCTTATTATAACTGGTTAAGGCTATAAGGTTAAAATTTTACATTTTTACGAATATAAATTTCGTCTTCCGAGTCGGTAGTGTTATACTTATAATTAATAATTTAGACTATAATTGTTTCCTGTTTATTTAAAATATGATCTAGTTATTAAAAATAATACTTAGTTTGAAATCACTATTATCGGTATATGTGGTCAGGGGTTTTATATCCTACTGGAATAGTGCAGAAGCGAAGTTATTAAAATGTGTGCGCGTGCGCGCGTGCGCGCACGTGTCCGTGTTTCGTATAGCCCGAGCTGCATAGTGCATACAATACGCACGATGATCGAAGATTTGCGCGTTCGAAACGCAGCTTGGAGCGGGTTAAGCAAGATTTAATGTGTAACATTTTGGAGATGTTTAACGTTTTATGTGATTCTCCGGTGATCGTTCAGTACAGTTAATGTTTGGGTGTAAATGTCATAGACACATAAACTTTTGAATACTTAAACGTTTATGCTCTTTATTTTGCTTGTGTCTGGTTGAAGCAGCTTGTCTATCATCGTGTTTATTAATAAGATTTACTTCACGGTTATGCAAATAGTACAAAACGTATTGTGTAGTGTATGAAACAGCCGGTGAGATGATTCGCCCGCATTAGCCACTACTTAACGTGAGAGTAAGGACGTCCTTAAGCATTCTGACCTTAGATTGTATTAGTTATTGTATGAGGAAACATTTTAGACAGGCAAAGACTTCATTTTAGTAAACGGTCCCTCCCCGCCTTCAAACCGACACTTTCACTAGGCTAAACCTGACCCAACGCATTTCCCAGAGAGTCAAGTATCTCTTAAGGCACTTCAACCGTCTTTTGTTGGAGCATAAAAATAAAAATGCATTTTCATACTGGCCTAACAAATCCATGAATGCTATGAAAAAAAATCCACGTAAAAAGAAAATTTAAAAATATAAACTACTGGTGAAGTGGAAGACGAGCCTTCATTGTCAAAATGGTAGAACGAGGGTCGAGAGCTTACAACACCCTTCTGAATGAATAGCCAAACATAACATGAGGAACTGGGGCATACCTGCCCCCTCACCCTGTTTTTTCTCTCCTAATCCCTGTATTAAATAGAGTAATCTTTTAAGAGGGTTTCATATTGGGGTGAGTTTACATTGTAAAGTAGTATTCTGCTTAAGCCATGTTTGGTAAACACTTATGGTAAGGGAAGTTAATTAAACTATGTTTACTCGCGTACAATAAAAATAAACAGCCTTTTTAAGTGGCCAATAACAATTTACGGAACAACAATCTGATAAAAAATTAGTAAGTTAATTGTAGAGGCAGATTTCTTATTAATAACATTCTTAGTATTTACTGTATTCGCAGAGTATAATAAAGATTGTTATGATGTCGGGTGCGACAATCAGTATTTATCTGTAACAGCGTTTTAAGTAAATATAGGCCTATGTTATCGACTGTGTAGAACAATATTTGTGTTTCATGAATCTTACTATAAGTATGATAATACAATAGCTTAATAGACTAAGTTTATTTTAAAGTAAATAAAAATTTAAGAATTTTATATTACTATTCTATCTTTCTCTATACATATACCGGTCTGTCCCTACAGAAAACAAAATACTTTACTTAAACTTGGATGGTTGCGAATATTGCACCAGGGCCTCATAAGTTCATTCAGTAGATGTAAATATTTGTAAGTAATGAGTAAGTAGATGTAAATGTATCTGTTCTAGTGCAAAGAAGAAGAAAGCCAGAATTTAGAAAATCGTGGAATGACTTGCCTAAACATACTTACAAAAAAGTGATGCGATCAAAGTGCTCTTCTAAGTCTATCCTCAGAGCTCGAGTAAGCTAGAACTGAGGAAAACATGTAGACTTTAAGTAGTTCAAAAATCAATACTTCCCAAAAATAATTTAATTATCTATAATATCGTTTCCGACAATATCATATCCTAATACGACCACTGCATAAGTTATTGTCCCCAGAAGGAGCAGTTACAGAATTCTGAAAATCAGTATTAATTATTATATTACTTTTAGAATTTGAAATATTCTCGGGATGTTTGGTTGTATTAATAACGAATAATGGCCTCCTCTCAACGAAATTTTAAGGTTTATAATATATATGAGAGTTCCCGTAGTTTATTTTTATAAAATGGGTAAGTATTTCGTGTAATACTGAATACTTTCCTTCATCAGGGTTTAAATTTTGAAACTCATCCGGTCGAGACAAGTATTCCCGACGTAAGCAGTTGCAATGGTAAACAGTATGAAGTTATTGAGAACCTCAGGAAACTCTGTCTCACTAGAGTCTTCGCTCGCTTGGGTCATTTTGTAAAGAATCGAAGCTCACATCTGGATTAGGATTGTGACATCGCATACAAGTCGCTAGAGGAACGTTTGAAGGAACGAGTGGGAAATACTACGAGAATATAAAAACTTTTCGTTCTTAACCGGAATCTTGTGGCAGTTCTTGTAATCGCTTTAGACCTACATAGAAGAACTGTCTACACGTCGTATATTCTCACGTTTTTCACGAACATTAATAAATTCTGCATCAAGTTGAATGTCGACTGTCATAAGTATAGCCTATATGTTGGAGTAGCTTCATGCAAGACGCTTCATATACATTTACTTGAATTTAATAAACAAAGTTCTACAGATGTTTTTATTTTCCTGACAATTGTTTCACCAGTTACGGCACCTTCAGAGGTTTGAATTTACGTTAAAAATTTAGAGCATTATGCTACAGTATAAATTATTTTTGACAGTCGTATAGTTTAGCGTACAAAACCATCGAGCAGTATCTGCCGTGTTTTGTCAATGGCATACATCAATTCTAGGTTATTATACTTAATTGTGTGTTCATGTGTTTAAGCAGTACTGTGCAAATGTATATACGTTAACATTCTAATGAGTGCGGTTTTATATGTAGATGAGGGTGTTTTATTGAACTATGCAAGTCGATTTTTGTAACATCAGTAAGGGTTGGGTTATTTTGTAAACGTGCCCCATTACAGTTGAGTTGTGTAAACTTACTATTAATATGTAAGAGTATATACTTGTGGCTACTGTTAATATAGTAAATAATTAGTTCATGTAAGTCTGGGGAAGACAGCACGTTACAAATTTGTACATAATTCCCATCTTTAAAGTAATATAGCAGTTTAGTTTGTATGAATTAAATTGGGTGTTAGAAAGGGACATATTTTTCTTGTAAAGTGTTTTATCTGTGAAGAAAAGTAAACCATTTTTGTCAATTTTTATTTCCAACTGTCAGGGACGGTTCCACATGATATCTGTTCATGTTACCGTTTTTAAACAAAACAGATTAATCATAATTAGTTGCACAATATGCAGTAATAATACAAGGATTATGAAAATGTGTATGGACTTGGATGAGTTTTTTTTTTGCTGGAAATTTAAAGTGCAATGGAAGTGGTGCCGGGAAATGTGACAAAGTGAGGTTAGGTTTCTGGCCATAAACCACGAGGATTCAGAATGTATTTTTTTATTATAATTATTATTAATAGACTTTTCCAAGCTGTGTAAATCAACTTAGCTTTGGCAAAATGGGTGGTGCCAGGTGGGTGTGATTTTTCAGCCCTATTTGGAAAAATGGGTTGGGGAAATGCCTTGCACAAGTGGTATTAATATCGACTGTGATTGGTCTTCTGTGCGTAATTTTCTTAATGCATTTCATCTGTTACAATTTTGTACGATAATTGTGCATATAATTTATTTTTCTAACGTTCCTGTATAACAGAGATGGCAGACACGGTCATGGTTTTAAAAAATGGCATGTGGCATTGTTTTTACAAAATGATAAAATCTTGTTACAAAACTTGTGATCAGTAGGTTGTAGGTCTCGGGTTAGGGCAAGGGATTAGGTTATGTCTTACATTTTATTTGCTTACTACTTATAATGCGCAAAAGGAACAAATAATTGTTGAAAATGTTTACATCTTTATTTTTATTTACCAAGTGTTTGTTTGATAAATTCAAGCATTAGTAAAATGTTCTACCGAATGCTGAGCGACCGTTTGATCACTGTAATTCATATACTTTTATTTTATTCTATTTTATGGTTTTCAACACAGACCTTTGCGTAGGTAAATGTTACAATCTGTGTCACATTTTCATAAGATGAGTGAAATTCATTATGTCAGGCGGTCTAAAGTAATCAACCTTTTGTGTTTATACAGCCCCGAAGACTGACGCCTTTATATTACACCAGCGTATGGGAACGACAGCAAACCATTTGACGATAAAACTGATTATGCTTAAAATATTTTGTTGACACGCATACGTTACCTTGTTTCGAAACACATACGAATTTAAACAAATCGAAACGCACGAAAATGTTTTGTTTCTTTTATGTAATTTAAAAATTATTATCATCAGCTGTAAGATAGACCACACTGTTCAAGGTAGCAGTCTCTCTCCGGCCGTCATTCAACCTATCATTATACCGTTTTTTCTGTGTTTCTGAAAATTGTTTTAACTGTTGACAGCTCAGCTTGCATGTAACGTGGCTTTGAAACGATTATTAAGCAAGTCTAGCAACATGAAACGAACGTTTTCCATTGCATGAAATTTGTATTTCGTTAACGTCGCCGGCTTTAACATCATCATTCGTTTAATCAACTTACAAATAAACTAATACAAATGTAAACATATTTCTGGTTTTAATTTTTTCTTGTGCAATACAGACTTATTATTTAAGTCCATAAGAATATGCTGCTTTTCATTTAAGGTTTGAATAAGTTTGCAGCTAAATTGACCAACGTTTGGGCGTCCTTTGAGTTTCCATAAAACTGTACAAAAATCTACGGTTCCTCTCGCACATAAAGTGAATCAATGTGCGTTATTATATGTAAAGTCATACGTCGAATGTGTATTGGTACTAGTTTTATCTGCAGTTTAAATAAATAACCGGTCATGCACAGTATAATCTAATAAATATGTTTGTTTATCCTGAAATATTGTTAAATGTGATCTGATAACTTTTAGTTGGAAATCGTGTTTAGCAAAAGCATGTCACACATCAGGGCCGATCAATTGTTTCCCACGTGAAATCCTAACTTGCCTGAATTACACCTGAACGTTAATATTGCCAGATTATTATTATTCATTTGAAACTGTTTACTTTGATAATATTTGCTTATCTCACGACACATTTATATATTCGATATACAATGTAAATACTTTTGGCTATCTTAAATTAGGAATATTAGGGCGAAATATAACGAGACGGTTTTATGTATAAAGCTCGGACATTGTTGGTCGTGGATAATCTTAAGTAACCGTAAAATCGGCGTTATTTCATAATGCTGACAGTTGAAAATGCTTGTGTAAATAGGCTTGTTTAGAATGTGAAATACGGAATTCCTGTTTTCGGATAATTCTTCTTCAGCGAGCCTGTGTAATGAAGATTCGTAGACGCCATTTTCGGCTCTCTCTATATCCCGGATCATCCACCATTCCCATCCTCCACCTCGTATCCTTGTCTAGATACTATTACGTCAGACCTCTTTCTTATTGTCACAATTATCTTACCAACTCACCCCCATAACACCCTCATTAATCGATCTCTCCCTTCAACTGATTTTTCGCATGCTTCACATCAACATTTCGTCAGAAACTTCATTTCTCTTATCTCGAGTGTTCCTGTTTCAGCGCTCCAAACATAAAACTCTGTAAACCACTTTTTCATACTGAGTGGTATCGTTTTTTTTATAATAATGATACACTCATACACAGTAACTAGGTCAGTAGTGTTCCTTGATTCTGGAATTAAGATCGCAATCCAGAGTATGTCATACGCTTATCGGGCGTCCCACAGCATACTACGTTTCACCAAGGAAAATAATTACGATGGGGTTCTCAAGAGTAAGCGTTTTGTCTACAACAACGAAAATTCATTAATTAATTGTTTGAAAACACTAAACGGGTAAATAATATATATTTTTGAAAAGTGTAAGGAATTGGCTTTCACGCTTAGGCGATGTAGAAAAATTATTCGTCATTCAAAGGAAACGGTGTCACTCTTTCCGACACCCTGCTAAACGTTGTATAGGTATCATTGTGGTTTTGTAATTTCTGTATATATTTCTTATCACTGAAGTTACTATGGAGTGGATCAGGGGGATGAACCCCCCCCCCCAGCTGTTAAAAATGTCTTCTAAATTTCATGATCACTTAACGTAGGCCTATTTCTAAGCCCGTTGCGTGTGTTAAAATATGGCAACGGGCCCGTATTTATGTGTTATAAATACTTACAGAAGTATAAGGAATTACAATATTTTTAAATTAGCAAAATAAAGTTAGAGATTTCTTAAGAATGACAATCACTCAACATTCGTTAAATAAAGTATGTATGTATGTATGCAAAAACTTTGACACGGAAAGAATTTATATAATATAGTTATAAAAATTATACGGGAAGTATGCGGAACATCTTATTTGTGGTAAGAAAAGGTTGGGGGAGTCACAGTCCTAGTTACGCTACTGTTTGTTATAGTCATTTATTGCAGTACTCCGATCCTGATGATAACAAATAATCTCTCTGATTTTCCAAAGAGAGAACCGTTCCTTAGCCACGTTCTTAATCATGGCTCTTTGCATTTACGATGACTTAAGGACTTTTACCATGACTTCCGCGGTTGTTTTCTGTTGTTACGTATATTAATGTCTTCACCCTGCATTCTTGCGAGTGTAAGCATTATCTTCATGTAAACGTTATACTTCTGTCTGCCTGTTGACTTGATTATCATATAATTATTTATACGTCTGCCCGTCGTTTCGTGGCAGGCATAATGTTCCAATATTAACGAATATACATTCGTTATTGTTGTTGTTTGTGGCATAGCCTACTCTGGTCTCCGTAAACACGGGTCTAGCGTTGTAAAACGTAGTAATGTCGGGTACGCAGCATTGAAAACAACATAAATAATCTTTATTATCGTACCTGTAATCTTTTTCTTTCTTCACCTCGTTCTGTTGTGTATGTGTGTTTCTTTTTCATATATTTCTGATTCTGAACACTGTTTAGATCGTGGTCCGATTAAAGCGAATGAATTAGTACTTTGAATTTTATCTGGAAATCGGCAACGCGCACCCAACTATCTGCACGCTAACATCTTTGTGCGTAATTGTTTGTGTAGCGGTATCATGGTAAGGTACTTGAATCACTTCAGAAACTCAAATCTCCAGTAACCAAAGTAAAAATTAGTATAAAGGTACAGTATAACAGTATAAAGCCTACTGTACTTTCCTGATGAATTAATCATCCTTAGGACATATTTTTTTATCAGACAGCTTTTTGAAAAACTCTGTACACATAGGCTATGATAAAAGCTGACGTAGATTAAGATTAATTTAAGCGCTACCAATTCAGGGATTTCACGTGAAGTTATTTCTTACTAATTACGTTTAAAGACCCTCTTTGGCTATTTAAGAACGTGTGTTTTTCTTAATTTAGAGCCACTGAACAAAACTTGTTGAAAATTTTACTTTATGTTTAAGTAATTTCGTTACATTTAAATGTTAAGAAATAATTTAGGTAGACACAATCGACTAGTGTGAATGGATTCTGTTATTAGGCCTAAGCGTTATGACAGCGCTTGTTTGCCTATCTGAAGATCTGGCAACTAAAATTGTGTTAGGGTAGATGCTTATCGGCGCGCTGACTTTGCTACACCAGGGGTAACTTAACGGCTGTGCCTTGTTTTGATAGGGCTACTTAGTACGGCCGTGTTGCTATCATTCCGAGCCTTTCGGTGTTTGCTCTAACCTTGCCTATCAGCATTGACAGTTCTCACTATTATCACTTCAAACGTAACAGTATTCGTGATGAATTTTTAATTTATATTCTTTTCTTGTTTTTGTTTTAATTTTTAAAAGTATATGTATATGGATCCATCTATACTTGAGAGTGACATGTTCATAAAATAATGTAATTGTGACAGTAAGGAGGTGGAAAACAAAGCGGATAGGCCATGTATTGTATCGGAGAACGGAAAGGTTGAAGCGAAGACGATGAGAATGTTAGATGCGGAAAGTATATTCCACCGAAGAAGCAGAAATATACGACACTCACGTTTATAATTTTATTTTAGAACTTTATAGAACAGATTGAGTCCCGGGGGCACCGTACAGTCAAAGCCTCCAGGTCGACTCCAGACCACGTGTTTCGCCAGCCTACCCGGCCTGCCCCGTGGTACAGATATTGTTACTATTCTTGATATTATTTTATTTTATAAATTTGGTGGAGTTCCTGTGTAAATATTCCCAGGTAATTTTGTTCTTATTCTTGAAGGTTTCCACGTGTCAGTATTGTCTGTCCTTCACGGCAATACTTGTCCTCGTTGAGGGATGTTTTCTTGTAACTGTATCCTTTCTTTCTGATTTATACAGAGACACGAGCAGTGTACACTAGAATGACCAGTTTATTCAAAAGTCACAATTGAACAATAATCACAAAGATGAGACTTCTACGCTGCTACGTATTCTGGGTCCTCTTCTACGGTGTAGAATCTTGGACTTGCACTGAAGCCACAACTAAGAAATTGGAATCTTTCGAAATGTGGCTATACCGTAGAATACTGAGAATTTCATGGACAGTACATATGTTGAAGTTCTTAGAAAGATGAAGAAAGATAGGGAAGTTATTAATACAGTGAAGATAAGAAAGCTTCAGTATCTGGGAATCTCATGAGAAATGAACAACGATTTAATTATTGCAGTCCGTACTACAGGGAAAAGTACTTGGAAAGAGAGGAGTTGGGCGACCGAGACTATCATGGCTGAGAAATTTAAGGACTTGGTTTGGCATGAATACAACTGACTTATTCCGTACAGAAGTGCGAAAGTTAATATATCCTGCATGATATCCAACATCCGAAACGGATAGGAACTATCAGAAGAAGATACAGAGACAATGCTACCAACTGTGTACGTTATACAGAGTCGACTGTTGTAGTAGTGACGAAAAAGCAGAACACGCTAAATTAAGTGTTGTTGATTGACGGTCAAATGTCCTGTAAAACTATCTTAATTTATATTTTCTTTGCTTTGCATACATGCCAGTGGTAACTTGACTTGAGATATAGCTCTCAATTATATGCAGACTTTACCGTATTTAACGTTACTGTAAGGTACACGCCGATTCTGTTATAGAAGGTACTGAAATATTATGTCTGAAACTGGCCGCTTGGAATTTTCAATTGGTTTAGAGAACGCTTGAAGTATGGACTAAACCGACTTGAGGCCAGTAGGAAAAACATGGCACTAAGCTCACAGTACAGTACAGGAATATATTTTACGATATTCATGCATTACAGGAAGGCTTAGGCCGATCCCTGGGCGGATTCGTTTTAGCGGAATTCTACAAAGAAAAAAAGAAAACGCCCGCGAAGGGTTTCTTTAACATGTCATTCGATCCTCAGCCTACGCGTCTCCGAAATGTTATCTTAAGATTTTCCGTAAGAATAGCGCAATGTATAAATATGTTAAAGTTTGGATTGTTCTCTGTCGGTACAAAATGCCGATAGTTGGAATACGCTAATACGTCTCTGACAGCCGATCCTGGACAATAGTCATTAGTCTTCATGGAATATCTGCCCCTGATACGAAGCGTCACCACAACTTCACCCATCGGACGAAACAGCACCGCAAGCGACGTATCCAGTTGGAAATGTTCACTACTTCTGTTAAGTGCAATGAATAACTGACAATGAAAAGAAAACATTTTTGGTAAATCGAAATAGTCTTTGTTGTCTCCGTGTAGCGTTTTAAAACGAAAAATTGTTTTTAAATCTATTAAAGGAGTTCTCAGGTCAGGTCAAGAGTGATTTTTTTATTAGTATGACGACGCCGGGTTTTAAAACAAGCCAAAAGCCTTATTAGGGGTCAGCAGTTGATACTGTGATACTTAATAAAGTTTTGTGTTACATGTAAGAGTCGTAAATGTACAATACGGTGTAGTATGCTGAATTAACAGAATCCCATATTATTTTCACTAACAAGCTTACATATGTCGGAATACATTCACAAACCCTACTAGTGAGAAGCAAAAATTTTGTGCTACTGGTATTATCGGTTTAGTTCACAAGACCGGGGTTGAAACATCAAGGAGCTACGGAGGACTTTCTCGAGAATTTATGACATTTAAAATAATTATTATTTTCTTTACTATGTTACTAAAAAGCATAATTAATTATTAATGAACCATTGCGGAGTGATAGTGAGGTGAAATATTGCGAAGCTAGCACGATACGTCGCAATACTGTTTCATATATTTTCGTAGTCAGTTTCAGTTTGTTTTGGCTTATTGTCGATTTTCGTTTTCGAAGTCTCGACAGGTGGGGTCATCACCAAATATGTGTTAAGTGAATAACGGAGAAAAAGATAATTTTGTTTTCCGTATTCCGTATCAGGCTTACTTAGTTTCTTATATGAATTTTCAAAACAATGGGATAATGTACTGAACTCAAACTTAGCGAAACCGGCGACGATGGTTAAGTTACATATTATTGCCGACACAATCAATTCTTGCACTCAACAAAATACCAATGACAAATTAATGCAATATATTTAAATTTTAATAGCAATTTTTATCAATAAAGTAAACTGTCAATTTGGCAGTTTAAATATGCCTATCGTTAGCTAAGATATATAGTTTTTAATAAACTTTTTAAAGTTAAAATTAACAAACTGAAATGATTTGACAAGTGTTTTAAAATTAAAAACAAAAACAGTCGATTTTCCGTAATGTTTTTGATACAGAATTATCTACGGATTCAATTTCGTTATTTAAAAATTAATTTCGTCGTAATAAAATTTCGTGAAAAAAGTTGAAACCGGAAAGACTGAATAATTCACACACACACACGCACCTTTAAGACGAGAACGAAGTAGAAGATTTTTTTGTGTAAACTCGTTGAGGTCTTTGCTCTTGGGCATAGCGAAACACCTACTTCTTGCTTCACCAGGTGGGAAGCACAGCACAATACTGTATTATAAACGTGCACATCGAATGAGCGTCTGCACGATAATTACGGAAGATGTTTACAAAACAAACGAATCCGATTTATTGGTTTAATGATAACCGTTAAATTGTGTGTTCTCGATTGACAGAGAGAAATTCAGTGTTATTTTTCTTTGTATTAATTATACTCATATTTTTAAAAGTAATGACGATTTTACGTTACGACTGATACAGCAAGCGATGACCAATCTGAAGTTACCGTTTCTCAGTGCAAATGAAACATTATTATTGAAATTTAAGAATAATTAGACGTATTAAAAATATAATTCAATGTGTGGTGTGTACTTTATACTGGGGATCTGTACAATGTAGTGGGCTGTAAACCTGAGGGTGATAAGTCAGAATCACGCATAAAATATGACATAGATAATACAGTCAAATAAATATTTCAACGTTGTCGGTTAGTACAGTTACCCACACGTTTATAAAATCGTTATCTCGATTATGAGATAGATAATCGTAAACGACAAGACCGCGTAGGCCTATGATGTTATTGAAAACACGCGTTCGCACAATCGACAACGAACCTAATCACATTGTAAGCCTAGTTTGTCTGGAGGGGGGGGACCACTCCGGGAGGGTGTAACGAAACATATGCTCGATTCAATATATCGAGTTTCAGTTTTCATTGAATGGTGGAAGCTTTGTGGCGGGATGCAACCCGATCTCAAACGTCGACCCCCTGCGGACCTACCCTTGGACCCAAGGCCGTTTGTAAACAATTCCCATAACATTGCGTATACAATTTATTAACCACTTCAAATTGAGACCGCAAAATTGGCGTGAATAAACCTCTATTGAGGCAATTTGTTTTATCCGAATATAAACATAATGCACATAGGGTGCAACTTTGTACGTGGAAGGCTAAATAATATCATCACTAAACATGTGTAATCTATTTAATTACTTTATCAGTAGGGAATAGTATAATAAATGAATCTCGCCGGCGTTAGGCATACCTGCTTTGTTCTTAAGAGTAAATTAACTTTATTGTAAACTGAATAATATCTGTCTGTCTCTGTCTCTCTTTCCATACATAGGCCTATAATAAAACATTCACCTTATAAAATAAGATGTTATTCCCTATAAGACCAGCGCAATAAGTCCTTCGGAGTCATCGCTCAGTGCACCAGAGCTTAATGGATTTCAACAGCTTATTTTCGTGCGTTTGCTTATTTTTGTTAATGCTCACAAATAAATCCCTTAAAACACTATAAGCGATTGTTTTTTGTTAATTTGAGATTTGTAATTCCTTATGACGAAATCCTATCATATCTACATTTTCTGCCATTTTAGCGAGAAATTTAATTTTCTTTTGAAATTACGGCTATTTGTTGCAAACTTTAGTTTCAACAAACTTTGAACAACACCTGCGGTCACGACAAACTTTTCTTTTATAAAAACAAGTTTTTATGAACTTTGTGTCGACAAACATAATCTATTTGACTATTTATAAAACTTTCACAAATCATCACATCGCGGCAGAGGTCTGGCTGTTCCGCATTCAAAGATCTCCAGCCATCTCTTTATGGGCCTACCCACGCACCTGTTTCCTATAATTTTATGTTTCAAGACTTGTTTGGTCAGTCTTGAATCTGACACTCTACTTTCACACATTTATGGCATAATTGAGAGTAAAAATTTATGGAGGTCAGAATTGAAACATCCGTCCGAGAACTTTGTTTATAAATGTGTTTTTAAAAGTTTAAACTGAGCGCACCAGTTTATAAATGTGTTTTTAAAAGTTTAAACTGAGCGCACCAGTGGGCTCAATGTAAACGCGATATTTCAGATGTGAACTACAGAAATACCATTTGGCAAACTGTCTTGACGATAAACTGATATTTTATACGAGCGGTGGGAGTTGTTTAGGCTGTCTAACCATCACAGTCTAAAAATAATATTTTAATTGCATAAATTATCAAGCGACAATCTAGTAATTTTTTTTCAATTTATTGCAGATTTGTAATCTGTTCGACTAAGCGAACATTGAACAAATTGTCTGACAAAACACATTCATGATTATGAAGAGCTGACCATTGACAGGTCTTCTTGTTTTTGTTAACAGATTGAGCAGATACACAAATTACAAGCCTAAATGGCAAAAACGTGAAAATAAATTAACAAAAGTCACTTCCACGTACTGAATTTATTATTTATTCCACATACAATAAATTCAAAATGTTAAACAGTGGGCCTGTAAGGCGCATATACGTTAAGGGTATTCATTTTCTGTTCAGTGTTCATGGTCCTAAAAATTGAAGGGGTTCTCCTAGGTATGGTGTTAGCTTTTTCTGGACTGCAGATTTGGTAAAGTTCGCAGCCTTTATAAATAGCTGTATGCGGACCGTGGGATAATGCACATGTGGCTGGTGTATCCTTAGGTTTGGAACAAGTTGTGTTCACCTCCGCACTTGACACACTGGAAAGGTTTTCTACAGTACGTCTTACTGTGACCGTATGACTGACAACGAGTGCACTGGATTATGAAACTAGTAAATTGGGTAAAGAAATGTTTGACAGTAAAAATCTGTTAACTGAAACAAAAAAGGGGATAGGCTACACCGTTTTGGGGTAAACAAAATTTTGGATAAAATTAAAAGGGAATTTTTAGAGTAAAAATGTAGAAAATGGCTAATAGCGTGTTTTACATATAATGATGGAATATAATTTACAACATCAATAAATTTTCATTACATTACAGTAAAGTATGTAATTACATTACGTAAAGTATTTCCTTGTGTTGTTTTACACTAAAGTAATTTTATATTATTATTATTATTATTACTGTATTTTTAACTGGGACGGACAAAACATTTTCTTCCTACAACTGAAGAATTTTATACTTTTAAGGGAGCAACCAGCCGTTTCTGTTTTTGAACGTTTTACTTGTGTTTACGGCAGAAAACGTTACGGAATATATGAAAAGTGAATTATAAAAAGGGAGGACATAGTAACCACTGCGGTGTAGACGCACTTATTTTGTTTGGGAACGTTGTGTTGTGGGCCTCTGCCCGTATGACACCGAGTGGTATCAGACCTCCCCGCCAGTGAATCTCGCTTCGGTTGTATATACCTATATGCTGTTGTGTAACGCTACTTGGCGTGAGAGGCAGTTCGATTTTGTTCATTATTTTCACATACTAAATGAACGTAATAATTTTGTTTATGCGCGCACAATCAAACAACAACAAAACGCCACGTAATCAAGCTAAAATACGTGTCAAAATCGTTACAGTTTTGTAAATTGTAATCGTTACAATCTTAATAAATGTAAAAAGTAACAAAATCTAGTAAAATTTAGTTGAATTCTCGACCGACAGAGGGCGTGAGTAACTAATAGCAATGCAGTGTACGCGAGCGTTCTGTAATGTAGGTATCGAGTGAACACTAAATACGTGCGAATTTTACGCGTAGACAATAATTAGTAGAATACAATAGTAGACAATAATTATATCCCACAATGGCATGTCCAGCTTTCTTTACTATGTAGCGAATTTGTCCTGCTAATCCATTTAAATGTATGTAATTATATGTAATTATTAAAACCAAATTAAATTTTAATTTAGTGATAATAGTTAACGAAGTCTCGCTGGAAGTTAAATGATATTATCCAGTATTGCTTTGAAATATTATTGAACAATTAAAAGTATATTTTAAGTGACTTCTAGCTACTTGTCCATCATCATCGTTGAACTCGGTGTTTCGCTCCTACCTTGAACATACGTGTCTGAATTTAAAAAATTTGTACGACGAAATTTGCATTTTTATGTACTAAATGACTACCATAATATTTACAACACTAGACACAGACATAACGTAGGCCTACAACAGTCAGACGATAGTTTTTATTCTGTAAAACGTTTTTTGAATATTGTTTTAAAAATTTAGTAAAATCAGAACAAAATGTTAACTTGGGGAAACCAATTTCTTTGTAGAAAAAAAGGCTAAAAGTTAACATAAATATTCAATTCTATTCTATCAGCAGCTAAGGAGATGAAGTTTGACTGACCTGACGAGGTCGGTGTGTATAGGAATTCTCTTGCCATCTATCTGGTACATAGGATCGGAGATCTCCACAATTAAGATGAAGGCATTTAGGTCTAGTAAGGCGTAGATTCAGTTGTCTTACTGTTAGGCTTACTAACTGGCTTAACCACGTTACTAGAAGTATTGTAATGATAACAATGGCTCGTCTTTGTATGAGCGAATTATTTTAGGAGAAGGTAGCAAACTTTGAGTGGCCAGCACTACGCTCAGGCCTTCCACTACAACCGCAGTATGTTTCCACAGGCTACAACGATCTGAAGGCTTGGTTTTATGATACTGTCCGTAAACCCAACTCTACATTAGAAACCATGCGACATACCCTATACCTCACGAGCAAACAACAGATGCTCGCAGCGAAGTAATACAGTTTCAAACGCTTGAGGAATCCTTACATGAAAACCACAGAATGATTGACAGCCACACTGTAGCTACGTGTACCCGCAGCTGTAGCTTTTCAACTAATACACACCAACGCGCTAAGGTGTATTACCAACCGCTGTAAGTATGTAGGTAAGACTATGATATTAAGCAAATTGAACAAATACATAGGCTGATTGAATGGCGTCTAACAATTAGGCCTGATGATGATGGTTCTGTTAGAATATACAAGCCACCTTTCGCTTCCTTCCAGTCATACCTTGTTCAGTGTATGCTGCCAATCGTAGTGTTGAACGCATGGACGTCTTGATTAACGTGGCCAAGAACACAGCTGTAGTCTTCTCCCTCCTAGGCAATACTTGACTCCCTTCGGCTCCTGGTGTGAAGTATCCGGGGCTTCACCTCAACTGGCCGCTGCATTCTGAACAAGTAACCCGAAAAGCTGCTCTCTCTGTCCGCTCTGCAAAAATTCGATGTCCCATTGCCTAGGCAGACTTATCGTTACCACGCGATCCCAGTATAATGCTACTTGGCAAAGAACCATAAACGAAATCTAAAGTCTCTCATGGGCCTGCAAAGCTCATTACCTGACTTGTAATTAGATTATCCGCAACTCCTGGGTGTCCGTTCCCTGAACGGAACATCATACAGAAGTTTTGGCGCCTCTGTGCTCGCTTCCAGGGTTTTCCCCTAATCCGTGTCCTCGGTCGACAACCGTCTATCCCAGATGAATTTTGAACCCGACTACGACGAACCATCACCCATCGTCTAATCGAAATTTCACGGTCAGTAGTTGGCAACACACAGGAACATCAATGCAATGTATCGTCGTCCCCGCGGTGGAAGCTGGTGTAAACGTTAAAACAAGGCGTAGGCCTAATTGCTGCTGGTGATATCACGGTTTTTGGTAAAACCTTACTGAAACGCGGTTCCTCGGACGTTGTTAAAAAGAATTCTGTAAATGTAATTAAAACTAAACGTTTAGTTTATAATGACTGACACGAGTCGCGGCGATTACTAATTTCAGGGACCGGTCGTTTTCCCAATGCTCGTTGATTTAATTAAAACTCAATTTGCATAAGAGGTGTCTACTAAAAAACCCGCCGATTGTCCACTTTGTGAGTATCGGTTACCAACGCCAAAGCCTTCGACCGAAACGTGAAACTCCATCAGTTGTGTTGTGCAGTGAGTTGGGGGTTCCAGCAAGTGGCGACTATTCCGGCAGGTCCAAACTGATAGACAGTGATTCCCTTCCGACTGCGTGTACAGAATGTAGCTTCAAGTTGCCTACGTCAAAATTTACTTTAAATTATTACTGTCGTGTATACGTTGAATTCATTGCGCGAAAATCGCTTATTTTATTAAAAATTTCGTACGTTTCAGAATCCTACTGTTATTGTTTCTTATGGGGAAAATGGTGTCGTTTACTTCGTAAATTTAAGCGAGGGTTTATTGTATTTATTTAAGTATTTATTGCAAATTCGAATTGTACTGAATTTTTTGTTAGAAAGTCTCCGGTCACCAGTTAGAAAGTTGGTTAGAAAATTTCGGTTCAGGATCACTATTTAATCTACAGTTGGAATACAGATTGTTGAAATAGGTTCAAACTACCGACATCTACATTAGTGTTTTTCTGTATCGTGTAATAGGGTTGTCTACTTAAATGGACTCGTAGGACAAAAACTAGGACACTCCCGAACATGTGTGTAATCCGAAGTACATGATGTATCGTAAGTCTACTACGTTGCTGAGAAAATAAAAACGATTTTTAAAATGTTAAAAACAACCGACACTTTTATACACTTAACATTATCATTAACAAAATATATGTACATACACAATACACTGGTGTTAGTGATTATAAATTTGACCATTTTCTTCACGGTAAGGATACTTTAAATATGAAACAGTTGTAAGTAAAAAGTCAAATTAATCGGAAAAAATGAATGGTAAAATGAAATAGGCCTACAGAATTGCATTTATTTCTAAGCACACGGTAAATACTGTACTTTTATGTCCACTATTTAAGACATTTGCAAATTTTCAGCTTGCAAATCAAGTTTTCCTTTTGCGAATGAGGCCACGTCATTTTTCTGACGCGTAGATAAGCGAGAGTTTAAACACTAAAAGTAAAAACAACTGACACTAACTCAAATGCAAAACACTTGTCAACTGAATGACTACGTGACTGACCGATCTAAAGTCATCGCCACTAAACGTATTTTAAAGGTTGATAAAATCCCTGGGGCCATAGGAGTAGGGTTCGGGAGACACCCGGAGCCACGGCCCCTCCCAACAATTGTGTTGGGGGGGCAGGACCCTTTCAATGTTGAAAGTCTTTAATCATTACAATTCACTATACTGCTTTGTGTTCGTATAATAATGTCTCTTTAGCATGTTAGTATATTTCAAAAAATATGAAACAGAAATTTTAACAAATGTTAGGAAATTTTGTAGGGAAGTTCAAACAGGCACGTCTTGTCACATTTATTTCCTGTAATGAAATTCCTACTTGTGTTGTTCCTGTATATAAGTAAAGACCTTTGCACGCTTCTTTTTTGACTTTCAATGTAATACATTTTGTACGAATTTATAAAGAAATACATGTACCTGTATAAAAATTAGTTATTTAATAATAATTTATTGAAATATATTCTAATAAAACATTTTTGTTATGAAATATGATGCACCGTGTCGAATCCTAAGATTACCGATTTTCCAAAAACCAAATTGTGATTGGCCGGCCGAATATTTTTACATCAGTATTTGCGAGCAGTTCTAACCTAACTTCACCGACCAAACCTAATGATATTTATATATGTGTAAGTTTGTGTACACAACAGTGTTATCTTTCAGTCGGTGTTTTGTCTTTTGCAATTCTACGCCCATACCCGGGGGGGGGGGGGGGCTGGACAAAAATCACCCCACGCCGTTCCCTTCTCACACGAAAACAGGACATTTCCGTGAAAATCATTTGGGTGTCGCGAAGACTGGACATACTTGAGCGTCAGTACGTAAACAAATACGGTACAACACCAAGACTGCGCAGACAACGTTCCCTCGCCATTGTTCGTACAGAACACAACAACAACGACAAAAAATCACTAGAAGTAAGTGACAGACACGTTTAGGTGGACATTTCTCCGTCTGCTGGGGTAATCATCAATTTGACACGGCAGCAGTATGCCTCTTAGATAATGGCAATATTTTACAAGAAAAACAGTGGAAACGTTTAGAAACTTTTACATCTGAATTGAAATTGTCAGATACTGTTACAGAACGTTTTATAATTTGCTAACGCTTGTACAAGGCGTAGATATGTACGCTCCTGTTACTTCCTGTTTCCTTGTCAAACACCAATCTGATGCTTATCCAGTTCCCGTTATATCCACAAGTGTAGCGGGAACACTTAACAATTTCTTCTTCTCAACATTAATATATGAAAAAAATGGACTAATTACTATTTCTCGCACAGTCAGTGGAGGAACATATGGGAATTATGAAAGAAATACAGCCTTGATAGTGTACCCTCCCTCCCCCCTATTATGCTTTGATGATCGTTTCGCTGAGTTACGGCAATCTGAATATACAGGAATAAATATCGCCACACGTTTCAAATGTATTTTTCCTTAATTAATAAATGCTAATAATTCAGCTGCTTACTGTTGAGTAGATGGTTGCATTGAGTCTTGTCTTACCCCCGGTTGGACGGTTGAAATTGTCCTCACGGCGAAAATGCCGAGCTGGTCGTATTTTGCCACAACAGGCGAGTATTTTCTCGAAATACAGCACTAGTTAGGAGCAGCAACTGTCACCGAAAATTCAAGATGTTATTCTTTGCGATACCACACTCTAATGCAATTTGAATTCTACGGTCGTATAATGCATATTATTTAAAATAATGTAATTAATGCCATATGAATTACGGCGAGTAACTCACATGATTTTATGAATCCAAAACCGGGCTCATAAACAGAGCAAGCAAAACATCACTTGTAAGTACGTCAGGTGGGTTAAGACGTACACGTTACGTGATGTTCAGAGTACTCACCCCAAAATCTGTAAATTGAAAGTGTGTTTATTTTTTATAATAATCTTGTTATTAAAATTTATATTAATCTTCTTATATTAATTTTACCAACTTCCGTCGTACATATAACCTTCCCAAATATGACACTGCTGCCTAGAGAAGAGCGAGGCACTTGGGCAGCATCATTTACTGGAGGTGTGGAAACGAGTACGTAACTGAAGCATAGTAAGTTTCTTGTATCCTGTACACTTTCCCGTGGTACCAAACTGATGTCGTTTATTATCGAACACGTTAAGTTTTATGGATTCCGTCAGTCCCACTTATTTATTCCACCTGTCCCTGTCCACTGTCTCTCTTCATCATCTGATCCCGTTTTCCTCATATATTCTCCAATATCGTTTATCCATCTTCTTCTGAGTTACCCCCCCCCCCTCCCGCCAGGTGTGGTCAGGCGTGGGTACTTTTCCGCCCCCTTCTGGTCTTTGCTGAGCATATCCTGCACATGTTCGTTTAATTCCTTGTTTAATAGTCGTACTATTGGCATCATTGGTCTCGGAACGGTGTTATAGAATCTTACCTTGGAGGTTCTTGTTTCTAGATTCGAGAAAAGGTTTCAGTGCAGTTTCCTCTAATGATTTGACTTATAATTTCCTTAGATCGTCAGCGCGAAGGTAGAGAGACCGACACATAATTGTATGAGGAAAGAGGGACAAATTTTGAGGATATTTTGTTGCTGATGAAAATGGAACAAAATGTAGCAACACGCTTCTTCAATGGAAACTATCAAATGGCGTTTTTGAAGGACTTAATTAAATTTTAAGAAACTAGGGCTCCAGGCATGTTAACTGACGACTATGCATTTTCGACATTAAAACTTATGAGTTAATCTGTTAGAACATTAGTATGTACACAGAAGTACTGTTTTTATATTTTCAACTTTGTATACTAGCGTGTTCAGCCTTTCCAATTACTTTACTAATTTTTTTGTTTAAACAAATCATAGTTACGTGTATTTTGCGGTCCCGGATTAACGCGAATCTGTGTGAGGTTAATAAAAAGAGGACCGGCTAGTGTTGAGCTGTGTTGTAATTTTTAGTTTTTAAATTTGTCTGCCTGTACTTCCGTGGTGTCCCTCCCATGTGACTGTCCGCACCAGTCTCCGTGTCTTTAACTAGTCATGTGTAGACACAAATACAAATTCATTAATAACATTTGTGGGGAAACGATTAGGACGTCTGTCATTTGCTTGCCTATTTCAAGTCTAGATTATACTATTAAAGGCGAGAGGCCTTCTGTCGTCAGCCTTCCTCCGAAAGTAAAAATCCGAGGCCACCTACTAACACTCAAGGCCATCCTACTAACTGTAAACCACTTCCTGAGCATATTAAGATTATTGTGAATTTGTTCTCTTATCAAGAAGCAGTTCTAAGATGAATAACAAAGGGCGGTATCATCAGTCAAACTTCAACAGAATTTGCACGAGAATAAATGATTGATATAGACTAAAAATAAACATCACGGCTGGTTGTATTTCCTGTGACTGCTATTTTCTTTCCTCCCACAGGTATTTGTTTTCAGTGATGACATCTCCTCGACTATAAGTACAGCAATATAACGTATTCCACTATTTCTCCCGGTTTATCCAATACACCTTGGATATGGTCTCGTCTTGTGGAAATAAGACCAGTGTCTCTCTAACGCATGTTTATTTTGCAGTACTCGGAATACTTTCTCCGAGACTCTGTGCACATCTGTTTTCTGTCCTCTGCCGTTTTGAGCCTGGCAACGATTCTTCTTCTAATCACTCCTTTCTTTTATTGTGGAAAAATTGGACTGGTCTTGAAGTGGGGTCTTCTTTCATCCATTTCTTTCCGCTCAACTCTGATTGTTTTTGACAGTCGAACACAACAAGCATTACAATATCATCCCACGTGATTTACGTGTCTGATCTTCTAACTCCTTCAACGTTCAGTCATTGCATACTCAATCCGTTATTGTCATCTTATTGTCTTCAAAAAGTTTCTCCTGCCTTGTAGTAATGACGCAAGTTTCTGGGCTTCTCTCGCCTATTGTTTGTGCGTGTCTTTTCCCACCTAGTTGCTTAATACCCGAACCTGTTGATCTTATTGTTCCACATTTCGATCAGAATTAAGGCCTTCGATCGGAATTCGCCGTCTTGACATCTTACTTTATCCTCGGCAAAAAAGTACTGTATTCATAAACACATCCCGCGAACAACAGAGGTTTCTGTTCTACCAAGCCCCATCTCGTCCGGTATGTCTTCCTTCCTTCTTTCCTGGGTTTACTCCGTTTCCGTTGTCTAAGTGGAACCCAGTCTAGCAAAGGTTTAGGTCGGACGATCATCAGGCTGCGTTCCACGTGGCTGCGTACCATACAAAGCGTTGTATACATGGTGTCCAAAATTGTCTCGTCGGCATGAAGTCGCCTAAATTTCTAAGCCACTGGTTCCTACACACCACGCAGGACCTTCTCCACAAGTCCTTGGAACGTTCGGAAGTTTCTCTAATCCATCTCCCATATTCGTCACTGTACTTCCTAAGATGGCAGAGTATATCATATTTTTGGATTTTTGGGTTACTGTCCCATTCTATTCGGCCGCTCTATCACCATCATTCTTTATTTGGATGTGTGGGTTGCTGTCCCATTCTATTCGGCCGCCCTATAGCCATCATTCTTTATTTGGATTTGTTGGTTACTGTCCCATTCTATTCGGCCGCCCTATCGCCATTATTCTTTATTTGGATTTGTGGGTTACTGTCCCATTCTATTCGGCCGCCCTATCGCCATCATTCTTTATTTGGATGTGTGGGTTACTGTCCCATTCTATTCGGCCGCCCTATAGCCATCATTCTTTATTTGGATTTGTTGGTTACTGTCCCATTCTATTCGGCCGCCCTATCGCCATTATTCTTTATTTGGATTTGTGGGTTACTGTCCCATTCTATTCGGCCGCCCTATCGCCATTATTCTTTATTTTGATTTGTGTGGTACTTTACCATTCTATTCGGCTGCCCTTTCGCCATCATTCTTTATTTTATTTTGCAGCTAAGTTTATGACTTCTGTCATGTTTTGATAATAGATTCACACATATAGGCTATCCTACTCATATAACATAGGCCTACGTATATAATAATAAATGTCAATAGGAAGGTATATTTTAAATATTTCGTTTTATTCTACATCAGTGCGTAGTATTGTCTACGCATTGTGTGTGAGTGCGCCCGTAGGTAAGGTATGTTTCTGTGTAACAGGTATACAGGCACTTCGCGTCATATTTTGTTAAGCAGATGATTTGCTGATAGTAACGACGATTTAATGTGAATAGTCGGCAATTAGAAATATCCCGACTATTCAGATACACTAACGTTTTACCAACAATTTCGCCCACAGTAGGCCTATATTCAGTGGCAACTTTACTGAGAAAAGTCTGGTATTGATTTTGCTAACCAAAATTACCAAAACTATACAAGTTTAAGAGTAAAAATTACAATCAGTTATTGTAAATAATATTTTAATTGTATAAATCTCAAATGGTTAAGTTAACCGGTAAATCTGAGTGTATCGTAGAATCGTATACATACTGCAATACTATATTTCGTTCTTAACAGCCTTTTTAAATAAATTTATATTATATGTTCTTTTTTATTATTATTGTTTTCAATTGTTTCACGTGTTGTTCGCTATCCCGTTATCACCCCTTTGCTTTCTCTCCGTATTTCTGTTTCTCTCTTACAACGAAACCCTGTAATTATCCGCTGCGTCCCTATCTATGTAAGGCACGCCTCCCCGATGTGTACAGTCTTGTCTCGACCAAACTGGCGCCTGACTACCTTCTCGCTTGTCTACTGCGCGATAAATCCTCGTCTACGACAAATTACTAACGTACATGCTTAACAGACGCCGCTTAATTCGATACCGTCATTTATTTTATTGTTGTAATTTTAAGTAGTTTCGATAAGTTTTAATACGTCCGTTACTATCGTGTTACAATGAAAACTAAAAATAAAAAAAGTATGAGAGATACAAAACACAATCTTATCTGAGGCGACTCACTCAACACGCAACAGATTTTATTTTATTATGTTATAAATTATAAAAAGAATAAATCCTTAAGGTGATACGTGAGCGTTGGAATTCTGTACGCTAGGCTACTTTATATCGTTGTGTTTGTTCTTCATCAGTATGCATGTCTTTAGAATATTCTGTATAATCTGTTTAAACTAATTTTACGCTGGTTGTATCTTCTATTATATATACAGTTATAGATTGTCGGCGGTAGAAGGTGTTGTAGTATATTATATAGTAGTGTATAATCTACAGGACAAGAAGACGGAGTATTGTAGGCCCGAAAGCCTGTCCAATTCAGCTTCGAATCTGTGTAAGTTTTAGTCGTTTGCTTGATAAAACAAAGGGAATCTTTGTAAACATTGAAAAAACTATGAAAATTAGACAGATATTTAAAGGTTTTAAACGGCAGGTATGTGATTGCTTTAAACTTTTATGATTAATTTTATGATTGCTTTGTGATTGCATGAAATATGGGAGGATAAGAAGTTAAGTTTCGTAGCATAGCGTTTAAACCAGTAGAAGAGGAACACAATTTGGTCTGCCAGACAATGTGCTTGAAGATCGACGCCGAGTTTCGCATTGATACCTAATTACGTGTTTATATGGTCTGCTTGTTATTTGGATACAGAAATCCTCCCCTTCCACAGATCTGTTCCATCCATTACTGGCTCCTGTCACATCGTTTCTCTTTTCTTTATTCCTATGTGTCTTAGCATATTTCAAAAATCTTGTCTCTGAGCTTTGGAAACTACGAACTTCTTAACTCATGTCTGAAATGACTTGGGGCAGCTATCACCTTAACGGAGTTCAATTGGAAATTCTTTGCTCGCTACTATACTTAAAATTCGTCAGGCTTAAACAGTTACAAGTGTTAATTAAGTCATACTTTCCCACATAAGGTGAAAATAATTGAGTCCCCACGTGGAGCGCGACAACTCGAATGAGCCTATCCTTGTCAGAAGTTTAATTAAGAAAGTTGTGTTAGTGGTTATAATAACAAACAGAATTATCGCTGTTACACACCACTATAAAAAAGGTTAAGTGCTTGTCAGGTGGAGCAAGCGGTAAACATGATCTGCCTATTTTATCCTGCCATAGCAGCTACGGAACCCAGCAAGCCGACGTCTCGCATGTGAAAATTATCAATCAAACTACAGAGGAGAAACGAGAATATGTCTGAATTAAAATTCGCGATTCTTCAGTTTGCACAGTTTGCAATATCTTTAAAATCCCGTCATATCAAACGTAATGCACTCAAAGAAATGAAGACGTGGGAGAAATTTGTTTTAGTGTAGCCTAAAACTCGTAAGTGAAATACAAAGAAACTATTAGTCAGCTTGTGGAACATCGAATCTTCCGTTTTTATATATTCTGTATTTACAATCTTCTCTCGAGGAGTGACAAGTAAATTTGTTAAACGTGTAACACTGTACGAAGGGAGAAACAGTGCAATGTTGAATCTCGTATTTAGCAATACTTTGCGACTTCGGGTCAGCTGATCATATCATTTTGATGTCAGTAAACATGCTGATATAGAATGTTTTCCTCGTCAACGGTTGCGATTTGTTACTAACATACCACGAGGAAGTCATCCTACAACGGGATCCCGCGATCGAATGGACAGCTTTGATACGGTTTTATATATAATCAGAATTTTGTTCTCGTCAGACAATTTATATTTTCTTCCAGGCAGTAAAGTTGTTGAAGTTCATGTTTAATCTAAGATTTTCTTATTGTATTGTGAGCTTTGCAGGCACTTGAATGTTAACATCGGAAGGACGAACTTAACTATACCGCCGCGTATCACATATACTGTGTCGACACACGGATACGTTTGACGTTTGTCACTTACATGCCTGTGGTTTATACCTGTCTCCTGACGTATGTTAATCCAGAAGAAAAAAGTCTATGAGTAACAGTCGGCTTATGTACGCGTATTTCGTCGTGCACACGGAACATAGCCACTGTAATTACTCGGCAATTATCAGTTGCGATTTACAATTTAACAAAACATACTTAATATAGATTTTGCAACCGAGTCTGAGTAGCGTGAATCCAGCTAATTACAGCCGACTGAGAAACGAGAACTATAATTCCAATATAGTGTGCGTGTGTGAGTATGCATGCGGGTTCTGCAACAGTCCGCTGTCACTCCAAAACTACGTACAATCATACAATCGGCCAAGTAACAAAATGTTTGATGTAAGCAATTTTTTATGTGCGCCGTAAAATTCTTGCATAGTTTATCTTTTTAAACTTCTTACTAAACAAATCCAAGAAATAAAGAGCAGAATTGAAAAGGCAAGAGCAGTGTAAATTAGAATGGGCAGTTTATTTAAAAAAATAAAAAGTCACGATTTAACAATAAACACAAAGATGAGACTTCTACGCTGCTACGTATTCTCGGTCCTCTTATACGGTGTAGAATCTTGGACTTTAACTGAAGCCACAATTAAAAAATTGGAATCTTTCGAAATGTGGCTTTACCGTAGAATACTGAGCATTTCATGGACAGCACGTATAACTGATGTTGAAGTTCTTAGAAAGATGAAGAAAGAAAGGGAAGTTATTAACACAGTGAAGATAAGGAAGCTTCAGTATCTGGGACATCTCGTGAGAAATGAACAGAGATTTTTACTTATTGCAGTCCATACTACAAGGAAAAGTACTTGGAAAGAGAGGATTTGGGCGACCGAGAATATCATGGCTGAGAAATTTAAGGACCTGGTTTGGCATGAATACAACTGACTTTCTCCGTACAGCAGTAAAAAAGTTAAAATAGTCTGTATAATATCAAACATCCGAAACGGGTAGGAACTATAAGAAGAAGAAGAAACAAATCCAGATGATATGTACAGGTTTTGGAGTAATCACGTTAAAGTCTGCAGAGACTGTTCTATTCATTCAGTCTACACCTAATCAAAATTTTGAAGTTCGGTTTGTCTCTGGGTACGACAATGGATTAACATGGGAGTAGGCAGAGGGGTTTTTTGGGGGCTAAATCGACCTATGGTGCTGCCCGCGTGACGACCCAATAATTTTCATATTTGTAGCCAAATCGTTATTAAATTATTAATAACAATATATTTAGTACTACCTTAAAGGGTAAGCTTGCAGCAGAAGTAGTGGAGGCATTCAGCTCGACTGTTTTCTCAGACTATGTCGCCCTGGAGGACCGAGAAACTCATATTGGCGTTAATGCGCTCTCGGGAAACGAACTCGCAGATATCAGTTTTACGTCCGGTTAGACATCTAAAATAACGCATAACGGCTGACTGACGATGAGAACATCTGTAAAGCAGACGAAATCGTAACACTAAAACTTCTCCGCAATTTTACTTTGGACGTAGCTATTTGTTTATTTAGTGTAGAATCTACCCTGTGATTTATTTTTTCATCGAACAAAAATTATAATGTTTAAAGAAATTATAAACTCTTTCCTTGTCTGACAGAAAAATTGCTCATTAAAATACAGCTCATTGAATAAATACGTAAATTTTTGTTAAATTTCTGGCTGGCATTTATTTCAATTGAAAATATTCAATACTATATGTACTATTTTCATTTTTAAAAAAGCGTGGCTCTAGTAGATGTATGTATATAATTATAAACACTCTTTTCAATACAGTGAAACACAAAATCTACGATGTGTGAAGCTCTGCCTGCCGCATTCGTGGTAAAAAGAAGTGAAGTCAGTTATTTCTCGATCAATTAGTTTCCAGAAACCAGTGAGAAAATGTAACACAAGTTTCTTACAGACCAGAGAGAAAAATGAATTGATAATCTCTGTGATATCGTTTCGACCATCTTGTTTAGGTCTCTTTGAAGATTCTCGCACACGAGTAAAAAAATCTCAGACGACAATCCGGTCAGATATAATTGCGGACAGGTGTCTGTGACAGATATAACTTATGTTCTTTTTCGCACACGTGTGCATTGCACTTTACACGTGTCTTCTTGTTACTGAAATTCTGGAACGGCTATTGATTTTCTTATTTTCCTGTGAAGATGTAAAAACTTAGTCAAGAAGACGTGTACGAAAGTAGTTAAACAGAATATCAGCTGAAGAGCATAATAATCCATCCATTGTGCACACCAGAGATTTGTGGCTTTCAACTCTCCACGGATTCCCTCCTCTGTTCATCTCGTTTCAGATTCCAGTTTAACAACTTTTTGGGCCAACGATCTTCAGGAATTTGTACCACGCAGCTTCATATTTACGGTGTCTAAAATAGTTTTGTTTACCCTGATATCTTCGTTTCTAACACATCGGAGCCTGAGCACTCCAAAATACCTTACCCAGCAGTCTATTCCTTCTGCTTGAAGCATTACTTTATTTATCTCCATAGGTGACTAGGCTTTCTAAAGCAACTTGTGGGTCAATACAACGCTCTATCACCATTTTCCCTTGTTTTATTTTGTTGTTGATATATTTATAATTTCTACCATATTCTGTAAAAGTCACACCATAATGCATTAAAAAGTACTACCGTCATATCGGCTCCTTCACTTCGGTTTCCTCAAATGTTTGACGAGGCTCCAAGGTTTATATTCATTGGAATCCTTTTCGTCCAGTGTAACTACAGATTGACCATTCGCAAGCAAAAGCATGTAGAGATAGTCGTCACTTGTTGAGATATCCATTTCTCCTGACTAAGACTGAATAGATATGCATTTTGAATAAAGTACGTGTTGTGGATAAGATCTAACATTTTATTATAATAATTATGTTATATTTATTGTCATATAATAATAGTTTCTGTTTATTAACACCGAAAGTATTATAGAAAAGGGAGATGTGATGCCTGAGTAAACTGTACGGATCTAGACTTCTAGCAAAGTACTAGAACGATCTACAAGCATAGGTTAGGATCTCACATGTCATTGTCATCTTAGAGATTCTGCTACCGTCTCCAACGTATCATCCACGAGCTTCGGTTTTATCCTTTCTCTCTTCTTCCATACCATCATTCCCTTAAAAACCTTTTCGTCTTTTCCATTGCCCCTCAGGGTATGTCCAATACAGTTTCACGTTTCGTTTTGTATAATACATAGACGTCTTCTTCTGTCCCGCCTCTTCATTACTCATATCAAATCTACATTTTCAGTACTTCCCTCCGGTTACCACATTAAACACTTCAAGTTCATTCTGCAATATAAAGAGTCCCGCATTTCCCTATACCCGGACACGGTGGGGAAGGAGCTCACATTTCGTGTGTAAAAATAACCACGTTGTTGATTGTAATTTAGAGAAAATAATGTAAACAGAAACGCACGTTTCACTGATAAGGTTTACAGGAAATATTCTTGGAATATCAGAAGCATGTGTACGTGTTTTCAGTAGAATTGGATTTCTTCAGCTCTACCTTCGTCTCCAGGCACCCAAAATTAAAAAATTTAAAATATTCAGTGCTCTTTATAACTATATACGAACATCAGTGATTGTATCAAATGAATGAATGAAAGGCCTTTTAAAAAACTGGAAGTTGTAAAATGTATATTGACAAATATGCCGTTATGTGAATACAATAAGTTTATCAATTGTGGAAAATGATTAATTATTGCTGTACAGAACGGTATTCAAATTGAGATTCTTTCATTATATTATGTTAGAAACTTAATGCAAATGCTGTACTCGTAGGACTGTCTTAAGTGTTTTCCTCTAGTTATTAGCAATTTCTGTAATTCCAACTTTGTCGTGCTTACTTGCTGAAGGCCTTTCATAATGGTTTAGGACTTTGATCACTTTGACCCCACACTTTTATTCTACACAAAGTCCTACTGGTTTTGAGTTTGATCCTCTCAAAAATAGGGGGCTGGATAAAAATTTGTGAGGTGCCCAAAATTGTAAAAAAATCGCAAACATCCATGTGGGGTGTCCTAAATTTTAAGAAATTGTAACTGTAATCTGAATATGGTTTTAATTTTTCTAATTTCAAAATTTATTGACCTTGGGTTCAAACATGGGTCAAATTTTGATAAAATACCAAAAAACATGGGGGGAAACAAATTAAAGAGAATGTTAATCAAAATCTGAAAATATTGTACAGTTTTGGAAATTTCAAAATTTTTAGGACACCAGGGCTCAAGAAATTGATAAAAGTTTTGAAAAAAATGTAAATATTCTGCCGGGTATTAGACGAAAGAAAATTTTAACCCACATTCGAATGTAGTGTTTATTATGAAACTTTTTAAATTTTGGGACAGTACGGGCCAAAAATGGAAGTAATAATTTTGACAAAATTATGAAACTCTATCTGGTGGACCGAGTTATAAGTAATTTTATTCAAAATACAAACTTTGTAAATTTAATAATTAGACAGAATTAAAATTTCTCAACAGTCCTTACAAATTTTGGATCGCCATTAAGAAATGTATATACCATGTTTACAAAATAACTTGTTATCAGTTATTAGTTATCAGTTATCAGACATACAGTAGGCCTATATTTTATTATCAGTTATGTGTATCAGTGAAAAATATTAGATAAGATGGCAGTACATTAAGATATAAGGCCACATTGAGATGTAAGGCCTATAGTTATAAATTTAACTAAAAAATAACGCAGTAGTTTGGAATTTAGTGTATGATTGTCTGCTTTACAACTGTTATTTTGCTAATAAACGTATTAGAAAAATAGGTTTTTCATAATTTTTCTGGTAATTTAAAAATTACCTAATATTGAAATTTGCCTAATAATAAATGTACTTTGTTTAAGATAATTAGGGATTTTTGCAGCTTACTAGGCGTATTCTTTGTGCAGTTCCCGTTTCGTCTATGATTTATCATATAATCAGCTACTATATACGATCAAATACTAGTTGTTATTTGGTTAAGTGTTTTCAAAGTTTTTCCTAATTGTTAACGGTTTCTATGCACACATGCTGCTAAGTACCAATATTCACTGCCTTTACATAACGTTGTTCGTCCTTTTGATATCTCTGGTTTCATCTTCCTCCATCTGAAACCAGTTCCTCCATTCCTCCACACTTTTGTAGTTGTAGTTCATCATCATCACCATAGTCTGCCGTCTGCCGTTTCCATTCTCTCCGCATCGAAGTATTTACATCACTTATGTTTTCAATTCTAATGCGATCCGTCCTAGTTCGGTGTTCATGAACTACTAAAAAAAGCATTTCTTCATTCTTTCCAATAATGCATGCCTCACAAAAGTAGGCTGCAACTGTCACTGTTACACAATAAATACGGCGTCTTTATTGTAGGCCTTCAGCCAAATCACTTGCCGAGTTCCACTTATGTCTACATCACAAATAAAAGTTTTCACTAAGAATACATATTGTAACTTTTTCATTATATTATTTTGTTTTGTTATTTACTGTATATTTGACATTAAGCCTACTAGAAGGGACGGACTGCGTGCAGTTTGCAGTTGACCTTGAAGCGTTCGTGTTCACGTGGGTTTTGTGCGTGTATTCAGTGTGTGTGTTTCATAGTTTCCATAGTTGGTAAGTTCTGTTTATTTATTTTATGTTTCTTATGCAAATACTTTAGTATTTTGACTCTCTGTGGGCTGTGAGACAGAGTATTGTTTTATTTGTGATGTTTTACTGTTTGTTTTTTCCTGAAGACGACTACAGATCTGTTGCTTACCCGAAACGTCGCTTTAAAAGAAAGCAGTGATGGAAGAAGTCCGTGTAGTAGGCTTAATATCAATAACCCATCACCAATAATGTTTTAAAGATACTGTAGTAGGCTTAATATCAATAACCCATCACCATTAATGTTTTAAAGATACTGTAGGCTACATTTGCTTTGTCATAATTTTTTTGTTACTATTTGCAATCAGTATAACATAAAAATAACATACTATAAGCAAATCTTTTGTATGAGAAAAAATAGGTGTTGACCATGTGGAGCTGTTATCCTGTGATAACAAACTCAGTTATTACTTAAAAGTAAGTTGGAAAAATAAACAACAGTCACAAAGATTGTGGTTGCTTAAATCTAGATGGTAGGTCTAGTATTTTTTGTCTCTTTAGTCTGTCAGTGTCTTCACTATTGTCTAGCAAATTTATTGCAAGAATATTAGGGTGTAGTTCTAGTTTACTTAAATACTTTTCACTGCACTTACTCACTTCGTCTGTAACAGATGACACTTTTAAGTCACAGAGGATATTTCTATTTGGTATAAACCAGGGTGCATTTGTTATAATCCGTAGAACTTTTGTCTGGAATCGTTCTAGTATCTCTATATTAGACGTTGATGCCGACCCCCACAGCTGTATGCCGTAGGTCCAGATTGGTTTGAATGCCACTTTGTAGAGTAGTAATTTGTTGCTAAGGGACAGAGTTGATTTACGTCCAATCAGCCAATAGTATTTGCTGAGTTTATGGCCAAGTTGTTTTCTTTTGTTGAAAACATTTGTCTTCCATGTCAAGCCTTTATCCAAATGAATGCCCAGATATTTAACATTGTCCGCTTATGGTAGGTAATGGCCATTAAAAGAGACTTGAGGTGACGCTCCTCTGCACTTAGTGAAAGCGACATGGACAGACCTAGTTTCGTTGATCAGGATGCGCCATGATTTCGTCCAACGTTGAATTTGATACAAGTGTTGTTGAAGCATTCTCGCAGCAATGCCAGGATCTGCATGACTAGCCAGTATTGCTTCGTCATCGGCAAACGTTGCTGTTCGGGTATAGGGACAATTAGGAAGATCTGACGTGAAAAGTAGACATAACGTTGGTACAAGGACGCTTCCTTGTGGAACACCAGCTCCGACAGGGTACAACTGTGTTACTTCTAGTCCATATTTAACCCTAAAGTACCTTTCATGCAGGTACGACTTCAGAATAAGATATAGCGTGTGAGGAAGTACTTTTAAGCCATTTTTTCATTCGGATGAAAAATATAAACAAAAACCATTAGAAAACATATCCGTTATTACAGGATGCGAGAAGCGTAGTCCCTAGCGTAGAGGCTGACAGCATCTGAAAGTAAGCGAGATTTATATGAAACACAGTATATGGCGGTTAAAATTGTGTGAGTAGGAAGCGGCTGTTCCTATCTTTCGTCCGCTCACTACCGCTTTCCGGACAAATTGACTGCAACCAACTGACACGTACTTGTTACAAGAGCAGTTTGCCACTCACGGCCGGATTTCGGAAAATAAAACATTCCGTTATCCCCGCCGAAACACGTTCTAAGGAACTTGCTGTTCACAAAAATCGAAGCCCGCATAATCGCAGTATCCACTGACCACTTAAAATTGTATTTAAAGAATCGTGTATCGATGTAAAAGACTAGAGATAATGTACGAGCAGAAGATTGTACGATCACTTAGGGTGGAAAATTTGCATGCGAGTTAGGGGGTAATTGGTATGGCGCCTGATTATTAATCTAGAGATGCCTGGTTCAAATCTTGGGCTGCAGGTCGTGTAGAAGTGGCGTAACGATGTGTAGGCCTACCCTGCTACAGTACTTCGGGCGCCTATTAATTGTACTGAGCAATACGCATGACTGGTTTGACAAACTGACTCTGTGAGGAGATGAATGGGTCTTCCTTTGCATCACACACACACACACACACACACACACACACACACACACACACACACACACACACACACCAGAATGCTATTTTACGGTGAACAGTAACTACGTGATTCATAGCAAAATCAAATAGAATAATTACAGAGAAATGCCACCAGAAACAAGTTGTTCGTTGAGCAAATATATTTACAATTTACGCGCGCGCGTATTGAGGACAGTTATCAATCAATACGTGATTGTGTGTGAGCTAATTGTTTCACCGCAAGAGATAGTGAGCAAGGCGCCTTCACCCTTAAGGTTAATATTTCAACAGTGCGCTAAGGGGCATATGGCATATTTATGTAGGCGTCGTACCAAGCTGGTAGGCGGAATACAAAACAGTCCGTCATTTGCTATCTCCGTCTGGCCCATACGCTGCATAAACAATAAGCTCTCACTCCCACAATACTATTTGTTTTCGTTGTTGTTGTTGTTTAGAAAATAAAATAAAATGAAATTGATGTTTCACCGGATATTGGCGAAAACTTTGTGCCAATCCTCCGTCTTCCACTGTACGTAGCTTATCATGCAACTTTCCGAGTACAGTAACTATCTTAGACAAATTACTCAATAGTCTTATGTCTATTATAGATGTGCGATGTTTGGTCAAAAACTT
Organism: Magicicada septendecula; assembly: GCA_034769895.1. Lineage (NCBI taxonomy): Eukaryota > Metazoa > Arthropoda > Insecta > Hemiptera > Cicadidae > Magicicada > Magicicada septendecula. The sequence goes on from CM068376.1 coordinate 42,340,892, forward strand.
ATGCATTTTTTTGTTAATTTGAAGAATTGTCTTTATTAATGTGTACGTACATTGCCACATTCAGTGTAAACTCCATCGAATATGACACGATGTTTTTTCAGTTCTGGAATGCACTTAATGAGCTCGCTCAGTGACTTTTTCTTTTACATCTCCAACAGTCGCGAAACATCTTTGTCAAGTTTCTTTTTTCATTCACCGGAAGAAGAAAATATAGCATGGAAACATGCGGTATCAACACGATGAGTTTTGTCTAAAATCGTTGAACAAGCAACTAGGAGTTTCCGTTTCAACTTCTGCGCTTTCCTGCGAACAGCTTCCAGTAAGTGAATCAAACAGTACGCTTTATTGATACTATCACTTCTCTCTCCTAGGTTAGCAGCCCATAGGCTAGTTGGCAGTAGCTCGCCATTCTTCACGCTTCTCTGCTTTTCTTTTCAACTCACAATATGATGTGCAGTTCATACTGACAATAAGGTGTTTCATGTAGTCTAAACGGGGTCGTCCCCTGTGATTCTTCCTTTCAATTGTTCCTTCTATTATTCTCTTTACCAACCCATTGTGTCGTAGCATATGCCCTATAAACTTAGCTCTTCTGCCTTTTAAATTTCGTAAAAAGCTCTTCTCCTCCTGAGCTCTTCTAAAGACTTCCTCATTCGTTATCTTCTCCAGCTTATCTTGAATATGCTTCTGTGTACAAGAGAAGCATCCATCATAGAGCTGTTGATACTACGGATATCTTAAACAGAACTATCACTTAGTGTTAAAAATTCATGTATCACAATACCACAGCCTTCATCGTACTACCGTGATATTCAACTCATTCGTAATTGTCTTCAAAGCTTTTGTATTCTGTAAAGCGCTCGTTGATGCATACCAGAACCACCAGAATGTGTCTGCAACACTTTCACCACGCTGGAGTTTTTTACTCAGACTTTAATAAAAAATCCTTCAGTCTTGCATTGTAGACTGTTAAAGACGTTGCAGATTACCCAATGTGCGAAAAATGGCTAACAACTTACACACAGGTGTAACAACATCACAATAACAGTTTTGGTGGGGTAATTTTAGAAAGGCAAATTCAAAAATTGTACGCACTTTTTGATCAAATCTTATAAAATATTATCTGCAAAACGTCTTGGCTGTCAGTGTAGTGGTTCCCGGTTCAGCCACACGACACTGAAGCATGTTAGTCGGGTCACAGTGGAGGCTCGGACGTAGTACCCCACGTTGTCACCGTTTCTGATGATGACTGCTGTAAACTATACATTTTATCTGGATTCATTAATATTGACTTACTGACTTAAGTCCTTAAATTCCTAGGTGGAACAATAGTCGACGAAATTTCTCCAGCGAGTTCTGTCCATTGCCAGGGCCTTCACCTCCCTGCATGTCTTGCTGACACCAGCCAGCTCTCTTCCCATAGTCCTCTTCCAGGTGTTCCTCGGTCTTCCGCGTCTGCGGCTACCTTGCGGATTCCAATTCAGTAACTGTTTAGCGATATTTTCTGGTGGTCTTCTCAGGGTGTGGCCGATCCACATCCATTTTTTTCTCTTTATCTGTAGTTGGATGGTACTCTGACTTGTGGCCTCCCATAGATCTCTGTTCGAGATGATCTTGGGCCACCAAATTCTCATTATGTACCTCAGGCAAGGGTTTATGAAAGTCTGTAATCTTGTGGTGATGTTCTTTGTCACTTTCCAGGGCTCACATCCATACAGCAACACCGATTTGACATTTGAGTCAAATATACTGAGTTTTGTCTTCCTGCGCATATGGGGTGATATCCATACTGGTCGTTTCATTAATATTGCCTTACTGATTATTTTATATTTATTTTCAACGCTCCTTCTGTATTCTTGATGGACAGTTCTTTGAGTTATTTAATATTATTAACTGACCATCGAAACGTTTTATTTATTAACGGTGGCGGTTGCCCCGAACAACATAACTCACTTCTGTTATAGTATTTGATGACGTAGAGTGTTTTGCATCAAAGCCAAGAGTTGTATTGTCAGATATGTGTAGAAGTTCCATATTATTTGTTCAGTTTTATACGCCAGAGTTAATAAGTTACTTTGTGGAAATGTTTAAAAGTAGGCCTACTTTCCATATGTGTGCACTTTTCAAATTATTTTTCTTTTAGTTTTTATCCCATATTTTTATAGTTAATTTCTAACTTTTTTAAGTTTTCATCAACAATAGTGGTTATAAAAATTGTTTTTATCTCCCTGTTTGTCAAAGTATTTTAACCGAACTGCATTAAACCCTTTACCATTTATTTCCTGAATTAAAGCGTAGGCCTACTATGCTCAGTGAAATCTAGAGATACGTCGCGATAATCCTCACACGTAAAAGGTTCGACTCGTTCGGATTACTGATTTTTTGGAATTGCCAAACTTCTTTTATTTTAAACTGTTTTCAATAAAACCGGTATGAAAGAGCAACCATTGGTTCACTTCTAATCCTAATGTCTAAATACTTAAAATCTGAAATTCACCCAAAAGTTTTCAGTTGCCTGGATTAACCAGGAATACAGTCAGTAAAAGATTGCCACTGTTAAGGAGTTGACGTGTCCTGCAAGGTCATGATGAAGTTTACTTTTACTGTCTAAAGCTTAAACAGCCGGAGTCAATATTTCCAAAATTTGCACTAAATATCCGGCTGCCAGGCCGTGGTCGGTTGCTATGACTACTCGACACAGTAGCGGCTGATCTTCGCCTAACGATGTTGCGGGCAAAAGCAACCAAAAGTAATTTTGGAAATATTTACTTTTACTGTGTTACGTCTGAAACTTCACTCCAAATAAATCCAGTTGGCTGTATTGACAGTTTCGATTCCATTTAATTATACTGAATCCCCAATTCCTTTATTTCCATCTCTACTTAGTAAAGGGTCATGTCAAGATATTCTGCATTATTTCGACAAAAGCACAGTATTACCATTGGTAGTCGCTGATAGTTAATTCCTTAAATTTGTGTCGGTGAAACTTATGTGAACTGATTTCTTCTCATTTTGGATATAACTTACAAAACGCATCATTTTAAATGAACAACCAAACCTCATCTTTATTAAAAGTTTTACCTTTATTGCGTTTAATATGACCCAGTATATAGGGCCTACGCTACTTTTCGTCGGCTAGCGTAAAAGCCGTTGCAAGACAACATCTTCCAGTCGGCATACCGTTACAACCTTCTTGTTAAATACCCACTAAATCTGAGCTGTTTACCACTATATCTGTTCATATTCATCGGTCTGCATATTTCCCGAACTGCAGTTTTAGCTTTACTTAATAATATAATTTCTGCAGCAATATTTCGACCAAACAATTACAAACGTAACAATAACTGAACAGGCAACGGATTACAGAGGAATCGCTGCCAGTTTAGCATTCAGCGCGGCGACCAAGCAGGTTTCCTAACACAGACGCTCACGCCGTTGAAGTTTCCCACATTGTCATACGAGACGCTTTCTTTCTAGCATAAATTAAACTAAATTAAATTATTTATGTTGATATACTGTGTAAATACACGTTTAAACGAAATCATTATAATCACTTTGCAATATAATTAACTTGACATATTAATGCATTTTACAAAATCAAACCTTACAAATTACTAAGCCTCAGGCGTTGTTTACAGGCATATGTACCACAGACGTATTTGGGGTTGCAAACACAAAACTAAAATAAAACTTTCCACTAAATACATTATTTCATAAAATAGAAACAAATTTACATTTATATTTATATTTTCTACGCAGATAAAAAGTGAACAATTATTTACAAATTTTAATACCGAATGACTAGATCGTATTGTTATTATTAAATGAATAGGTGAACACTGTCTGTAATAGATTATAATACATGGCTATGCATTGTAGGCTATGTGTATTGTATTTTCCCTTTCTCGCTCATCATTCCCTCTTTATCTTTCTCTCTTTCTCCCCATGATCACTTCGTACCACTATTTTGCATCTGTTGGCACGAGTTCTGTAATTCGTTTTCTCATTCAAATATTTAGTTTAGGTCCAATTGGTGCAACATCTGTCGCGCACAGACAGCTCACTCAGTCGTTCGTCGTCTCTTTGTAGCATCGTCGCAATGATGTTACATATTGGTTAAACAGTAATAAAAACTGAAACAACGTGTGTGTAGGAAACAATGAGATGTTAAACGAACTGGATTAAATGAAGGATAAAACATTTGCGTAATATTGTACAGTGTAATATAAATACATATAAATTCATATAAATAATAAAATTAGGAAGTACTACAAAACGGCATGTCTTAATTACATCTCCATAGGACCCATTAAATTTTAACAGTTCCGAAATTACGTGGTAATAATGCAGTAAATTTTTAGGTAAAACTGTAGCTCTCTTATGAGGAGACGTTGTTGTATCTCAGTAGGAATATTACATTTAGCGGGCAGTGATGGCAGTGTCACAGTGGCTGCAACCTGCATTTATAACCATTATTTTATAAAATCTATAATTAAAGTTGACCTTATTGATTAAGACTACTTAAGGGTTTGTACTGACAGATGAGTTTTGTCACTACATCCTCTGTACCTTCTCAAAATAAATGTATATTTATAAAACTAAAATTTGTGTCCCGAGTTTTCTCCAAAATTAGTCGTGACATTGTTACTCAATAAATCCGGTGTTAACTTTATTTGCCCCCAATCTCGTAGCTCGGTCTCTGTTGTTAAACGGAATTCATTTCGTAGAAACTGCAGAAACCGTAAGCTTAGCTATCTCGCATGATCCTTATTCCATTACGGGCGACCCATAATCCTTAACCAACTGGAACTATATCCCATGCTCTCCCTTCTGTCGTGCGGGTTACATGATTTTTCCCTACTTCTACCCCAAAGTGACATATGCTCTATTGTTAAATATTCCCTAATTGTCACTCTTCTGACTCGGTCTTTTAATGTGTTATTTACTGTTGCTTTCAAAACTTTAATTTCGCATGTTTCCAAAAGACGGGTTGCTTCCAAACTGACCTGTTTACTCATGTGTGTTATCCCACATTCCTCCACGTGTCCGTCCACTACATCGTCTCACCGTTCTCTCTCTATTCGTCTTCGTTGCACCGACTAAAACGCTTTTCACATTGATCAAATAAATGTAATATTCTACTGCTAACGTTTTTAATTCCTTGACGTGATAAGCAAAGTGCAATCTGTTTCGGTACTAAGATATTTTCCTCTTATATTATTTCTGTGTTGTATAAATAATGCTTACAAGAGCATGTGAACTGTTAATTAAAAACAAGTCATTTATAATGCAGAAGAATGTATGTAATACTAATGGAAATATTTATATGTAGTGTGCACTGCATTTCGTCTCTCTTACTTTTCCACAATGGTTCCTTCCCTTCACAGAGAGCTGATAACTTAGCGAGAACCTTTTTACTTTCCTGTTTTCTTTCTTTCATCAAACCGTTTCACAGTAACTTGTATTAGTGGAATGTATATCGTTTGGAGAACTAGGATTACTGAATTTACTCTTGATAAGTTAAGGCAACGTCAGGCAAACTATTCAATCTTTTGGAACCTGTAATCTCGTCCTATAAGGCGCGCACACTGTAGATTTAAAGTATCACATACGTTTACTGATAGATTTCATACTTGGGATTTATTTTTTTATCCCAAAGACTTGGGGTTAAGTCTTTATCCTGACGTAAGTGCTCACATTGCCTTTGTCCATACTGTTTCATCACTTTTCGACCATTTATATTTCTTCATATCATCATCATAATTTCTACATGGTTCAGGCATTTGGCCATTTTTTGTATTCCTTCTTCCCGTTGTTTTCAGTTTACTAATTTGTTGTGGTAATTGTCCCTTCTATTTTATATTTTTGATTGACACATTATTAGTAGCGTTAGCCTTGATTTGAAAATCTGGTGAACCTTAAAGCCTACACTTAAAGTTGGAAAAATAATTTTGGGACACACAGTCGTACAGACAAAATAACTCGATTGTTAGGCGCCTACATAATATCATGGGAAATGAATGTAATGTGAAAATCAATAAAGGGAAAACTAATGTAATGGTTTGTGACAACGAAGGGGATAATAATGAATGGTGACGCTCTGGAGGATGTTTAATAATTATACTACCTACAAAGCAGTGTCATCAAAGATGGAAGTAGGAAGAATACCATTCAACATTAAGAAATGTTTGTTTACTACTAATAACAACAGCTGGATAAAAGGAAGAGGTTACTGAAGGTGTTGCGTTGTACGGATGTGGAAACGTTAGGGACAGGACATTATTGTCATTTGAACAATGGCATTATAGAAGAATGTTGGAGAGACAAACGAAGAAGATATTGAAGAGCAGTAGAACGTAATGCCTTGTGGAAGGGTTTGAAATCTAGGGACGACGGAGTAATCTAGGAGGACACATCCTAAAATACGAGACTTTTCTCAGAGCTATCCTGGAGAAGACTCCAGAAAGAAAGAGGTACAGAGAATGAGACGTTGGTTGTGAGAACTAGTTGCTGTGAAGAGTAGGGCAGAGAATCAAGCCGACTGGAGAGCTTTCGCAGACCAACATATGGACTGACTATTCAAGAAAAAGAAAAAAATCGAATATTCCGAAGAAAACAAATGTTTGTTCAAGTGTCCAATATCCACGATATTCTGTTGTCTTCTTCGCGGACCGTGACATACGGTGCCACATGAATCTCTCACTTCTTTGGTGCCGTTCTCCAGCTCCCCAAATCCCCATCTCCCTATCCTGAGTGTCTCGCCAAAAACCGCGTATCCTCCGCAAACGTGTCCTTCTTCCAGAACTCGCTTGTTTATTACACTGCCCACCCGTTTTATTTTCAACATTCTCCTTTAGTTCCACATTTCAATGCTTTTATTTCTCAATCAGTAACGCGATACTCCAAACGTATAAATTTAGTGATTCCTTTCTAATTCGTGATTAAATATTTGACAGTAACCAAGTAGCTGTTTGCTTTAAGCAAGTAGATGACAAGCGTGGAGTCATTCGTAGTAGGATAGGTACCGTGTACCTGGTAGTGACTGTAAATGGCAAACATCGGGAACAGAATTGGCATGTAACAGCGCGTACGTGCTCCACTTTGGTACAGAGATACGAGCGATCGATGCCATCTACAGGTAGATAAAAACGGAAGGGTGAGAGGTGGGAGAGAGTAACACGTGATGTGAAACCAATTAATTGAATTACTACGTGCTAGACTTTTCTCTTTAATGACGGAAAGTGTAAATGAATGAGAAACTTCAACTTCCATATGCTGTCAATTGATTGATTTGTTTTTTTTTCTAAAGTTAAACAACGGTTGATTTCATTTCTTTCTAAAGAAAAACAGATGACGGGATTTTTGACAGCAGTTCCGTAATTCGCATGTCAACATTCGCCTTTAGTTAATGAACACCAAACAATTCTACGACACTTTCTCGAATGCGCTTGCGAAAATCAACAACTGCTTTACTTAATAATCTGTTGAGATCGATTATTGAATAAACCCCAAAAAACGAAAAAATTAGTGTCGCGGTAACGTCAACCGACGATAAGAATTATTAACCGTTATTACTTTCCAAAACGAGAGCAAAAACTCTGTATTGTTTTGTGAGGTAATGGCCGAACTGATAACTGGAAATCTCATTGTTTTGCCGAAAAACCAATTAACCGTTAATGTTAAAACGAAACAAAACGAATTAACTAATGCCGACATTGTTTCAGAACATTCACTTTTACCGGTTTCAAAGGTGTCGCGAAACCGTTTGGTATGACCCAGTTTGGATTTTAGATGTCTTCAGATTTTCAGTCAGTCTCAGATAACAAGAAGAAGCGGTTTACAAGCATTACACAGTATCCGGAAAGGAAACTCTATGAAAGTAAAAGACACGACACAACAGCGTACGTGCAAGCATTTGCACATAAATATTTTCATTAGTGTCAAATATATTCTTCAACATTTTCAAAAATATTTAAATATTTGTAGACTTCATTATACGCATTACACATAAACACAAAAGCGAGGAAATACTTTAATACAGAAAGTAATATCGACAAATGAAAGTTTTCATTTGACTTCACTCGTCAGGAATAAAACTAAATTTGCATGAGGAATATGATAACGGGGCCTCCTAAAAGTACTGGAAAGTTCGGGAAATGCCAATAAAGTCCTGGACTCGATGAGGGGAAATCCCGGGGATAGAGAGGGGACAACGTTTGCAAGCGGCTAATGAATGCAGGGATCGAGCATCTCCCAGGATAAGATGATTTCGTTTTAGCAAGTGCTAACGTCCTCCAAGGAGGGCGGGTGAACGAGTAAAAAGGATAAGGCAGCCTCTTGTCCTTAGGGTAGGAAACCGTTCCTAAAGCCGGATGAATTGTCAAGTCAACGGTATAGGATGGTGAGGACAATGGGAAATCATTCCCATAGGCGGATGAGTTGTGAACTCAACGGCATGGGATAGAGAAGGTAACGGAAAACCATTCCTAAAACTGATGAATTGTCAAGTCAACGGCATAGGATGGAGAAGACAATGGGAAACCACTCCATTAAACATCCAACAGAACATCCCGCGTTTAAGAATGTTGAGAATGGCGGGGCAAAACTGGAAGCGAATAGACGTGATGATTAAGGGGACTGCCAATGGAAGGAAAGAAATTGCAAGTTCACGAACCTGAAGAAGATGATAATGTGGAAGCAGCACCAAGCTGTAAGCCAGCAGATACAAAGAAATATTAGTGATACGATATAATGGTCAGTTCCGTCATCCTTACTCCGGGTCTTCTCCTTTTTGGTAGACCATTTAGGTATTCTGTTTTCCTTTATTCCTTCTCCACTTTTCCTTTGTAGTTGAAATTATTTCTGATCCTCATCCTGTTCCTTCTCGTGCGCCCTTTCACACACCTAAGGAATTTAAATTTCATGATTTTGAGTACTCAGGATTTGCTCCCATACATTAAATATAAAGTTTCAGTTGTGTTTTCTGTAAGGCTTTTCCTCTTGAAGTTCTCCCTACTGTGTCGCACATGGCTTGAGTTTAATTAAACCACAGTTATCGTGGAGTCAACAGCAATTAAACAATATTATTGTATAAGGTAGAACTTTGAAAGAAAGAAGTACAGTAAATATTCTCCATTGTGATTATTTCTTTCGATAAATTTGCACCTTGTAGTCAATCTGTGGAATGTATACAATGCTTTAGAAATTGAAGAGCAAAAATTGTTCAAATTTTATAAATTGTTTGTAGTTACCACGCAATGATACCTGATTAATGAAATGAGGTTTCTAAGGCGAAGAGACACGAGAAGAAATATCACAATGAGAGAAAAATTGTAATATTTTATTTAATGAAAAGATATAATCAAACAGAGTGAAGTGGAATGAGTGAATAGATGAAACATTCACCTTTACTGTTTTTTGCAAAGAAGTCTGTTTCGCAAGTTAATATTTATGCTGATACCGCTTTATTTTAAAATAATAATGAAGAAACTCATTTAGGGGATAAAAACGATGTCACGTAAAAAGACATTTACTCCATTACAAAGGACTTTATAAATGTTTACGACCAAAGATAAATGACGTATAGAAAATTTTAATATCTTTCTGCCTACTGCTGTGGATATCAAAAATATTATTTAGTTAATATAAATGATACAATTTGGTTTCAAAAATTTTACTAATGAAATATGTACAGTTAAGGTGGGCCTAAAATTCACAGTTTTTAAATGTAAAGGTCTACATTTTTGTTTGTTTTCTAATTAACCTCAAAGCAGAAATAACACTGGTTGCACACCACTATAAACAAAACTTTTTCGATGTCAAGCTTCACAGCTCATCATCAGATCGGAAATATCTATAGAAATATCAGAGGCAACAGTGTTGTTTCTGTTTGTGATTACAACCAGTAACACAACTTTATTAATTAAATAACCTCAAAGCATCTGTTGCACTGTGAACTACGAGTTTCCCCCTTGTAAAATATTAATCTTTTTTGTCGAATAAAAATAACTAAAGTAAACTAATATGAGCTGAGAGCAACGATTAGTTACAAATATTGCGAACAACGATAAACGAAGAAGTATTCCCAGCTGAAGAGGAGCAGTGTGTGGAACTGTACTTGGACACCACACTATTTAACGGTCAATTAATTAATTGCTATTCATAAATTTTAATGCAAGAAATTAGTAGATGCATGTAATACACTCAAAGAGCAACACGCAGACAATCGTAAACGAACCTTGCGGAAAAGACTCCTGTACGTTGATACAATTTGATCGTAAACGGAGACGAGCAAAATTAAGGGGAAACGTTACCGAAAAGTGACTCTACACTCACTTTAGCGAACGAAAGTTGTATGCTTTTAACACGTCAAACTTAGAAACATTTTTAGTACTGTGCTATTACCGAAGAGAACTGTCCCATACAGCATGACTGCTTGTACAGAATGACTACCCGAATATAGTCGGCATAAACTAACTGAATCTTACACATTTTTCTTCTTAAATCTACTTAATTGTCTTCACTGTTTGGGTATTAGTAAGATTCAATCCAAAGAGGAACAGAACAATATTTCCATATTGCACTATGGCTGAGTAGTGTAACTACGGGGGGGGGATGAGCAAATTTGGTAATCTATTTCTACGCCAGTTGCATGTGTTAAAATAAAGCTTATAAATAATTGTAAGCAGTGGCGTACCTAGGGCACTGGAGGCCCGGGGCGGAATTTTTACTGTGTCCCCCATAAGATGGGTGTTTATAATCCACATTATCTTTAAGGAATACACAGAAAAAACACTTTACTGTTATATATTTATTGTCTAATTACTGTATTGATAGTAAGGATAGGGAACTTTATAAGAAGCTGTAGTAATGTTTGAAATAAAAATCCACTTTCATAGTAAATAAAAGTATAAAGAGAAAAATAATAAACCTAGACATTTCCATTCTTCTAGACTCGTACTTAAATTTACCTTACAGACCTTATACTCACCCCTCACACTCCAAACCCTCCTGTATCCACTGCACCAACCCCAATTTATCATTGCTGCAAACAATACTTGGCAATTTTTTTCAAGTCAGTTAGTAGTTTTAGTGCAAATAAGGTGAACTTTCTAAAATGGCCTTTTTCCAGTTTTGGGCTCGGAAAATTTTCTTATTTTATCACCAAAGCTTATTTTTCTTGCCAATTTGTTTTCGATCGATAAAGTTGCTAATCCATTTAGTCTGATTTGTCTCATGGTTGAGCGCAAATAATTTTTAATCAGTTTCAGCTTAGAGAAGCTCCTTTCACAAGTAGAAACTGAAATGCAAATGATTAAAAACAACTTAAAGGCCAAAGACAGGTTTGGAACCGACTTTTGAAAGTCCATCTCAACAAGAAATTGTAAAACTTGAAGAGATGACCAGTTTTTAGCTTCCTCTGCAGTGATTCTTGTTGCTTGAATGTGGAGTATCAGCCTTTTTATTTCTGCTGTAATCTCGTCTTTAGAAAATTCGTCATAACATTCAGACCGACTAAAAATTAGTTTTCACAATTTCTCATCATTTGCTTCAACCAACTTAACGACTGAAAAACTGCAAATTTGTTGTGTACATCTTCCATTGATTTTGTTCTTGTTCGGAGTTCTTCACACAGCCTATTCACACATACGAACATGCACTCCTTAATTCTTCTTTTAAAGTAAAACCTTCATCTTTTGCCTTTTCACCCGACATCATCTTTTTTGACTTTCTTCTTCCCCTCTTCTCAATTTCTGTTTCCATTTCTTTATATTTCTTTGAAGCGAAGTCTAAACCACTGTTAACAAGTGAATCTTTAATTTTTTCAAGACAAAGTTTCAAGCCTCTTAGTTTGTTTACAGACTTGTCTAAGGAAATTACTTTAATTTACAGGTAGTGTTGAGCGTGGTTGATTTCCTGCAAAGTGTCTGACCACAGATGCAGAAAAGCTAATAATGTAAAATCGCAAATATCCGTCATTAGGCCTATAATCTGACCCAATCTTCTTGTATCCAGGGTTTCAGACTGGTCGCACAGTTTCTCCACTGCATCGACCAATTCATCAAAATGGTTCTTGAAGGGTTTCACAGCTCTACGCTGTGCGCTCCACCTTGTGTCCGACAATCTTTTTACTATGGTAACAAGAATTTCCCATCCATGAGTTGAACAAGGAAATAAACTGTAAATATTTTGAAGGGTGCCAAAAATTGTACAGTGGTTGGAATACAACTAAAAGCATACACACCACACAATCTGAGAGAGTGATTGGCACAAAACACGAACAAGGCTTTCGGATTTAATTCATGAATCCTAGCGTGAACACCTGTGTGTATGCCAGCCATAGCCTTGACTTCTGCAGAATGCGATGTCTAGCCTGTCATTTTTAAGTGCCTTCAAAATTTCCTCAGTAACTCCATCTGCCTTCTTCCCACTGAGAACGAAAAATCCTAAAAATGATTCTTTTATTTGTGCCTGCCCATTCTCAATGTGCACATATCTGATTACCTCACTCGTTTGGTCCTGATGTGATAGAATGGGTGCACTATCAAATAGTATACCATAGTACTTTGCCCCTTTGATTTTCGATAGGATTTTTTTCTTTCATGCTATTTTCTAGAAGGGAAATGAATTCATTCTGAATTTTCGGCGATAAATAGGACATAATAGACCTCCCGGAAGACAATGACTGTTGAATTCTTAAAACATGCTTTTTCAAAACAGGATCGTATTGAGTGATAAGTTCTACCAGTTCAAGGAAGTTTACTCCTATTTTCAGATTTTGTATTTTCTCTGTGGCCTCGAAATGGTACATTTTGCTTAGCCAAAAATAATGTTATATCCAACCAACGATGCAAAATATCGCAAAATGTCGACACACATTATGTTACTTATCTGTACAGTTGTACGTGCTGTTGTCTTCGACGTCACTCACTGTTTTGTTCAGTTACGCAATATGTCATTCACTTTTTGTGAATTCGTTCGTTCGAGTAAATGATCCCATTTCCGCACTCCGAATTATCCACAGTGGGGTAAAATCCTGATGAGAGGTTTTAAATAAATTGTTATTGTTTTGAAATGTTAAATAATTTTCATGTTATCGCCCGGTATTTCACTTCGCCGTTTACATTCTCGTACCGAGGTACGGCATTCTCGAATCGCTGCCGCTGCCGTTGCCGTCTGTGCTGTTTTGGGTTCAATTTGCGACTTCCGACTGCGTGGTGAGGCATTGACGCCAGGTACAACTGACGCTTCTTTTTTAATATGAATATATTCTAATAATAAACTTACCTTTATAATTTTGTTTAATGTCTGTACACACTTTGGGTACAGATAGGGTTTTAAGGTAGATTTCAAAATAATATAAAAAAGATCTTTGGAATCAATCGATTAAATCCTAGGTCTCCCCGAGTGTTGCGTTTCAGGGGAGGTCATTTCCAAATAAATTTTAAAAAATTACCAGCACAACTTAATTTTCCAAATCTGGAGGCCCCTTACTAAGTGCGACCCGGGGCGGTACCCCCAACCCTCCCTTTAGTCCGCTACTGATTGTAAGAACAAATGAAGTACAATTTTTCTGAATTAATAAAATAAAGATAGCGTTTTCTTAATAATGACAGCCAGTTGACAATTTTGAATATCTCATTTGTCCAGCAGTCAAGTTATTCTCGGTCCTCTCACTTCCCTTTAGCAGCAGCTCTTACTGGCGCCGCTGGATTGTCACATACAATTTTTAGAAAAAGTTGTAAAATGAAGAAAATTAATTATAATTTTTACACATTTTGACTGCATTTATAGCAGCATATATCTATAATCCAATTATTAATAAAACGAGCGTAAAATTAAATTGACCGTTGCGAAGGCGACAATGGATGAAACTGGCGGGGACCTCAAAGGCTCTGCTATCACTCAAGTATTTTAGGACCTTAGAAAGCATGCCCATTGTTACCCCAGCATGTTATGCCTCACTTCCACGAGCTAATTCGATGTAAGGGCTACGTGAAAGGCTTAACAATTAAGGTAAGCATCTTATGATCGGATAGCGGTAAAGGAAATTTTATTGAAACTGTGTATATATAATGTTCTGAAACAACCGTAATTTGTATTTAAATGTGTAGACTGCGCGTGTTTGTACTGTCTGAGCTGTCGAAGTGAGGGGAAACTTTAATTGCAGTTCAAGATTGATAACTGCACACAGTAGGCCTACACATGATCGACAGACGTAGCAAAAAACATATTGTGTTTAGTAAAATAGTAGACAAATCACATTAATTTGCATGTATTTATGCTCTGACAGCTGCTTGTCTTTAGCAATCAATCAAATATTCATTACTACAAGTTAATTTATCATCTTCGCTGGGTGGAGATTTTTTCCTTCAAATGCGCAGAGAACAGGTGCATCACAAATGGCGCAGGTTCAGTTACACGAACGGAAAGTCTGTAGTATTCGCAGAGCTGAAACATTTTTATGAAACTTTTTAGAACTCTGTTTTTGTCAATAGCGTCAGTTTTGCTTCTTCTGTCGCCCTACACTCCTCCAGAGTCAACTCCAACAACAAGGTATCATGAACATCTTAAGTCTTCACAGGTTCCACGTTCTTCGTGGCCTTCTTTTGGAACTTGTTGCTCCCCACTGCGCTTGTAAACCCTCGTCAACAATGGTGATTTATCATATCCCTGTTTTTACCTCATACCCCCCCCCCTTCTTTGACTGGTGACAATAAATGGATTCTTCTTTAAAATCTGCTGCTGTTGATGGAGTATACACAAATAACGCGTTTTTATAGCCTTGTAGAGTGTAGAGTTTAGTTTCCTGTAGATCATATTACACACTAATATGGGGAATAGTGAAAATTAAACTGTTTGCAAGTGACAAAGTCTGAGTTCGACAGTAAATCTGAACAGATCCCAGTGGCTGCTTCCTGGCTGTAATGACTTACCGTAACTCACCTGAATTTAACATAGTGTATAGAGTAAGACCTTATTTAGACGTAGTATTTGACGCTATTAGCTGTTCCTACAAACCTTCTCGGTTCAATTCCACGTGGCCAAGTTAAAGTAAACCATACATCACAAACCTATAAAGCGGGCGCTTAAAAATTTGGGTTAGAGCAGGTGCTCGTGGATTCGTAAGTCACTGCCAGCTATAGGAGATTCTGTATTGACATCACTTGGCAAACCTGTTGTTAGAATTTTTCAAAATGTAGTATTTCACAAAACATTTCTAAAAAAAATTTTTTTGGATTGAGTTTCACAAAAAATTAACAAAAATCATTTTCTTAAATACGGTTCTAGCAATATTATTAAAAATAGTACGTAAATTGTCTTTACGAAATAATATAAAAACTTAATGTCTAAAATAATAGTCATGATTATTTTCTTTATTTTATTCAAAACTTTGAGCGAGTTCTGCAGCTCAAAGAGGTTAGTAGTAAGGTTTGATTTAGTAGTTCGATATATTTGTATACATCAGGTTGAGTATCTACTAGGAGCTATTACAATTCCAGAAATAGTTAAGGATACATGTGAAGCAATTTGGGAATGTTTGAACACCTGTACATGCCAGCAAGTCAGAACCTTGCAATTTTATGAATTAACAAATTTTCCAAACTGTATTCGTGCGTAGATGGAAAGCATACACTATTAAATAAACTTACAAATACTGCATCAGAATTATATAATTATAAGAATTTCCATTCGTTGATTGTAATTGACGCTGATCACCGTTTCAGTGGGTCTTACGGAGGAAACAGTGTTTTTAATGTATTTAAAACAGAAATTTTTAGATATACCAAAGATTAAGTAATAACTAAGTCTTCAAAGTACACGGAAATTAGTTTTTGATGAAATGTAGAACCCATTTACGTTATACTCCTGTCAGTTAAACAAAGACTGTTTGTGTCTTAGCAAATAAATGGAGAATTTTTTATTTTCCATAGAACTGAATGTCGATTCTGCAGAAATTATAATAAAAAATGTTGTACTTTACACAATTTTGTGACAACAGTTTGAGGACGAATTGTGTCAGTGCTCCGCTAAGAGATTACTTTATTACAATACGATAAAATATAAATTAAATACTAAAATAACACAACAATTTATACTTTAATTAGAGACATTTAACTCCCAGATGTAGTCACTGAGGGGTTTGGAGATTCGCAAACACACGAAAACAGAAATACATATACCTTGTGTTCTTTAGCTAACGCGCATTTCTAGGTTTCCTTAAAAAATAATTTTTCCATAGAACTGACTGTCGATTCTGCAGAAATTATAATAAAAAATGTTGTACTTTACACAATTTTGTGACAACAGTTTGAGGACGGATTGTGCCAACTGTTTGAGGACGAACTGCAGGATCGTCTGTCAGTCAATTTATTGACGAATTTTAAATTTACATTATGTTTTTACTAGTATCACGGATAATCGGTAGCTGACTGTAATTTTTATACAACAAAATATCAAAAAATAATGTATTTAATAGAAATAAGAAGTAAATGTAGGCCTATACATATCTTTAATCTGTTTCTGTTTTTTCGAGTCATAAAGTGACTTGAAAGCGGCGAATAGAAGGATTCGTAACCCCCAACAGAATGCATCTACCAAACTGACCCTCGGTAAGCCTAAACGTTCTGCCAGCCGGCCACAGGAGTGAAGCAGAGGGCTTCTAGATCTACTGAATTTGTGTAACAATCAAATCACGACATTCAAAAAATATTTTATTCAGAAGGTATAAAACAACAAGTATATAGATACTACTACTACCGGATATCCGCAGGGCCATGCTGTAGAGAGAGAAAATAAACATGGAGACAGACACGGGATTGTTCTCTGGAGACATTGGTACAAGACATATGTATAATGTAGGCTATCGGAAACAATTCACCATTTACTATAGTTTAACGTAACTGAGTATTTAAAAGTGCATAATATAACAGCGGGGCTCAAATATACGCTAAAATATCTTATTATACGTACCTGAAAGGCGAATAGTGTTAGAATACTTCATGACATACCATCAAATAAACCAGATGTGAAAAACAAGAAACGTAGCTCATCCAGTCGATCATTTTTACAAGTGATATTATATCAAATTGAGCAGTAAAATGAGAGAGAGAGAGAGAGAGAGAGAGAGAGAGAGAGAGAGAGAGAGAGAGAGAGAGAGAGAGAGAGAGAGAGAGAGACTCCGTTTGGAATACTTACATAATGTACATGTCTGTCTGTCTCTGTCCCCCCCCCCCCAACGCATCACTTGCGAAATTTGGCACCTATCACATAAACCAGCGGTTCTCAATCTTTTCAAGTCCGAGACCCACCTTGATGGGCATTACACTTCATGGCGCCGGCAGAATTACTTGTCAGGGTAATTATTAGCCATATACTTTTCCTAACATCGTGTTCTTTAAGCCGTATTTCACGCTTAAACAAATTACTTACTTAATTCTACTTAATATTAAATGTAATAGATTTTTAAGACACAAGAAATAAATGTTCGCTCCCCATAAGTTGCGACTTAAAGGACATACTGTACCCTATATCGTAACGATGTAGCCGAACGTTGTTACTCTGTCTGGTATGTCCACGTTTTTGACACCGATTACGAGAATGTCTCTTCATTTCAAAGTCGCCTGTACTTTCGTAACAAAAGGTTTAGCATCTTATGGTCTCTGTCCGTATACGGCAATGTCTAATACAAAAATCTAAAGCGCTGTTTTAAGTGTGATTTTTTTATATCACTTGAGAATTAATTCATTTTGCACAAAAAATTACCTGTTAAAATGTCGAGTTGAATATAGGCTACCTCTAGGTCAGCACTAGATTAATTATTATTTCCAGTCTCTGTCTCTCTGTCCATCTATTCTCTGTCTCCCTCTCTCTTTTACACGCTGTTTCCCTCTGTATCCTGTGCTTGTTTATTGCCTGTCATAATTAGAATTACCTTATGTTTTCTTTGCCCGACGGATTTCAACTTAAGTGACACAGCTCAGCGCCAGCGTGATGTAATTGGACGAGCGATTTTGGCGACAGACGATTCAAAAGGATTTTACGATACAAACACTGTCAAAAAAGGAATGCTTTAAATCGTGGAGACAGATAGGCAGACAGGCTGGCACACACACACACACACCAGAGTTGGGTCGAAATTACAATTGGCTGTAATATCATGGATTTAACGATTATCTTGTCAATGCACCTGTACGTTTACTGCAAGACATTGTTGGTGTTAATTTAAATAACCTGCACGTGATTTAATTTAAAGGCAGCTGGAATTGTTTAAATGTGTGCAAAGAAATGGAGCGTCTGAAAGCGGGGGACTCAATTGGCCAATTACTGAATTAAGTGACCCCACTTTCTTGCAGCTCTGTGTTGTCTTCAACGCCAATAAAACTGTTTATTGGCCGGTACATTTCTGCTCCGTATGTACATCACTTTGTAAATAATTTCTGTTCACGACTTGTGTGGGTCTGAGAGGAATTCCCTGCCCCCCCCCCAATGGTAACTTTATACGAATTTTTTTAAAACAAATGTTCATTGAACAAGAAACAAGAATGGTTCGAAGTATGAAGTCAGTGTGAGCAGTATTTACTGCTTCACAAACATTACGGATCTTTATATTTATAGTCATTACAACTGCTCAATTATTAGGAAAATTAGTAGATCTAATCTCTATTAATCCCTGCACATGAGAATCTCTAGAATTCCTAGAAGACTCTTACAGGATTTCTGCCTATATCCCATTACTTAAACATATCATTCAGGTTTTATCGTGATGGGCTGCGGTTTTAAAGTTGCCAGTACTTTTACCAGAGGTGATTTGTAAAGCTCGATCCTCCAGGTGTGTTTGAGACCCTTAAATTCAAAAAGTTTTTTTTAAATGAAACTGAAAGGAGAAATGTATAACTGGCAGCATCAGTGAAAAAACAAATCAGAAAATAGCCAGAAAATCCCGACCAAAACGTTGCATATTTATCAAGCTTTTGATAGGGATATATATCATCTGATACATTCTTTGTTGCATATCTTCTGCACCCGTCCTGTACCAGACAGGTCGTTGTGTCCTTACTATGACGTAGAACAGGCATACCCAACATACATAGTGACATTAAATTAGACCCCCATCTGGTTTTTCCAAAATTGGCAAATATAGATGGTTCTGTGATTACGAATACGATAAACAATTTATACCATGTTATGAAGGTACATGGTTTTACTTTAAATTTTAACCGTACCATACCAATATGTTAAATTTATGTTATGTTTTGTTTGATACATACTATAAAGAAGTAGTGTGTATTTTAAACTGTACTTAAGTGAATATTATCAAAATAACACTGAATTGACAACTATCATCAATACTTGAAATCACGAATTGACAGATAGGCCTATTATTTCATGCTTGCACATCAATAAACTTATTGTGTTGATAATAACAGAACTGTATTTGTATCTTCATTCATAATTATCATTTATACATTCGGCCTTAAAACATGGTCCAACTTTCCATAATCCCCCACCCCAAGTCAACCTTTCCCTCCGTCATTAAATTGCTTACTGGATTCGCCCCTGCTCACATTTGTGGGTAAACAATTTCTGAAAACGATTTTTGTGGTTACATGTTACATGACCATTCCTGGTTCGCTATTTTTAGTTGATATATGCAGGTAAAAAATTTCTGATTGTGATGTTTTGCGGTTGGGTTTACTATTATGAAGATTAGTGCTTATACGTAGACAAACAATTTCTGGTCACTGTGGTTAATGGTAACGTGTACAAGTCGGTTGGCACAATACTATGGTATCCCTTTACTTTCCTCCTAGTTTATCTTCCCTTCAATCCGTTGAGATTGTCGCATTCTTCAGTTTTCAAATATTTTAGTCACCGTTTCTCACCCGGATTAAACACACTAAGGTATATGACATCTGTCTATGGCCAGGAATACTAAAACAGTTTATATCAGCTTATTTACTATTTCTGAAACCAAATGACCCGGTATTTAAAAAACTTAAAGCGAAATCGATGTATCTAGAAACGTTTATCAGAATCCACGTTAAATATCCACGTTAAATATTGTGGACGATACGTAACGCAAGTTCTGCCTAATTGGCTAGCCCAACGGTAAAATATTGTTACGACATCACAGAACAATTACGTGTTTATCGAACGTTCCAGAGGTATCCAGAATGTAATGCGGTGGTGTACGTGCTTCTCGACGCATTTGCTAGACGGTGTAAGAATTAACGCGGCCGCACGGACTGTGTCAAGGCCGCAATTAATTACGTCGCACACACTGGCGCTAAGACGCAGTTTGGAATCTTCTGGTCTGTGCGCGGATGTATAAATACAAGGCGGCAGCGGCCTTAGTAGTCAGTATAGTTGCGATATGTTGTCAGTGCGGTTCGAGTTTATTGTCGGGCGATTACAAGTGATTATCGGGCGATATTACTGTGTGCGTTCAAGTTGTTATTAGTGAAGTGTTTAATAATCGGGCGGAATAATTGTAATACAATTATGTATAATTTTAGTGGACATTTTATTGCGTGTGAACAATTTTTATTTGATTTGTTGTAAGAAATTGTGTTGTTAATTACGAACTGTTTAACTGTGAAAATTAAAGCTGGTGATTAGTGACTTAATTGGTATCTTGATTTTGTTTCCACTGTACCTACGACGATCAAGTAGACCGTCGTAACAGTGGTGTCAGAAGTGGGATAGAAAGGTTAACAGTGGAAACAGTTTACACTTTGAACAAAACGAGGTAATTCGTAACTAATCGGCAAACAATCGATGCCAGTCAGACGATGGAAGCTTTCCAAGTGCTGCTGCGGCAGACACAGAAGAGACAAAAGAAGAACGAAGACAAGAAAGAGAGGAAGCAGAGAAAAGACGCCGACAGGAGGCGGAAGAAGCAGAAAGGCGACAGGATGAAAAACGCAGGCAGGAAAGAGAAGAGGCTGAGGAACGTCAGAAAGCACTAATGCTGGAAACAAAAGAAAGACAAAAAGAAGAACGGGAGGGTGAAACAGAAGACATCAAGGAGTTAATACAGGAACAAAAGCAGACACAAGAAAAAACCGCTGCAGAATTGGGTCTCCTACGAGGTGAGCTTAATAAGCAAGTTACTAAAATATCGTAGGTACAAGAATCAATGACATTAAAAATAGCTGAAGTAGAAAAATCTGTCTCAATTGTTGAAGAACCGATGTCAACAAAAATATCTGTCAAGGAAGAACCGATGTCTACAAAAATTTCTGTCATAGAAGAATCCGTGTCAAATAAAATATCTGCAGTAGAAAACTCAATGGCAAACATGAGAGAACAAATTAAAAGTGAAGTTGTGCAGTGTCTGAAGATACAACCAAAACAACTTTGTGAACAGACTGTACCAATGATAAAGACAGAAAAAACGCAGAAAATAAGTTCATAGAGAAAGTCACTTTGCCTGTAGTAGGGACAGTTCATGTCAAAGCTCCAACCTTTGACGGAAGCAGTCACTGGGAAACGTACCACCGCCAATTTGAAGCTGCTGCATGCGCAAATAATTGGACAGAGAAAGACAAGGCTGTTTCACTCGTTCTTGCATTAAAAGGACCTGCGGCAGAATTACTACAGAAAGTGCCACCTGACAGCCAAAACAGCTATGCCGAATTCATAATAGCTCTGGAATTACGGTATGGTGAAAAACATTTGCGAGATGTGTACTGAACCCAGTTGAGAGCAAGGCGACAACATTCCGAGGAGAGCCTTCAAGAGTTTGAAGCAAGTATCGACAGACTAGTTATCATGAAGCGCCAGAAGATTTTCGAACGAGTTTTGCGATGCAGACATACAGTTTTATTGCCGGTGTCCGAGATAACGAACTACAGCAAGTGTTACGAATAGCAAGATACCAGAACAGTGGGGACGCCCTGGTACATGCTTTGCAATTTGAGGCCGCCAAATCAGCGTCTGGTTGGACAAGTCATAAAGTGCGCGCTAAAAGATCGCGACGGCACAGACGATGAGGAAGAAGAACAAGGAACAGAGACTCGACGGTCGGCACCACAGAATAAAATAAGAAACGATGGAAGACCGAAGTGTTATAGATGTGGGAAACCTGGACATCTACAACGAGATTGTCGGGTAGTAATTCAGCAGCAGGGAAACAAGCAATAGTCGGTACAACGGGGCGTGTGCTGACTAACTGGAGGAAAGGAGCCCCTAGAGAATACACAATTTCTAAACTTCAGAAAAACAGCGGGAGCTTGGTGGTTACCGGATTCGTTCAAGAAAGGCCAACCTCGATTACAGTTGACACAAGCGCAACAGTTTCTATTGTGCGGCCCGACGTAGTGAAAGATCTCATGCCAATTTGGTGCCCTTGCAGCTTGCGAACAGCTATTGGACGGCCTGTAAAAGTGTTTGGAAAAGTGGAGATACACCTACACCTCGGTCGACTTGAGTTTTATCATCAAGTACTTGTTGCAGACATTGTGGATGAAGCAATTCTTGCTGTGGACGTTATGAACGCTTACGGATTTATTGTCGACTTCAAAAACAATGTCTTGAGAATCGGTGGCGGCGAAGAGGTAATGCTAGCAACAATGACGAGAGCAGAAAAATCGATGGACTTTCGTAAACCAAGTGGCCGTAACTGTTCCACCAAACTACGAAAAGATCATCATGGTTAGAACCAAGGTAGATACTAGGGGCAACCAATGCTCTATATGCTAACCACAGTTAGTCAGCACACCGGGCATACTAATTGCCAGAAATTTAGTAAATCCTGACGAAACCGGAAAGAAATGTACCTATTAGAGTGGCGAATATTTTGGATCAAGCTGTCACTTTAGAAAGCAATACGCTTCTAGCAAAATACGGCCTGGGTAGCCGGATTGACGCAACGAAGATCCAGTTGTGCTTCGGATACTTCCAAATTACCAGAGAAACTGCAGGAATTATTGAACAGATCTTCTAACGACCTCTCAAGTGGTGAGGTAAAAGAACTCAGACGGTTTTTACATGAATTCAAAGATTCTTTTGCAGTATGGGGGCAGTCAATGGGAAGAACCTCTCTTGTACAACATTGCATCAATACTGGGGACACAACACCGATACGCCAACCTCCTCGGAGGCCTCCATTTCTCGACCCCAAGTGGTTTAATCCAATTTAACGTCATGCCATTAGGAATCTAATTCTCCGGCAACATTTGAAAGATTGCTGTAACTGGTACTCCGAGGCCTGACATGGAAAACTTGCCTTGTTTATTTAGACGATGCAATAGTCATCGGGAAGACTTTCAAAGTCCATCTGGAAAACCTTAAGGAGGTTCTAACTAGAATTCACGGTGCCCAAGTGAAGCTGAGCCCGAAGAAGTGTTCTCTATTCCAGAAGGAAGTACAGTATCTGGGCCATCTGGTTTTCGGCAGCGGGTGTTAGCATGGATCCTAATAAAGTAGACACCGTAAGAGACTTGCCAGTTCCGAAGAGTAAACACGAAGTTCGGAGTTTCCTGGGGTTATGCTCATATTACCGACGTTTTGTGAAAGGCTTCGCTAGTATTGCTAAACCACTACAGGAGCTAACGGAAAATAAACGAAACTTCCAGTGGTCGAGAGAGTGTGATCAAGCATTTAGGACTTTGAAAATTGCATTATGCTCTCAGCCAGTTCTCGAAATCCCAGCTTCCGAAGGGAAGTACATCGTAGACACAGACGCAAGCAATACTGGCCTAGGAGCAGTGACTCAAGTCCAGAACGGTGAAGAAGGAATAATAGCGTATTACAGCAAGACGCTTTCTAAACCAGAGAGAAATTATTGCCTTACAACGAGAGAGTTGCTGGCAATCGTCCGAGCTTTGGAGAACTTCCATGAATACCTCTATGGAAGGGTGTTTTCACTACGCACCGACCATTCCGGGCTTGCATGGCTCTTGAGGTTTAAAAATCCGGAAGAGCAGTTGGCAAGGTGGCTCGAACGTCTGCAATAGTACAATTTCAAGGTGTAACTTCGGTGAGGGCGCCTGCATGGTAATGCAGATGGCTTATCACGAAGACCGTGCCCGGAAGACTGCCGACATTGCCACAGGAAGGAAGAACAAAACTAAAGCGAACATGTTTAGGCCATCACTGTAAATTTCCTGGCAGATGGCTGGACAACACAAGATTGTCGACAAGAACAGATGACTGATGAAGACATTGGACCGATCTTGACAGCACAAGAGGAAGGTCGCCGCCCGGATTGGCAAGATTTCTGCCCTGGTTCCGAAGTGCTGAAGGGCTACAAGGCACAATGGGAATTTCTTACCTTAGAAAACGGATTGCTGAAAAGGGCTTGGGAAAGTGCAGATGGACGAGACGTGGTCATGCAGTTGATAGTTCCCCGAAGTAAAATGCAGTCTATTTTGAAGGAGATGCATGATGGAACATCTGGAGGGCATCTAGGCGTTAACAAAACCCTTGACAAAATACGGAAGCTATTCTATTGGCTTCATCTTTGCCACGACGTAGAGGAATGGGTTCGGATGTGTGAAATATGTGCTGTAAGTAAGGGCCCATAAATCAGAAACAGGGGAAAATTAGACAGTATAACGTTGGACTGCCTTTCGAGAGAATTACTATAGACATAGCTGGACCATTCCCAGTTACTGACGTTGGAAACCGGTACATCATGGTTGTAGGTGACTACTTTACTAAGTGGGTGGAAGCCTACGCAATTCCAAATCAGGTGATTACCACTGTGGCAAAGCAGTTAGTTCACAACTTCTGTTGCCGTCATGGAGCCCCTATGGAAATCCATACGGATCAAGGGGAAATTTCGAATCAGAAGTGTTTAAAGAATTATGCCGTCTACTCGGAATTCGAAAGACCAGGACAACGCCTCTGCATCCTCAGTGGGACGGGATGGTTGAGAGATTCAATAGGACACTTGAGCAGCATCTTTCGAAGGTTGTTGACGAGAACCAAACAGACTGGGACCAACGTATACCACTATTCCTCGTGGCGACACAACCGGCATGACTCGTGCAAAATTGGTGTTTTGGCGGGAGATTCGTCTTCCTGGTGACTTAATGTTCGGACCACCTGAGACTCAGTCCCAAGAGCCGCAGAACTATTCCTCGCAATTAGAAAACCAACTGGGAGAAATGAATCGCTTGGTAAGAGGACGCCTGAAGATTGCCAGTGATAAAATGAAAACTCGGTATGACATTCGCAGCAATAGTGTGGGTTTCCAAGAAGGAGATCAGGTCTGGTTGTTCAACACAAAGCGCCGTCGTGGTCGCTCACCTAAGCTTCAGTCTAACTGTCAAGGACCCTACACTGTGAAAAAAAGAATCAACGATGTTGGTTATCGGATTCAACAGGAAGGACAGCGAAAGTTCAAGGTCGTCCACCTAGATCTCCTGGCTAAGTACTACTTCAGAGACGGTTTGCCAGTTCGGGACGAACAGACTTAAGGAGAGGGCAGTGTTACGACATCACAGAACAATCTACGTGTTTATCGAACGTTTCAGAGGGATCCAGAATACAATGCGGTGGTGTACATGCTTCTCAACGCATTTGCTAGACGGTGCCGGAATTAACGCGGCCGCACGGACTGTGTCAAGGCCGCAGTTAATTACGTCGTACACACTGGCGCTAAGACACAGTTTGGAATCTTCTGGTCTGTGCGCGGATGTATAAATACAAGGCGGCAGCGGCCTTAGTAGTCAGTATAATTGCCATATATTTACAATGCAGTTCGAGTTACATTGTCGGGCGATTACAAGTGATTATCGGGCAATATTACTGTGTGCGTTTAAGTGGTTATTAGTGAAGTGTTTAATAATCGGGCGGGATAATTGTAATACAATTCTGTTTAATTTTAGTCAACATTTTATTCCGTGTGAACAATTTCTATTTGATTTGTTCTAAGAGACTATGTTGTTAATTACGAACTGTTTAACTGTGAAAATTAAAGCTGGTGATTAGTGACATAATTACATAATTGGTGTCTTGATTTTGTTTCCACTATACCTACGACGATCAAGTAGACCGTCGTAACAATATTGTAGACAATACGTGACGCAAGGTCTATCTCATTAACTTGCACTACGGTAAAATATTGTGGTCAGTACGGGACGCAACGTCTGCCACATTGGCTTACACTATGGTAAAATATTGTGGGCAATACGTGACGCAAGGTCTGCCACATTGGCTTACACTATGGTAAAATATTGTGGGCAATACGTGACGCAAGGTCTGCCTAATTGGTAAGTCCTACGGTAAAATATTGAGGACAATAAGGGACGCAAGTTCTGCCTTATTGGCTAGCCCTACGGAAAATATTGTGGACAATACAGGACGCAAGGTCTGCCTAATTGGTAAGCCCCACGGTAAAATATTGAGGACAATAAGGCACGCAAGGTCTGCCTAATTGGTAAGCCCCACGGTAAAATATTGTGGACCATACGGGACGCAAGTTCTGCCTTATTGGCTAGCCCCACGGAAAATATTGTGGACCATACGGGACGCAAGTTTTGCCTAATTAGCTAGCCCCACGTAAAATACTGTAGACAAATACGTGACGCAAGTGTGCCGGGATTTGAATTTTCCCGGCGTGATTTGAAAAACCGTGCTGCCTAACCACAACTGGCTATGTGGCCGTAGGGAGGCAATGCTGACTTGATGAGTATGCCGCGACAGTGATCTGCGACGCGATGTAGTAAGCCAACCAACTGTAACAGCTGACGCGTTATGGACGGCAATTCCCAACTTGTTGTTTTACGTACCGTGGTAAACGTGTGGTACCGTCTCATTTCCTCTCCAGCCTTGCAACTGGGTGTGTCTGACGGCCAAAGTGGAGTAACTAGTCGATTTGTCCCTATGTAATATCTGAATATGGTCTCGTAGTCAGTTAAACTGCTTCAGGGTCCCCGCACTGTCGGGAGAGAAGGGGCTGCGAAGATGTGACATCTCCATCTGTCTTCATCTGCAGAGCAGGATAGCACCAAGCTCCCCAAGGCGTCAGACTCAGACATTCTCCTGCTGCTCAACCAAGGATACATAGCCCCGGAATAAACCTGGAACTTCTGGACACTTCGGCATCACCACCAATAAACATCGCACACTCGTCTACAGGGTATTAGTTCAGCTCTTCAAAAGCAAAGTTGGGAGAATTCCAGCCATTATAACGGTCACCAACAACTCAAACTGTGTTGGGCCAAGTGTAACTGATATTTATTTCATATAAAGACAGACTCTTAAACAAGGGGTTCCAGTAGGCCAGCTATTTCCAATATAATATAATAAAATTGTAATTAAACATTTGCATGTAACTTAAATAGATGTGATTAAGATGATATTATTCTTAGATGATATAATTGTGATAAGAATTCAAGTTATTTGAAAGAATATAATAAAACTGGAATTAAAACATTTTTACATAACTTAAATAGATGTCATTAAGACGATATTATTATTGGATGATATAATTGATATTAGAATTCATATTATCTGAAAGCACATAATAAAATTGGAATTTAAACATTGTCATGTAACTTGAATAGATGCCATTAAGAGGATCGATATTAGAATTCAAATTATCTGAAAGCATTTAATAAAATCGGAATTTAAACATTTGCATGTGACTTAAATAGATGTCATTTAGAGGGTCTATGTTAGACTTAAATTGTTTGAAAGAATTACAGAAAATTTTATGGTAGCTTAATGCATGTTGTTAACCAAAAAGAGCACTAATAAAAAATTGTTACTGTTCACATAAGTGTTTTATTGCAAGTCCTGCCACTCTGGGCTCCAGCACATTTTCGCACCATCTAGGCCAAGCGTCTAGTTTTTAAATTTTACATAACGGCCTAACTGGCAAGGTCTGGTAAGGTCGATGGGCTGTTCAAGTTCTATCTCATTAACTTGCACTACGGTAATATATTGTGGTCAATACGGGACGCAAGGTCTGCCTAATTGGCAAGCCCCACGGAAAAATATTATAGACAATACGTGACGCAAGGTCTGGTAATTGGCTAACCCCACGGTAAAATATTGTAGGTAATACGTGACGCAAAGTCTGCCTGACTGGCTAGCACTACGGTAAAATATACCAGATAATACGTGACGCAAGGTCTGCCACATTGGCTTGCACTACGGTAAAATATTGAGTACAATAAGGGACGCAAGTTCTGCCTTAGTGGCTAGACCAACGGTAAAATTTTTAGACAATACATGACGCAAGGTCTGCTTATCTGGCTAGCCCCACGGTAAAATATAGTAGATAATACGTGACGCAAAGTCTGCCTAACTGGCTAACCCCACGGTAAAATATAGTAGATAATACGTGACGCAAAGTCTGCCTAACTGCATAGCCCCACGGTAAAATATTGTAGATAATACGTGACGCAAGGTCTGCCTAACTGGCTAGCCCCACGGTAAAATATTGTAGATAATACGTGACGCAAGGTCTGCCTAACTGGCTAGCCCCACGGTAAAATATTGTAGACCATACGTGACGTAAGGTCTCTCTCACTAACTTGGACTACGTTAAATTTTCTAAACAATACATGACGCAAAGTCTGCTTCATTGGCTTGAACTACGGTAAAATATTGTGTACAATACGTGACGCAACGTCTGCCTGATTGACTTGCACTACGGTAAAATATTGTGGACAATACGTGACGCAAGGTCTGCCTCATTGGCTTGCACTGCAGAAACATATTGTGTACAATACGGGACACAAGATCTGCCACATTGACTAGCTCTTTGGTAAAATTTTGTGTGCAATACGCGACGCAAGTTCTGCCTCATTGGCTTGCGCTACGGTAAAAGATTGTGGACAATATGGGACGCACGTTCTGCCTAATTTGTTAGCCCGCTGTAACATATTGTGGACAATACGTGATGCAAAGTATGCTTAATTGGCTTACACTACTGTAAAATATTGTGGACAATACGTGACGCAAGGTCTGCCTAATTGGGTAGTTCCACGGTAATATATTGTGGACAATATGGGACGCAAGCTCTGCCCCATTGACTAGCCCCATGGTAAAATATTGTGTACAATGCGTGACGCAAGGTCTGCCTCATTGGCTTGCATTACGGTAAAATATTGTTGGCAATACGTGACGCAAGTTCTGCCTAATTTGTAAGCCCGTTGTAAAATATTGTGGACAATACGTGATGCAAAGTATGCTTAATTGGCTTACACTACTGTAAAATATTGTGGACAATACGTGACGCAAGGTCTGGCTAATTGGCTAGCCCCATGGTAAAATATTGTGTACAATACGGGACGCAAGGTCCGCCTCATTGACTAGCCCCATGTTAAAATATTGTGGACAATACGTGACGCAATTCTGTCTCATTGGGTTGCACTACGGTAAAATAATGTGGACAATACGTGACGCAAAATCTGCCTAATTGGGTAGTTCCACGGTAATATATTGTGGACAATATGGGACGCAAGGTCTGCCCCATTGACTAGCCCCATGGTAAATTATTGTGTACAATGCGTGACGCAAGGTCTGCCTCATTGGCTTGCACTACGGTAAAATATTTTGTTCAATACGGTATACAAGGTCTGCCCCATTGACTAGCCCCATGGTAAAATATTGTGTACAATGCGTGACGCAAGGTCTGCCTCATTGGCTTGCACTACGGTAAAATATTATGGACAGTACGTGACGCAAGGTCTGCCTCATTGGCTTGCACTGCGGTAAAATATTGTGGGCAATACGTGACGCAAGTTCTGCCTCATTGGCTTGCACTGCGGTAAAATATTGTGGGCAATACGTCAACCAAAATTCTGCCTAATTGCCTAGTTTCACGGTAAAATATTGTGGACAATACGTGATGCAATTTCTGCCTCATTGGCTAGCCCCACGGTAAAATAATATAGACAATACGTGGCGTGTGTTCTGCCTCATTGGCTTGGTCTATGGTAAAATATTGTAACCAATACGGGACGCAAGGTCTGGCTAATTGATTGGCTAGCGCCACGGTAAAATATATTGGAAAATACGTGGCGCGAGGTCTCTACGTACGATAAATGTATTGTCAACAAAATTTGGCTCGACGTCTGTGTAATTCTATGGATAATGTATTGTCGACCAGACGTGGTGCGGGGTCTCTACGTAAGGTAAACATATTGTTGACAAGACGTGGCGCGAGGTCTGTGTAATTTTATGGTTTATGGTTAGTGTATTGTTGACAAAACGTAACGCGAGGTCTCAACGTACGATAAATGTATTGTTGACAAGACGTGGCCCTGGTCTGCACATACGCTGACGACTAGACGTGGCGCGAGGTCTGTGAAATTTTATATTACATGTACTGTCGACCGGACGAGGCTCGTGTTCTCTGCAAGTTTATGGTAAATGAATTATCGAAATGATGTGGCGCGAATTCTGTGTATTTTTATGGTAAATGTACTGTTGACAAGACGTGGCGTATAGTAGATGTATTGTCGACTAAATGTGGCGCGATATATGTGTAATTAGCTCGATATGTAAGCACACTGTGGACACGTCAAAACGTGTGGATGTTGAATAAGTTGCAGGTGCGCAAGGCACTGAAACACGTAAATTGCTTTTCATTTGTCCCTTCGTTTCCTTTTTCTTTTCGTCAACACACCATTTTCTCAAGGAATTGCTAAAATACTATAGACTTTTGCTGGAACAAAATTTAGCCTACGATGATTGTAAAAAATGTATATTCTTTTTTTTAATTTAAAGACTTTTAATTTTAATTTTACGTTTACGTGCCTGAAGTGTAGTGCTGGCCACACTGCCTTCCTTGTACGGCGTACGGCTCGCATATGGCAGCCTACCCTGCCTGACTCCTAGGCTGCTTCGGTGGTACACATGGGAGCCATTATTATTACGTTTATGTTAAAAAGACGTTTACGTTTTAATTGTAATTGTACGTTTTAATTCTTCGTTCTATTTTCTAAGATTTCATTTTTAAAAGCTGCCAACCAAGTTCTTTGAATGTGTGATAGTTTGTTACCCGTCTTCCTCTCATCCTCATTTTTTAAACCATATTCATTTCTTTTCTTCGAAGGTGATAGGCCTACTTATAAATTACAATCAGTTAAGTCGTGTCATCACCCTTGTTTTTGACCAGGTGTTTCGGTACATTAATTTTGTCACGTCATTTTCGTCACGAGTCCCGATATATTTTTTACATTTCATCTACTCGACAAATCGGCGATTTCCTCTTCCAGCATTATGATGCTGTTCTGCGCTTCCTGTGTCCAGCAACGGCATTCGCCTGTGCAGTTAGTATTCTTCCCCAACAACACTGATGCGTACGCCTTTACGCTTTTTTCAGTCCCTTCATAGACTTTGCTTCTACATAATTTCCTTAACGTTATCCTGTTTATATATCTGCTCTTGGTTTTGCGTATATGACCTGCGTCAGTACTTACGTTTTCCATTAAAGTCTTCGTGTATATTTAAATACGCGTTCCGTCAGAACGGTTATTCTTGGAAGAGCTCGTAAGAAGTTAGGGTTCACGTATAACGTTGGCATCCACCTTTGCAGTCAACTTACTTTGTTTAATCATTTTTTAGTGGAGACTGCGGTGTGTTTCCTTTGTGGAACCATGCTTACATTTTTGTTTTTTGCATTAAGAAATAAACCAAAAAAAAAAAAAAAACAAACAAATCATGCGTCATAACATGCGTCCGCACAGTCGCTTACAAAGTGAGTAGTGGGTTCGAATCCAGTTCAGGATGGATCGTTTGTCATATTACAGAAATGTATAAATTTCTTTTCTCTTCATCTGGAGCAAAACTTACTCTTTTCAGGACCGATAGAGACCTCAGACGCGTGGAGTTTTCCTCAGAAGCTACAAAAGTACAGCGCGCGCGAGTGTGTATAATATACATACGACTCTGTTTTAACTAGTAAGCTCCTTAAACTACAAAGTCACTGTTTGAACGAAACAATTTTGTTTTTAGATGAACTTAGTTGATAAGTTGTAATTTAAAAGCTGAAGTTCTTTGGATGGCGCGACTGTTTTACGCGCTTCTCGACTAGCCCAGCGTGTGTCAAGGCCGTCAACTCACGTAGCACTCCAGACTGTAACTACGCAAATTATGCTGGCAAGCCGCCAAAACAATGGGACAATGGGTGTTCTGGAACACCTGTGGAACCTATATAGAAGTTAGTTCACCTGGCGAGATTGTAGAGTGCGGATCAAGTGGTTGTTGTGATTAATGGAATGTGATTGTTGTGTTAGAAGAGTGCGGAACTCTAATAATTGACATTATTATTACGTGTAGAAAAATTTAACTAGACTTATTGTATGAGAGTTAGCTTGTTCTTTTCGCATTGTTATTTGTGACTAATGAGATCTCGCAATCAGTGACTTTACTGGTGACTGTACTTTGTTTCCACTGTACCACACGACAATCAGTAAGACCGTCGTAACATAATTCAGCCTCTTTTTTAATAATATAATTTCTGCCATTGATCATCAAATTAAATCATCAGATTAATTAGTTGTAAATAATTGATTTCTGTACCAAAATGTTTCATTTCTGATACACTTTAAAGGAGAAGTAACACATTTACCATTTAGCATAAGGTTTAAGTACAAAAGAAGATTACTCCATTTTGTGCTTTATTCTTAAACTTTTTGCCGGCACTGTATGTTAAACGCTACTCCAGGAGTTGGCCAAAATCTTTTTTTTCTGATACCTGACAACAATAGCTTGCAAACAGCTTACAAATGTTTTGCATTTGTTAGAGGTGTTGACGGACATTAATTCTGTCAAATTATTAAAGACACTGAGTTCGTATTTTGACTAGAATTCCTCTTAACTACGTAAATCGTTGCAAGTTTAGCTTCCGTTTTTGGTGTCCCTAAAGTAAACACTACATTCGGATGTGCCTTAAAAACACTTTTAGCAAGGATTTTGAAATTTTTGTGCTTGTTTTAAAAAAATTTTGAAATTTCAAAAACTTTACACAGCCTGTAATGGTTAAAATTCTCATTATTTGATACCTGGCACGGATTTGTTCACTTTTTACAGTTTTGATCTACTTTTTCGCTATTGCGGTTTTACAATTTTTTAAACTCAACACAATATTCAAAATTATCGTTCGTATATGGTTTTCTCAAATTTCTCAAAATGTTGTCTTCTCCCAAATTTTTTTTGGGAGGGGGATTAATCTTAAAAAAATAATAGAGGTCTGTGGGGTAGAAGTATGGATTCCCGTTATAAGGTTTACGACCGGTTGACGTATTCAAAAGGTGTCCTCCAAACGCACAGACAGCAATTGCCAAAAGGTGGAATTACACTTGGCTCTTTCAGTTACTTCCAAATTAAGACAACAGTATAAAACTCACAAGAACCGATAATTAATAACAAATTCCAATTCGTACGATTGAATTGGTTGTAGCGGGAGGGCTCAGGAAGATCACACTTCAGCACGTCAATTACTACCCATGTTTTATCGTGGGTACCTATTTTCAGAAGATGATTCGACCGTGGACGAAAATGCGCACTATTATTTAACGGTGCACTAGGATTAGTAGCCTAGCGGCAAGCGTGTCCAGTAACATGTTTATATAATAATAATATTATGATTGTATATAATAATAATATTATTATTATTTTTATAATAACATTTTTATAACGAATGTTTGGAAGAGCATAACCGTGCACGATGTGTGTAGCGGAAAACCCAACGTGCAAACCTAGTTCGTTTTAAATTAACTATGGACAATTAAAAAAATAAATTTTCATACGTTACGTTTAATGCCTAATGCTAATTACGTGTCTCTGTGTTTATTGACCTTAATTAGACAAGCAGATCACCTGATATTCCTGTGATTTCTATCTTAGCGACGCTTAGCGTTCCGTAATAAATAATAATTAAACATGCTTATGTTTGGAGTTAGTTAACCTTTAATGGTTTGAATACCATGTAACTTAACAGTTGCAATACAAAAGAAACAAAGTAGGTCTATATTACTCCGTAACACCCAATTTCTGCCAAATCGAATAACATTTTTAAATTTCAAATTTTAGTACCGAATAGAGATTTGTGTTTGCTAAAAAGACTTTAAAAGTGTTAGCGGAATACATTTTTCGAATACTTTACCGGTTAGAGTAATTTCACCGCCCGCAAGGCATCTCCAGGAGTTCCCTCCGTAGAGTACGCTAAGTCTATGTGCAAGCCGGGGCACCGTTCTGCTTCGTTTATAACTTACCTTAAGACACGCTTCATTCTAGAGTTAGGACCGGGTATTTATTTTGTACCCATACTGCACGGGATCGTTACGCAGTACAATGATTCGGAATTTGACATGTCAGTGGACAACAAAAGCACCCGACTTTCGCTAACTAATTGGTTTAAAAGGCAGCGCCTTGTTTAAATTTTTGAGGCCCCTGTCTCACGGTACCGATCCAAAATTTTCAACGTTGGTATGTCAATAATAACGCTGCCTCTCCTCAATGTTCGTTGTTTTAATAGTAGCATGTTATATAGGCCTATGCACTATAAAAAGTCAACCTCAGAATGTTTAAAACGATATTTAATTTGTTCATTTTACAATTTTTTCTTAAAATTGTACTACTGTAATCTGTGTTCTATTCCTCTCTGTGTTATATCGAATCTACAAACAAACAGTGTAAACATTTTAGACACAGTTTCTAGGACGAGTCAACATTTCAAAAGTATTTAATATCCTGTTAGAATATAGAAATATTTATATATAGTAGCCTACAGTAGTTAACAAGGAATATACTTGCATGAAAATTCTTATATATATATATATATATATATATGGGGGGGTGATGAAAGTCATCATTATATCATTCAAGTTCATTTCTCTTAATAAATCGATCGTTTCGGTACTGAAATTTTAAATTATTTAAAGATACTTTTATCGTAACATTTTGCAATGAACTCTTTATAATTATCAGTTCTGAACAATACCTTTCAGCAGATCCACCTGGCGCCCTAATTGGCAAGAATGCTCTCAGATTTCTCTGTTCGAGGTGGAAACACATATAGGCCCTAGATCCATTTACACTGCGTATGGCTATGCGCCCGATTCAGTGGCCAATGTGTGGTCTATCAGGGGTGGATAAGTCGATCGTCTGTGAAGCCAGACAGCATATAACACGTCATCAACGCTTTACTAGAGAAAGGAACTGAATATTTCCACCTCCAGCACCTATACCATTTTCTGCCCATGAACAATGCTGAAATTAATATTATAGCATACAAAATCATACCACTAATCAATTAAATTTTAGTTAAGATAATTAATTTAATTTTTTATTTTGGCTACGTGCTATGTGCTATTGTGTAGGCCTACATTTAGCACAGAATACGTAGTATCAGTGTAAGGGATGACTACACTTGAACAATGTGAAGCGTAATGAGCAATGAATCTCGTTAGTGTTTCTTTCTATCTGATTGCCTTTATTATCCGTCCAGGTATAACACCTGGAGTACCTGTCAGAACTAGGCTGGTTTTGCTAGCAAAGTTTAGTACCACATACAAACGCAAACATCCTCTGTGCACAGAAATAAGTAAGTAAAAAGAAGAAATTAGGCCCAGAGGTACGAAAGAAAATATATGAAAGTAATCGTTTCCTTAACCTCGATAATCCGTGGTATGTAACACAGAGTTTTGTCTTGTTTATATTGGTTAAACATGTATTTTCGGTGACATCTATTCGGAACAGAATTATATAAAACAGCAAAGTATTAAGCACCAGAAGCAGATATTAAGCTGCCTATAAGCTGTCTACTCCTGTACACGAGAATGTTGTGGTATTAGGGACTGTGAATAAGCTATACGTTTGTTAATCAAATGGTCAAAACACGCAACAAACATGTTCTTCTCCTTTATAAAGGAACGGAGTACGTTGATATGCAGGAAATATAAACAGTAGAGGCAGCAGAATTTTTGCAATGACTCTGAGAGACCTCTAGACGATATCAAGTTCTGACTGAACATCGAGTGTTAAAGACACTAGAACTGACGCTGACAAGTGAAGGCGAAAATCGGACGCAAATTGTACGCGCGCGTGCGTATGTGTTTGTGTAGAGATGCCTCTGCCTATTCATTGTTGATAACAAGTCACAGCTGAGACATGAACTTACACAGAATCGCACATTGCTGCTAACCATTACCGATATCGATGTTGGCAGACAAAACACGTTAGCTCCTGTTGCCTTTCTTCATTCATTAGGCCTACTGATAAAAAGTTTGGTAGATAATAATCTTACCCGTTAATACGGAGAGGTCATGCTTATTTAACTTGAATTTATGAACTTTAAAGATTCCGGCGGCTTGAGTTTCATGCCTGGCTTTATCATCCCCATTTATGTCCTTTTGGCATCAGAGGTGTAAGCGTCCTGTCTGGAGCAAGTGCCGATGAAGTATCCTTAACAGAGAAATGTTAAACTTGTTTGTACAAGCTGTGAACGCAAAACAATGTTTGAGTTGAGACTAGCCAGAAGGTATAAAAAAATTTACGTTCTTTTTTAGAAATTCAAAACGTTTAACGATTAATTTGACAGGATCATGACCTTCTCATATTGTCATATTTTTATGTTATGTACGCAATTATGCAATTTCCTGAAGTCAACAAATATAAATAGAAAGTTAAAAATGAAGATTTCTTAAACCTTATTAAGATCTATTGTAATATACTCAAGTGAGGCGTTGAGGTTGACAGCTAGGGAAGAGATCTTGGTTAAGCGATGCGAAAGAAAGATATTGTAAAGGATTTGTGATGCCAGGAAGAGGGGGGTAGAGAATACACACAAACGAAAAGCTGGCGACAATTTTCGGAGATAGTTACTGAGATCAAAAATATAATTATATTAAAAAATGTAATACGTGGGCAGCGGATGATGGACAATATAGCAGGGAAGAAAGTATTCAGTGGGAATTCATTTGATGGGAGAAGAAGGTGGAGAGCCGGAAAAGATGGGTAGAAGATGTCGAAGAAGACCGGTACCATAGACAAGCAGATAACCAAAGACGAGTAGTGTTGGAGTCCAGGCTCTACAGGATCATCATCATCATGATTTTGTACTGTATGCTTGGTGTTTTGGTAGTGTAGAAAGAATGAGTTTGAATCCTAACCATAATTACCAATGTTAACTGTTGAAAACTTAAAAATTTGCGTTCGCACGGAAAGGCTTAGCACGTGTATGTAAAGTCAGATACTCAGAAAAATTGCTTAATTCTGAATGTGTTTATCAAATAATACAACCTAAATTCAAGGAGGCATCTTTTTCAGCATCTATCGAATCAATAGAATGTCTCACGTGCCACTTCTTACTCACAATTGCGGTTATTATTAATATTATTGTTTCTTGACTAATAATGCTAGCGAGCACAGGACAGGCTAACCTGTTTCCTATTACGTTTACATAAAGATACGGTAGGGAGCAGAGTATTTGAGACGAAAGAACAAAATTAAGAAAGGCGAGGATAGTGTGGGAAGCTTATATAAAAGAGGAAGTGAACAAACATGAGCGGGAATAAGGCATAGAGTGAGTCGGAAAGGTATGTGTGAGAAGACAATAGGTACTATCACTCACTGTGTTCTGAAGGTAATATTACTGTATAGTTAGTGTATTATCTTTGTAATATGTAATATGATTGGCATAATGTACGTATGCATTTTGTTCCATGTAGGCCTTACACTCGCAAGGTAGACAGACTAAATGAATTATTATTATTGTTAATTGTAGTTTTTAATTTAGTATCTGTTGATTATTTCTTTCCGGGACTATTTTCCACTCACAGATCGTATGTAAGTGACGCAGTAAAGTCATTTATGTTGTAATATTATATAATATTTGTTAATATATAAAATTATTTGAACTCTGTCGTTAGTAATATACGGTTTTAATTACGTCATCGTACTGAAATGACAAGACGTATTGTATTTACGTGGCTGCCAATGTTTGTGTGTCGGATACTGTCACCCTTATGTTTAAGTGTGCAACTCAATTG
Organism: Magicicada septendecula; assembly: GCA_034769895.1. Taxonomy (NCBI): domain Eukaryota; kingdom Metazoa; phylum Arthropoda; class Insecta; order Hemiptera; family Cicadidae; genus Magicicada; species Magicicada septendecula. The sequence goes on from CM068376.1 coordinate 42,378,856, forward strand.
GTGGCGGGGTCAGCTGGCAGGTCAGAGGTCAACAAGGCTTCAGTGCCGTCGCTAATTCAGGCTTCTACTTCGCTATCGAGTCTGTCACTCCTTTACCTCGATAACGGTTCCGTCATGACTATTATGGTGGTTAGGGATGCAGGTCCTTCCTCAGAATAAAACATAAAACAGAATTTACCCCCATCTCACGTGAACATTAACAGATCGGGATTTTCAGTCTGTTTTGTATTTCAAAATAGCGTAATTAAAAAGTTGCTCAACATTTGGTGTCAACAAATGACGTTCCGCATTGATCTGGAATCTATTTAACATTATAAAAAAAATAAAAATAAAATAAATAATCACAATGTTGAAGAACTGGGTATGCGCGCAGAACCGAGATGTTTGGAGGGCTATCACGCTATGAGAAGGAGCCAGTCGAATCCGCTAGCGACTACCCGGATCCTTCTTATAAACTATTCGACATAGTTTGTAGATAAACGCTGTTGAATATTTATCGGAAACATTGAATTATTCAAGTTGGCCTTAAGACGTTTTTCCACGCTTTATGAAATATGTTGCGTGTAGGCAACTTCAGATCCAGAAAGTTGCATTCTCGTAAGTTATTCAGGCACGAATGTTCTCTTCTTCCTAAACCCCCCTTTCCTTGCAAGATATCTTGGTATTCATCTTCTCGCGTTGATATGACATTTTCGCAGTATAATTGTTAATATAATTTCTTTCTGTCCTTTTTATTTTGTTAGTGCTTAGTCCTGCATGATTTTCTTTACCTATGTTATTCTCCACAATTGCCAAATTTTTTTCCTAATGGCTATGTTTAGTTGTGCTAGTGCCTTGACAACATGGTCGTGTAGTACTTTATCGGAGCATGCATAGGCATTTGGTTAACTTCGAGGCATTTTTATGGTACAACGTTGAGTGCAAATTACTCTTCACTGGTATCCAAACTGCTTCCCACCAATGCTCTGTTCCTGCATATTATATTATGTACAATTTTCAGAAATAATTTAAGTTCATGAAACTTATTCAGCTTAATGCTTTGCATTTGTTTCCTTCGGAAGAGTCACAAATGTCGATAGCAATCACTCGTGTGGTTATAATTCCAGTTTATTAAACAGTGTTAAATAATTCTGCTAACACATTAACCGCTGTCAGTGTAAGGTACTTCGGTCTGAACTCGATGCTTTACTTCTCCCTGTTTAGTTATGTCTGCACCTTCGTCTTCTTGTGTGTTCAATTAATTTCTTGTCTTTCGTCTTTCTCTTCTACCTCCAGAATTATTTTTGTTTGTATCGCACTGTATGCGTTTCTGCTCGATTTACTGGTATCTTCCTTTGAGGTTTTAGTCATCGTTGCAGTCATTTGTACCCTTGGTTAAACTTTCCTTTAAGAGTTCTCTTTTTATTTTTGAAGTTTTAGAGTTTCATCAGTTATCCGTTCTTGTTTCCCTGTGGTTTTTCTCATTTCCAGGGTATCGATTCCATTAGTTCTAATTTAACATAGTGCAGTTTTCGTTGGTAACTCGTCACTTGTTAAATTTCATTAGGTTTTCCTGCTATTGAAGCCTACCTTGAGAGCATTTGTCTTACCTGTGCATTCGGAGTTAGCTTGCGAGCCTGGATGAAACGAGGAAACGTTAATTGATTTGACGGAGTCTGTGTACCAAACGTCATTACGGTGTAGCTTATCTAGATCCTATTTTATTTTATGTTGTTATCTTGTGGAGACTTTCTTGTGTAGTCTTCTATTTGGAAGACTCTACACAAGGAAGTTTTAGATGTTATAATAAGCTTTTCCTGTCATATCTGAATAGTCTTCCATCCATTTCGTTCCTTGACCCAAATGCATATTGCATCAAAATCTCCGAACATTTTTGAAACGTTCCTTGACTTTGTTGATTCTAACATTTTATTAATATTATTGTAAATTAATCTGCTTTCTCCGTCAACATTTTCTGCTTTAGGAGCGTATATTTGAATGATGTTAATTTTAAACTGGTTTGTTCATAACTGAAGAAGCACAAAGGAAAGAACTTGAGTCACTATTCGGTTTCTACATTATACCGTGTCACCGTATTCCGGCCCAGCTTTAAACGTACTACTCACATTCCGTGTACCAATTCTTAATAATCCCCGGAAATTATTTGCATCCTCTGGTCTGCCGTTTTGTTATCCATGGATTCTTGACTCAAAAAGAGCGGTTTCTCTATCGTTTGTCAAGTGACTCCAAGTATCGTTTGTCCGTTTTTAGAAATGGTTTCTCACCCCAAGGACAGTATGATGCCCTCCGAGGCGGCCGTTGGACAGCTTACACCGTCCTAATACACACAAATAAAGTCCCTGTACATTCCACACCATTTAGAGGCCGCGGTTCCCGTTTATCGAGGAGTTAGACCTTAAAGCATTTCCCAGTTTCAAATACTGTGGAGGGGGCAACAAATAAAACATATATGACAACAAAATACGACTGTGTCTGTGGACATTAAAACACACACTTCGTGCTGTATCTTTATCATTCAACCCGAAACTATACCAAACGGACAAACCAGTCGTAACTCATGTAGATAATTAATCCCATATTTTACATATTTATGAATTACCTACATTAACTTTATATTAAAAAATATTTCATAAAAGTTCCATATTTGTAGTTATAGGGAACATTTCGGAACACGAGCACATTTCCTGATTTAGGTTAAATGACGTAAGTAAAGCTTTCACGGCCGGGCTGTTTCCACTGCAGCTGCGGCAGTCATATTAAGTGGTCTTCTGTTCTGTTCATCTGCATCGTCATTTAGTCGTCACAGAAGCAGAACCGAAGACCATTGAAGATGACTGCCGCTGCTGTAGTCGAAAAGATTGGCTCTATACGAAGAGGACCACGGCCCAACAGCCCTGATAATAATTTTACTGAACGTAAGATACGTATCTCTAATAAAAAAGAGATAGCTTCACGGCCGGTGCCAACAGGCACACAGACTGCCTCGTGGACAGTTGAGAGTTGTGTCGCAATGAAATCACGGGTGACTACTTGGTGACGCGTATACTGCCAGACAGTAAAATGCTGAGGCACGTTTCAATAATAGTTATTTTCAAGCCACATTTCATACAAAAACTCTTCATAAATTCCTGAAAAATCTGATGGATCACAACGTTTGCTGGTATCAACGTACTGGGTGAAACCTGAGAACTGGAGGGCTGGAGACAATGGCGAAGAAAACGGAATGTAAACTATAACATTCCGTCCGTTACTGAACATTGATATCGTTTCTGTTTCCCAGACTCCATGACACAAAATTTTATTTTCAATCACAACAAACAACTGCGCGCTACCAAAATAAGCAGAATTTATAAAAATTTAAAACCTTCACAACGAGAATTTATTCTACGCATATAGGCCTATACTTTACACGAGGATGGATTATTAAATAGTTATCAATTTACAAAACTTTTATTAAATCAATTCCTTAAGTTTTCATATGATTAAAAACTTGTCAACCCTTGAATATAATAAGATAGGGGAGAGGGAGCGTACACCAGCAGCTGGGGGTACTTCCGGCCGGTGGTAATAACAACAATCGAGTGCCACTGCCACGTTCCCTATGAATCACATTACCTCTCTCACAGGTTAACTACCACTACTACTGATACTGATACTTCTACGACTACTGCCGTTACCGTTACTCTGATTCTAACATTTTTATAAATAATTAATCGATTTTCTTTTAAAGCATTTTGTACAATGAAAAACTATTGCCTGAGCCACAGAACGCTCATGTTTTAATCGAACGATCAAAGAGTTCCACAATCGTCAGGTGTACAATAATAGCCAGCGGAGGATTGTATTGCCGCGTAAGTGTCTTCTATCCGTAAATGTATAGGTTTGCCGCCTCTGATACGGATTCAGCAGTTTTTCAGGTCCAGCTACGTAGTCGTGACAATAATATTGAGGGGTTTCCCCCATTTATGAGGGGTGTTTGTGTTACAGCGCACAGTACAAATTTTACGAAAAAAAAAGCCTTCTCATTTTTATTCTGATTATTTCTTACTGTAGTCACTCATTACTCTTTCTATAGACGGTAGTGTGACCTATCTCCCAGCTGATTCCACTACCGCCTTATCCTATAGGTCATACTAGACATTTCCTTTGCTTCTACTGGCTGCTTTGTTCTCAGATGCGTTTACTATTATAATTTATTGTATCGAGTGCCTCACTTTGTTCTCCAATAACACGTTTTTTACTTTTCAGAAATTTATCTCTTAAAAAGGCTCGGTAGTCATGCAGGCTTTTTTTTTCAGAGGAGGAAAAAATCATTATGTCAGGAAACCTCCGATTGGTTTTCTGGTGTGTGGGACTCGCACCCACTGAAAAACCTCCAATTTTCAGGCAGGGACGCATCCCGGGATTACTATTCATATTCAGATGTCTCCTCGTACCTACACCTTGCTGTTCTTCTTTACCTCGTCGGTGGGCTTAAAACTGGCTTCTTCAGCCGCCACCTTGTCCCAGGCCTTTCTGCTCCAAAGCGTTACGCGTATGATGTTATCGCAAGTCATGGGGCTTATCTTCACCTCTAATCTTTGTATCTCCCAAACTCACAAAGAACGTGTGGTGGATATCGTCGAAGACTGAGTCATCAAAGACACACGCTCCGAATCTTCTAATCTTATACAGATACGCAGATAAACTATCCGTGCCTTGCAAGGAACTGTGTACCACTCGAATCTCCTGATCCTGCCTTAGCTGCCAGCGCCAGCGCCTCTTGCTTCTACGTTCCCGAGTTCTTCCTTCGTCTCGTAGACCCTCTTCCTCAGACGTGCAGCCTTTTCACTTCTTTAACTAAAATTCTTTCATTACTTACATTGGCTGCCAGATTTGCTCTACGACACATACATATCCAGGGAGCAGGGGAGTACTAGTCTCCTAAATATAGACTTGAAAAAGCAGTGTTTTCGTGGCTTTAAAATGTAAAAATAAAAATTTTGAAAAGAATCACATCAAATTAAGTAGCTATATTATCTACCTTGGAGGACTATGAATCGTTTAACGTTACACCAAACAATTTACTTTGTTAACATTTTAATTGCTGATTAAACAAACACAATGATGCAAAAAGCGGACCCTCCAAAACGTTTTGAAAATTTAGTTTACTGTTTTAGACAGTTACTTGAACACTCACTTCTATTTCTAGCTTCCATCTTCTGGGTTCTTATCGTTTGTCAAACGTATATTATAGTATTGCATACGGTAACGGTAAACTTCAATCGGTTTTATTTAATTTTGAAGAAAAAGGGATTAAACAAGTAATAAAGTCGGCACTCAACCTGACACCTCAGCCACCTGATTAGTCTTAAAGTAAGATAGGTTAGATGAAGTGGATGAATTCATTTCCTAGGATAGACCTATCTCAAGGATTGACCACTAAAGAAAGGACAGCAGGAGCTGAGTAGCGCAAGCTGAAAGTACTGTTTTCCAGAATGATCACAATGGTTATAATACCATGAATTACTATAGGTGAGTAGGCCTAAATATATTTGTAAATTGATTGTAATATTTACAGGTTCTACCAACTTTTTATGAAGCGTCTCTCAGGATACTTCGCAAAAATTAAAAAAACTTCACACGTCGAATGCTATACAATGAACCGGCGATGAATGCGCGTTGTCAGATCAATAAAGAGACGGAGAAAGAAAGCTGAAAGCTGTAGGAGAGCAAAGCTGATCACGTTTTGTAAAGAGTACCCCAGTTTGCTCGCAGACCGAAGCCGAACAAAAAAAAAGCTGCTAAGTAAAATGGCGGACAACGCGCTCCTTTTTTTTAAATTGAATCGAACGTGGGTGTGTTTTCGTAGTGACATTTCAATGGCTGCCGGCATTGTTACGAGCAGTAATCAAATAACGGTTACTTTGGGTCCGCAACGTTCCTCAGACTCCAGTACGCAGCTAACTGGCTGCACGCCGTAACCTGAATACGTTCATTATTAAGGAACCTCTAAAAAGGCCTTAATGATCTCTGGGACGCACTTCACACGCGTTTGAAATAAAATTAAGTGAATAAATAGGTTAGTAAGACTAAATGCGAAGACAAGAATGATGTCTTGTGATTAGCGCAGAGTATAGAATAAAAAACAATGAGAACAGAGTAATCTGCATCGGCTTAGTAAACGTTGTAAACTGTATAACCAAGGCCATATCGCAATTATAATTTGTACTGCATTTCTTCTTTGCTTTTATTGTTCTCGGAACTCAGGTTTCCTGACTTCGTCAAAGAGGATATATGCTGAACTATGCTCGCAGAGGACTAAATCTATCATATTTGTTCATCATTGGGTTGTAAGGTACCACCATAGGCTACAACATATGTTACGTGATTACAGAACATTCTCGGCTATTCCAGCGGAGCCCGGCTGTAATGTGTGTGCGCGGCTACATGTTGCTGTTACTTTGAGATGAAGGACAATTACGTGACACTTGTCTCGCGTCCGTAGCCGAGGTTGTTCTAGACTTCACCGGCCCGCGCGCACTGTGTTCAAGGCGGCAAGCAATTACGCTCTAGTGTTTTCTAGTAGTGTCGACGCGTATTATGGATTATTCTGGAACACTTGTGCTATCTATTTAAACACATAGTCACATGAATCGTATGTTTCAAGGTGTTTGTAACCAGCGGAAAATCGTGTCTTCCTACTCTCTTTCAAGTCGACTGCTTTTCACTTTTCAACATATGCTAAATTTATTATTTAGTATAAGACCTATTATTGTAGATTATTTAAACTTGTCTTTGACCTAAATAGCAATTTTTTAAAACTGACAAAACTTGGAAGTCAATTAATTACATTTAAAAACACACAAGCCGTTAAAATTTTTTGCTCCATTTTTGAAATTTTGCCGAATTTCGGGGGGGATATATCCCTTATATCCCCCCAGGTTCGCCCCTGCCTCTTGCTTCTGTTTCTATGGTGTTGCGGCACAGGCTGTTTGCTAGTTTTCGTACACAGTACAACAATAATGCATCAGCAGTTTGCTAACACTAGGGTTCCGCCTAACGTATATTTCAACAGTTGTTTTCGTTTAACGAAAAAATGTCAATAGCATGAAATTTTTAAAGGAAAATAGATCGATTTTACAGAGATAGATTGCTATACATACGATGTGAGTGTAGGGCGGTCGACACTATACGCGACAATTAAAATTGAAAATAAAATGTTTTAAAAGGATGATTCAATCGAAGTGAATGGGCAATAGCATCGATGAGCCGTAGTCAACTGTGTGACATCACAGTGCGAGGGAGTATCTAATTGGCTGTAATTGGTCTCAAGGTCATACGGCTCGCGATCTCATTCGTCACTTGACAACGTATACAAGTATTGTCCACTTGTGTCCATTCGTTTTCCGTAGCAACAGAGAATCGCTAGTGAAGTTGATGTAGTGGGTCATCTAAAGTATCCAGCGCCTGGAATTGTCTACAGTTTGTGTGAATAAATACTTTAATTGCAACATAAAAACTGAGGGCCCAGAGACTTTACTGCGGTAAATAATAATAAGTTGGGTCGTTTATCACATATATTGGGGTGATCAATGCAGTTTTGGCTCTTGGTAGTTTATGTAATTGTAAGATTTCGTAACAACTGAGGTCCATGATACCACTCACTGGTTCTTACAGCGCTTATTAATGTACCATGAGCTGTAAGGCCTATCTCGTGTTGGGTATTCTTATTCCACGCATTCATAACAACCGAGGTCCCTGATACTTCCTACTGCAGTAATTAATGTACTCCTTCGTTTATCACTTGTTGTTAGAGTGTCCAGTATATTTGTGACTCCTGGTACTCTCTATAGTTTGATTTAATTGCAAACTTACGTTACAAATAAGGTCCCTGATACAACTAACTAGTTACTATTTCTTTTATGAATTTGCTAACTGCTATAATTTTTTATTGTTCGACTAAACTTTTCGTCATTACTGACATCTTCAGGTCTTAAACAACCAATGACGAAAAGCTTAGTCGAACAATAAAAAATTATAGCAGTTAGCAAATTCATAAAAGAAATAGTAAGGATGGCTGCTAATTTAAACAATACGAAGAATAACTAGTTACTACTGCGATAATTAATGCGATTAGAGAAATTTGTTCCGATGAGGACGTGCCCATCTGTGTGGAGTTTTTGTTATATAGATGAAATATGATTAATCTCTATAGACTGCTAGAGGTGGTTTGTACAACACATGGTAGTTTGTAGTTTCCACTCCCAATTTTTTTTGTTTTAAATTAAAGAAATGTTTATAATAAATCTTAAAAATAACGACAACTGTTGCTTTGTCGTTAAATAACAGGTTCGCATATCGAGCGTGTTAATTTTCGTTCCTTAAACCGAGAAAATAAATTTAATTTTCAAAATATTTATTTTCCTACATGTTTCAATAAAATTTATCTTTTGAAAACCTAGTAGATGGTGTGTAGCAAGAAATGACTCACTAGTTCTTACCGCGATAATGTACCTACTAGTCTTTGTGGGTGGAAAAGCAAGTTCTTCCAGACTGCATGAATGTTCAAATCACCATACCATGGAATTAGATTACTAGCGTTGTATAAACTTCGGAGTGAAATACTTTGCAATTTATATTCTTAGTGACTAGTAAACAGTTTTCTTTTTACTTCATAACTGTTCAAAACTGTCCCCTCCCCCCGGAGATCCGATTGAGCCATGATGATATTACTAGAGATATCTAAACGATCTTTAATGTAATGGTTTCTGGTTGCCTTCTGCATCCCAATGTCGTTCACTAGTAACTAGTTCATCCGTCTTCGGGGCCGATTTCTCAACCACAGGGCAATGGACAGAGTGTCAGAAAGCAGCCATAGATATGGTCTAGACATCAATGTTAATAAAACGAAGCTAATGATTGTATCTAAGAACAAGTTCACAAACTGCAGCCAAAGGCCAGTTGAACATGTAAGCCAATTCACATATCTTGGTACTATAGTCAATGAACAATTGGACCACTCTCAAGAAATAAAGAGCAGAATTGAAAAGGCAAGAGCAGTGTACACTAGAATGAGCAGGTTATTCAAAAGTCACAATTTAACAATAAACAAAAAGATGAGACTTCTACGCTGCTACGTATTCTCGTTCCGATTCTACTGTGTTGGTTGGGATAGGGAAGTCATTAACACAGTGAAGATAAGAAAGCTTCAGTATCTGGGACATCTCGTGAGAAATGAACAGAGATTTTAGTTATTGCAGTCCATACTACAGGGAAAACTACTTGGAAAGAGAGGATTGGGCGACCGAGAATAACCTATCATGGCTGAGAAATTTAAGGACCTGGTTTGGCATGAATACAACTGACTTATTCCGTGCAGCAGTACAGAAAGTTAAAATAATCTGTATGATATCAAACATCCGAAACGGATAGGAACTCTCAGAAGAAGAAGAAGAAGAAGAAGAAGAAGAAGAAGAAGAAGAAGAAGAAGAAGAAGTAAACAGTGTGTTGAGGTTGGTTAGCATGTCCAATATTTTTTTGGTTTCTGGTATGTTTCTGTAATTTGTGGTACCAATATTTACTTTAAGAAATATATTTCGTTGCAGACATGCCTGAGTTCCCTCATAATGAATTAACCGAAGTTATATCAACGATTTTCATGTACTGAATTTTTTTTAAATTCTTTGTGTTCAGAGATTTGTTTTTCAATTCTTTCGTTTATACGACCATGATGACGATGAAGACGACGACGAAGATGATGATTCTTATCGTCGTTAATATCATCATCATAGGATTAATTATAAACATTAAATACAGGTTTCATTAATTCAGAGATGTTAAGAGACCATTACAACACAATCATAAAGAAAGAGACATAGCAATTTCAGAAGTGAAGTCCGTCAAGGATCATCGTGTACCCGGGTAGCTACGGAACTACCCGATTGTAGCCCCTCATCAGTACATATTTTGACAAAGATGGTACCAAAATTGATATATTTATAAAAAATTGTAATTTTTATAATAACTAAAACAATAATTTTTATTTTTACTTTCCTGTTTTATGACTTTATACGTATTGTAATTAACTGACGTACTTTCACACGCGCCTGTCCACCGGCCCAATGATTTAATTGGTGAGCATCCGAAGGTAGCTGATCCTCAACGATTATGTAATTTAATCTAATATTGTACTACGTCAGGCAATACAATATTAGGCCTAATATTGATAACAGAAAGTTGATAATTTTATTTTTATCTCAACGACTTGAAGTTAATAAATACGAGTAATCTAACCTAGCCTAACCTATCCTACAATGTAAAATAGTTGTAGACTGAATTGCACGGAGGGCCGAATCCATTGCACCCGATAATGAAATGTAAGGGACAGTGCCTTCAGGGAGTAGCCGCGAGAGATAATAGACTACGCGATTTTATTTGTTACAAATTATTTGAGTCATCTACAGGTCAGGAAAGACTTAGCAATTAATGTTAACTTTTAATTGAGTATGATAGACTATTACGTCATAATTAGACTTACGAAAGACTATCGACAATTTGGACCGTCTCGAAGCAAGAAAGGGACAGTCAAATGTATAAAATACTTGAATACTTGCATTATGATATAAAATGCTAGTCATTTCTTCTTTTCCTTATGTTCAAATTCAACCAGTGTTACAAAATACTTTATTTTAATTTCCAATACTTTATTTCATTTTAATTTTGTATGTTCATTAATATTTTACGTTCAGTTAGCCACGTATGTCACTTTATTGAGTTTTAAAATCCCTTTTAGCTGGATATTTGAAGTACAACTACATTTTACTCCAGACAAATTATAATATTTATAAATATTTAATACAAATAGACGATACCATTTTTCAATTTTCCAAAAGACGCTTCCACGAATTTCTGGCTTTGGCCAGGGCGGAAAATTTTATTTACACTGTCGTGTGTGTCTGTGTCTATGTTCATGTGTACACATGTTCATATATGATTGCATCATCAGTTGTCAAGTGAATCCATTATTACAATATAATTCTGAATATGTGTCTCAAATTAAATAACACATAATATGTCTGTACTTGACTTGGAATGTGAACATTATAGAGCTCCGTTTAATAACATTCACTCCTGCTATCCGGACAAACGTTGGCCTCGTAAAAAATAGACCGGAAACGGAAGAACACGTGTTGGCACGCGCTCACCCTCTTAAAAAAGCGGAACAATTGACATTTCAAAATTTATTGTTATGTTCTGAAAGGCGGACCAAACGGTTGTCGCCTAACGTCAGCATCGCAGATTGGAATTATCGGCCGTGAAGTCGAGAAACGGTAGGGTCTAGCAGAAACGTCACAGAGTGCGTCGCGTGACGGTAATAATAACATTGACGTTTGTTTACGTACACTACGATTGTTTGAATGTTTGAAATCGTTCTTAGGAGTAAACACAATATTTAACACATGTCACAACTGACTACAAAGTTGTCTAAAGAGATGGTAGATTTTCAGTGGGGGGTGTCAAAATAACTACTCTTGTCTTTCCAGAGGTTTTATATTGTTCTTCTCAATTTAATAATACATTGTAATACACAAATTTTTATGTAAATAAAAATTATTAGAAAATGGAAGTAGACGAAGTTAAGTCCTAACACTACATACTGAACGTTTTATCTGTTCTTTAGTTCTGTAACAGAGTAACCCCTTTGTTATTGTAAAACCAGTCTTTCTTTGCTGGGCTGTTAAGCCGCGATACAAGGTCCGCATATGGAGATCTCAACTGGAACTATGCGATCTGATGTTTCACGTGAACTTTTGTGAAATTGGAGCGGCCCAATGCAAAAATATCTTCTTCTGTCTCTCAATATTCTTTTATACTTCTTATCAAAATAGAAATGTGTACAAGTGGGATGAAATAACACTAAGAAAGCTTAACATTAAGGAAGCTTTGGGGCAAATGAAAAATAGCAAATCCAGATGAAACTGTAGAACTGATCAAATATGGTGCCTTATTTTGGAACTCAGAAGGTTGCATCGCTTAAATCAATGCTGGAAAACGGAAGAAATACCGACTACATGGAATACAGCATAGATAATATCACTTTATAAAAAGGAAGACCGAAACCAATGTGAGAATTACAGAGGAATTATGCTTAATGTATGTACAGAGGATTACTTAATGCTGCGTACAAAGTATATGCCCGAATAGTGAATAATCGACTAAAGAAGATAACTGACACCCTATTGCTAGAAGAATAAAACGGATTTAGGAAAGGAAGATCCTGTATGGGCAATGCCACAATAATAAGACAGATAGAAAGGAGGAGGGAATATAATCTGAAAACTCACATTGGTTTCATTGATTACGAGAAAGCCTTCGATCGGGTCAACAGAAAGAACTATGGGAAATTATGGATAGACCCAAACACTTGATAGGAGTTATTCAAGGGCTATGCTAACATACTAGAACACTGGAGAATGTAAAACTGCACCTATAACAATTAATAAAGGGGTTCGACAAGAGTGTAGCTTATCTCCCTCTCTATTTAATATATATATATATATATATATATATATATATATATATATTGTAGCATGACAGATAATCCACTTAAATAGATTACCATATGATCATTAGTAAAAATCAATTATATGGAATATCCAGAAAAATCCAAATGAGAACCAAATAAAAATCACAATAAATTACCACCATAACAAGAAAAAGTAAATATAAAGAAAAAACTCTGCAACAAAAATAAATGTACAACAAAATAAAACCCCAAAAAACTAAAATTAAAATAAGAATAATACCCAGGTAGGATAGGAGTAGGTAAGGAAGATACCCAGACCAAATAAACGAACCAGAATAAACAAGAATAAATAATAATGAAGAAACCAAGAACGAAAAAGGAAGAGACCCAGAACAAAGAAAAATAATAATAACAAAATGGTACTGAAGAAACCAAGAATGAAGAAGGAAGATATCCAGAACAAACCAATATACCTAATGAACAGGGACAAGTTTGAAGATAACATGTAATAGAGGAAGTAGAATACGACCAATACCCAAAAAAAACCCAATAGGGAGAAAACAAAAACCCCAAAAGAAAGTAAATGTCACTATTGAAAGTATAACACCCCAAAAAAACAGAAACTCATGTAAAATAAATAAAAACAAAAGTGTTTAAAGTGCTAATTAGAAGTGCACCCAAGAAAGTTATTGTATAATTAATAAAGACAAATCTTAACAGTTCCCCCATGATTAAACAATTTGATATTATAAAACTATGAAAAGTACTAGTGATAGTATCAAGAAATAACAGGGGACAAGTGCAAGTTATTATATTATAATAAATAAACTTTGAGAAAGTACATTAAATACTCTACCTTTAAATAACTTTAAGAGTTTTAATATAGTATCATGAGTGCTATTTAATAAAATAGCATGGTGAAAGAGCAATGACTACTCTTTCTAATAAAATGCCACTATATATGTAATAACATTCAATGGAGTGAATAATATAAATAGAGAGCTGGGAGTTAATCCATAAAGTGACAAAGGATACATCCCTAAAGTTAAGGAAAAACAGATAAGACTGTACCCAAATAGTTTTAAGTAAGTGTTAAAAATTAATGGAACAGAGATGTTAGGTTCCAATTACCATAAATGAACTCTATGCATAAGGTTTGGAAATAGAGATTAATTCTTATATTTATAAAATGTTATTATGTTTACTAGTTTGAATTAGGAATGCAATGTCTGAATGTGGATACCATTCTTATATAATAAAATGTTTTTAGGAGTTACTGTAAGTAATCAGTACAAAAAAGGGTATGAATTTAAATACCATATTTAATGTCAAATAATTGTTATGTTTTAATTGTTTAAAGTCAATACTAAATGTTATTGTAGTAAAAGAAGGAATTATTAATGAATATTATATTAGAATAGAAGGTCAGAAAAGGGTATAAACTAACTGTATTATTAAAAACTTTGTAGGTAACAACAGATAAAATCTAGGCCAAATAGTAAATCTAAACTACATAATAATTGACAAATCTAGTCCTATAAACCAACTAAACTGATGAAATTTATGCAAGATAAACCCATCACAAAGTAATATAATGTAATTTATACTATAAAAAGATATTATCAGAAAATAGGTAAAATTATGAATAAAAATGCAAAGGTATTAACTAAAATTTTAGAGGAGGAGTCATAGATAAATGAATTATATTTAAAAAAATAATTAATGGACAAAATTGCAAGAAATTAAGGAAAGATGAACAATTATATCAATCTGAGATTCAGTATAATAATAATTATATCAGATAAAATGGCTAATATTTGGACAAGAACAGGAAACAAAAATTTAAGCCTACTTTTCCAAAATGAAAGAAATATAACTTTTTAAAATAAAAACTTTGTAAAACTATATTAATTAGTATCAAAATAAGCAAAATAGATTAAAGAAACCGATTATGTATATAGTATTTCATAAAATTAAATTATAAGGAAAACACTTTCAGTGATATAAAGTATTTAATAAAGGTGTATCGGAAGCCAAGGCAATTTGAAACAATGTATGATGTATATTAAATTAGCTAAGAATTTCAGGAGACGAAGGAAATGAGAACAGTTAATTATTATCCGTTGAAGCGAACACTTGAACGACGTTTTGCTCCGATTAACCTATATAAGAATCAGAAATGGCGTGCGAGAAATAAATCGAGTTCAGTGAAAATTTGTAATTTTTCTAATTTTGACTCTTATCTTTCGAAACAGTGAGCACAAACAATAAAACAATTAAACTACAATAAAACAGAACCAAATACGCCTAAATTATTAAATTAACACCATCACAAATAATTATTACGGACGAAACAAAAAGTGTTAAGTACGACCTATTTAACCAAAGTGAAGTAGACATTATCACACACATTTAAACAAAGTGAACTAAGAAACACTGCACCAGGAACACTCAATTAACTCCAGAACGAATATCCACAATTGCGGAGACGAGGAATCGGTGAAAAGGCATAATTTATTGCAAGAAATATTTGTCGAGGTGACTGACGTTAACCTACGCAGTCGTCAGGCGGCCATTTTGTCTTCCCAGCATCCTATGCGAATTGGAAAAAATGAACATCGAGTCTTCACTGGTTCGAATATTATAATATATAAACTTTCAATATTGATTAATAACCTTGTAATTTTTAGTTTTAAAACTTTTAATTGTAAGTGTTATACTTTCATGGGCCTACCCTTCTCTGGCTATTTATAAAATAACCGTTAAAAGAACAAATATTTTATATACACTATTCATGTAAATTTTTTATCGACCGGCCCTGAGTAATGAGTCGATACTGTTGTCAATAATCGATTAACAATCGATCTATCTAATAATTGTTAATAAATCATATAATTCTGCAAATTGGTTGAAATTTAATTTAAATATAATTAAAAATAAGTTAATTCAAGATCACGGACTATCCGAAAGGCGGTATTTACAAAGGAATAAGGAGCATATTGAAGAAGAAGAAGAACCGTCTATCGACTAGTACCGGAGTTAACTATATTAATGCAGGAGTTATTCAGAGAAAGTGACACAACAACATAAACAACCATAAAATAATTAAAATTTTTACGCAATACAGTTACGAAAATTATTTATTAAATACATACAACAAAAATCACGAAAACAAATATTTTTCAGAAAACAAAATTGTTTTATTGAAATAAAATGTTTTTATTTCAAATTTTAATATTATTATTATTTTGTAAGATACGTTATAAAATTGGCGAACCCAACAGTGGGACTTAACGTAGACACACGTAAACGTTACAAAATTGGCGTCCAACTAAAGGGCTTCAATTAGTGATTGAACGGATAATATAACTTCCCAATTACTAATTCAAGCTTGGCAGCGGTTATCCAGCCAGAGAAACAGGAAAAATGCAACGGCGTGCGACTTCAAAGAAAAGGGCGGCGGAGGCCGAAAAAGAAATTAATATGGAGGATAAGGAGGCAACGCCGGTGGAGGACGTAGAAACGTTATTACCCCCAATGGAACCAAAACCACCAGCACAACCAAAGGAACAACCGGAAATGCCCACACAAACAGGGGAAATTAATGTCCGGGAGGAACAATTAGAAAAGCCCACACGAGCGGAGAACGGGAACATACAGGAGATGCTCAGGATAATGATGGAGAAAATGGACGAAACCAGTAAGAAGATGGAAGGAATAAACAAAAACATAGAGGCAACAAAAGAAGAATTGAAGGAGGACAACCAAGCAACAAAAGAAGAATTGAAGAAGGACAACCAAGCAACAAAAGAAGAATTGAAGAAGGACAACCAAGCAACAAAGGAAGAATTGAAAAAAGACAGCCAATTCATAAAGGAAGAATTAGGAGAATTAATCAACAAATCGAAAGGACCAATAAGAAAATAGAGGAAAACAACAAGAAAATGGAGGAGAAGATGGGGGAGAAGTTGGAAGAATTTAGAGAGGATAACTAACTATTAAGGGAAGAATTAAGGGAGGTTAACCAGGAGAATCTAGACAAGTTAGACGAACGAATGGGATTATTAAGAGAAGAAATGAGCAAAGAACTCAAGGATAATAAGAAATCTATAAATAAAAAGTTGGAAGAAGAAACAATAATTATAAACCAACAGATCAGAGAAGTTGATGAAAGATGTCGGCTAACTGAAGGGGAAGTACAAGAATTCAAGGAAGTGGTAAACACCAAGGTCACGAATATCGAAGAATATAGTCGCAAGAAGGCAGAAGAGAACCGAAAGGAAAGCCAGGAAGAACTAAGTAAAGTACGTAACCAAATTACTGAAAGGTGCGACGGAATGGAGGTAGTGATGACGAACATCACCGGTCAAGTGCGGCAGAGCCAGGAGGAAATGGAAGCAATTCGGAACCGACCAACCAACTTCACAAATATCCCCATCAACGAAAATAGGGAATGGCTGAACTTCCGCCAATATAAAAGGAAGCCAATGGAGTTCTTGGCCCGGATCGAGGAGTACATGGCCAAACATAGAGGCAATAGGTGGCTAAATAATCGAGAGCTGTTGGACGAGTCATTCCGTGAAATGACGGACAACTGGTGGATGGCAAACCGGAGTGAGATAGAGGATTACCAGCAATTTAAGAATTTGTTCAAGGCGAAGTTTTGGTCGGAGACCACCCAAAATTTAATACGGGACAACATCTGCCATACAAGACACAATTGGGTAATACGATGGCCGCGTACTTCCTTGGGAAGGTATGTCTGGCGAAGCACCTGGAACCGGCCATACCAGAAGAATACCTTGTAAATAAACTCTCATATCATTATGATGAAGAAGTCATACGAGCAAGAAGGGGTAGCCAAATAAAGACCATCCAGGCGATGACGGAACTATTAGAAAACTACGAGAATGAGGAATACTGTCGGCAAAGCAGAAGAAGGAATGAGCGGCCAGAATTCCGAAGTAATCCGTACCCGAACAACAATAATCATCAGACAGCAGTGGGTTCCAAGGGAACCGATATAATCCCAATTATAATAATCATAATAATACCAACAGTAGTAATAATAATAATAGTAATAACGGTCCCATGAACCAAAATATCAACAGGAATAATAACGGGTACCCCGGTAATCGAACCAATTATTACTCAAATCCAAATGTAAATAGCCAGAGAAACCCAAACCATACTAATAATACCGAACGGTATTATAATAACAATAGGGGTTACCCAACTAACAATACCAATAACAACAACAGGTTCTCCCGACCCCGGGTAAATTTTATACGCGCCGAAGGAAACAGCCAACGCAGATACAACCATCAACGGCGGAATAGTTTCCATGAATATGAAGACCGACGCAGAAGCCGAGAACGGGATAGTTCAAGGTATAATCCGCCTAGACGAAGTACCGTCTAGATGACCCAGAGCGCAAACCAACTAGAGAACAACTATTCGAACAGCGAACGGAACGGCTGGAACCCACTCAAGGTTTCCCGACTGACGCCTCAGTTGGTCCAAACAATAATAACCAAGAAAATGAGAATTTAAACGGGAGGAGGCAGTAATAAATAATCAGGACCTTTTACTGCTCCTATCTCCTGGGTATCAAAGAGAGTTGCCAAGAGCAACTAATAATAACAATATTACAATTATTAGTTGTAATTATTTAAAAAACATACGAAACGAACTATTGGAGGACGACACTCGCGTCCATAGTATAAATAATGAAATAATTTACATTAATGCAGAAATAGAAGGAATCTTCGCACAGCTAATGATTGATACAGGTGCAAATGTATCTATTATTAACTCAACAGAATTGGAGAGAATCCAAGAGAAATATGGTCAATTATTGCCGACTTTACCAATAAATAATATCGTATTAATAGGTGCCACTGGTCGCCAAAACAAGACTATCCGAAAGCAAGTATCGTTAAACGTGATTAGCAAGGGTATAGCAATAAACATGATATTCCTAATTGCGGCAGGATTACCCTTTAATATATGAGTGGGATGCGATGTGCTGAGAAAAAACTCTGCTATCATCGATTTACGCTCAGAGAAAGTATCGCTGTTTAGCGGAGGTCTGACCTGGACGGCCGATTTAGTCGGTAGCGAGATAGTACTTCCCAGCAGTATCCACCAGCAAATTCGTA
The DNA here is from genome assembly GCA_034769895.1 of Magicicada septendecula. Classification (NCBI taxonomy): domain Eukaryota; kingdom Metazoa; phylum Arthropoda; class Insecta; order Hemiptera; family Cicadidae; genus Magicicada; species Magicicada septendecula. The sequence goes on from CM068376.1 coordinate 42,397,525, forward strand.
ACATCAACTATATGGAAGGTAACTCCATCATTAACCCCATAATATACAACACGGACGAAGGTTTATGGTCCCAAAAGATACAAGAAATAAGGGATTTCCGGAGCAGAATTACTAGGGAGAAATTGCTCATTAACCAAGCGAATCAGTTGATCAGAATTTATGAAAAGTACCGCTCAGTATTTTCGGACGAGCCAGGTAAGGTAAAAAATTACCAATGTACCCTTAAATTCAGAGATACAGTGGAGTTTAATAGAAAATCATACCCTATTGCGCATTCACGAAAGGAGGCTGTAAGAGCGGAAATAAACCGGATGATTAATAGTGACATCATAGAAAATAGCCAATCTCCGTACTCCAGCCCTATCGTGGCTATTCCCAAGAAAAACGGCCAAGTCCGGCTTTGCTTGGATACGCGGGAAATAAACAAAAAGATAATAAATGATAGAACATCGCCCGGTGAGATAGAAGAAATCCTGAAACGATTCCACGGTACCAAGTACTTTAGTACCTGGGACACGGTGTGCGGTTACTGGCAGGTGGAGTTACACCCACGGAGTCGCCAGTATCTGGCTTTCATATTCGAGGGGCGCAATTACCAATTCAAAAGACTGCCCTTCGGACTCGTAAACTCAGTTGCCATCTTTGTGACCTGCATGGACCAGATATTGGGACAGGAAGCACTTCAGTTTACCACCGTGTATGTAGACGATCTACTAGTAACCTCAGAAACGTGGGATACTAGTAACCTCAGAAACGTGGGAGGAACACTGCTACCGTGTGGAACACGTGCTTGAGAAGTTATCTGTCAGTAACGTCACGCTGAAGTTAGAAAAGTCCAAGTTCATTGCCAGAGAAGTTCAATTCTTGGGTTTTAACTTGGACGACCAAGGAATCTCACCGTCGGCAGAAAAGGTGGAAGCGATCCAGAAATTCCCGGCACCCAAAAACAGAAAGCAATTACAGTCATTCCTGGGACTCTGTAATTATTATCGCAAGTTCCAGGAACAATATTCGGAATTAACCGCAAGATTTCAAACACAATTGTCATCAAAAATTAAATGGATATGGTGTCAAGAGCAGGATGTGATTTTCCAACTTATTAAGGACAAATTTCTGGCAACAATAATACTTCGCCACCCAAATTTCTAAACTACCATTTTTCATGAACTGCGATGCCAGCAACATCAGCCTGGGAACGACATTATATCAAGAAGACGAGAAGGGTCAACACCAAGTAATTAGCTTCGCTAGCAGATCTTTGAACCAGTGCGAGAAGAACTACACTGTAACTGAAAAGGAATTACTGAGCGTAGTATTCGCTTGCGGTAAGTTCCGCACTTACATCTTGGGTTACCCGGTTACCGTCCGAACAGACCATAAATCAATTTCGTTCCTAAAAAGCTGCAAATTGAATCATGGCAGACTAACAAGGTGGATACTTGCCCTTCAAGAATACCATCTAAAATGGGAATGCATCCCAGGTAAAAAGAATGTCGTAGCCGATGTGTTATCACGTGTCAATGTGGAAGAGCAAACTTTCGAAGGGGAGAAGGAAAGCGTAACAATATACCATCTTCTTAGCACCAGAGCCGACTTAACAACATTATTAACAAATATGAGCACCCACCAACAAGCAGACCCGAAATTAAGAAACCTTAAAACTCGATTAGAAGAAGGAGACGAAACCGTTGCTCAATATTACCAACTAAACAAACAAATCTTGTTCGTTAAAACCTCACTGAAGCAGGAGACCTGGAAGGTGGTTGTTCCAACCCAGATCGAAAAAGAAATAATAGTAAACTACCACATACGATATGGGCATATGGGCGCCTTAAAGGTGATAAAAGCTCTGGAGGAGAGCTGCCAGATAAAAAACATAAACAGGAAGGTCCGAATGTATATTAAAAGCTGTAAAATCTGCCAGCTCGTAAAAACAAACAACGAGAAGAAGGAAGGTGTTATGATTCCTATAACCTCCCAGGCTAAATTGGAGAAGGTATTCCTAGACATCTGCGGACCATTTCCCCGTAGTGGCGGTCGACACCAATATCGATACCTAATAATCGTAATGGACCACTTCACAAAGTTTGTTAAGCTATACTCTACTAATCGGGCAACTACCCGGAAAATTCTGGGGATATTAACGGAGCAGTATATCCCAAACATGGGGAAACCATCTTCGATCATCACTGATCATGGAACCCAGTTTAAGGGTAGAAAATGGCGGGATACCCTATTATCAATGGGCGTTCGTACATACAAAACCTCGGTCTACCACCCGAGCAGTAATCCGGCAGGCAGGGTGTTACGAGAAGTGGGGAGGATCCTAAGAACTTATTGTCACCATCAACAGAAAAGGTGGCAAGACTATCTAGAAGCCACTGAGGAATTCCTCAACTTGGCATACCATCCAGCTATAGGAATTACCCCATACTCCGCCATGTACGAAAAACCACCCTCACGAGAGATCGAAGAAATCCTAGAGCTCCCTATAAATAATATTTACAAATTTGACAAGGTAAAGTTCTACAACAAGGTGGCCGAAGACCAGGAAAAACGGCACAATAAGTATCGAAAGGCTAGTGGTAAAATAATAACTTATGAAAAGGGAGAAAAAATCTTATTAAAAAATCGTGAACTACCCAGCACACTGGAAGGAATAACGAAGAAGTTATTGCTGTTATACACAGGACCATATGTAATCTCCAATATAAAAACAATAATACTTATGAAGTAAAGGAAATGGATTCAGAAAGGATCAAAGGTGTATATAACCAGACTTCCATGAAAAAATATTATGAGTAATTGGATGTATATAAAAGATTAAAAAAAAAAAAAAAAAAAAATGAAAACCAAATTCTAAAAAATAAGTAAGCACATCTTACTACCAAATATTTATGAAACGACTTTTGAAATAAAGAAAAAGAAAAAGAATTTTGAAAAAAAAAACCAAATTCTAAAAAATAAGTAAGCACATCTTACTACCAAATATTTATGAAACGACTTTTGAAATAAAGAAAAAGAAAAGGAATTTTGAAATAAAATAATTTCAAAAAACTAAGTAAGCACATCTTACTACCAAATATTTATGAAACGACTTTTGAAATAAAGAAAAAGAAAAAGAAATTTTGAATAATAAAACAAAATTCTAAAAACTAAGTAAGCACATCTTACTACCAAATATTTATGAAACGACTTTTGAAATAAAGAAAAAGGAAAGGAATTTTGAAATAAAAACAAATAAATTCAAAAAACCAAGTAAGTACAACTTACTACCAAATATTTATGAAACTCAGTCAAAAAACCAAAGAAAAGGAAGAGAAGTTAGAAAAAATTAACTAAATTTAAAAAAAAGTAAGCACAGCTTACTACCAACTATTTATGAAACTCAAATCATGGAATATAAAAGAAAAGAAAAATGAATTTTGAAGAATAGCCACAGCATTCAAAAGGAAGAGTAAGTTTACATTACAAACAATTATATGTGGAACCAATTATGAAAAAATTTTGAGAATAGAGAAATGGAAGTAAGAACCACTGATACAATTAAAATGAATAAACTTATTGTGAAGTAAAAATAATAAGACTTTTACGCAATATAAGCAGAGACAATGACCACATAAAATGATAATTTAAGAGTTCATTTGGATAAAACGCAAGAGCGGAATAAAATTTTGAAAAGGGAAGAAATATATATATATATATATATATATATATTTTAATAAATCCATAATAAGAATATGATCATACAATAAAGATCAATTATAAGACGGACAATGAAAAGAGTAATTGCAAGAACATAAAACTAGTGGAACGATTCATAAGAATTAAGAAAAAAAAAATAAATAAAATTATGCTACCAATGACCAGAAGAAGATTGTAATAACAGTCAAGGAATAACAGAGAATTAAAATAAAAAAACTTTACACTGAATAACAAGTGATAATTATATTAAAACAGCTTCCAACCATAATAAGAAATAATATACCAGCAGAGCTAACCATTGAGAAAAATAACTGAGATAGAAAATAACTGAAATAGAAATATTAACAGATCTGAGCAAATACGAAGTGAAGTATCCAAAGATATTTTTTTTTTTTATTTATAGTCATAAGGTGGACTATTCTTATATAATTTTTATTAATAACTGTCTGTAGATAAGTCCAGCAGTATTATTATGTTTTGAGCAGAGATGATTTGCCTCTGGCCTCAATAAATGACGTAGTATGGGCAGCAGAGTATGTAGCCTACAGTGCCCCTCTGAACTGCCCCAGCTCACGTGTTAGGGAATGTTAGGGAATAAATATCCCAAGGATAAAGAACCAAGTTAAGAAAAAATGAAAAATAAAAAATAGTGAACCTCAGATGACTATTACTATCAAGGAAAATCAAGTTAATAATGAAATATAGGTAAGCTCAAAAATAAAGAAGCAAAAATTTAGAAATGGGAAGGAAGTAAAGAAATGTAATTTATAATAAATATCAGAAGCAATTATTTCAGACAAACCAAGTATGATCTGAACTAATCACTTCTGGAGGAGAGCAATTTGTAGCATGACAGATAATCCACTTAAACAGATTACCATATGGTCATTAGTAAAAATCAATTATATGGAATATCCAGAAAAATCTTAACGTGGGGCTTAACGTAGACACACGTAAACGTTACAATATATATATATATATAGACAATAAGTAAACCCCGGAATTACATTGACACCATCCAGTCAGTTTATCAATACAGTGTTATTTGCGGATGATCAGGTTATTATCCAAAAAACAGAAAAGATCTCCAGTTAGCAGTTTTCCAAAATATGCAAAGAATATAATCTTAGAATATCAACCCAGAAAACAAAAGTTGTGACCTTTAGAGAAAAGCATCCGATATGTTCCAAGATAATTATAAACAATCAGGGTATAGAACAGGTAGGCTATCTTGTTTCAATTTTCTAGGGTGCGATGTAACTTGTGAGAATGACAGCGACATCGATATAAAAATAAATCGTTTCACTTGATGTGTGGCACTATACACAGAACGCTTGGAAATAAGCCGAGGAAAGACACCAAGATAAAATTGTATAAAGTAACGGTAACACCTGTTTTAACACATGGAATTTAAACTTGGACGATGACGAGAAATAATGAACGAAGAATACAAACAAGTGCAATGGAGTTCTTGAGGAAAACCAAATATTGCATCCTTAGAGATCAAATACGAAATAAAGATATAAGAACTGAGCTAAATGAATATTCTATGGCCAGCAAAATAAGGGAAGGACAAATAAAATGGAGGCAGCATATCGAGAGAATGGAAGACATGAGACATGAGACTACCTAAACAATAATACAATACAGACCTCAGGGAAGGCGTGATATAGGTTCCAACGAAGAGATGGCTTTAGTGAAGTCGGAACAGGCTGGAAGCCTATACCTTGACGTGCAGAAGAAGAAGAAGACTTCCTATTAAATCTTTCCTTCATCTCTTTCCACAAGTTCATTTAGTTTGTTACTGGTTAATAATGTAAGAACGTTAAGGCAAGAGATAAGAAGCTTTGAGTTGATAGGAGGTAAGGGTTTTCGGCGTTGCTAAAGTTGCTGAAACCCGTGAGAACTTACTGTTGCTAATGGAAGAATCCCGTTATCTGACAATACGTTTACGTGTTTAATTTCATTTTACTGAATTTTCTCCCCGTCCTACAGTTGCCGGTTATAACAAGAGTAGACAGATTGCAGTGTTTGGTAACAGCTATACTCACCACCATGTCATCTTTTTCAATGGTTGGTAACGCCGTTTGGCATCAGTTGCACATTGTTAGTCAATTGACAAATCGTTTTTCGATTTCGACTTTTCCGTTTAAATAAAAATAGTATCAGTTTGTTTTAATTTTAGCGTTTCTTCATCATCAAGATCACTGGCGCGAGAGTCTGGATTGGGCCTTGGCCTCCTTAATTTTAAGCCTCAATTCCTCTCGGTTTCTCGTCCAATTTGATGTTCATTAAAGTGCATTGCTAATTTCACCAATGGAGTCTACCCAATGTTATCGTCTACAGTCAGTTTCTCCATTAAGTATGCGTTTTGGAATTCTTTCAGCATGGCCAGGGCGTTGCAGTTATTTGAGATTAGCATTTGTAGAACCTTCAGGTTTGTAAAATATGGCATACAATTCACATCGTATTCTACATCTGCCTCCTTCATGCACGCAGCCCAAACTCTTCCTTAGAATCATCCTTCAAGTGGATTTACAAGTTTTTCGCTGGTTTTTGTGAGGACCCAAGATTCATATCAACAGAATAACACCGGCATGATGATAATTTTATACATTCGCTGCTTAGTTAATCTGTGCACATCTGTACATTTAAAAATAGGAAGCAATGAATATTCGCCACCATCATTCTTTCTGAAATTTCATTACCCTTGTTTAGATTAAATTTGTTCCAAAATACTGTTACGGATATCTAACGGTGCAGTGGAAACAAAATACAGACACCAACTGATGTCACTAATTACCAAATTTAATTAGTCACAAATTACAATTAATCAACAAGGTACTCTCATACAACAATTCAAGATAACATTTTACACACGCAATAATGTCAGTTTAAGAGTTCCGCACTAATTGTGAGTAACACAATCCACTAATCACTTGTTTTGGACTAAAGAAATCGCCCATTGTAACTTTGCACTGTAAGCTGGCCGCTGTTGCTTACAAAGGTACTGCAGAGGTTCCGGAATAATTTTCCATTCTTTTGACGGCGTGCCAGCATATTTTGCCTAGTTACAAGTGCTCTCGAACAGTCTGGAAGGTACTTCCCCGAGACGTTGCACCTGCTCTCCTAGCGTTGTTGTACGCTCGCGACTCTTCGTAATTGCCGTGGGAATACATAACGTTTGTGAACTCAAATTCCCAATAGTCAAGTTATGTCTTACCGCTGCATTTCTTCTTGTTTGCATGGTTATTTTTGTTTTGCTTTCATTGATAATTGACAATCAATCAAACCTCTACAGCCGCTTCTTTCAATATGCGTCAGTGTTTCTTTGGCTTTTAACTGCGTTCTTGCCAGTATATTAATACCGTCTGCACATGCAACTACGTGCAAGGATTTATACAAGAGTGTCCACGGGAATCATTGTTTACATTAGTAACTTAGAAATGCAAAAGCGGAAGTGCCTGTACATTGATGCAGTACAAATGTTTTGGGATGGTGAAAATTGAGAAGATCTTCTGAAGACCGGGCACACAGGAAATATATTGATTATTGGTTAAAAACAAAGAAATGCAATTGTTTATTTTCATCATTCATTTATTTTTCCGAGTACTGTTTAATCTTTTATTTATAACTGTTACCTACTTAATTACAGTATCGGTTCCTTTAAGAAAATGATACAGTTTTATAATAAATAATAATAATAATAATAAATATAATAAATATTATATATGTACTCATCTCTTGTCGTTAATAAACTAACAATTAGTTTTTAAGATCGGAATGTATTTTGAAAATACAACGTAGTAGATAGTTTTATGATTTGTGTGGGATTTTACATGTTGTCCTGGCTTTACGACAGAGTTAGTAGGCTTAATTATTGACCGTTTTCTTATATCGCTTTCCAAAGTTAGTAGGACCTTATACGTTTGTACGAAAGACAGCAAATAAAGTATTAATCTATTGTTAAGATACATCATTTACTGTGGCGTGTTTATGCTGACTAACTACAAACTACAGAGAACTTTTTTATTGTTTGCTTAGGAGGTGGTCAATGTAAGGTTTAGGCCTATTCGTTAATTCTTAGTATTTCAGAAGTTACCAAGAATATCGTTGTTAGATTATCTGCGTGTCCTAATGTTATCTTGTAATTGTAATTCTTAAATTATGGCTCCCAAAAATTAGCGTTATGCAGTCTTTCTCTACATATAAAGTTTTATTTTATGAAGGGGAAGAGACAATTTTTGAAAATCGAATAATCGAGGTGTTGAGTTACCGAGGTTTGACTGTACTGACATATTGTTCTAATTAAAAATGTCCTTTTACTTCTCGCCTTGTTCATAAGAAAAAGTAGTTTTCTCTTCTCATCACTTAGTTGTGCTAAGTGGCAGAACTTAGTTATACGATACGCTTTCTAGTAGTATAAAGGATGGTTCCTCCTGGATCAACAGCAACAGTTTAAACAGTAGAATGTATACTACTATGGTACTTGTTTCTAGGGCTTCATTTCAAGAGGAACGCGTCGGAACGGCGTTCCGGAATCTCTTGGATCCAAAAATAAATTATCAAAAAAATATATGAAAAGAAAAACCTAATTATTACAAATATTTACTACTAGTTTTTAATTTACTACTACTTTTTAATGCTACTTCATCAGTCCCACTACAAAACTAAACATTTGTCAAAATCAAACACCAGCACTAATCTTTATCTTAACTACTATCGTTATTTTTTTAATACGTCTACCTAAAATTCTCTTGTAAGTAGAACGTATTTAAAAAAATTTCAACAAGGCTCGCTGGAAGATGACAGTTAGCGGTGTCGACACGAAGCGACGACCGACGTTTATCTATGCATTCCAGAATTTTTCCGGAGAGTCTTTCTACCTTGAAATGTGCTATTGAATCAATAGTAATATCTTAAAGTAAATGTGAGAGGTTTCTTGCAAATGAATCTAATCATTACATCTTTAAGAGCATCTCTAAAGGCAAAGACTGTATCCAGCCTCTTATTTGTGAAAATTAATGGACATCCTTTATTTCTTCCTTTATTTATCCTTTCCGTTTACGTGGATTCATGGCTGATTTCCGGCCATCATACAGCATTGGACACAAAGAGTAAGGAAAGGTCAAGAAGCAAACAATATGACGACACAGTGATGAAAATACGGAATCTTTTTTAAAATGTCTGAACCACCGAACCATCGCTTAGAGTTTGATTGAGGCTCCGGGATGCCGCCATCATGAGTGACATGTTTTCGATTGTCGTGCGGCTAACCTGACGACGAAGATCTTTAGAAATATCAGTAAAGTTTATTATCTTTTTAGATACAAGTCTATACGTATGTTACATATTTTATAAGGCTTTAAAAATGTAGACCTCCTTTGTAATAACCTGATGTAAACTTATACACTAATATCAAGTTTAAGTATATTTGTGACTACAACTTTTGAATTGATGCTTTCCGGCACCTATAATTTTAGAAATCAACCTCTGCTTGTTTCTAATCCGTACAGCAAACATCCGTCTGCACCGCAAGTCAAAGCTTGCAGTTTCTTCCTCACATACCTTCTCCCTATCCATGTTCTCCTGCCTCTACGTCTCTCAATTATCCCCTCGCTCAGGGTGCTTGGCGCAGCAGATGACCAACAATATTAGTTCTCCATTACAAAATGGTTTCAGTAAACATCCTTTTTTCACCCACTCTCTTCAAAACCTCATTATTAAGCAATCTTTCCGTCCATGGTATTCTTAAGGCACCACATCTCCAAAGTCTAGAATTCCAAGTCATATGTACATATGCTCCAAAGAAACTTTTATAAATTATTCATAGTGTGTATGGTCACCGAGTTGCAATGGTTAATCTTTAAAATAGGTTAGATACTGTTATTCCTTCATGCAACTTACTTTGGTCGCTAGGCCAGACGCGTTTCAGGATCAAGGTCCCATCTTCAGGTGACGATCACTCGAGTCGAGCTCGTCAGTTCATAAAAACACACACATAAAAAACACTGAATTCAAACACTCGTATTGCGCGAGAGGGGACGATGCGCAACGTCGAGAAAGTAAACGTGCACTGGCCGTATAAAGTCCAACGCAGAGAACTTTATACATTCTCTGCATCACCTGACGAGTGATCATCACCTGAAGGTGGGACCTTGATCCTGAAACGCGTCGTGCCTAGCGACCAAAGTACGTTGCATGAGGAATAACAGGTATCTAACCTATTTTAAAGATTTTATAAAATGCTTCCTGCTTTCCAGAGACACGTTTCTGGACGCCAGAAGAGACCCCTATTGATTACGTAATTCTATTTGTTTACACCACTGGTGCACCTCCCGTCTGATGTAATGTAGCTCCATAGATATTTAAAGGAATCAACTTCCAATAGCTTTCTACTGTACAGAAATACCTCAGCCTTCAGTGTTTCAGATCTGGAACATTTCGTGACTTGTTCTTTTTTAATCGTTATGCCGCATTTATTTTTCAGGATCTTTTAATTTGGTGAAGTACGTGTGTAGTTCTTCTTCATTGTTTCCTAAAAGTGCAATGTTATTTCTAAAACAAAATACACGCTATTAGTTATTATTCCATTGTTGCTGGGTTCCACTAACTGCATCAAACGTTGAACAGAAGTCGGGATTATCGCGTAGTCGATGCCTGGCTTTGGAAGCTCTCGTTTTGTAGGATAATTCTCATTCTGGTAGTTCTGATAATTGACTAGACCTACACATAGAGACATGTACATCGAAAACAAAAAAAATCCGACAAATTTTATGTATCGTTAGCAAGTCATCCGTTTTAAAATTAATATGTTGTTCAAAAACAAAAAATAGTTTATACATATGCAATACGCTACTGATTTTTGTTACAAAATAGCATCATTTTCTGAACAGAATCGATATTTTAATTAAATAGTAAACAGTTATAAATAAATAAGTAGAGATTAATCGTAAAAATAAATAGAAAATTGCAATTACCCAATTGATTTTCTTTTGTTTCGAAGTGACACTTCATATTTCCTTGCTCATTTCCATTTTCTGAATGCAAATTTAATCGTAAAAATCAACAACCGTTTTTTAAGGATTTACGAAATCCCAGACTTGGACAAACATTCCTCTCGGATGTTCCTCTCCCAAATGAAAAAAGAAGACATGACGGATCGTAACACTAGCACAAGTACAGTAAACCGTATTTTCAGTCAAAGCGTGTTAAACACGTTGTGTGGAAGAACAGGGTTAAGGATTAAAGTATTTGAACGTAACGGAAGACTAGGGGGCTTTCAGCGAGCCAAGCCGCCACCATTGTGCGCGCCCATTCAAGTCGAAACATACAGAAGTTTGTCTAACGCTATTATGTGCTTTCAACACCAATAAAAACATCTCGGTTATGTTTGTGCATTTCTTCCATTGTCAATGTTTGTATGAAACATTGAAGCTAATAATGGACAGGGTGCGGCACTTACGTAGCCCCTTTGGGGGAGGGGAAAAGACCGACCGACCTGGCTCCTTACTGGCAAAATAGGTTTTTGTAAAACTGTAAAGTTCAGTCCCGAGTTAAACGTTATTTAGTTTTATTTGAATTCGCAGTTCATAAATTTCGGTAAATTCTATGAATTTATAGGCTTGCTGTAAAGTTTCAGCAGTAGTTTGAATTTTTCACGAAACACGTACGCTTTTGCGATAACTATTTATTTCAACAGATAATTATATATAATTTAACAGAGTACCTTTTAACGCAAAAAAATAATATGCTTTGAATTAAAATATAAGCTTATTTTTGTGGAAGAAAAACGGATTAATTTAATCTAGTAATAATGTAAATTACTTTTACATCATACTGACTCGTGTCATCATAGTATTTTCTACGTTAATATGACACAAAATATCATTTACACGTACGGAGATCTTTAGATTTTGACAGTATGTATGGTTTATTACTATATAAACGTATGTCTCATTCAATTATCTCTTTCTGAAACGATATTTATTTTTTGTTAGAACATCAAAATGAGTATTTTAATCGTCATATCAAAAATTCGAGTGTGCCTCAAGCAAGCGACTTTGAGCCAGCATACCGACGCAGACATCTTGCTTCGAATACGGATTCTGCTACAAATAGTAAAACCAACCTAAAGGAAGCCAGAATTAGCAAATAAATATTCTTCTTCTATCTTCAAGCATTAGTCCAGCGGCCTGCACAGCTCACATTCCACCACCACCAGAAACATCAAGTAACCACGTGTAGTGGTGTGTGTGTGTGTGTGTGTGTTTACCCAGCCCAGAGGGGTCCCAGACAAGACCGCTGTTACTTCGGTGCGAAAGTACACTGAGTGGTGACCTTGACTAGATCTTGTTCTTTTTCTGCACTACAAGGATTAGGCATTTACCTGTTCCGTCCTCACAAACTTACGACCACCGTTTTCGTGGTCTTCCTATATCTTTTTTTCCCTCTTGGGTTGTAATTAAGTAATTTTTTGGGTATTCTCCCATTTCCCATTTTATTTACGAGGTGTTTCCATCTGACTCGATCTTCGATGGTGTATAACAAACCAAACCAAACGTATAAGGATAGAGTTTGTTTAATAACCAGACAGACCCTGCTTTGCTGTCTCGGCTGGGCTGAAACTCAGAGCATGAGAAATCGCGAGGTGTGCAAGTGGGAGCCATTCGCCCTGTAGTGACAACCCATCGTTACGTAACGACTTGTCTCAGGGGAGTCTAGCCTATCGACCACACCACAGCGCCTTAAGGGGGCCAGGGAGGCGCCTCAAGCCTGGCGACTGGCTAGAGCAATACTCAGATCATACAGTCCTGTCACACACGCAAATCGTGTATTCGTGGACCTCTCCCTAAGACCTTGTGCCGAGCGAACGACAGAGCTCCGGCCTGGACAACGTTCACGAACTAGGGCGCTAAACACCCCTTGCATCTGTGTTGACAAATTGCCACACAATAAGACACAATATGATGAGCTGATGAGATTGTTACTTTCTCGTACATTCGATAGTGTCGTTTTATAAGCTTATCAACTGGCTCAGCCGACGTGTGTTTCTACCAAGGCCGCTCTAAAGTATCCCCTAGAATTTTCGAATGCTCATTAAGGACGCATATTATGGAACCCTGCAGACTATAAATACCCCACACCTGCCGCTTAGTTCAGTTTACTTCGGCCGATTGCTCAGTGCGTTTCAAGTGGCTATTAGTGAAAAGTGATTATTGTGTGGGACACTATTTGTGGACATTATAAGTGCGTGTGGACAAATTTCATTTGAAGTATTGTACTAGTATAATCTTGTAGAATAACTGGTTGATTACAAACTGTTAATTGTGATAATTTAAGCTGATTTTGGATCTTTTCGGTTAAGTGGCAGCATGCAGTGAGCAATTACTCTACGTAGCAATCGCCAGTAACAACGCATTTCCCCCTCCAACGCATTTTGCAACTATTCCATGGTGACAGCGTGCCCTGCGACTCTGTATGCTGGAATCGCAAGTGTAGTAGTATCGTTGCGTATCATGAATTTCCTTCAGTTAGCACCACAGATTCCCGACAAAGATTCAGCGATAAAGTTTCTAAGAGACAAAAATATTTTACATAATCCAAGAATTTGTACGAACGGCGATCAAATGAAACTGTATACGACAGGTAAAGACCGTTGGGTATGTTCTACAAAGGACTGTCGGGAATACAAACAAGTGCGACAGGATACTTTACTAAATAATTCTCGATTAGATTTCCGCACAATCGTATACTTCATTTACATGTTGGAGTAAGGAGTACACAACCGGGCAATACTGTAAAGATGAGTTGGAAATGAATCACTTCACATGCATGGATTGTAATTCATACATGCGAGAAGTGTGTGAGCACCATTTTATATAAATATAAAAACAATATAAAAAATATAAAAATATAAATATAAAAAAATATGTCAAAATGAAAATAAAAATACAAACTGTCACTGGTTATCGCTACGTGTGAAGGGGGAAATGCGTTGTTACTGGCGATTGCTACGTAGAGTAATTGCTCACTGCATGTTGCCACTTAACCGAAAAGATCCCTGATTTTTAGTGACTTCATTGGTGTCTGTATTCTGTTTTCCACTGTACCATACGACGATCTGTGAGACCGTCGTAACGGTGGGTCAGAAGTGCGACAGAACCGTTAACAGCGGAAACAGTGGAGACTTTGTACAAGTCTACACACAATCTGTGTAAAACAGTCCGATAAAATTCCCCACATCATTTACGCGCCTTGGATTTTTCGATCAAATTTGGTAAAGAACGTGCGTAAATTGCGTTACGTAACGTTTTTGTCTTAACGCACATTGATCTGCATCATCGTCTTCGCCGTCGTCATCACCGCGCGCGCGCGCGCGCGCACACACACACACACACAAACACACACACATGTAATGTCGATTGAAATGTGTTATAATGGCAAGAAGTACTGAAAATAGAGTTACTATACAGAAGTTAAAACGCATAAGCGCGCTCCTGTGTAATCCCGACGCGCGCATGCGTATTTATATAGATAAGGAGGCCTAATTTAACAGTTAATTTTGTAAAGTTTAAAATTTATTCAGCACTTCCGGGATATGGGTGCTATTAAGATAAGAATGGATGATTAAGGGATACGTTGCCAGGTGTGACAAATTACTTGATTGCCAGCTTGTTGGTGTTATTAATCATAAGGCAGTACACCACAACACGTCCGCTTAATTGGTGTTGAGAGAAAGCATTAATCGTTTAAATTATACACTGATCTTGATCCGTCATCATCATGAAGCCATTCTCCCCTAGATATTTCTTGTCTTTATCTTGCTTCAGTTCGTAATATCATATCGTGTCAATATCTTAATTCGTAGTATCATGTCTTAAGACATTGTAAGCTCCACGCTGCCTTCTCCTTTCCTATCAATTTCCTCCTTCTTCTGTTTTCAAAATTTTCTTGTTTCATTCATTCCTCTGAGACATTCCTCATTATCAAAACTATCAATCCGAGATATCCTCATCCATTGCCATAGACTTCCTATAATATTTCTCCTCGCGCAGTTAAGAGCTCCTGTTTTGTCACCAGTAATCGCAGGAAGTAAAGCACTTAGCTGTCGGTTTCGGAACGGATCTGTAAGGCTGATTAACATGACGTATTTCATTGATGCCTCTTTGTATGGGTTAATATAGCCTAAGCCAAATGTAGGATCAATATGATGTTACAAGCGCCGTCGCCAGCCAAACTCTGAGGTTTTCCTTTTTTCATTCATTCTTCTGAAAAATTCCTGATTACCATATATATATACTTCCAAGATGTCCTCATACAGCATCATACACATCCCATCAGTTCTGTTCACCTGTAGGCCTAACCGCAGAATGTAGAGAACATAGGTGTCTGTTTTGGTTGGTTCACTAGACAAAGACTATTGATGCGTGTGTATACTCGTTACCGTAAGACCTATGTATATAATGTTTCAGCTCGTAACCTGAACTGTTTAATTCTAATGTGCCTGTTTAACTACCTGTATCCCACTCTCCAGGTTTGCCGTATCCTGTAGCCTATTCCTTATTCCCGACACCAGACGTGAGTTCACAGGCAACATCAACTCACTTCGATCGCAGTCTTGATTTCCAGTATCAACAAATCAAAAACTCGTACCAACGGGAAGAATTGCACCCATGTTCAAGTATTCACAGTTGGACTGCTACAAGCTGACGATGCGGTGAACACACCACACCATAACCACAAATGTCCGTTGAGAACAAACTACTTTTATATAAGACCGACATTTTGTCATAAGCAATCCAGCTGGGGGAGGGGTTGCACCCGTTTATCCAACACCAAGATTCCCCTGAGGCTCCAATCGAACTCTTCTGAATGCCCCATGGTACGAGACTATACATAACGACGCGCAGATCCCAACAACACGCAGCTACTACAGCAGTCTACAGGGTACACCTGAAGCTCCAAGAAGACTGAAGAAGCAATGTCCTTCAGATCTGATTATCTGATGTTTTTCATTTATTTGTTTTGTTTTCCTATACCACTAAATATTATCAACTAAGGAATGGTTTGTCCTTTCATATTTACTGTACTCATTGCTCCTTGCGTGCCGATCGTCAATATCTGATAAAAAAAATAAAAAAAATGTCTGTGCTTCCAAATCGCGAGCTTTTCTGCATTACACTACCAGCTCATAACTTTGTAACATTGCTTTTATGGACACCACGCCTTACGCTAAACATCATCATGTCATCAGCGCAATGGTTTGGTTTGCTACAGCTGCACCTATCCACCCCTATCGCCTGTGGTTAATAATAAGGCGGTCTTGTCCGGAACGTCTGGGCTAGATAAGCAACAAGGGCGCGTGCGCGCGCGAGCGCACACACCGCACGTGGTTATGATGGTTAGTTGCTCTCTGGCAGTGGCGGAACGTACCGCAGGCGGTGGGCGCAAAAAGCCGCAGGTTAATGCTGGTTTATTTGTTAATTTTGCTTGTCTGGCATCACTAATCAACTGTTTAATAACACTCTTACATACTGTTACTCTGAGTAAATTCTATAAGTATTCACTTAATGATACTGTAAATTCATAATTAAAAGATTACTGTGATAAACTTCAGTTACCCACAATATAGAGCCTTCGTTACAACCAACATCGAGCACCGTAATCTCTAGATTTTTATATCGTCGTGTTGTTTAGGTATTCGTGAATTCTTATTCTACTTATTATTTGCAGCGAGAATTTTTAACAAAGAGAACTGAAGTTGTTAGATAAAAGGGAAAGCCAGTAAGTGTAATGAACATTTCCCTCTTGCGTTGACGTGTGTCCTGCTAATTCTACAAATTAGGTCGAAATAGGTGACGCCGTTGTCTTGGCAATAAACATTCCAGAGCCAGTCGTGTCACTGCAGAACGTCGTAGAAAAACGGGCGTCGAAAAAAATGTATGAGAATTCTAAAATTCGAATTGAATTCTTGGCGGCACAGGTTTCGCTTATAAATGGCCAGTAAGCGTTACGGAAAAGGACAGGCTTACGAATTGGAAACGGTCATGGCACGTGGAAGATGTTATGTTCTACACCTCGTCCAATATGGCAGTTCCACTTCTTGTTTATCTACAAGCATATTCCTTCTGGCGTTTCGTCGTTGTCAGTACCGGCACTAAACCGTATGGGTTTCGTATCATATTAAAATGCATTTAATCGATTTTAATGTATCCTTCTAATTAAACGAAATTGTTTGATTAAATCTACTTAAAAATAGTACAAAGTAACAAAAGGGATTAGAATCAGATTTATTGTATATTTCACGACAGTATTTATTGAGGAAGTTAATAAAGGTCAAAATAAGTTGCAATGTGGAATCTATGGAATGTGTAGGCTACTAAGAAAGACCAGATTTATTATGGGGCAAAAACATGACTTTGCAAAAGCGTGAATGCTTAAGAAATTACTGTCAGCAAAATCAGAACTTTAACAAAGTATTAAGGCGATAATGATATAAACTATAAATGTGTATTAATGACAAAGTGTGTGCCGTAAAATAGTGAATGCAACTGACACGCGAATAATAATATTCTATCCATTTACGTGCCGAGAATATAGAAGAATAATTTAAACTTTAATAAAATAAAATATTATAAATGCTAAATAAGAATTAAAATGGAGATAATTCATAATAAACTAAAACACAAGGTATCGAAGTCTCTTGGCTGCCAGAAAATAAACATTTTATTGCACGATTTGCATGTCAGAAAGCGTTTTGAACATTACGGTTTCCGATTGCAGTTGACTTACCAGATTGCAGGATCCGTTTCGTCAATACGGTATTTTATAAAGGGCATTCCAGATTAACACTTCATAAACTTTTTGACATGTTTACTCGTTCTAAAGATTTTAATTCCTGAAAATTATTAAAAGACTCTAATTATAGTACCACCATCACTTATATTAACACCATTACTTACCTTGTCAACTATTCCTTCATTATTTATATTCTCATTTGCACTTAACTTGTCATCATTATGATTATCACTTATATTTTCACTATCTTCACTATCAGAACCGATTACCTTGTTCTCCATTATCTCATTATTCTTCGTCATCATCTCACCATTATGATTATCACTTATTTTAAAATCATCACTTACCTTATAATCTGTTACTTCGTTATTCTTATTCTCGTTACCTTTACCTGTATCTATTCTCCCTTCCGCTTTCTCAATCATTTTCTCATAACTTTGTTTTTGTGACTCATTCAGATAACTCATTTTTTCCCTTGTTTCATTAAAATTAGCTCCGAACCTAGCATTTAGCTCTAAAAGCACTTGTATACGATACATAATCCCATCTTCCATTGTTACACCTACTTTGGCTTCTTGTTCCTCATCCATGTTTTTTATTTATTTTTAATTAAATACTTTACAATTTAATATTGAGATAAATGAGTGTTTATCTATACTAAACAAAACTTTTTCAGACCACGTGCTATTTTGAACGTCTTAACCTACAAAACTTTTTCAGACCACGTGCTATTTTGAACGTCTTAACCTACAAATTTTTTCAAAATTTGCCGCCGCTCCCAAGCCTATGCCCCAACGTCAAATTTCAGGCCTATTACGTAAAAACTCTAATACAGTAAAGATAATGTATAATCCATAGCACGTCTTATAAAATAGAGTAAAATCTAATATTCATTATCTCTAACATTTTCACCAATGATTTTGTAAAAGAAGAAATTTGATTTAATTATATATCAAATTAATTGTACTAAAGCACGGTGAACATTACATATATTTAACAACCTATAATGAATATATCTGTAACATATGTCTATGTAACGAAGACGTATTTAAATAATAAATACTTCTGAAAATATAATTTTAATAAATTATATTTTTGTATTTTCACCTGACGCACGTTTCACAGAATAATTACAGAAGTATTTATTATTTATTATATAGAAAACCGGCAATAAGTAATCAAAAGTTACGAACAAAATAAAGATATATTATATGGACTACATAATTCAACTTAAAACCATAAAAACTCGAATTAGGCTACGTAGAAATAACAACCAGTATATTTAAAATCTGTTCTACCAATAATATATTAATAGTGTATGTCGCACATTATTTATTACTGGGATACATAATTAGATTAGAGGCACCTTCGGTGATGTGTTGTTGGGTTACGGTATGAATTTAAATAATCGCTGACATTATGACCCGGAGCTAACTGCAGCTGCTGCCACTTCTTATAATTCAATAAATGCAAGAATTCTCTTTGGGAATTGAAATTTTTAGTTGCTCAAGTTTAATTAATAAAATTTTCCAACCATCTGACCGCTGAATGTATTAATGAAATAAAACTCAAACATTGAATTTATTATTGTTGTTGCTATTATTATTAAGTGTTCTGCCAGGCTTTATCTTTCTCTTTCCATCTTGCTCTACCGTTGGCTTCTTCCTTCAGTTTCTAGTATTAATTCGTCTTTAATTTTCTTCCAATCCGTGGAGTCGCTTCTAACGTCCCTAGAGCTTGACCTATTTCGCTTTCTTGTCCACTATTCTAAGGATTACTTCATTTGTCATCTTGCCCGACCACTTTGATCACATTGAACTACTGTGAACTAATTATATCTAGTACTGTTACTTTTTCTGTAAATATTTAGTAATAAACCATTTCAAGAAATTTCAGTGTTTCTTTTTACCTTCAAATTGCCGTGAATCACCCACTACACGCATCGGCTGTTAGAGCTAAGATTCAATGGCGTGACTGTTGTTCATCTTGTTATTTAAATTAGCAGTTTCTATATTTCCTGGAACAAGTTAGCAATTTTGAATACATGGGCTACAGTGTATCTTATAACTCGTGCGACGACGTTGTGAATAAATTGCATAAGTGCAACCTTATGTGCGGGATCATTAGGCGAACCCTTAAGTCAGCAAGTAAAGGAACACGCCTAAAATTCTACAAGGCCTAGAATGTTCCCACACTTCTTTATGGGTCTGAGAATTGGACTTTAACGAAAGGCCAGGCCAGTCGCATCCAAGCGGCTGAAATGAGATTTCTCAGGCACGTGGCAGGGTATACTCTCCATGATCACAGAAGAAACACAGATATACAGCAGGAATTGAATATTATGAGTATACTCGACAGGATCGTTCAGTATCGGCTGAATTGGTGGGAACATCTTTGCCGAATGGATGACTGCCGCATCCCCAAACAACTCTGGAACTATAAGCCTAGGGTACGGAGAGGTTTGGGACGTCCGAGGAAGCGCTGTAGTGACCAGTTGTAATCTTTGCCTATTTGAGACCGTAACAAACCATCCTTGGTTTAATCCTTGAAAAAGATGATGATGATGTTGATTATGACGAGTTTCTATAATTCCAACTTTGTCTTGTTTACTGCTGCTTGTCATGTTCCGGGCGAAACCTTTCAGTGTTTCTACCATTTTCAGGTCCTAAACCACGACAAAATGGCCTCGTCCGGAGCAACGAATCAATGGTGTAACATTGATTGTGATACTATTTAACTCATCCGTCAGATTGTTAGTGATAATTATTATATTACGAATGATGGTGAGCGTATACTCAACTGAGTTTAATACTTATTTAAAAATGAAAACTGAAGAAAACTTGGTGGTTACGTTTCAAAACATATGAATAGCGAAAACACTTAAATTGTTTTACCGTTTTAATTTAGAATAACAGTAAACCAACTGATGACCGTACAGCTTCGGAATCACAAAATATTGTCTCCCTTTAATTACGCAGCATTTTTGTCATTACTAAATTACAGGACTTTTCCCATTTGAAACTATGTACTAAGGAAACCAAAAGGTAGGAGAGCGACTACGATTGCTTACATAACCCAAATAATATGCAATCCCACTGACGAAAAAGGTAGAGCCGGCCTAAAGAACACGTGAAATGTAGTTTATTAATAATTTACATTAATTAATAATTTACGTTAAAACGATTAACAAGAGTTTCGTGAAAGTATATTTAAATGCATTTCGTTAAAGCACAGTCAGAATGTTTTCTATTAAAAGTAAAGTGTATCAGAAAAAGCTATATCCGTACTAAACAACGCTTTAGCGAAATACACATAAGAAAAAGTAATAATAAAATAAAGGCTTGCATATTGAAATCAGCTCTTATGGTATATAAAATGAAATAAACACACACACACACACACACGCTTGCGCGCGCTTAATATGATAGAAGTTAGTAAAATTATGCTCTTTGTAGTAACAAATTTAGTTTTAGTTTTTAAGGGAGAAAACTTTTTCATCACAATTATAAAATGATTCGTCACAGAGGTACATTGATTAGATTTGGTTTTCAGTTCTTCGTTACGGCACAATAAGGATGTCCAACCCCCTTAACGTGAAGACAGCAGACTTCATAGTCTGTAATTGGTTTTGGTTACACGTCTTATATAAAGCAGAGTTGAAACCGTGCTCTCAAAACTGAGTAAGAAGCGATTCAGTGTTTAAGCTTGTCCCGTTTAAGCTAAATGTTTGTCCTAGGGCCCCTAAGGAAATAGGTTCGTTAGTAATGATTTTTAAATGAATCATAAAAGTAATATGCTCTCTCAGCTACAGAACACGCTCATTAATTTGAACAGAAATACATTTATTATTGGATGAATTTTCATATTAGATAATTTTTAAATTATCAGAAAAATTACGAAAATCACAATTAACCTACTACTTTTTGTTTATTAAATAACAATTGTAGAGCGAACATACAATAAACGCAAGCAATCGGATTTGTGTTAAAATGCCCTTCACTCTAATATCCAGCTAGACTTAAACAAACCTTTCATATGTTTGATCGATTTTTAGGCCCTGAGGTCAAAATGTTTTCAAATTTCCAAAACTGTGTATTGTATTTAGATTCTGGCCAAAATTCTCTTTAATTTGATATCCCACATGGAATTTGCTATTTCAATAGAACTTTTGCCCCGCTTTTTGTGTCCCAAAGTTGCGCCCCAAAGTTTTGAAACTTCTAAACCTTAGCACAACATTCGGGTTTTAGTTGAAATTACATTTTTTATTTTGATACGCCGCATGAGTTTTTGCGATTTTGTTAAAATTTTCACCCAATTTTTTGACTCCCGGCGTCCCAAAAATTTTAAATTCTGAAAATGAATACTAAATTTACATGTGGTCACAATTTCCTTTAATTTAATACCCCGCATGGATTTGTTGGCCTGCACAATATTGCCACACGTCTTCTTATTTTTGGAGGGCTCAGTGTCAATAGTATTCTGTACGGCCAAGGTATGGACACTACAGCAAATTTTACGAAAATCGGTTGATGGGTTCAACAATTATCGCGAGACATACCCCAAGTAGACGGACAGACAAATGCCAAACGGTCGAGGTAAAACTGAGGACTCGTTCCGCGCGTTTCATTAAAACTAAATACCAAAAGCAACGAGCCGACGCATCATTTTATAGTTGTATTTACTTCACGTTCACTATTTGTTCTGTTTTCATCACAGGCTCTGCCACCGCCTCTCCTTAACGTTCCATACATGTTTACAGACGCTTAGAAGCCGAAAAGTCTAAAGGAACTTACATATACGGATGACCACGTGAAACTGATAAAACGATGGCAGCTAGGTAGGCGGAAGGAATGCTCAAAGGGGAAAACGGAGAGGAGGAGTGGAGACAGGAACAGGAGAAGAGACAATAAAATATCTACGGAAAATGTAAACAGTGGCTAGAAATTGTGACTAGCAAGTGGCTAAATAAAAGAAATAAAATTGACGAGCCTGTTCGTGGCACATAAAGTGATAACATTAAGGCACAGCAGCCGAGATGGTGAATAGAAGCGTGGCCAGCAAAGTAGAAATTTTCTCAAGGAATATATTTTATCAGCGAACAATATTTAAAAGAAAATTGAAACAGTTTTCCCTCCCCTTCTCTCAGCACTACTGTTCACACACACACACACACAGTTTTATATTAAGTCATGAAGGTAATGATCGTGTGTCAGCTTTGCGTGTGTTAATATAGTTTGCTTACCTAGTAGTAACCACAGTCGGACCAAACATTTTCTTGTGAAGAAAGGATGTTTTACAGAGCGTTGGTTTGCATGCACGGTATTGTGTGAAGCTTCCATCGTCCAGGTGGCGGTGGCACTGTTTGAATGATTAATAACGTTTCTGCTTGAGATCTGACAGGCAGTGGCAACAGAAGCCTCACCATGTCCAATTGCTTAATTAGCTTAGCCCTACTCTTTCACAACAGGTGTTCAACAACCCACCCATAAGTTCCCAGATAAAGAAAAGCACAGAATCTCATCTCGCGCGGCGAACAAGGTGTTACGAATTCGCAATCATCATTCACACCTCCTGCTCCCGCCGCGGTCACTATGCTCTGATAATTAACTGCTTTTTCACGTGCATACAGAAATATTTTATCAGTATTGTTAAGAACAATACACATTGTAAGGACAGTATAACGCACGTATACGTGAAACCGTCAAGACTAAAGATGTTGTTCGCGTCACTGCGGCTAGTGATAATTAGTTTTCGAGTCGAGTTTTATAATTCTGATAGAATGAAGGTGTTTCTTTCCACAACCGTGACCCATGCTTTCAAAAATTGAGCAAACTATTTAAAAAACTGCTAAATCTTTGTTAGAATAAAATTTTTGTTTAGACCGTACATTAACTGCGCTTAGGTCTACTGCGATGTCAGCGCTGAAGGGAATGTACCCACGGGTTATGTAACATTAAACGTTAACCCGGTGTTAGTTTTAAATAATAGCTAAACACTTTTTTTATTAATCGTCATGCAGCAGACTGAGCGCCTAATGCGCTGTACGTATACATAGATGATGGGCTATCTTGTTTTTCTTTAGTGGATCTCTCTTTCTGTCCTTCAGCTCATGATCCGCCTCAATTGTAAGAGCCATCCGCTTTGTTTTCCTCCTTCAATAGCGCCTCCGTTTTAGTCACTCTGTCCCTCCATCCTTCTTTACAACTTTCCAAAAACATTATGTTTCTTTTCCACACCATACAATACTGTGCTATAGATATAATACTTTGCAAACTTCAGGTTCAAAATGAGTGGTTTTTTGCGTTAGTCAATTTTTTTAATTATTTTTCTGTTTGTGACGTCACGCCTTCAATGGCTTTGCAGAGCGTTAGAATGCCAAGTCTTTGCCATTGATCTCGTAAAAGTGGTAACTACATAAGCAGGAGTAGACACGCTTACACAGTGTCGGATCTACGTTTGTTTTTGAACACCTTAAAATGACATTGGAGGAAGATGTTAGGAACGAATTAAAGTACGAATGGAAGTACGAAATAACAAACTGTAAAACACACGACAAAATATTACCGTGTACAGAGAAGTCGCAGCAATTTGTTCGATGACTAAACAATTACAGTCAAAGTATTTAACAAGTTAGAAAACTCATCTCCGAAACTCATCAAGCACAGACACAGAGTACGAATTAACCGTTCGTTTTTGATGGTATTGTTCATTTGCTTGGATTCAAACAGGGGTAAAGTAAATGTGATTCTAATTTTCAATATTTATTAATAACAATTTTAAGCTTAACGCCAGAGGACCGCGCGCCGCTCCTTGTTTCCTGCCCTCCGCTCCATTCATGCGACCCTATCCCGCTGTGGTTAAGGTCATCACACTCCACTGTTACTCATACTACCCTACAAAATGCAAGAATCTATCCTTGTCCAGCCCAATGGGGCTCCCAAAATGTTCCAGCCATTCGCCCATTATGACGTGTGTATGCCTAATTTCATTATTATTTACTTGTATAAGCAAATATACAAACTTATATAAGCATAGGGAACGTCCATTTATTATAGGCTACTAAATATTATTATATATTAATATGAAGCTGTATAATATTATAAAGAAATATTATATGTTTTTGTGGGATCTGTAATAGTATTATAGGGACACTAATACTTTTGTACTCCAATCATGATTTATCTTGAATCCAGAATGCAAAGGTGAATTCTTGTTTTTCAGAATACCTTAAAGCTTGATCCTTACGTTTACAGAAACCCATCAAAAGTCATAATTGTTTCTTCTAACCGTATGATTGTGACATATTTATTCGAATAACATTTGAAAGGTAATAAAGAGCCTCCTTTACAAAACAGTAATAATTAATAATTACTGTAGGACAATTATTGTCCTACTCGTATTGTATGCTTCAGAAACATGATTAGCCTAATATTAGGGTCAGTCATTTCTATGTATACGCAGAATTAAATAGTATTAAGCTCTGAACTCGCTCGCTATTTTGAACGAAGTACATTCATTATTACATACATTTTGATATTAGATAATTTTTCAGTTACTGAGAAAATTTCAGAAATGCCGATTACTCTAACCGTTGTTGAGCACACAGTAAACACTGGAAAAGGATTTACGCAATATTACCATAAAACATATTAAAAAGTTTGAGATATTTCAGCCTGACACCCAGATGGATTTTCACAAATATTTCAAAATTTTCATCTCTTTTTTGGGGTCTGGGGTCCCAAAATTTTGAAAAATTCAAAAAATTAACACTACATTCTTGTGTTAGTTTTGCGATTTTACAAAATCTTCACCCATTTTTGGGTCCTAAAGTTAAAATTAAATTCACTTTAATTTGACACCCCACATTGGATTTGAGGTTTTTTACTATTTGATCCCTTCACATTTTTGCCCCCTACATTCCCCTATTTTTGAAGAGAGCGATCAGCCTCAAAACAAGAGGGTTCTATGGAATAAAAGGATTAAAACACGTATCAAGTTTTACGAAAATCGGTTGATGGGTTCAAAAGTTATCGTGAGACACACCCAAAACAGAAAAGACAGACAAATGTCGAGTCAAAACTGAGAACTCGCTTCGCTCGTACAATAAATAAATATGTTTTAGGTAATTTAAAATAATTGGATAGGTTAGGTTTAATTAGTGTATCGACATTATGACAGATAACGTTGAACGTAAGCAATACTCCAAGAATGTCTTATGCAGAATTCCATTTAGTGAGGGTGAAGGAGATAATTAGCCTATTATGGTCAGTCATCTCTTTAGATACTCAGAATGAAATATTATTGCCCTGAAAAGGGCAGACGGTTACATCGCTCTACGTTATAATTATTATTGCTTAAAGTTTTGACCTACTTTAAATGAACAATGTAATGATGAAACATTACTGGTTTTTAGTTGAATCGGAAAGTTGGTGGGCATTCAGATCCTGAAACCACCCCATTACATAAACTTTGGCTTATTACAGGTTAATATCTTTAAGGTACAAACACAGATGGGTGTCGGAGAACGGATTGCGAAACTTATTGGATGAAAACCTACTCGATTTGTAGTCGCCGTCGTTTAAAAAGAACAGATTAAATGTTTTAGGAGAGTGTGACGGTGTATGTCTTGAAGGCCACTGTTCTGTGCTGCATGTTTGGTTGGATGAGGAAGTTCAATTCAAAGTAATCAGGAGCAATCAGTGCTTCTGGAGCTGGAGTTGACTATAGCTAGTCTACAACATGTACACTCTCGCCGTCTCCTTGTTTGACACTACATAAAATAGAATTACTTTTTTAAAAAGCTGGGTTGTGAAAAATAATAAAAAAGGTATTATTTAAGATTCCAACTTGTTGCCTTCTGACCGCCGTTTTGAAGTACACACAGCGTCTTCAAAGCAAATTTGTTTATCAATATCCGTGCGGCAGTTTTTAGGGTCACAGGGAAACCAGTAGACAAACACGTAAGCTTTTCCGGGCTTTTATGATATTGTTAATGGTTACGTTATAATTATTTTTTTAAGTTTTGATAAACAGAAGCTTCCTCCTCGTAAACCAAAAACATCGTTTCGATTAAATTTAGATAGCGTTAACTGACCTTTGTAAAGCATCTCGGCTGGGCTTTCATCACACGCTTCAACCTGAAAGTATGTTCATTATTTTCTCCAAAGTACCTCTCAAAACTGATACCGGAAATCTGGACACTCGTTAACTGTAGACAGAGTGTAATGATGTATGTGTGTGTGCCCGTGCGATATTATATAAGCTATAGCCTATATAATATAAATTTATATAAATATATACTTTTATATAAATTTATATATATTTATATTAATGTATTTTGTACTTTATTTTAATTTTATTATTATTAATTTTCATAATTCACTTCACATAGTTGTACCATAGCGAGTAGAAGGGGTTTGTTCTATAAGCTATGGTTGTACTTTAACACTTTCGCTCCCAGACACCGGTGACAGGAAAACCTCTCGCTACCAGACCTGTGAAGAGTGAATTTACCCCCTGCCCAGATATGTTTTTTTATATATATTGTAACAGCTGATTTTATTGACAGTACAGTATTGCCAACTTAACCCAAGGGCATTATTCTTTCACTTTGGCCCAGAAGAATGTAAAACTCTATCTAATAGTACTGATCTGTGTCCACATGTTGACAAAACCTTCAAAAAACAGTCAGCACTGTGTCAAACTTTGGTACACGTGGGCTGTACGGAAAATTTAATATTATCCAGATATGGTACACATGGGCTCTAGTAAAAATGTTGTGTGCCCAAAAATGGTACACATGGTAGCAAGAGTGTTTAATTTGCAGATTGTTGTACAACATTCAGTAGACTATTTTACAGAATATATATTATGATTGCAAATAAGGAAAATTAATTTTTTTTTATTTATATTACTGATGAAATACAGAACCACACTTTACTTTTATAGACTAATAATTAAAATTTGTTTTGAAAATAAATTTCCTCCTGTCTCAGAATTTGGTAATGGATAAATAAAAAAAATGTCAGTACAAATGTTTGAACACGAAAACATATTGTAATTAATACAGATACTTTTGATGATAAATACTCTGACATTAAATGTTCTGATATAGTTATCAAAATATATTTTAATATTTATTATTAACGCACTAAGACAGAATTTTTCAGTTATTTATTTATGCTGGAACACACTTGAGATCAATTCTTGGTTATCATTTCCTTACGTAAGTCAGGACAGTGAACTTATGAGGAAAATATTATGTCAATTCAAATAATTGGTCTAACATTATTGTGTAATTTTATTTTGTCAAAATTTAAACGGCATAAATGTACATAAGGTTTATGCAACTACACCGTTACCACTAATAAATTGCACTTCACATTTTATTTGCGTGACCAGTTTTTATTCAATGCTGTGATTATATTCCTTACAGATATGCAAAAATTTAGAAAAATGTAATTTCTTGTATATTGTTTTTTTTTACACCAGTGCGATGTAATTAATCAGTCTTTTATGACTTTACGAGGTCGTCCAAGGTCCAAGGTCACTGCCGAAGTTAACACAAACCGAGTGACATCTCCCTCTACGGGTGTTAGAATCTTTTTGATTTTTTGTGGCACAATACGACATCTAACGCTTTAAGACAGGTACTCGCGTAGATAAGAGCACCTATTTTGTCAAACTCGGTGCAATCTGAGATCTCAAAAGTAGTGAGTGTAACAAATCCAAAAGAAAATTGTCACAATCGTTTTACATTATTTTTTCTTATGAACACACACAGAGCAGTGGTCATAATAACAATAACGCAGTACTATTAGGCCTAAACACTTTACACTTGATATAATACAGATATCACTCGTTATAAAACAATTCTCAAAACTGAACTGCTGTCACACGTACCTGTTTTCTTTTTTTTTTTTTGTCAGCTTTAACAAGATTTTAATCTCATAGAACGATCTAGAATCGTTTATTCAAATCTTCTACACGTGTCTCGAAGAAGAATGTTTTTGTGAGACATGTCATAATAAGCGGTAAATACGAATTTGCGTACACAGTCGCGGCGGGTGCTTTATATCCGCAGAATCTGGGATCCACATGCTGTGACAACGTTTAATGACCTAACAAGGTAGCGTCAAGTGCCAACGGATGGATTTATCTATTGGGCCAAATACATGTAACGCCACGAAGTGGTATGTACCGTCGAGACGCGCGGAGCCGTGTTACATTGCAAGTTCTTTATTTTCGTCCGATTAATAAAGATTCTAGATAGCGTCAGACAACTGGCTGACGACTATTCATTTGCGAGTGTCAGCGTTTGTGCGCATCGTCATCTCCGTACTTGTTTGTACCTTGAAAATTACAGTAACGCGTGGGAAGAAGCGGCAGCTGTGGCACTCGTAGCATGATCGCGGTCAAAACTAGTACACGGAACCTGTATCCATATAAAACAAAAGACAGACACACATGATATGTCATATAGAATTACCGTGTTGAAAAAATATAAGCGAGATTCAAGATACAGTTTAATAACACAAAATATATACATATACAATACGTGTTGCTTTTCATTATAAAGTATAAAATAATTATGAATAAAAAATGTATCATTAATAAGAAAAATATATGAAAAGCCACTTCAATACCCCTAAACACACATGACTACCAAGAATTAAACACAATCATATAGCAGTCAAAAATGGATACAACCCCGATTTAATAAATAAACTACACAAACGCATCCTAAACACAGAAAGTAAAACACATCAGACCAACAGCACACAACCCAATAAATACATAACACTTACATACTACAATTCCAATACGCACAAAATTGCAAACACATTTAGAAAACATAATTATAAAGTAGCCTACAGAACCAACAACACCATTAGGAAACACATAAATAATACTAACAAAGACACAGACACATACAGCAAAACAGGGGTGTATAAATTAAATTGTAATGATTGTCATCAATTCTACATCGGCCAGACGGGAAGATCTTTTTCTTCCAGATTTTCAGAACATTTAAAAGCCCTCACCACAAACTACATACATTCCACATTTGCCACACATTTACAAAACGGAAACCACAGTTACACAAACATAGAACACAACATGGAAATATTACACTACTTACCTAAAAGTAGAAAACTAAACACAGCTGAACAATTTGAAATATACAGATATCACGCACTACAACCAAACAACATACTAAATGAACAATTACATTATAGATCACATATACTATTCGATACATTGATCCAAACACACAATTTGAACCTCAGCGCCAATTCCCTCCCTCCATCAACCCCCACCACACACACCTAGTCCATAACCGTTATACTGTAAAATGACATTCAGTATTTACTCCCACTGAGGAAGAGGAACATCACCTCGAAACGTATGGGAAAGTGATAAAGAAAGTAAGTTCATAATGTGAAAGTTTATATATATAATAATATTTTATAAAGTGAACGAAGAGGATGAATCAACAAGATAATTATATGAAAATATAAAATACGTAATTGATTTTTTTTTAACTGCAATCACTACTGTCCTCGTGTATCTACTCTTGAGAATATCTTTCTTATTATAAGCTTGCCAATCAAGTTGTCCTTCTTTGAATGAGGATATAGGCCTACCTTATCAATGAACAAACACGTAAACGTTTAAAATAAAAGAAACTGATACTAACTGAAACGCAAAATCACAACGAAATAAACAATATAAACACTTGACCACGACTAAGTCTGTGTAACCGATTCCAAACCCAAACCGAGCTAATATGTTTCTTACAGTCAGTGTTGATAACAGCTTTAAGGACTGATAAAGCCCCGGACTAAACCAACAATTGCCCCAGACGGGGACATGTCCAGGAAAACACGGTCGCATTGGAACCCTGTCGACGACTCATTCACCTATGCGATGTTTCATTATACGATGTCTGTCTAAAAAAATGGCCACTTTTCTACTAAATGGCAACACTGTGAAACCACCAATGTAACAGCTGCTTGTTTATACACATGGGTTCTGTAGAGTATTACTTTTGTCTCGTAAAAAACGGAACTAATGTTACTGAGCAGAGTTAGTCACGGTTTGTGTCAAACTTCGAGAAAGTGTAAGAGCAACACTTACCAAGTTTGCCATACCATGCCATGCCATGCCATGCCATGTCCCGCACTCAGACTTTTACGTCGCGTAAAGCATTTTTGGATGATTGTGAAACAGAGGAGGATTATCTCTGATCTCTCCAACCGAGCACAGTAGGAAATGACGAAAAGTGAGAGATCTGATGAAGTCTGATAAAGGTCTAGGGGGTAAGAAAGATTGGTTATGAACTATATTTAAATGACCAGACTGTTCATGAAATGCTCGTGTATAATTTTGAGAAGTCTACAATCTACACATAAATAGTGTCAAAAAATCTCATTTAGGAAGAAAGAAAACCGAAAAAGTTTGTGCCTTGACCTTCTTTAAGTACACTGAAAATTACACAGATTTTATCAAGAATCTTACAGCAAGTTGTTGATTTTTTTAATATGATCCAGAAACGAAACGGCAAAATAAAGAGTAGCACTCGCCAACTTATTGGCAGGAAAGATTATACTAAACATCAAGTCAATGCGCACTTTGATCGACATTTAAAGTATTTTGTATAAAGGCTTTGTGCCTCGAGAATATAAAGTCAGTTACACATTTCTCGAGATATCCATCACCAGCCGAAGACTGCTGACTTTTGGACGAAGGCTACATGACAAAAAGGCCCCTACCCGTCACACTCCCCTGATCCGTTGTTTGCTGTTTCGAAGACACGAGGCCGGTCATTTTGAAAGTGTGAAGACAGGCCAGCTAAAGGCAGTGACAGCTGAAGACTTCCAGCACTGATTCAATCAATGGGAACGATTGTGTGTGTGTGTGCCTTCCCAATACTTTGAAGGAGATACAACGTTTTTGTATTTAATGTGTCAATAAATAATTTCACATAATAAGTCTAATTATAAACGTGGTATGCAGACAGGGACCATTTTGTTGAGAAAGTTACGACAGGTTTAATGTTGCCATTTAATTTATGTTTAATTAAGAAATGTTCTTCGTTCTCTCTAACACATTGTACAGTTCCCCTGGGACAGTGCCCAGTGGGATTAGGGATGCTACAAGGGATGTGGTTTCCTCATGCCGGTGGCGTCACCCGCCTTTAAGAAACAGGTACCCGCCGTTTTCCATTCCAAGGGCAAGAGGGTGCCTGGACTCCGAAGAGGCTGTTGGAACGTGACGGAAGATCTTCTATCTCCGGAGATCCTCGGTCTCTGTGTTCGTTAGTAGCTTGTGAAACAAAGGTTCCCCCCCTCTCTCTACTGCGGAAAGATTAAAAGCAGGTTACCTAGAGTGTTTCGAAATGAGGTAATGGTCAGGAATGATTATGGAATAATGGACGAATAGAGAGAGAAGCAATGAAGTATTGGCGAGAACAGGAGAGGAAATAAGGCAGTTGTTGAAAGTAATAAGATAGAGAAAAATACATTGGTCTGCAGCTAAGGATCATAGACGGAAATTTGGGAGGAAACTGAGGACAGGCAAGAAGAAAGGTTGGAGTGCTTATTGATGACATCAGAAACGGAAATGCACAGGACCGATAAAAATGGGGAGCATCCAGTTGAGACCCATCGTAAGACGGCTTTTACTAAAGAAGAAGAATAAAAAAATGAATTCAATTCATCAAAAGTAGTAGAAATTACCCACACGTGCGTGTTCTGTCCCATTCCACATCGAATGGTCAGTCTTCCTCTCTGTTCTCTGTTGTTGTCGTTTCCACTTTACGTTTCTCCTCTGTGTGTTTTTGATTTAGTACAGTTCCTGACGCAATAAGGTGCCGTATTAATTGATTTACGTTATTTAAAAGTACATAATACAGTACATGTTGAAACTACTTTAGAAAATATTAGTGTCATGAACTTTAAATAACTGAACGAGCAAACGATGTCTCAGTTTTAACTCGACTGTTTGTTTAGGGTATGTCTTACAGTGGCTTGTAAATGCTTCGACCGATTTTTTAAAACTTGGCAAGCATTTCCATACCTTTACCTTTCTTTTCGAAATTCATCCCTCTAAAAAGTAGAGGGCAGAGGGCGCAAAAATGTGAGGAGCAACATTTTGAAAAAAATAATAAAAATCACGTAGTGTATGAAAGTAACGAGAATTGCAATCACAATCTGAATATACTGTTAAGTTTTTAAATTTCAAAATTCTGGAACATCAGGGCACAAAAGATTGCAAAAATTCAAAAAAAAAAATCAGGAAATACATTGTTAACGACATATGGTCACTTGCCAGAATGCACATCGTGCGCGATAACGTTTCGCGCAGCAATGGACATTTAACATTTATTGATTTGATTTATCTAATAATAAAAACATTTTGTTGAAAAGTGAGTTTTGCAGCTCAGGGAACTTACTAGCATCCATTTACATTATAACTGCAAACTTATTGTTTCAGTGACGTTTTATGGTTTGAGTGTAACGTAAAAAGATTTCAATGTAGAGAACGTACATAAAGACAACGATTACTCTTGTTTGCAGTCAACATTTATTTAACAAAATGTAACTGTATGTGTGCGTGTGTGTATACCTTTATTCTAATTACATAGATGGATTATGATGAAATACGGTCTGAGTTGTCGCTTCATAACAAACCTATTCTCTATATAAGCGAATTTTAAGACTTGTTTGGAAATACAGTGGCTTCTCTCTTATCCGACTTGGGTGGGACCGGGTAACGGTCGGATAATGGAAAAGTCGGTTAACAGAACGGTAGCTTATTTATGACCGTACTATATCTATAAATGAAATGGGTACGATAAAATTGGATAAGTGGTTTAATTATAATTGCTTTAATTATCTGTGAGTACAGTAAATAGAATAATAAATAAAATATGTACGCTAGTGTACATGAATGACTTACCTTAATTATGAAAACAAAAAATTAATTATGGTCTGGTTTCTTTTAGCTCATGTCGGTTCTAATTTATAAAGAAACGAAGATTTTGGCTGTTGAGTAAACTATGCAGGCAGAAAATTTAAGTTGTAACACGAAAACGCGTTACGTATATTTTACTGTACAAATAACCTACGTAAACACAAACACTTTATTACACACTGTACACGTAAAAAGTTATAATCCTCGAATTTATGAGAAAAAGTCTGTCATTTTCTTATGTTTTATGTTACTCTGACGTCTATCAGCTCCATAATCTCACAATTTTTTCAGATTCAGTACATCGACTTGCGTTGAAGTAGGCTGATATTCAACTTATCGAAGGGCTATTTCTAGAGCGTCTCTCCCAGCCCCGTGAGAAATTTTTCTTTCTTGATTCTCGTCGGATTCATTCTCACTTTCATGATCCTCATTATTATTCATTATTACTGCTTGAATAATTTCATTATCGTCTATTTCTTTCTCCACATTTTTATCTTCATTTAACCATTCGACTATCTCGTGTTCTTCAGCAGCTTCGTATCCTGTTAATTGTCTCACTAATGGCAAGAGTTCATTCTCTGCAGGGGTGGGCGTAATATCATCTGAAACAAACGCTGGCAGAATTTTTCACTAAGAGTTTTGCAGAATAGTCTCAAAAATTGATACACATCAGCTATCATGTAAATAACGTCCTTAACATTAAGTTTTTTTAAAGTGGTAGACCTATTATTAACAGTGGTAATCATTAAGCATAGTACAGTATTTCATCGTTAATAGAATATAATGTACGTACTGTACATAATATTTATTGAAAACGATTAATATTGTATTATTAGTGTACGTATGTATAGTTAATTTTTCCACTATCTCTAGTGAAACAGTCGGTTAATACAGTGGTTGTGAAGAGATCGTCGGTTAAGAGAGAGGCCACTGTATGCTGTTTAGCTTTGGGGCTGTGCCAAGATAAGTGTCATTAAGATGAAATAAAGTATTCGAAATAAAGTTTTCCGGATAATTGTTAGGTCTGTGGTATAATGGAGACCTCGAGAGAGTAAACGTCAGCTGCTTGATGTGTGAACCCGAATAATCTTGGAAACCCCCTCTCACTCTTTCTCACACACACACAGTTATACACCTGTATTAGACTAACAGACGAAAGGAGTTAGTGTGGAAAGTGTTTCACTATATGCTTCTCTTTTGGGCACAATGCTTCTCTATAACCAAATTTTAAAACTTTTACGAGTATGGTGTTCAGCTCTGGAGCTGTATCAAAGGATGTGACATTAAGATGGCATAAAGGTTTCCAAATAAAGTTCTACGGAAAATTGTTAATGCTCCGGTATGTTTAACAGTGACAGTATTACATGTATTGTAACAATGAGTTCATGTCTAAATATTTAATACAAATTGAATATAAAGCAGTCTACTCGTCTCATTACGGAAATGAAACAGACACTCTCATACAATGTATGTGTGTATAATAAACGTAAAACAACCCATGAACAAAATAAAGTTTTTTGGTAACACCGTGGTAAAGTAAGAAGGGAAAAATCTTTGATAATCATTTCTCCAAATCTAATATCGGGTTAAACGATGTTACGTTTTAAGTAAACAGTGTGTCTTTCCGGAACTATTTTTGATCTTGAATGGTTTCCTAATCAATTTATGTTTACTAAAAGGCTTTCTGCTGATTCATCTGTTACAGCTGTCAAATCAAAACGGTGAATTAATTGAGAAATTTGCCCAACGATATAATTTACGCAGGTTCTCGATAAAGTCATATATATTTGTGGAGCCCTGAACAGAGCTAGTGCCCCTTTCAATACCGGCGCCGGTGATGTAGAGGAAATTATGTCCGATAGTAGCGGTCGAAAAGTCACTTAAGTACAATTGTTTAAGAACGGTATGATACATAAATTGTA
The DNA here is from genome assembly GCA_034769895.1 of Magicicada septendecula. Taxonomy (NCBI): domain Eukaryota; kingdom Metazoa; phylum Arthropoda; class Insecta; order Hemiptera; family Cicadidae; genus Magicicada; species Magicicada septendecula. The sequence continues at coordinate 42,432,930 of CM068376.1, forward strand.
TTAATTCGGTTCAATTAAAAGCGAAGTAGCAAATATTTTCACAGTAAGAAACAATATACAAATATAGGCCTCAATATGTTACGAAATACAAATTAGAAGACGATGATAGGAAAACGATGATAGCAAATAGAAATGACAACATTTCTAGCACAATGGTCCAATTAGAGCACCACGTGGCAGAGACAACAACCCCTTGAATAGCGAGCCCAGCGCGCCCTAGGTGTAAGCCACTCAACTGAACGTAACCGCGCCACTGGCGGTCACACGTGCAACTCCGGGGGGTTTGTTAGGGAGGAATTCAGCCGTCTTAGATTAGGGCTCATTTGCTTAATACACGAGGGACGCGCGTGGGAACGTGAAGTAATAAGGGTCATATTGTATCGGCTACACATCTCTGCAGACGACGGGATTGGAAACTTACGCAAATTCATCTTAATGCGGTTTATTTCATCTCACAAACAACTCCAGATTTAAATGTATTGCTGTAAGTTCGCTACTGTACAATAATACGCACCAATGACTGAATTCCATTTCCAAAGGGCTGTTTGTAACTACATATACTGTAGCGTTTATTAGCCTAAAGTAATTCATGGAAAGAAAGACCTCATAATAAGTTCTAATTTGATTACCATTTTGTATTTCTAGTTTACACGAAGTACTTGTTGTTATTCGTACAATATTTACTTGTGTTTCCGTGGACTGTAGGAATACCTGTAATGCTATATAAATTATCTAGTAACAGAAGGGAGAAACCCGCTGGAGTTTCATAGCACCTATATCTCAGATACTAACAATGAAATTTAACCAGATATTTGCTGTATGGTCTAGAAGATATGAGAAGGGCACAGTAGTGAAATAAAAATTCATTGACAAATAAAAGAACTAAAAATAAGAGAACAAGCAAAAAACAGTGAAAACATCTTTTTCGTACTTCTACTTTTATTTATAACAGCATAGAAGATATTGTTGCAAATTTACTTTATTGTTTATAATTTGACGTTAATTACATGTCATAAAAATTTCAGCTTTGTACCTTTAACAAAAATCTATAAACACTTTATTAAAAACAGTACTATCGGAAAATGAGGAGGAAATAATTACGTGACGTAATTTAATGTATACAGTAATTTAGAATTATCCTGCACTATATGTAGTGCTGTCATGGTTTACAATTTCTTCATTTTTCTATTCACCTGTCTCTTTTTATTATGGCATGTTTTCTATTTTCCGCATTTCTTCACACGAATCATTCTATAACCATGTATTTGATGCCATGCCTTATTCAGCCGCTGTTCGTTCTTTAAATTTTACATCTACATCAAATACAGCTAATATTAATGTATTGAAGTATACAGTATTAAACTTGCTAGCCACTACAAAATAATTCAGTCTTGCCATGTGTACATTTAGCTAGTAATTCATCATTTAATTTTTAATAATCACTTTTAACATCATCGTTTCTTTACTGGGTTTAATTTTTAATAAAACTTGGTCAGGTAGCTAATTTTAGTGAGAAAGCCTTCTCCAGTAACTTTTCTATGTAGATGCTTATACAGTGACTCTTCACGACAGCATGCTGCTCTTCTTCATCCGAAAACTTGGAAACTCAGCGAAATCATACTTATGAAGATAAATAACGGATCGAAAAATATTTATTAACGTATTCTAACATATGTCAAATTTTAGTGAAAAATATAAATAAAAATATGATTTTTTTATTTTTATTTTTATTAACCCATACGGCGCCTTGTTAGTACAGTTGGCAGGGACTGCCATTGAACACCATAAACAGTTCAAGCCTAAGTACGCTGTTCACGTTCTTAACACCTGGATTGTGCAATGTGGGGTTCAATTGCCATCTTTATCAGGTTAGTGTTGCGACTCGTTGTGATCAGTGATGTCTCACGGCCGGTTGCCAAATATTCAATGACTGTTTTTCTTAACCATATACAGTCCAGATTTCCTGAACGGAAACTGGTAGCTGTCTTCAAGCAAATAATCACAAACCAGAAATACTCGTTACTCTCATTTAGATCCCCTTAGCCATTTCCTCCACCTATTCGTCTATTGACTTTTCTAGTTTCCCTATCATCTGCGACTACTCCTTTTCTTTACTTTAATTTTGTTTACGATTTCCGTTTTGGACTATCCGTTACGACTCGTCCTGGTGACATGTTAATACCATTCCATTGTTTATGGATTATCGATTTCTCATTAAGCGCAGTCCTGATACGATCCCACACTGTTCAGCCCGATTTTTCATAAATATTTCATTTCTGCTGTGTTGATATGGCGTCGTGAATCTGTTTAGAGTTCAGTTTTCACTATCATCACTGTGTTGTAGATCAGTGTTTTAGTTCTTGAATAGATTTCACCACATCTGTTTAGTACGTAGCAGATGTTTACTATAATGGCCACTTTCTCATTTACTTTTCCGTCGTCTGTAATCACGCTTCCACAAGTATTCAGAAACTGTGCAGGGATAGAGAGTCACGTAAAATGCTGCTCACAGGAGCTACCAATGACTTTATTAAACGGGTGAAACGACTTACCTCGGAAAATACACTAAAGAATCTCTCACTGAAAGGCATAAAGCAGAACACAAAACATTACAGAAATGAAAAAAAAAACAGTTCATCAGAAATGAAACATTACTTTAAAATTTATGTTTATTTATGCTTTTCGAATATATAGTATGCTGTTCACTTGTTAACTGGATTCTAAAAGTAAGTCGTAGCCTGTGTAACTATTTTTTATCCGTCTGTCATAGCAGTTATAGATTGCACTGACAACCAAACAAGCAATCAACCAAGTAATCAAGCAAGGAGGAGCAAGAAAGCAATCAGACCGGTAGGCATGCAAGGAAGCAGCAAGCAAGCAAGCAGGCAGGAAGGCAGGCAGGCAGGCATACAAGCAAGGAGAAGCATGCAAGCAATCAGGCCGGCAGGTAGGCAAGCAAGCAGCGAGCAGGCAGACAAGTCGGCAGGCAGGCATACTAGCAAGGAGATGCATCTCCTTGCAAGCAATCAGGCCAGGAGCAAGATAAGCAAGCAGCAAGCAGGCAGATAGTCAGGCTGACAGGTTTGCATAGTCTACAAGGAAGGAAGAGCAGGAAAGCAATCAGGCCGGTAGACAGGCAAGGAAGCAGCGAGCAGGGAGATAGGCAGACAGGCAGGCAGGCAGGCATACAAGCAAGGAGAAGCATGCAAACAATCAGGCCAGCAGGTAGGGGAGCAAGCAGCGAGCATGCAGACAAGCCAGCAGGTAGGCATACTAGCAAGGAGAAGTATGCAAGCAATCAGGCCGAGAGGAAGGCAAGCAAGCAGCGAACAGGCAGACAGGCAGGCAGGCTGGCAGGCATACAAGCAGCAAGCAGGCAGACAGGCATTCAAGCAAGGATAATCATGCAAGCAATCAGGCCGGGAGGTAGGCAAGGAAGCAACGAGCAGGGAGACAGGCAGGCATACACGCAAGGAGAAGCATGGAAGCAATAAGGCCGGCAAGTAGGCAAATCTGACTGTGATATTTTTCCTTCTAGTTCCTGGATACTTTTCCATCTTTTTTAATTACACTCTTTCTAATTCTTGCACACGTGCGCATCATTCGAGTAAGTCAGCTATGTGCATCCAGTAACCGATGGAATTAGGCTAGGAATTTTCCTATAAATTTGGGGAAATTCAACATAATATCTGGAAAATGTTATTAATAAATTATACAGATCCAAGAATGTTGCCTATTGTTGGCCTCTTGCAGTTCCCAGTATTTGCATTCCTCCTTCCAACCGCCAAACAGCTGAATTCGTCTTGTTACAAACCTCTGATGACATCACCCAGTCAGGATGTTTGCATTATAACTAATAATATGAATATGATAGAGAAAACAGGTATAAAGTTACAAATTAAAAAAAGAGGTTTGGGGATCAATGAAGATTTCATCATCAATTACAAACTGACGGGTGTTATTGGAAACGATGGGATGGTGAAAGTAAAGTTCGCATTCTGAACGCTTGTCAAATATTCTTGCATTATCTAGTGGAGAGGACTAAGGAAAAATCGGAGAAATTTGCGAATATTACGGATATTTTGACACCAAAAGTATAAGAATATGCATAAAGCAAATAAATAATGCATGAGAGGGTAAGGACACACAGAGAAGCCTCTGGGTAGGAGGCAAAACCAAAATGAACGTAAAGAGATAAAGGCGAAGTCGGCTAACTAAAACGATGTCAGGTTCGTACGAATGCTCAGGAGATTAGATAACGTAAATCTCTAAATAGTCCCCCCCCCGACATACGACTGATATTATACGGAGGTTTGAAGAATTGGAGGAACACAGTCGAAGAACTTTAGCACACGTAAAATAAGTACCTCGCTAGATATACAAAAACTGAACCGTAAAAGATGAAGTAAACAAAAATATTACTCAGAAAATTATGACAACGCAAACACTGATGATGAGTAGTTTAAATTTGTTTTAAAGTTTAAGACAGTGAGTCGAACTGAACAGACGTCAATGGACGAATCACTGAATTATCTGCATTAGTAATTTTAGAGGTGAACAATGTGAATAACGCAGAAAAGTATATTACGTGTCTTATTACTCGACTGTCACAATATTAGATGCAATGAGTATTCCTGTTTATTTTATTTGTACTAATTACAAACTGAGTAATAAGCAAAGGTGACGTGGAAGCTGTCGGTTGTGTATTTTGCACTTTTTCTTGTATTCTTATGGTTGGGTACGCCAACTACGCCTACTTTAATCAGTTTGGTTTGATGTCAAGTGATCCGAATTCTTTGTCTTTTAGCGTGTTTTAATGATATCATTGACGATTAGTATCTTGATGTCTTTGATTTGGCACAGCCCCGTAGCGTGTCCATACTTAACGCATTGACCCTCTTTCTATTACAGAGTTTATTTCATTTTATCGCTTCTTCTTCGATTCTTAATCGTGTCGAAAAAGCTAGTAAAATTTCATAACTTGCAGTTGATTTAGATATTTAGGTCTAAACAGTGATAATTAAATAATCAATAATTTTGTTATTTATGTTATTTCCATTCTGTCGTATGTTACGGTGTAGTCCTATGTGGACTGGCAATGCAGTTAGGCCTACATCGAATGGGCGTGCGCGTGTGTGTGTGTGTGCAGTAAGATCATCACACACTTAGGTAGGACCGGTATTCAGCCGACTTAACCAGAACCGAAAAAAATGGCTGGCTTTTTCACTGGACTTTTGTATTTTATTTACACAGTGACTAATAATCGATAAATTATGAAAGTGAAACACGCTTTGAACGTAATTTCGAAACAACTAAAAGAACAGGAAAACAAATTAGAAGATTGTTCCTTAAAACGTTTCTACTTTTACTTTGTACTGAGAAAACATTAATAATTTTGTACGTTTTTTATGAGACAGCGTACTAAGAGAAATACCTTTTATTTTGCTAAACGATTTATTTTCAGTGAATTAATTGAAATAATTATTAATAAAACTGTTCAATAATGTATTTGAAAGTGACGATTTTTTTCTTAACCTATGTATTCATAACACTATTTTTATTTTATGAGATTTGAGTCCCTGTATGACTCTATTTTAATAACATTTTAAGTGAATGTACAAAAATTAAAGAGGTCAAACAAAAGTTACTTATCTAACTGCAGTAAATTAATAGGAAAAAGATGTAAAACCATTTCCATAAAGAAGACATAATCAAACATTTTTGGGATCAGTGGTAACCAGCCAACAGATGATTGCTTTATTTGCCTGCTGTATTCTTGCGTCGAGCAGCTCGTACCATTAATATTAGTTGTACAATACAAACACATACAATATTTAACTTTATAAATTCTGTTTTAAAAGTAAAAATTAATTTTTCCATATCCGTCTTTTGTCATAAGCACGTTTTTTTTTTTAAATATTCGGCTTTGAAATTGTTAATTTGCTAACTCTACATTTAAAAGATGTAAGTCATTATCGGAGAAAGAATAGGCTGCATTGGTAAAGCCTTCATACCATTTTCAGGTTCCCAAGAAATATCGTGATAGCGCGTACGAATGCTAACTAATACTAACGTATGAATCCAACTTATGGTGTACTCTGATTATGACTGTCGTGACAAAATTATTACTTTAATTCAAGTACTAATAGGCCTACATCTTCTAATTCATACTAACTCTGATACCAATTAATAATATTGTTCTTTACAAGAAAACTAACAGCATCTTATCGACAATATTACTGGCTTAAATATTACTAGTAATAGTGATAACAATCAGTTTGAAATCGCACCACTAAACCTGGAAATAGTTAATCGGTTTAATTATTTGGGATGCTGGATGGCAGAAGATAATGAAGAAATAAATGAAATAAAGAAAAGGATACAGGCCGCAAATAGAGCATATGCTTCGTTGACAAGACAAGGAATATCAAGGTCACATTATATAAAGTTATGATTAGACCGGTGATAACATATGACTTGGTCTCTGAACAAACAAGCTGCTAACATACTCAATACCTTTAAAAGGGGAATTTTGAGGAGAATATCCAGTCCAAGTCAATGTGATATGGAGAATGTATCACAAGGAGGAACTATAAAAACTATATAAAGACAATTATCTGGCCACCATCATCCGACTGCATAGATTTCAATGGGTAGGACACATCTAGTTGCACTCCTCGCGTCACACCGGGGTCATCAATAGAACGCGAAATCCTGTGATTATGTGTGTGTATACGTACATCAGTTGTAATTATAACGCTAATTATTTAACGCTGATGACATTAAGCAACGCTTACGAAGGTCAGGCAGGCCGTCATAGTTCTCTATATTTGTAACGAAAAACAAATTGTCTCCGAGTAAACGACATCACCGGTAGGATTTTGTACGACGCAGAAAAAGGAACAAAATATTAGAAGCCATGAACGGAATGAGACTCGGTATTCCGTATAAGGCGATAATTAAGGCCTAATTGCCTCGGCATGTTCATTTGGAAGTGGGACAATGGGTTCTTTGAACTACTTGAATTAATTTCATAATTTTTAGTTTCTAATTTTAGAAAAAACCTATTTTTCAAAAGCGTATATCGCGTTTTTGTAAGAGGGTTCCAGGGGATTCCTTTATTGTTTGTATACATAAAGCAGTAATCTGTTGTGTAATATTAAGCTTTGTGCTTCTCTACACATTGCTTCTCTACAATGGAACAGTGTGAAATAATTAGTTAATTATTCCTTAATATATTTCCATTCCTGCGCATATATAGTTTCCGAAAGCGGAGACAATAGTCTACTGTGTGGCCTGTGTATCCATTTAAAGTGACATCAAAAACGTTTCAAAGCAGATGTGTGCTGGTGGGTATAGTTTCGACTCACGGGTAGCGCCATAAAAATCAAGTCGCATTTTTCAGGTCGACTGAGCTTGTAGGAGCGAGTACCTACGAGTAATAACGGGCGTCTGGTACGTAGCGCTGGCCACAGGACTTAATCTGGCCGCCAAAAGTGCCACTTGCGTGGTACAAAAAAGGACTTAAATCAAATCCGTTTAAAGTCCTTCCTTGGGGATGTAGGTACAGCCGTGAGAATGGCGGAGGGGGGGGGCAACGAAGGAAACATGTCCCCCGGTTTCGCCGAAATCAGACTCCAAGTACAAAACGTTGCAACTGAAATAATTTAATGCCACGCAAATGGACCGCTGTTACCTAAATCTGTCACCACTGTTTATGTTCTATGTTCCTTTAGTGGATAGGGGGTGCTTATCGAAAAATTTAGGTGACACTATAAAACAAAGTTATCGAACACAATTGAATTTTCTGAAGGAGGTGCCAAATTCAGACCTTGAAAGGGGCCTTCTTGGGTCCGTTGCCTTGTCCTTAGTAATAGGATGGATGAGTAGGCTACTTAGTCACATAAGGGGATAGCTGATGACTCCATAAGTCATTAATAAATCCACAAAGATTTCTCCAAATAAAGGCGTAGAAAACGTCCGATCAGGGAGTAAAGTTCAGTGGCACCTGGATACAACGATATTGCGCGGAGTTATCGTTATATAAAGTATTCAGAACGAAGTGCAGAGTAATTCGATACAGTTTCGACAGGCCTATAGGTAAATATCTCATAATTTAGAATTTATATCAGTTACTTGATACTTTATATGCTTAACTCTGAGTCAATCGAGATCCGTCGATGCATCCCGTGACGTTATACAAAGGTGATCGTTGAAACGAATCTGCCATTAAAACCCAGGGAGGTAGTCGTCCATTCCATCTGTCTTATTGGAAAACCAGCGTTATCGTCAATGTGTCAATTTCTACGTTTGCTTCCTTATAAAAAAAAATATTGTCTTTATCGTATGTAATCTGTGTGAACTGCTAACGGTATGTAAATTGTGTACAGAACTGCTAACTCTGGTAAGTGAACTGTGTACCAAACTGCTAACTGTACGTAAACTGTGTACAGAACTGCTAACTGTATTTCAACTGTTTACTGAGCTGCTAACTGTGTGTAAACTGTGTACAGAACTGCTAACTGCATGTAAACTGTGTACAGAACTGCTAACTGTATGTAAACTGTGTACCGAGCTGCTAAATATACGTGAGCTGTGTACTGGGCTAGTAAGTGTATATTTAAACTTCGTTAAGAGCTGCACGTTCTGCGAACTGTGTAGTGAGTTGCTAATTGTATATAAACAAATTAATTTGACACGTGACAATTATGAGTCAACGTGCAAGTCAGAATGTGTAGGACGCAACGTGTACTCGAGTCTTACGTTGGGAGAGGGGTATTTCAAGAACACTCATGTGCGTATCATTTAGTGCAAACGTTTCCGGCCAACTGTGCCGAACTCGCGGCCCCTATTAATTGTTCGTGTCGTTTGTTTCTGACTCAAGTGATGAAGAGTATCGTGTTAGTTATTACAAAATAATAATAGATTGATACAGTAGGGGATAGAGTCTTTTCGGATAATCTATGAAATTAATTTTTGGTTTTTACATAAACAACATTTTATAAGGGAAAACCACGATAATATTACGCTGGATAATATACTGCAACGATACAAATTGTAACTGCATAGGTAGGTTAATTTGTAATTACTACAACAAAATCTATATCTGGAGGTAGGAAAATTTTATTCTTTGGCACATTTACTCTTGACTTATGGTTTTATAATATAAAATTCTTTAATAAAGAATTGTCTTTCAACAAATAAGTCTATTGGCTTGCTTTACATATAAGTTACTTGTGCGTAGAATTCCAAATGTTACGTAGACACCAGGCGCTCCGCTCGCTGCTACTCTGCACGTCGACCGACCGAAGATCACCCCGTTGAATATCTACGTCTTGGCACACACACGCACTGCGATATGAAGTTGTTTTTGTTTATAGCTTAAATACTCTTAATCTCAGGGATCAAAACTGGGTATAAATAGATCGTGTATTAGGCTTACACAATTCCGGCTTCTTGAAGTGTTCTCGCGCTAATAAACACATTACCACGATAGGCACTCTGCCCTAATCCGCAAATCTTCCACTCTTTGTGAAAAAGCACAAGAATGTGATCTATTTAATTATTTGAGTTCTATAAAGTGGCAGTGGTTACGAATAACTCGTGCCGTCAACCCACTAAAACGTCTTATGGAAATCGACTTGTATTGTCACGAAAATCTCGTGGCAACGAGTACGTCTGTCTTTGGCAAGACTTCGGAACCGACTGAACCATCCGTACGCTGTAAGCGACCGTCTCAAATAATTTTTAAAAATTTTGATTGGTGGAAAATCTAGCAACGTCATAAACAGATAGACCGAACTCAAGTTAAAACTCTGTCCGATTCTGCAAATGCCTGTCTACCGTAGATTTAATCTACAAATTTTATTACTTTCTAGGAAATAACAAAATTAATAAAGAACTGATTTCATTAAAAAACCATATAAAAATTATAGTTGTGGAGAAATGTAGTTGCATATATGGAAAATGTAGCTTACAACCATGAGAACACCCTGTCCAAATTTCAGAATGAAATGTCAATTATCCACGAAGTTATTAAATAAAATGTAAATCACACGCGCACCCGCACACTTACACACAAATATTTCACATGACATAAAAGAGTATAAAATTATACACAGTTTGACATAACATACTTTTATAAACAAAGCTTGGTTCAAAACTTATAACTACTGTACAAAGAAAAGTACACAATCAATTTTAATCACGTCTATTGCCGTCAGTAAATGTGTTATTAAAATGTGTTATTAGTGTGTTAAAATGTTTGTGCATTAGTATTCCACTTATATGAACTTACATCCTGTGTTCTGTTGCAATACAGACTTTTCAATTGTACAGACTTTATTTATTTTTTTATGATTCTCTGGCTTGGCAACTAAAGGTCTCAACCCCTGTTTTCTCAGCATCCAAACAATACTAAAAACAAGGAATAGGCTACCTCCCAGAATAACTGTTTTATAACCTGTTAGCCAAGTCAACTGCCTTGAAGAACGAAAGAGTTCTCTCAACCGCTACCATCTCGTCAGCGAGGTCTGTTTTGAGACCATCTCTGACCCCGTATAATGTGTTTTACTATGTATAGTCTACCACATGCACTACTGCCCGTTGTTATTCAGGTTCCAGCAGGTACGACGTTTGTGAGACAAACTCGACTATGTAAACAAATCTCCCGAAATTCTATTTTACTAATCTAAGTTTTGTACATAAGATGTGCCATGGTGCCACAAGGTAAGTATCGTTACAGCAATCTTCCGGTCGACGGGTGTTGTGTCAAAGACGTTTACTTCAGGACTTTTCGCAGCGATTGATGCTGGAGAATGGGCGTCTTTGTTGCCCTTGATGTCTACGTGGCTTGGCACCCACATAAAAGTAAATTGTAAACCCTCCTGATGTTGCAACACGTAGCAGAGGGCTTCGATCTGTTGTTAACCTTTAGGCCAATTACGTGTGATGATGATGACGTTGATGATGATGGTAATGATTGTCGTTGTTATTACCATCACCGACACCACCACCACCACCACCACTACTACTACTACTACTACTACTACTACTACTACTACTACTACTACTACTACCACCATTATTATTTAAATTAGGTTAACGGGCTCTTCCTACAGGCGAATTTATCTCTTCTCTGAGGTATTTCATAGTTGTACTACCCATGCAACCGTGGCACTAAACACAAAAGCAGTAAGGTATGCCTTCGTCATTCGCGTACTGTTGAAGAGAGGTTTATTTATTTATAAGATATTACATCACTACTTAGGGTTCTCCAAGCAGTTAATGAATATAAGTATCTAGGAAGTAAAATCAAAAGTGATGGACAAAAGTGATGGCAGTAAGGAAATTATAAGCAGAATTAACCGATCTAAAATTGCTTTCAACAAACAGAAAAACATCTTCACTTCAAACATTATCAGCCTAAAAATAAGGAAGAATCTAGTAAAGACTTACGTGTGGAGTGTTGCCCATACAGGAGTGAATCTTGGATAATTGGAGACAGTGACAAGAAAATACTCCAAGCATTTGAGATCTTCAAGTACAGAAGAATATTCAAGATAGCTGGAGGGAGAAGATAACGAATGAGAAAGTCTTTAGAAGAGCTCAGTAGGAGAAGAGCTTTCTACGAAATTTAAAAGTGAGAAGAGCTAAGTTTATAGAGCATATACTACGTCACAATGGGTTGGTTAAGAGAATAGTAGAAGGAACAATTGAAGGGAAGAATCACAGAGGACGACCCCGTTTAGACTACATGAAACAGCTTATGGTCGATATAAACTGCACATCATATTGTAAGTTGAAAAGAAAAGCAAAGAAGCGTGAAGAATGGCGAGCTGCTGCCAACCAGAAGAGAGAGGCATCACTACTATTTTTACAAACTGATCGTTTCGGGATTTATTGTAACAAGCAATCATACAGAGGTTAGTATACACGGTTCCATGATACGGTAGCTCTAGTCTTGCCTAACATTCTCTGTACGTGTCCAAACTTCCGGTTTCCCATTCAAAAATAACATTAATAGTGCCAGATTTTTTGAAGGCAGTCCAAAATATGTAAGGGGTGTTGATGTACATCAGTCATTACAGATACCGAGTTAGTATTTACAATTTCTTAGTATTTAGTTAGTATTTACAATTTAGTATTTACCGTGTAAATACAATTTCTCATGATTTGATGTCCCACATAGACATAGAAATTTTCATTTATATTTATATGTCGTATTTGTAAAGTTAAAAATTTCAAAGTAAACAGAAATTAGGCATTCTAATTTGGCTGCTAATTTGAGTTAAAATTCTCATTAGTCTGGTAATAATAATATTTTAAAAATTTTGATCCATTTTTTGGGTCCTCGTATCCTAAAATTTTGAGATTTCTGTACATTAGGAATATATTCAAATTTTAATTAAAATTCTCTTTAATTTGATAACTCATATAGACTTTTGTCCCCATCACTCTTCTGGTTGCACAATGCCTGTTTCGCATGTTTATGAATCTGCAGAATTCACGTTGTGTCATGTCAGTGAACGCCTACACGATCTGACTTGTTGCAGATTTAAAAACTTGTACTGGCTATTCTTTAGGAAGAAAATACAAGGGTAAGGCTGTTGTGACTAAAAATTCACACCGACCAGTTTCATTTTATTCCAAACTTAAATTTTAAATTACTTAGAATTTTAGCACTTAAAAAAAAGTTTAATGTAGTGTATTGTTTAAATGGACTATTTTCTGTTAGTCAAAGGTATTACAACATGAAAGTATTTATGAAAAAATTATGAAATTATTTACAATTATGAAATTTGAGAATGTTAAAATATTGAAAGTATTATTTTGATATTTTATAGTTCGTACTTCGTATTAAAGCTTATCTGCCTTAAAAGTGTTGGTGTGATCATGACATTTTAAATTAAAGTAGCCTACATAATTTTTGGAAGTACGAGGCTAAGTCCTTTCCGTTTACTGTCTTCTTTGTTGCGTCCGTTCATTGGAAGTATTCTTTCATTATAAGCAGTTTCTACGTTGCCCGACTGCACCAAAGAAGAAACTGCAAACAGAGAACCAAAAGGAAATTAAAACTACAGATTGATCACAACTCACGCTACTGCAGGAAAATTGATGATAACGTTATTTTTGGCTTCGCAAAATACAGAGGTTGTTCATATCACATTTAAAAGTAAAACAGCAACTGCTGATAACTACTGTGAGTAACTGCGATTACTGAACCGAGAAACCAAGTCTAAAAGATGCGGTAAAATTTCAACAGATCTGAATTCGATTCAGAAGGACGCTGTACCTTGTACGACAACCTCTGGACCACTTAACGTACTGTCCTGACTTCTCTCCAAGCATTGTTCACCTTTTTGTTTCACTGACAAGGACAACATTTTTTTCAGATGAAGAGGCGCTAGAAGCAGTGCGAAACGTTTCGTCCAGCCTAAGTGCATAGGAATATATGAAAAACACGCAAAATTAATTTACGTAAATACAAACCAAATTTTTTTTAAGTTTTCCTTCAGTTTTTGACTTTACCTCATAGCCTTATCTTGTACGTAAACACAACACAATATTTATTTACGTAAATGCAAAAAACATGTTTTTAAATTTCCCTTTACTTTTTTACTTAACCTAGTAGTCTTCCCTTCAAAACGTTGATGTCATTCTGCTGCTCACAGTTTATTACTTAAACTCCTCAGTAGACCTAAGTATATACTCCGACAGAACATAGCGATGGCGCTTTGTGATTAACATTAAACATGCTCGGTGCTTTTTAATTCTCTTCATTTTTACGAGTGAGGCAACCTGATTGTTCCGAGTGGACATTTCGTCTTCCAGTGTACATTCACAGTCGCAGCGCCATACGTATGTGGTATAATAATCATAAAGTTATTTCTGCAATTTTTGAATATTTCTGTTCACTCTTCATACTCCTTAGAGACTATCTATATTTGTAAGCGCGTTAAATCGTTTTCTGCAGCATTCCGACGGTTACAGTAGGCAGTAACGGTAACGGTAGGCAGTAGGCGGTTAACGGTAGGCAGTAAAATTATTTGCTGTCACTTTAACTGTATGTCAACTAAGATTAGGCTCAATATTGCCATATATAATAATTACTTATCATCACAACTTGCAGCTATAACCGCGTCTTCCGTAGCTACAACCGCGTGATCCAGTTAGGAGTTCCTTATTGCGTCTGCTAATATATGTATCTAAGAGTGCAAGTGTATCCCTGTGTCATCTATTCGAATGTGTTTTTGCCTCTTGTGGCATAAGAGATGTTTTTCGTTATTATACTGCCTACAAATTATACTTATCGGAACCCATCCGACTGATTCCGTATGATAAAAGTCGATACCATAAGAACAATAAAATGAGAGGATAACAAAATGAGTCGGCAGAAGTTAATTTGTTGGTCGTAACTTATTGCTATCGTATTTCAAATGAAATTATAATAAGTGTGTAACGTTGCCTGCCATGTGGCGGATCATAGGGTAAGTGAGAGGGCAAAGGGCAAAGGACATATTACGAAGTGTCTAACTGGATTAAGCGGCCCTACTACACAGTTAACCCACATGCCCTTGACCAATTAAAATATCTCAAGTAGCAATTGTATGTATACAACAGTCTATATGAGGGCTGATGATTGTTCTAATTCTCAATTAAAGGAGCTCTTTTGTCAGCGCACTGGATTTCCTAAATTAAACACATGTTACACAGACTCGCTGCCACATGTAAGCCGGTGACGAAACAGCAACTGATATTGTAAACATTCTTTATTTACAGTATTTTTTTCAGCCCCATTGAGCACGAATCTCCCAAAAATCTTTTCTGTCGTATCTTTCCTGTGTGTGTGTGTGTGCTTCTTATTCACGCCAGTCTCTTTATACCATCATCAGACGTCGCGATTTTTGAGACACATTATTAACGCTTCCCTTGAGTTAAAAGAGTACCAATTTTGAAACATCCATTCAATATAAAGCGATTTTAACAGTCAAATTAGTAAACGTTGAAGCCATCGATGGCCTCACAAATTACAAAACCTGCTTTTATCTGTCACGCAGCAAACGACTCGCCAGGAGCTTGCAAATAAATGAAAACTGATGTCTGTTTTTTATTCCAGGAAAAGATTCAAAAAATATTTTTAAATTCGTTTCGTACATCCTGAGTGACGTCCAACTGCTTTGTAAGAAATTATTTTCATAACAGAGACTGTTTTCTGATCACGAATCGGAGTTGTTCCTTCATTTCCCGCGCATCGTCAGACGTTGATATTGTTTTCCAAACTGAACGTGCATTTTTACGAGTACTTAGAATTTAAACAAAGAACTGAGTCTATGTTGTGGAGACGATGAAAGAAGCTGTGTAACGATAGAGTAAAAAGGACAAAGTACAATGAGAAAATGGAAAAGTGAAGACTGTACCATGTACAGGTATGCAGGGGACACATGTCTCAAATACTAGATAAAACAGAGATAGATGGAGAACCTGTGATTACAACATAAGAATTACAAATGAAAGAAAAAGAAAAACAAGGTAGAATATATAAAAACCGTGTAGGACAAGATGGGGCGACTATAATAAACAAAATAACACCAGAAGATATGCTTACAACGACGGTGCACATATAGCGGGTGTGACTGAGTGTTTTAACCCGTAAGAGTGTAGCCCCACAGCATTAGAAATAAGTGCATGGTATTCAAGATGGACTTCTGCCTCATTAAGCAATACCAGAAGGAGCAGCAGTAGTAGTAGTAGCAGCAGCAGCAGCAGCAGCAGCAGCAGCAGCAGTAGTAGTAGTAGTAGTTGGAGTAGTAGTAGTAGTAGTAGTAGTAGTAGTAGTAGTAGTAGTAGTAGTAGCAGCAGCAGCAGTAGCAGTAGTAGCAGCAGCAGCAGCAGCAGCAGTAGTAGTAGTAGTAGCAGCGGCAGCAGCAGTAACAATAGGAGTAGCAGCAGCAGCAGCAGTAGCAAGAGCAATAGTTGATGTCTACATAAAGTATTACAAACTGCATAATTTTATTTTAAAGATAGTGTAACACTTAAAAGACACATCCTGTCAAAAAAACATGGTTCTGTTAAGAGAACATGACAGTTGAGAATTCTTCGCCGGTAAAGTAGGTTGATTTTTATTACGACAGCAGTAATTATGTATCAAAGCAATGAGACGTCGGTTTGGAGGCCGAGCCTGGGTCGTGACATGTAACAAATTAGACAAGAAAATTAAATCCATTAGTTTCATAAATTAAGCGATGAAACGACAATTTTAAATTAGCTATGTCAGCGACTTCACCGTCCGGTGAACTTCTTGCACGGTGTAGAAATAAATTTAATTACCGCTTAAATCGTATGAAAATATTAATTTAAATAATCAATTCGTTCGGCAAACAAGTGAAAACATTAATTAAAACGTACAGTGTAGTCGTACATGAACGTAATCAGCAATTTGTCGCATCAATTAATTAATTTTATATACGAACTACCAGGAAATCAACTCGTTAACGAAGCGTCTATCACATCGTACAGGCATACACGCTTGTTGACAATTTAATGGTCCTGATGCCATGTTTTCATGTCAAAATAAAGCCTACAGTAGTATAAAACTACCTGGCAATTTTATTATAATAAGTACCTTTCCAATGTGTAGAATATGCACTGGTTACACAGTTTTTACACATTAACAGTGTGTAGAATATGCACTGGTTACACATTTTGTACACAATAACAGTGTGTAACATATGCACTCGTACTCAGTTTGCACGACTTAACAGTGTGTAGCATATGCACTGGTTACACAGTTTGTACACATTAAAAGTGTGTAGAATATGTACTAGTTACACGGTTTGTACACATAAACAGTGAGCAGAATATGCACTAGTACTCAGTTTGCACGCCTTAACAGTGTGTAGAATAAGCACTGGTTACGCAGTTTGTACACATTAACAGTGTGTATAATATGCACTTGTACTCAGTTTGTACACATTAACAGTGTGTAGAATATGCAGTGGTTACCCAATTTGTACACATAAACATTTTGTAGAATATTCACTCGTACTCAGTTTGTACACATTAACAGTGTGTATAATATGCAGTGTTTACCCACTTTGTACACATAAACATTTTGTAGAATATTCACTCATACTCAGTTTGTACACATTAACAGTGTGTAGAATATGCAGTGGTTACCCAATTTGTACATATAAACAGTGTGTAGAATATTCACTCGTAACTCAGTTTGTACACATTAACAGTGAGCAGAATATGCACTAGTACTCAGTTTGCACGCCTTAACAGTGTGTAGAATAAGCACTAGTTACGCAGTTTGTACACATTAACAGTGTGTAGAATATGCAGTGTTTACCCACTTTGTAAACATAAACATTTTGTAGAATATTCACTCGTACTCAGTTTGTACACATTAACAGTGTGTAGAATATGCAGTGGTTACCCAATTTGTACATATAAACAGTGTGTAGAATATTCACTCGTAACTCAGTTTGTACACATTAACAGTGAGCAGAATATGCACTAGTACTCAGTTTGCACGCCTTAACAGTGTGTAGAATAAGCACTAGTTACGCAGTTTGTACACATTAACAGTGTGTAGAATATGCAGTGTTTACCCACTTTGTAAACATAAACATTTTGTAGAATATTCACTCGTACTCAGTTTGTACACATTAACAGTGTGTAGAATATGCAGTGGTTACCCAATTTGTACATATAAACAGTGTGTAGAATATTCACTCGTAACTCAGTTTGTACACATTAACAGTGAGCAGAATATGCACTAGTACTCAGTTTGCACGCCTTAACAGTGTGTAGAATAAGCACTGGTTACGCAGTTTGTACACATTAACAGTGTGTATAATATCCATTTGTACTCAGTTTGTACACATTAACAGTGTGTAGAATATGCAGTGGTTACCCAATTTGTACATATAAACAGTGTGTAGAATATTCACTCGTAACTCAGTTTGTACACATTAACAGTGAGCAGAATATGCACTAGTACTCAGTTTGCACGCCTTAACAGTGTGTAGAATAAGCACTAGTTACGCAGTTTGTACACATTAACAGTGTGTAGAATATGCAGTGTTTACCCACTTTGTAAACATAAACATTTTGTAGAATATTCACTCGTACTCAGTTTGTACACATTAACAGTGTGTAGAATATGCAGTGGTTACCCAATTTGTACATATAAACAGTGTGTAGAATATTCACTCGTAACTCAGTTTGTACACATTAACAGTGAGCAGAATATGCACTAGTACTCAGTTTGCACGCCTTAACAGTGTGTAGAATAAGCACTGGTTACGCAGTTTGTACACATTAACAGTGTGTATAATATCCATTTGTACTCAGTTTGTACACATTAACAGTGTGTAGAATATGCAGTGGTTACCCAATTTGTACATATAAACAGTGTGTAGAATATTCACTCGTAACTCAATTTGTACACATTAACAGTGAGCAGAATATACACTAGTACTCAGTTTGCACGCCTTAACAGTGTGTAGAATAAGCACTGGTTACGCAGTTTGTACACATTAACAGTGTGTATAATATCCACTTGTACTCAGTTTGTACACATTAACAGTGTGAGAATATGCAGTGGTTACCCAATTTGTACATATAAACAGTGTGTAGAATATTCACTCGTAACTCAGTTTATAAACATTAACAGTGTGTATATATGCACTGGTTACACGGTTTTTACACATTACAGTGTGTAGAATAGTCACTTGTACTCAGTTTGTACACATGAACAGTGTGTAGAATATGAAGTGGTTACACAGTTTGTATACATAAACAGTGTGTAGAATATTCAGTCGTAACTCAGTTTGTACACATTAACAGTGTGTAGAATATGCACTAGTACTCAGTTTGCACGCCTTAACAGTGTGTAGAATAAGCACTGGTTACGCAGTTTGTACACATTAACAGTGTGTAGAATATGCAGTGTTTACCCACTTTGTACACATGAACAGTGTGTAGAATATGAAGTGGTTACACAGTTTGTACACATAAACAGTGTGTAGAATATTCACTCGTACTCAGTTTTTACACATTAACAGTGTGAGAATATGTAGTGGTTACACAGTTTGTACGCCTTAATAGTGTGTAGAATATGCACTGGTTACACGGTTTTTACACATTACAGTGTGTAGAATAGTCACTTGTACTCAGTTTGTACACATTAACAATGTGTAGAATATGCAATGGTTACACAGTTTGTACACATAAACAGTGTGTAGAATATTCACTCGTACTCAGTTTTTACAGATTAACATTGTGTAGAATATGTACTAGTTAGACAGTTTGTACACCTTAACAGTGTGTACAATACTCACTCATTACACGATTTCTATATTTGTGACTTTAGTTTGATTTCTCCATTATTTTAAACTAATTAAGAGCTCAACTCAATCGGCACTCCAAGACCGAATAGTTTACTCGCGCCCCACACCTAACTTCCTACTGCAGTTTCGCTGCTGGGATTCACGGGTGTTTCAATTTATTAATTTATTTTTCTCGTCCACTTGTCTCGTCTGTTATGCAAGTGGACGTAATTGCAGGTCATAAATTCGTAAAACTGACTTTGGGACGTATAAGTAATTTTAAAAGGAAAAATTTGTTGATAACAAATGTAGAAATTAATATTGAAACTCGATTCAAACAATTCAGTTGACTGACATGGACGAAGCGATATTTTACCTCCTGTTTACGTATACAAAGATTTAGGTTATCTTAAATCTTTATTCTTTAATGCGTTTCAAAATAAATATAGATTAATATCATTTTTTTCTGTTACACGTAAATAAATGGAATATAACAAATGTTTTATTTGTCATTAAAAATAAATAATTTATCATAATCGATTAGTGCAAACTTAAAATAATGTTAAATTTATAATTTACTTATTAATTTTAAGTGTTAGATTACGTAACTTGTACTGTAACAGCCTATTGGAGGGGTAAGCAGTGGGAGACACTATGCTAGGCGTTGGAGAGCCCATTTCAGCGCGAGACTAGTAGGCCTACATTTCGCCCACCTGTCCTCAGAAATTGGCGTTGTCTTCTGCATATTTTAATATCGACTTTGTCTAAATTTATTAGGTAACTTAATGTTGTATTGCATTACGTCGACACCAAGTCAGCGATCCGATACGTAGACATAGGATGCTCAGAGTCCCAGTTACTTTGTGCAATACTGGCGTTTGTGTGTATGCAGGACAAGGAAATAAGGATGTGAGAATTGGAAATGTTGATTATAAGCCAATTACAGTAACGATCAATGAACCCAGTGGCGTGGTTAATGACCATCTCTTTTCCGTGGGTGTTTGTAGATGAGGATAAGCTAGGGGAAGGGGAGGTGTTGGTCTTAGTAGGGTATGCGCTAGTGAACTGTAACCCTCCCCCCTCAAACCAGTCAGATCAGTCTCTAGGGTCTGAGGCAGTGGCTCTGGGGTGTCGAGGCCGGTCGGCTTGGCCGTTCCGAGAAATTCATAAGGAACTTACCTAAGAAATATTGAAGTTAGTTGTACTTTTATAAAGGTCAATAGTCTTCCTTGGTCTGCAGCCCCATTAACTCTACGAGATAATACAGAAAATTATACATAAGTATAGCACATTTTACTTGTAATTAAAATCTGTTCATCGTATCACAACTTAAAACAAAAGACACATAAGTTTTGAAAAACCACCCGTAACAGAGAAATAACGCAATTTGCTTAACCTCAAAACCGATATTACTTATGGAACGAGTGAAAGGAACAAGAACGCCACTTAGAAGTAGAATCAAGTACTGTATTATCTCTCCCGGACTCGCAACCTCGTGTGATGTTTGCAGTGAGGGAAGCCCTAGTCCCATTGGAAGTCAATCACCGTCACTACGGTTTTCCACTTTTTTACGAAGTCCTGCGATTTTTGTCAATTACGTAAAACCGATTCACAAGTCGCAAACAGGTATTTTCAATTCAAAGACTTAACAAGTACAATGCGAATCATCCTAGATGATGCAGCGATCACGTCCACAGTTAGTCAACGCGATTTAGCTTAGAATTCGGTATTCTGAACTTCGTACAAACGTTGCTTTACGGGACCTACATTTTAAGATAATCTCTATCAAAATTAACATTATATATTTTAAGTTATTACTAATTGTTAGAATTGAGTAGTTACTAGAAGACGACGGTACTAATATAGGCTGTAAGATTAATGTCACGAAATGGAGATGTAAACGTTAAAATACCTGACATTCAGTACAGTAAACAGGTTTGTGACAATGTCATTGTGCTATACTCAAAGAATACCTTTTCTGTGTTTTTTCGTACTGTGTCTTACACTTTGATTAACAAAAATAAATAAATAAATTGTTAATTAAAGAAGACGAATCGCCTTTCGTTTAACTTTAACAACAGGTTTTGTGCATCGAGGAGCGCGTACAAAATTGTGGTTGTAAACCTAAATTTTACCCATTCAATTAAAAATTAAACAATTAAATTTTATGAGCAGTAAAAAATGAGGAATGCCTGTGTTACAGGTGCTTCCTAGAGACACCCAGACAGATTCAGTTGTGTACGATACAAGAGCTGGCTTGTTCGCCATCGCAAATCCGCCCCAAATAGAAATAACATCTGCCAAATTATGGAAATAATTTACATCTAGAATATAACTTTGGCGAAATAGTAGAGGATTTCATTAAGGATGATGTCTTGCATTTGCATACGTATAATGGTTTCAACGATGCCTCTTCGTAGGGAAATTATTTTTTTTTCCTTTTGTATACAATTGACTGTAATCTAGAGAAATGTATTCAACAACTGTAGTCAATTTCACGAACTAAAACAAAAGGTTTTACTTCTCCTTCTCTGTAACGTGGATTGGTCATAGGTAAACGTATTCTTTTTGACCGCACTGGCACTGTAATAATTTTTTATATAGCCTACGCTAAGGTCAATCGTCCTTTCAAAGGATTGTTTCCGTTTTGTTTTTCTCCTTAATCCCTTCGTTCTGCTGCAATTCTGTGAGCTCTTACATATGGTCTGAGGTGCCTGTATTTGTTTTCGCATCATTTGGTCGTATTGCTAATGCAATAAATGTTACCATTACCAAATTATCACATGAACTACTTTGGTTAGTATAATTAATGTTCGGATGGTTACTTTAAGCATAATTTCTGTGTAGTCTGTAGAATTGAAGAACAAAACGCGAAAGCGAACTTTAATCACCTGTTTAAAACTATTAAGATACTATGTTCCTGCTGACAAATATCAATGAAACGTAAGTTCGAAGTGCGTTCTATGGAACGAAATGTTAATTGAGTCAAGAAAACCAAGACATTTAAACAGTTTAGCAACAGGCAGTAACTATATTGCCATCCAGAAGTAAACATTACAAAGATTGGACCGGAAGAACTGAAAGAGAATTTTTCTGGCACTTTGTCCTGCTACAAATTGTCAAATCCAAACGAGTGCAATATAAAACCTAACTAAAGACGCATAAAATTGCCATAAGCCCAATTCTTCGTTATGACTCAAAAACATGCTTTTTTATCGACAGTTCTAAGGAAAAGATAAAGGCCTTTTAAACGAAAATCCTTAGAAGAATATTACGTCTGGTGAAAGTTAATGGAGTCTGTAGAATTATTTTTAATCACGAATTATATGATGAGTGTAAATGATATGGTATCAGAGTTTATAAAACTACAAAGGTCTATGGACGAACATAGAGGGATCTGTAAGGCAATAAGGAGCACGAAGAGAGGAGTAAGAAATTGAAGGACGCAAGGCCTGTTGTAGTATGGTGACTGTGGAAACCACTAGCCTAGCTTACCAATGTAATTTTAGCAAAATTTATATACCTTTTCCTCAAAAACACTATTCAACATATCAATCATAATATTTTATGTCCTAAATTAAATAGCTTATCACATAAATGTTGACATTATACTTGTGTCATATTACTTTAACTTACCACAATCATACACTTATCAAATTATATTATAAGCAAGTTATTGTCATTTTGTTATATAAATGTATTAAAATTGGTATGTTTATTGCAATAAACGTTTATCTAAGAAAAAATGTTACAAGAAAACCTATATATTCCGTTTTGTAATACCGTTTCAGCCTTCCATCTTTAACAGTTCGTGAGAAAAAAGAGGCACATAAAGAAAAAGAGGCGAGTAAAGAAATAAAACGTATTTAATGAAAATCATGATTAAAGAAGATTTGTGTTAGTCTATTACATGCTGTTTACGTTAGTAGAGATCAGTACCGTATGGTGGTTCAAAAAGATTCGCTTCTTCCTCACAGAACCCTTCTAACTTTTTCTAAGCCTTCTCTTTTGACTGTCTTCTTTCTTTCTTGAATTTGTTCGTCTGCTTTGTTAACGTCTTCTAGACGAGTTTTGTAACAGAGAATTCCGACCTTCGTCCATATAGTCAGAGCTAACTGTATATTTGCTATTAGAGGATTGCAAAATTACAAATTACAAACATAAATTAATATTTCTAATCATACAACTAACAATTTAATTCTTTCAAATATTACAAACATATTATTTGGAAGGCGAATCCAAATGACATGATTAACATATTTATTTAGAATCTAATTTTTGACAGCAGTCTATTTTTGAGATGATCAGGGTAACTCAGTCGTCAGAATAATGTTTTGATTACACCAATAATTAAAAAAATCGGGTAAGAAAATAATATAGGCCTAATTGGCCTTAAGCGTACAGTATGATCACTGAATTCATTTTCTAGCTTGTCTTCTTATTAATCCTGTGTCTTCTTGTCCAATCCTAACCCAACTCAACCTAACCTAACCTAATCCAACCCAACTTAACCAAACCTAATAAAGCATGAAGCAAAACAGAAGTAAACACAATTAAAATTAAAATTTATCTTATGGTCATCTGATTTTAATAAAACTTCGTATTTAAAATTCAAATTATTTTGGAATATACTTATATAATAAATAAGTTTCGATTAAATTTGATTTCAGGTGCCCTTAAAGAGCGCCCTGTACAGCCGGAAATAAAACTAAACACCGCTAAGGAGTCGAAATGGCAGATTTACTGCAACGAACTGTAAACCATGAAGCCACAGCTCAAGGCAAGCTAACATCAAGTGCAAGAAATTGACAACTCAGAGACATAAATCGAGCCACATTCGTCATCGTATGTTATTACACAGAATTGTCCAGGAGATGAAGAACTTGTTTGTTCTTCAGGAGCTTCCAACATTCTCATCTGTCTCTTCTCCTCTCCTTCCACCGGCCAACATATGTTTAGTCTACTTTCTGTATAACCCGCAGAAGTTTAAGCACCTTATTCTTCTATCTGTCCCTATTTTCGCAGCCTCTAATCTGTTTCTGTCCTCTTCATTATGTAACAGAATCAGTGTAAACAGAGTTTATTTTGTTACTGAATGCTTCTGTCGCTATTGGTACACTCACTGGTTTACTTTGAAGTCACCTGTACGGAAGAAGAAAATAATTTTAGCACTTGTGAACAGATCCCGTACAAATACCACGAGTTTCTATTGTAGAACACTAACCTCACAAATTACGTTCTAGATTGGGCCTATGCTATTTAAGATTCCAAAAATTAACCATATTAAATACTTCGAATTTTTCGTAAAAATTGCTATTACCGTAACACAAAAACTGTTGGCTATTGAATGTTTGAGTGTCTTTAGGCAACTTAACGTCAAATTAGGGGTAGCACTGTCAATCTGTAGAATACAGTCACTTTGCCTTATTCGGCCTTGTTTGGCGTTACTTAACCCAGGATATAATCAGGTTAAAACTTAATTGCGATCGTTTCGGAAGAACAAAATGGGTAAAAAAATTCACGTGTATTTCACAGAGAATGGCTGAAAGAGAAGAAGCGTCTTCACTGATAAAAGTATTGTGAAATATCCGATCTTATAGTACACCTGCCGTAGAAAGCAATGGTATAAACGCGCTCAGAATTTTGAGAGAGCTGATAAAATGACTGAAGGTATAGACAACAAAGAAATGGAAGGGAATTAAACGCGATGACATGTTACGTTGTGTGGGAAACGTAATGGGATTTCGCACGATGGAAAACTGTCCTTTCACATACGTTATAATGGTGGTTTGTACGCTGTGCAAAATCCCCCGGTAAACAAGTTCTTTTGCTGTCATCCACATGAGTGTTCTCTTCTTATTTCCATTAAGGACTTTGATATCAATACTTTCCACTTCTAATATATTTCAACCAGTCCTTTCTTCTCCGTTCCAGCACTATTTCTCAATCACTATTCAATTTACTTCATTTTGTTTGCTCTTTTATAATGTTGTAACACATCTTATTTGGAATTATCATGGCTTTAAAACATTGTACAACACAGTGTAAACATAACACAACTATTTGACTTTAAATTTGTCTTCCTGTAAGATTAATTCATTTTAATTTTTTGTTGCAAATTATGTCCTTCCTTCCCTAGTTAGCAATCTCCAGATTGTGGCTTGTAGCATTCTCCACACCGATCTTCTCTATGCTTTCCGTTTCAAATCCTCATTGGAATTACAACTTACATCACCAATAATCTGTTTCATATATTGGAGTCTCAATTTTCCTCTTACTTTTTTTACTTCAATGTAAACTTCAAATATTGTTTTTATCAAATTCTCGTGACGAATTATATGGCCAATAAGTTAAACCCTTCGCTTTATAAATTTTGGCAAAAACGTCTTGTTCCTCCAACTCTAGTCAGAATCTCATCATTACTAACCTTGTCGATACAGTAACTTCCGTAACATCACGTTACCAGTATTTCAAGTCTTCTCCTTTCCCCTGTTCCAATTATCTACGTCTCACATCTATATACAGCTATACTCCACATGTAACTCTTCAGTAACCTCTGTTTGTTTCCACGCCTATTTCTTTAGAAGCAATTTCCATTTACTGTGCAACTTTAGCCTGTACGATCCCACTCAAAATTTCTCTTTAACTTCTTCCGTCTTCTGTAATTTTACTTCCTAAGTGAACTTTCTAACTTCCTTTTGTCTTCTTCCCATTGAGCAATATATTCATATTGGACTGTCCATGTTTACTACAAACCATCACTTTAGTTTTATTAATATTTATTCTTAAATTGTACTATTTGCTCAAAACGTCATCCATTATATGTAACTGTTTGCTTAATTCCAGTCCAGATTATGTAGAAAATTAATTTTTCCCTATCCACAGAAACACGTTTCCTGGTCGACTCAGCCTGTGTTAACAATGGCGGCTGAAGCGCAAGGGTCGCCACGAATCTGATTAACACAAGCCTGATTAACTCCTACAGTGCTTCGTTGGTACAAAAGAAACTATTATTCTTACTAATACAAAGTAAGAATGTAAAACATTTCGTGTGTCGTAAGAATGTAGACGTACAAAGTACGAGACCGTGAGAATTTTCTACAGCTCTGAAAAATTAATGAACAGAGATGAAATTTGTAATGAGAAGGATGCACGTGAACAGCAGGTCTGTCAAAGCAAAATGTGCGTATTTATTCACAGGTGAGAGGTGCAGAACAGCTCAATTTGGTTATATTATTAAACACACACACACACACACACACACACACACACACACACACACACACACACACACACACACACACACACACACACACACACACACACACACACACACACACACACACACACACACACACACACACACACACACACACACACACACACACACACACACACACACACACACACACACACACACACACACACACACACACACACACACACACACACACACACACACACACACACACACACACACACACACACACACACACACACACACACACACACACACACACACACACACACACACACAAGTAAAGATTCGGTTATTCGTCAGGAGTCAAGACTTGCCTGTGCCGGATATGAGGATACCTACGGATAATACAATACTCCAACGCAAACTATCAGGAGCTATAGTAGAATACGCTTCCTGACAGAAGTAGGAGAGTCTTGTATACAAATTAATATATTTTAAATGAGAAAACGGTCCGCAGTATGTTGCCTTGTAATTCTTTTTGATCAGTGACTAAGGTATATATAATGCTGTACAATCATTGAATAGAAGTCTAGGCTACCATGCTTTGTTAGAGACTATATGGGTTGAAACTAGTAAGCTCCGTGTACTTTGAACGACATACAGTATTATTAGAGAAAAAAATTATTAAATTGAAAGCTATGAGCGATGATCTTCGTATTTACAATTTTTTACATAACTGATAACAATATTTAAAATGTTTTTGGAAATGCAGTTTAAAAATGTTTGAAGGTAGTGTAGAATTTGCAAGCGGGAGGGACGGATATTAAGTTGGTGAAATTATTAAATGCGCCGCGTTCGTATTCTAAATACAATTTACCACAATTGGAAGTGTCACATAAATTTTCAGTTCCATTCTTGACCCGTGGTGGTACTGAAGTGAATTTTTTTATGTAAACACTACAGTTATCTATTCCCTTTAGTCTGATACTTGGAATGGAGTTTTACAATTTAAAAAATTTTGATGGATGTTTTGGGTTCCGGTGTCATAAAATTGTGACATTGCAGAGTTCGAACGTGTATTCAGGTTTTCATTAAACTTTCCTACAAGTTGAAACACCGCGCGGATTTTTGCGACTTCCTAAAAATGTTGACCCTCACTTTTTTCTCAAGAATCAATTTCGAAAACAAAAGGGGTGAGCATGGGGACGCGTTCCAAGTTTTACGAAATCGGTCCAAAAGTTACAGCGTAAACAGGCAGACAGTTAAAATCGCTTTGCCCGTTCGACTGAGTTTTAAAATATGTCTGAACAGGACAGTGACATTTGTATCCTTCTTGTACAGTCAACGTACTTGAAAGCACTCTCTCGTTTTCACCGGGGCCTACGCCTGATACTACCGTTTTTTATTATGATATTTTCAAAACATCTGTTCGTTTTGCCCACTTGTAACATTCTCCGATTGAAATATTTAACAGCCCAGTCCGTTCGAATTGGCAGCTTTAAGTTTGACTGCTTTAATAATCAGAAGGTCAACAGAGAAAGACGATAAAGGGAACTAATAATTGTTTACTGTCGTGAAAACATTTTTAGGTACCTGAAAATTAGACGCAACTCTGTTGTCTAAATCTTTTTTAATTCACTTTACAACTCGCGTACGTAATACACATCTCTGCACCAAGTAAGAAAGGAGAGGGCTAATTGTGACACACTTTATAATACAGTACGTATCGAGACAAACCAAATGCTGAAATAAACTGTGAAATATCTTCACGTTTACAGTTGAACAGAAAAAAAATTGTCTACTTATCAGGTACACTACGGAAGGAGTTGCTACCTGCAAACTCAGTGTTATAAAATCTTGATTATCAATTGGAAAAGCCGGACAAACTATTGGTCTGTATGTGATTGTGTTACATAGTAAACAAATAAATACGTTATCTTCGATAATTGTCCGAGTACTTAGTACTTAAGCTGTTAGTAAATATTTGTGTAAATAAGTAGTTACTTTGAAATTACTTGTTCTAAGTGTTCGTGCACTACACATAATTATACGTTTTATTACTCATTCTATGCGCGTTTTCTCAAAACAATGACGAACAGTTTTCATTATCAACGCCGTTTATGACGTCTTAAAAATTAATCAGTTTACTGGTGCTGGATCCCGAGCAATTGTAATGTTTTAATAAACAGAGGTCACAATATAAACGACATATCCGAAAATTTCTAAAATCAACGTATACAGTCAACATGAAAGAAGAAATTAAATTTTAAAATCATCTTGAGTTAATTTTCTACTTCTTATTTTTCTTTGTCATGCACCTTCTAAAACCACATTAACATTTAACCTGTTGTGGTATCCGAGTCCATATCCCGCTCTGTGTTTATAACCCTTAGTTCTCCATGAAGGAACTGTGACTGTAAAGTCACGAACTGCAGTGCTACATCAGTCGTTCAGTAGTTCTCACTGGCCAGCATGTATCGAGCGACTTGCGATCGTACGTAAAACGATTGTCATAACCAACCACAACCAAGCACTGAAATGTTACATTATCACCTGTCTCATTGCTTTCAGCAATACGCAAAAGAAAATTAATTTTTAAAATCCCTATAATTTCAAAATTTTCAATTACGTTTTGTACGGAACATTCTATTAGTCATTGAGTAAGTTCTACATGTTATGCTAGTAATTAAATACCATTCGTTACAACTCTTGTACAGCATCCGCTAGTAACTTCAGTTCTACATGTTATGCTAATAATACGTTGAACTATTGTGGCAGCGTACTAACTTAAGTTCTACATGTTATGCAAGTAATTCAGTACCATTCGTTACAAGTCTTATGGTAACGTAGTAAGTTCGTTTCTACATGTTGTGCTAGTAATTCGATGCCATTCGTTACAACTCTTGTGGCAGCGTACTAACTTAAGTTCAACATGTTATGCTAGTAACTCAATACCATTCGTTACAACACTTGTGGCAACGTATTGACTTAAGTTCAACATGTTATGCTATTAATTCGATACCATTCGTTACTACTCTTTATGATAACGTAGTAAGTTCGTTTCTACATGGTGTGCTAGTAATCCGATGCCATTCGTTACAACTCTTGCGGCAACGTACTAACTTAAGTTCTACACGTTATGCTATTAATTCGATACCATTCGTTACAACACTTATGGTAACGTAGTAAGTTCGGTTCTACATGTTGTGCTAGTAATTCAATACAATTCGTTACAACTATTGTGGCAGCGTACTAACGTAAGTTCTACATGTTATGCTGGTAAATCAATACTATTCGTTACAACTCTTGTGCAACATAGTAACTTCAGAACTACATTTTATTCTAAAAATAGGTTACAATTATTGTGGCAACGTACTAATTTAAGTACTATACGTTATGGTAGTAATATAATACCAATTGTTACAACTATTGTGGCAATGTACTAATTAAGTTCTACATGTTATGCTAATAATACGTTAAACTCTTGCGGCAGCGTACTAACTTAAGTTCTACATGTTATGGAAGTAATTCAATACCATTTGTAACAACTAACTCTTGTGCAACATAAGGTAGTAACTTCAGTTCTACATGTTATGCTAGTAGTTCAATCCCATTCGTTACAACACTTGTGGCAACGTATTGACTTAACTTCTATATATTATGCTATCAATTCGATACCATTCGTTACAACTCTTGTGGCAACGTACTATTTTAAGTTCTACATTTTATGCTAGTAATTCAATACCATTCGTTACAACTATTGTGGCAACGTACTATCTTAAGTCCTACGCGTTATGCTAGTAATTCAATACCATTCGTTACAACTCTTGTGGCAACGTACTATCTTAAGTTCTACATGTTATGCTGGTAATTCGATACCATTCGTTACAACAATTGTGGCAACGTACTAACTTAAGTTCTACATATTATGCTAGTAATTCAATACCATTATTTACAACTCTTGTGGCAACGTACTATCTTAAGTTCTATATGTTATGCCAGTAATTTGTTTCCATTCGTCACAACTTTGTAGCAACATAGTAACGTCAGTTCTACATGTTATGCTAATAACACGTTACATCTATTGTGGCAAAGTACTAACTTAATTTCTGCACGTTATGCTAGTAATTCGTTTACATTCGTTACAACTCTTGTGGCATCGTACTAACTTCAGTTCTACATGTTATGCTAATAATACGTTACAAATATTGTGGCAATTTACTAACTCAAGTTCTACACGTTATGCTAGTAATTCGTTACAACTGTTGTGGCAATGTAGTAACTTCATTTCTACATCTCAGTGCATTACGAGACTGAATATTCTTGAAATATTCTTAAAATAGAGAACAAAGACTGTGACGTGAGCTTGGGTTGGTCTTGAAGGTCAGCAGATGTACTTTACATAGAATACATCTTGTGTAAGGTAAACCATGGACACCTACGCAATAGCATACTCAATATAGTTTCTGCTTATACTGTTTGTCAGACCAACACATATTAACTCCACGCTTCAGCTTTCTTTCATTCTTATGAAATTAAGACCAAAACACGACGTAGGAACTTCAGTCTTCTTCACCGTCTCGTCCATTCTCCTTCTGCCTTTGGTTGTTTCCGTTTATTTATTTTTTACTCCACTTTCTAAATCTGTTTATTATCCACCCACCTTATTGTCTCCATCGTCACTTTTGATTTTCCACATTGTCTCTGTTTCTGACCCGCCCGGTCTCTTCATATAATTCTACGTTCATACACCCGGTTCATTTTCTACATACCCGTACTACATACATATCCGTTAATATCGCCACTGCTCATTTTTGTTATCGCGTCACTGTTATAGATTCATAAAAAATAAGTAAAATACAGGCCTCGAAAATGGCGTTTTTGAGATAAGATAAAAGATGTTCCAAACTTGATCGTATAAAAGACGACGCCATAAGAGAAGAATGAGTTGTTTTTGACTTGAACGAAAGATTAAAAGATTATAAACAAGGGTCAGATTATAAACACTTAGAAAAAATGTCGGGTTCAAGAGTGGCCAACAAGTCTGGAAATATAAACCTATATGTGTGGACTACAGATGTGTGGGTAGACCCAGGAAGATTTGGCTGGATGATCTTTGAAGACGGAACAGGCAGCACTTTGCATATAACGTAATGTAAAGATGATGATTATGATTGAGAAAACATCCAGATTCAACGAATTATTTTCTCATTTCTAATACACTTCTCTACTTTACCTATTCTGAGAAGTATGAAACTTACGCTCAGACCTTGCCTTCAACCATTCAAATTCACGATCTACTTAACATCTTTATGAAACTTGGAGTATGTTTCTTTCATAATCTTGATCACGTTCAGAACAGAACCGAATAGATTGTCATGACAAAGTGATATTCGTAATAGCTATTGCTAACTTGTACGCCAAAGGAATCAACAATAACAATTTCGTTTATACATATTGACATTTATTTTGAAAATTTCCCATCGTATTGATTAAAAGAAGTGGCAGGGAAGAGATGACGTGGTCAGTGTGGCCGGTACTACGCCTAGACCTCTTGCTCCCACAGCCACAGTATTCAAATACAGTAGGGGTTCAATTTTTTCATGCGATATTTTTATTATCCTGCATCAACGGGTAAAGAAACCAATTGGACTGAATTAAAGTATGATGTACAGACAGCTTACTCTGACTTGGCCTCCCGCTGTATCTTACTGAATGTACGCTTTTCGAACAATCTTGTAAATAAACATATTTAGAAGCGAGAACACTTTGCAGGGTAAATATTGCACGGGCTTAGTGTTAGGGTGAAAGTCGGCCAATGGGGACGCTTCATGTTTTCTAGAGGGGATGATCAATAATTCCTGGGGCTTATCAGACACGCCAAATTCAACCTTATTACTGAAAAGAAGACAGTCAATACCTCAGCGAACACCTTATTGAACGAACGTTCCTAAGCAAAAGTTTCCACTCAGTGCAAAAAAACTCCTCACAACACATTACGTATGCATTGGAAATTTATATTAATACTATTTATTTCTTGTTCACATTAGTTTTATATGAAACATCAATCGAACGGGGGCGCGCGCACACGCACAGCAATGTTTACCATGTCACGTGTACGTACAGCAGTTATTTGTGGCTTCCTGGATCTTTCCAATAAACGAGAAGTAAAACATTAGTCTATCTGTTAGCCTTACTCGTGGGTAACTCTTCTTTATAAATAGGTTTTATCCATAATATTCACGTAACTACGTTATGAATTTAGTCCATCTTGCGTTACTGCTGTTGGCCCTAAATAAAACCCACATGCTGTAAACTATTATCATCTAGTACTGGCAGTCTCCATGGATAAACTCCAGAGGATCTGATATCCGGCGTTTTTTTCTCAAGGCTCGCGGTGGACGCTTACCGACTCGGATCGAAATGAACTGAAATATTTCGATAACAAGATTAACAGCGGAGTCTCACGCACTGGCTCGGATTGGAACCGATTGCCAAGAAGGGAATACTTTGTTATCGTATATTACATCGTTCACTTGTACACATATGGTGCGTTTGTATATCCTCGCTTACATGTACGTTTCCCACTGTGTGCATTGAAAATGAAGAAATCGTGTGTTTTACTCCTGCTTTTTTCCTTGCTATATCGAGAAAACGCTTCTTTCTCGTCTTCTTCGTCGGCAGCAAAGCACAAAGTAATCACTGTCACGCATTATGTGGATGACGATGTACCGTCTGTGTTTGCAGAAAGAAATTCCGATATACGAGCAACACTTCCACCGGGCGCGGCCTATAGCTGTGAGCATCCTGGTCAAATACGGTCGTTAGGCCCTCTGTATGTGTGTTCTAACTTCTTTGCGGAAGATACCGTCCTCAAGGATACCGTCGCCTCAGTCAAAAAGCAAACTTGAATCGTAAATTAAAATTAACAAGACCCGCATCCAAGCCTGCTTGTGATGAAACAAAAACGGAACTAGTCAAACAGCGCTTGCCTCCAAAGCGGCCAAAATATCGCTCACTGTATCGTTTCTCATACAGCCTTTCGTTTGTTGTACAAACAGCTATTGAGGATTAACCGTCAGTATTACATATACTACCTAACTGGTATACTAAGAACCCGTCCAATAGGGAACTGTGCCCAGGCCGCACAATTGGGAGACAGAGGATACGATTTTCTAGAAAATGTTGCTATGTAATAATTGTTATTTATTTATTAGAAAATAGAAAATATATTCTTTAAGCTACTCTGCTGATTAGTGAACACGAATAAGAAATGTACAACTAAATGGCGAGATGGGGTTTTCCATCCAGCGTGGTCCTTGAACGGTCTGATACAGTCTTCTTGGTTAAAGGCTGTAGACGTGGCATGATCAGCGGGTCGTAAAGTCTTGTACTGTGTTTGTGAATGACATCACTGATGTATGAAGTATGGAAGTCTTTGTGCAAAGTGTGGTTGGATGCATACCACGGTACATCCGCGATATTTCGTTGGATTATTTATTGGCATCGTTGTATAATTGCTATGTTAGAATTGGTGGCGCAGCCCCGAAACTCGATTACATAAGTTCATATCGGTTTGAGAACAGTTTTGTAGAGAAGTAGTGTGACGTCTATAGATAGACAAGATTGTCTGCCTATCATGCAGTTAGTTTCCTTAAATTTTAAATCTAATTGTTTTTTCTGTTTTATGTCGTGTTTTCAGGTCAGTTTAGAGTCCTAGGTATCTGACGTTTGTTGTTACGGTATGTTGAGATGAAAAGTTGCCACTCGGTAAGTTTAATGTAATGGTACCGATTTGAATTACTAGCAAGAGACTGATTGGACGATAAGATGAAACGTCCGTGAGATTGTTTACAGGATTCGGCATCAATATAATTTCAGCAATGTTTAGTAATTTAGACCAATATTCAAGCCGTAAAATGGCGTAGAATATACCATTGAATATGCTTCTTGCCTCCGTTTTTTGGCAATCTTTTAACATCCTGCCAGTAATAAGGTCAATTACTGGTGTCTTTTCTGGTTTAGTTTTATTATTTTATTGATTATTTTTTTAGTAGTAAATAACTTGAGGCGTCCGCCAACTTCAGTGGCTATGGAAAGGTCTCATTCCACTTCAATGTCGTGAACGTTGGAGTCGAGTGTGGAGTAAAGACTTCTGAAAGATATTCGGCAAAAAGATTGGCCAGGCCAATGATCGTGGAGGAGTTGAGTATCTACGTATTGGAGATGCCAAAGATCTGGGTTTCTTGCTGTGTTTTGTGGGATCTCAAGTGGAGTTGTCCCATCTAGTCAGGTTACCGAAATACGTATTGCTCAAAAGAGTTGTTCCTATCCCTCAGAGTTTTAATTTTATCTTGTTGCTAAGTTGATTGTACTCTGTAATAATCACATAAGAAAATTATACTGTGAGTAAGTTTCGTATATTTATTTTGCGTATTTAGGATTATTAACATGTCATGTATAATCGCAGATGTAACGGGCAAAACTAGGCTCTATAAACCCCAAAAAGGTTACGTTAATATGTATTGGCGGTCATTTCTTTTATTCAAGATCTATCAGTTTTACTGAAAATTTTATTTTGGTTAGTATAATATTGTCTGTATTGTAGTACAATATTAACTGCATGATAAAGAACAATAAAATGAAGGAAAGATTAAGACAAGATGGAGGTCTTTGTCCATGATATTCAGGATTGACATCCTCAGATAGAAGCAATCAATTAAAAGTTGGTCACTGGACACAAAATCACACATAAAAGTGGACATTCAGGCAACTATGATCGCTCAAGTCAGAGTATTCCAATACTTTGGCGTTGCAATAGATGAAAAAGGATCGCAAGATGTTGAAGTCAAAGAAAAAAACAATGAAAATATACTATACCATGTACGGTGTTCCATAAAAGGGAAATCGCGAGAGAAACAAAATTAAGATACTTTTCTGTCTATAACACATATAGACATATATGTCATTATAGACATATTTTGACGTTTGTCTGTGAGACATAGGTAGTGAATGGGAGGCAGAAAAGTGGAATGTGAGAAGTGCGTAAGGGGTGGGGTCACAAAGAAGGGCAGAATAAGAAATACTGACAATTAGTTAAAACTTCCCCTATATTTTATAGAGGAAAGACATTTGAGTTGGTGGGACTTCTTACAACATATGACAGACTTAAGGAACATGGTAAGCAAGAACAAAAGTCCTAGACAGGCATGGAAATTTGCTAACGGAAGGAGTGGTAGCGAAAACGATTTTAATGCAATGTAATCTAATGACTATAGTGTACATGTATGGGGTACTGATTGATTGAATGTGCATTACAAGTAGTCCAATTTAATGTTCCAGCACTATTATATGGTGCTACGGTTCTACATTATAAATAAATATTATTTCATATTATATAATTTAAATATACAGTCGACTCTCGATAATTTGACACTCAAGGGACCAGAGAAAAATTTCAAATTACCAAGAGTTCAAAATAACAGGAGTTTAAATAACCAAGAGGGATGGAGGGAAAAATCAAGTAAACAAGAGTTTGATCAAAATTCGTGATTTATTATTTTAAACATTTGTACAATTATTCACAAATGTTCATTTTGAAAAGAAGTCCGTAATTTTCTGTTGAGTGAGCGACTTCAGTCTATCATTGTCCAATGAATTTTCGATAGTGGTGAGAGCTGCGAAGAAATCGTCACTTGTGTCGGTTCTGAGGGCGTAGAAGCGTAGGGTAGTAAGAGATCTCCTTGCCTCGCTCAATGTGACTGGAATTGGCGGTTGTTCTTCTTCGTTTTCTTCCTCGTCCTCATCCAGAGGGGCCAAATTCAACAGTTCGGCATCGGTTAGGGCACCGTGGACACTGATGTCATCGTCAACATGAGCATAATCCTCAAATGTTAATTCTCCATAGTTAGGTAGAAGTCCCCACCCTGAGTCAGAATTTGTAATTTTTGGCGGCTCCGATGACTGTTCTACGTTTTCGGTTTGCTTAAACCCGCACTTTCTGAAGCAGTTATAAATAGTGGTAGGGTTGACATTTCTCCAGGCCTTATCAATCATGATTATAGCGGTCAAAACTGTTATGATTACCTTCTCACCTTTTTCAATGCTATCCAGCACAAGAGAAACAATTTCTCTACGGTAGAGAGTTTTAACATTTTGAATTATGCCTTGGTCTAACGGTTGCAATCTTGATGTCGTGTTGGCTGGAAAAAAAATCAATTTTACGTGGTCTAATGGTGGTGGGTTATTATGCACGGTGCAGTTGTCCAAAAACAGTAAGATTTTGCGTTTTTCCTTTTTCATGTCACTGTTCACTGAGGTCAGCCATTCATTAAACAACTCTGTCGTCATCCACGATTTTTTGTTTGACCTATAAGCTGTGGGCAGCAATTATATTCCTTTAAAACATCGTGGTTTCGCAGATTTCCCTATAATAAGTGGTTTCAATTTTTGAGAACCGTCCATGTTACACGCTAAAAGAACAGTTAATCTATCCTTGCTGAGTTTCCCTCCATGACACTTTTCGTCTTTGAACGTCAGAGTGCGATCAGGAAGACATTTATAAAAAAGCCCGGTTTCGTCTGTGTTGAATATGTTCCTTGGGTCATAGCCATTCAAAAGTTGGTTTAGTTCGTCAATCCATTGAGAACAAATGGAAATATCCACGCTGGCGCTCTCTCCGCAGATTTTTTTAAATGTGATGCCGTGTCGATTTTTGAAATTTGAGAGCCACCCCTCACTTGCTGCAAATCCTTTAATTCCAAGAGACTGCGCAAAAGACTTGGCTTTTTCCTTCAACACGAAACCGCCGACGGGAACGTTTTGTCCTCTACACTGACGAATCCACTTAAGCAAGCACTCTTCAAGACGGGGAAATTCACCCTGGCGTGACCTTTTTCTACTCGCAATTAAGGCACTTCCGGCAGATTCCGGTGATGCGATCTTTGTTTTTCAAAATCATCGACAATGTCGATGGTAAAATGCCAAACTGTTTAGCGACATCTTTTTTTAATTGTCCATCCTCCACAGCTTGAATCACACGCTTTTTTTCACTTATGGAAAGACACTTGTTCTTTCTTGAATTCATTTTAATAACACAAATCAAACATTAACATGACTGACTTTAACGTTTGAAGGAACACTGGAATGCGAACTGCAAACTCACTCATATCTCATTTATGTAAACAATCGACAGGTCTGTACATGTATGTAAACAAACGACAGGTCTGTGCATGATAAACGCTTCAAATTATAGAGAGTAGGGAAGCCCGGACTTCAAATTATTGCATGTTGTCGGGCAAGATACTATTCCTTCAGCTTCAAATTACCGAGGGGACCAATTAATATTGATTTTATTCAATTTATCGAGTATTTTTCAAGGGACCGGGAAAAAATTTCAAATTATCGAGAGATTCAAATTAACGAGTGTCAAATTATCGAGAGTCGACTGTATTTTACTCCAAGATACTTTAAGTATAATTATTTATTAGCTTTTTTTACTGCCAAATTTTTATTGAAATACATGGTGGTATTTACAAAACTATTGAACATACAAAATTACTACTTTACAATTTTTTAAAGAAACGTTAAATTTAGGAAAAAGTTTCTTCTCACAACTGTGAAAGCATGTAATTTCACAATACGTCTAAGTTAGGTAATGTTGAGTCCCAAAACTCCCCACATTAGGCGCGATCAGTGGAAATGAACAGTAATCACACAGAATCATGTTAAGCTACTGAAACGATTAATTGCCGGGCTGTTAGGCCGACATACGCTTCGGCCTCACCAACGGAAGCCGTCTTCGGTGGTAAAAATGTATATGGCAGATGTTCGCCTTAAATACCCCAGTACTCAGGCAAAATCATGAGTTCGGTTTGCCTGGCTACTGGGGTATTTAAGGCGAACATCTGCCATATACATTTCTACCACCGAAGATGGCCTCATTTGGTAAGGCCGAAACGTATGGTTATCAAAACATAAGAACTCGACCTAATAGCCAGCAGTCTTGACACCGGCCGTGAAGGGCGTAGAACAGAATCATATTAAGGTTTAAACTACAAACATGAATACTTAGTCAGGAACCAATTAACCATGCACTTCAATCGAAATAGATTGTTTGTAGTAAATGTTACGATTTAGTCTGAATAACTAACTTACTTCTAGTTCTAAAATAGTAAGAAAACTCAGTCACTGATCCCTCGTGATTGTTAAGCGCACTCCTTTCTTGCACTGTCACTTTTTATTTTTTCAAAAGATTTTTTCTCTCACCAGGCTCGTACTGTCCAGGAACTGAATAGTTTTCTGAAGTAACGTACATTCGAAATTACTTGCAAATTTCCGGATTTGGCTGTCCTCAAACTCCGCTTTCGTATCATTAAGGCGATTACCAACAATGTTACTTAGAACTTTGTTTTGAAATATTTTTACAGACCCCGATGTTACAGTAATGTTTGTCTATATAATTGAAGGTTATTATTTACTGCCAGGGCTGCAACCAGGAGAGTTCCTTCGGGAGAATTTTGGGAGGAAGTCAACTTTTGTGAATGAAACTAAAAAAAAAAAAAAAAAAAAATCGTATTTTGCTTTTGTAATCAAGAAAGTAACAGTAGAAACATAAGAGTTGCATATTTAAGTTGTGAAACAATAAAGATGTCGTATTACATTTCAATCAAACTGGCACGTTCGCAGACACTGAATGTGTTCAGTGTTTTGTATTATTTTTGTTATTTACTTTGCTTCCTTCAAACGTGTCTGTAAATATTCACAGCAAATGGAATTGCCAAATAAATAAATAAAAGATTTTCACAAAATAGGCTTGACAGATCGTCAAAAACAAACATTTCAAAATCGCGGTACGGATATTGTTGAAGATAACGTACAGATCAGTTCACCGCTTTAGGAATAAGAGACACGTCTGAAGATTTCAGATTCTTTCAAAATACTAATAAGGCGATAATTCAAAAAATGAAAAATTTATTGAATACGGATCAGAAACAATAAGCACATTTGTATCAGTTTTGAATAGCAAGCAAAAAACTGTTTAATATAGCAATTTGTAAGTCGCCGTGGAATTAATTGTTCTATTAAAATATCCGCGAACCGAATTGAATACATTGCAGGCTACCTCGCTAAGGGAACATACCGATTCAAACATTAGTCGACCTCCATTGTGATTACATTATCACAAGACGGCTATAGCAGTAAATATAATCATACTTACGTAACTAATTAGCCTAATTAGGCCTATTTAAAATACTACTTACACGATTACATTTTTACCGTAACTTTGTTTAAATTTATGACATTTCTTTTATTTCTTTACACCAAGGGGGGGGGTTAACTCCCATCGCTCCGGCAAGCGGAGATTATTCCAAGCAGGTAACAAATAGGCCTATTTCGATATCTAATCTTGAACTCTTCTATTCTTTATTTGAGATGAGCCTTGATTGTTACGGTGTGGCATCGTCAGACAGATAAAGGATCTATCACCAAACGTCTTACTTTTGTTTAGTTTAATTTGTTAATTTTTCTGGTTCTCGCTTTATTACAGCAGATGATACTATTACTGTGGCGTCGTGGCCTAGATAAGGTAGAATAGATATTATTTTCCAGAACTTTACAATATACTAAAAAAAAAGTATGAAGCAAGTTGTTGCGTTGGCGGTTTCTATATAACAATGCAAACAGTTTTCATTTGAGATAAATTATACAGTCCCCCAAAGTACTGGAGAGGATGAGTAATGCCTTATGGTCTTATTCCTTGATGAAGGGAAATATCCAGCCGCACCTCCAAGTGATGGGGGATGGGCAACACCTACAGGTGGCTAATGCGGCTCTGTAGATCGAGTGACAGCCGGTATAAGCTGTCCGTCCTCTACTTGTCATTGTCAAGTAGAGGTTAGGCCACCCTCTTGTTCTTGGGATGAGACATTGCCCCAAAGACGGATGACTATCCATTGGTCAACGACGTACGATGTGGGAGGCAAGGAGAAACCACCACATTAAAGATCCTTATGGATATCTCAACAGAGAAAACTGGTCTCTTTAGTCTGGTAAGACAGCCAGTTTACGGGAGCACACCCAGACAGAAAATCGGGCTGGACGTTAAGCCTGTAGGTGGTAGCCCTACTATAGCTTACCCTGCGATATGCTAGTAACATATCCAGGGAAATATTCACTACTAAATTGCCTCAAATAAGGACTAGCCGGACACGGCTGAATTGGTGGGAACATCCTTGCCGAATGGATGACTGCCGCATCCCCAAACAACTATGGAACTGTAAGCCGTGGGGACGGAGAGGTGTGGGACATCCGAGGAAGCGCTGGAGTGACCAACTGTAATCTTTGCCTATTTGAGACCGGAACAAACCATCCTTGGTTTAATCTGTGAAGATGATGATGATGATGATGATGACGAATAATTTATATAATAAGAGATCTGCATACGATTGATACATGATTTAAATTCTAACAGGGACTTAGAAATTATTCCAACTTTGTCGTAGATTACCGCTGAAGCAGTTTCCCAAAGAGGGTGCTGGAGTGATCTAAGACTCTGGGGCAGTAAATGGGAGTTGTGGACAAGAAGACGCTTAAACATTTCGGATGCTTAAACATTAAGGTGTAGCATTTTACTGCAGATTCAATAATTAACGGTTTATCTGTAACCTCTAAACATTTTGAATAACGAAAATTGCTAATATAACTTGAATTAAAAACTTTTGGTGTGAAATTTTTAATACAGGAGACATTTAGAATTGTTTTGTCATTTTTGACTGTTTCGTTATTGTATTTAAAAATTCTGTATTAAATCGGAAAGTTTCCAGGTGTCAAGTAAATACTGATACGCGTTTCGTTAGAGTAACGTGTAAGAATTCTCGCGATAAATTGTAAAAAATATTTAATTAATTATTTTAATGGAAGCGGGGCCGCAAAGGTGTGTCTCTTATTGCATTATTGAAGTATTGTTTTCGATATATGGAACAAAAATTTGCTTCGTTTAATGTATCTTAACAATTTAACAAAGACGACAATAAAGAAAAGAGTAGTTAGAACTTCGGCATGCAGTCCCTGTTGCAGACAAAACGTGTTTTTTTTTTGTTTCAGAACAAAAAAGTGCCTCCTTTTATTTTACTAAAAAATGTCGCCGATCCAAGTTTTCCCACAATGGTTGCGTGCGGTCACACTTACCCTGTCACACACACGCGGGCGCACACGCACGCACACACATTTATGAACGATTTCATAATCCATATTATCTTGTAGCAACGCGAACGTGCCCTTCAATCTGCATACTCTTTAATATTCCAATCTTTAGTTTTCTCCTAAGTAACTCCTCTATCTTGTGACTTCATATTCGTCTTCCATTTTAGTATCAGCTTCTGGCATCCTCTGCACGTGGCCATCATACCATATTAGTTGTTTGCTTCTAGTATCATTCACAGCTCGGTGTTTGTATATTTACCCCCCCCCCCACATACACAAACACACTAAAACTTTCTATTTTTGGAAGAACATATTTTTAAATTATTTTTCTGTGTTATGTAAAACATTGTTATAGCAATTTATTTCAAGTTTTTTTGTTATACATTATAATTCTGATGATGACACTGAAAAACAATTAAAATTTTCTTAATAGTATTAATTATTTTTAATATAAATAACAAGAAGAATGTAATTAAATATGAATATATGTGTGCGCGTGGGCGTGCGTGCGCGTGTGTGATTATATTAATTAAAAACCAGAGAACTTGATTTTCTATTTTCGGAGAATATTTTTTAGAGAACAAAAACAAAGCAATAACACAATTATCCATGTTTAAAGGAAAAGATGTTTACGTTCTTCTACTGGGAACATGATTTTATATTTCTCTGTGTTGTAAGACGTGGAAATTCTAGTTTTCCAGTTCGTAGTTCTTTTGATAACATAACTTTATTGCAAAAATTCGCGTTGGAATGGTAATTTGGAATAAATCGTCAAACTCCTGTGTAATGATATTAATAATAGAATTGTTTAAATATTATTGTAGAAGTGCTTATCGAATGGCTAAGCGTTCACGAGTACATACAACTACTATGAAAAATTAATACTATTAAAACCGTAAACTTTACTTTTTATTAGAAATACTGTTTACATGTTAATTTATTATACTATATATTTGACGGGTTATGTACAACTAGCCGCGAAGACAACACAGTACAGATCGTAAGTAAACTGATATTGCGTACAGACAGACTCGAAACATTACCGAATTGGAAAACAAATTCCAGTCAAAAATCTTGAGTTATGGAATATGATTTATTTTAATGAAAAGCCTCAATACGGAAACTAACCATGTAAGTATATTAAATAGAAACTAGTAAGGCTGAGGAGCAGAATTCGCACACGACTGCATTTTATTAGATAAAATCAAGCTACACTGTATTGGAACCAATCTGCAGTGGTTAGAGTAGATAAAGAGAAAACTGAAGAGATAGAGATTCTGCGTGGAGTAAGACAAAGATGTATACTATCACCCCTTTTATTCAACATCTACTCGGAAGGTATTTTTAGAGAAGCTTTAGATGAATGTGATGTGGGAATCTGTCTGAACGGTGAAAGAATAAATAACATACGTTATGCGGATGATACCGTCATATTCGCAGATAGCTTAGAGGGGCTGCAACAAATAATGAATAGAGTGACAGAAAGCAGCTGTAGATATTTTCTAGACATCAATGTTAATAAAACGAAGCTAAAGATTGTATCTAAGAATAAGTTCACAAACTGCACCCTTAATATAAACCAAAGGCCAGTTGAATGTGTAAGCAAATTATCATATATTGGTACTATAGTCAATAAACAATGGGACCACTCTCAAGGAATAAAGAGCAGAATTGAAAAGGCAAGAGCAGTGTACAATAGAATGAGCAGTTGATTCAAAAGTCACGATTTAACAATAAACACAAAGATGGGACTTCTACGGTGCTACGTATTCTCGGTCCTCTTCTACGGTGTAGAATCTTGGACTTTGACTGAAGCCAAAACTAAAAAGGAAGTTACTAACACAGTGAAGATAAGAAAGTTTCAGTATCTGGGACATCTCATGAGAAATGAAGAGAGTTTACTTATTGCAGTCCATACTACAGGGAAAAGTACTTGGAAAGAGAGGAGTTGGGCTACCCAGAATATCATGGCTGAGGAATTTAAGAACCTGGTTTAGCATGAATACAACTGGCTCATTTCGTGCAGCAGTGCAAAAAGTTAATAAACGTCTGTTTGATATCCAACATCCGAAACGGATAGGAAATATCAGAAGAAGAAGAAGAAGAAGATAAAAGCAAATTAAGAAATTTTAATTTTTAAAGCTTAATTTTGTTTTATCCAGTTTGTATTTTGAATAAAATTTCTCATAATTTCTTTCTCAGACAGACAAATACCAAACGGTCGAGCGGTCAATGAAATACGACTTGGTTACGTTTAATTTGGAAAACTTAGTTTCATATTTAAACAATCACGTCAAACTGTGTTTAAGATATTTTCTAACACTACCTGAACGTCTTTAAAATTAAGTTTTGCATTGCGCATTGAATACAAAGTAATGCACAAAATTACTTTGCCGTGTATTTTTGTGTCCACATAAGTTACATAAATTTTACCAGACTATTCGTTGAAGTTCAGGATGATTATGCATACGAACAGCGTACTGTACGTAAACTTCGTGTTTACCGCTCTGTGTCTCATAAAGCAAATAAATAATAGTAATGTACGGTAGCAACTGAGTTATCAACATGAAGGTTATAGTAAATTCTCCACATACAGATCTTCAAGTGTACTGTAGCGGAGAACAAAACATATAAAATAGAATATATCCGAGTAAGTAATCTAAGTCGGAATAGTTAGAAATATTTGGCAAAAACGGGAGTGGATATAGGTTTTTGTTTCGGTTGGGGACAACCATGATTAACAAATTTAAAAATTAATTAATTAAAATAAATCCTATTACAAACGGTTTGTCACATTCTGTTTACAACTAATTGATTGATCTTCACAAAAATCAGATGATAAAGTCGTAAGTGAGACCTACTGTAGAAGACAATAGCCAGTGAAGTTGTTATGGCATGAAATCACAAGACATTAACTTTTTGAAATTACGTAAGGCAAAAGAGTTATAAAATATCAAGCAGTACATTGATTTGTACAACAAAATATATTGTTACAGTCTTATAGAAATTACTGCAAGTAAAATTATTTATAATACACTTTAAAAAATATCTATAATACATCTTAAAAATCAAATAATAAATA
Organism: Magicicada septendecula; assembly: GCA_034769895.1. Classification (NCBI taxonomy): domain Eukaryota; kingdom Metazoa; phylum Arthropoda; class Insecta; order Hemiptera; family Cicadidae; genus Magicicada; species Magicicada septendecula. Next base: position 42,477,754 of record CM068376.1, read on the forward strand.
AATTCAATTATAGAATTATGAATTAAAATTTTATTTGATTTTATTACCATGTAAATCCATTTTTTTCAGTGAATTATGCATATTTGTTCAAAATTTTGGAGGAAAAAGGCCCTCTCGTGTATAACACCGGTGTAAAAAGTAAAACAAAGGTGAGAGAGCGGATAAACGATTGCTGATAATTTACGATCGCTGATAATTAAAAAATTGAAGGTAACATGTGTTGTCTTACTAAATCAGCAATTAATCGGCACACAAAAACACTGATTAACAAAAATTATGATATAATAAATTCCAAAAATATTTACGGGAAGACGATATAGCGTTAAGTGATTTTTGCAACTTATATTACGACAAGAGTATACTTGGGTATTGTCTGCTTTGCGAGAATGCAAGCCCGCGTTTTTTCCTGCCACTTCTTGCGGCCGACGGCGGCCCGCTTTGATCTGGTTCTGTGCAGACGTATGTCTTAACACAGATGCCTCGGAACGAGAGCGCAAATGGAAAGCATTCGCTTAAAAATGTACTCCGGCTGAAGTCTTGTTGGAAGCCGCATTTACCCGACGACAACAATGAAATCTATACGTTGTAGTTCTTCTGTATATTAGAAACGTATAAATCTCACGGGTTAAAGGGAAACGTTTTAACTGGATGTTGCTTGCGCGCACATACGCTACCCGCCGTGCACGTTGAGTGAATGAACATATTAAATACTCTTAATCTGATAATTAATTACCTGTGTCTCAAAACCAAGCCAGAAACAAAACATAAAATGTAGCTAATCACAAGACAAAAAAAGGTGTTTATTTACCTTACTTTAATTTTATGGATATGAGAGTATCGCCATATTTTACAGCCGTATGACCACGCAATCCATCTGAATTGAACTGAATAGCGTAGTGAAGTCCAGTCGCAAGTTAATTAAACGAGATTCGCTTATCAGTTAATTATTTCATAAACAGTTCAAGACGTATTTATGTTAACTTTTTCCTCTAAACCTAATCACATAAAGAATTCTGTGTAATTAATTAAACGCATACAGTAGAACAGGAATGATTGAAGTGAATTTTCGCAGAATGCGCTTATAAAGTACATAATTTTGATACATTTTTGAAAACACGCTAAATTCTTACATTTCACTATAAATCAGTTGAAATATTATCTGAAAAGTACGAGTAATTAAATAATACCGCGTCTCTAAAACGTTTCATTGCAGAATATTCCACTTTGCTTCATTACTCTTCCTTTTAAGCTGACTATTTTCATTCTACACGCCTTGCTTTTCTATAACTTATTTATAGATCTAAATTACAAAGTTCCTTACAAGCTAAAATAATAAACAGAATAGTACATACAACTCTATATATTTCATACTTTTCCTAATTAGCATCATAGTCATGTCGTTTATTACGTCTACATATGGAGCCCACAGAAATATATGCCATAAGATTTTCAATTATGATATATATTTTAGGCACACTTTCTCTTCGAAAAATGTTTTTTTAAGGTTAAAAACTAAAAATCGATTTGTAGTAATGGTAGATTTGGAATATAACACTTCATGTCTCATTTACTGAAGAACAAAGAGAATATATAATTATCTCTTATTCCATAAGTGCAGACACTAGGTACGATAACAACATAGTTCAAACACATAATACAAATGCCAAATTAAATGAATACAAAATACAGAACTACAAATACAAAATCTGGTTACACAAATATCTTTGATACAAAGGTTCTCCATTCCTTACGATCCCTTGTCATCCAGTCTCCCCACATAGAATTGGTTCCGCGACAGTTACTATCCGTCCGGGTTTTTGTCGTCGGTCGTCAGTTTTTCTATCTCTTTTTCAATGTCAACTTTTTTGGCTTCTATTTTGAACTTATATTTTAACTTTACTTTTAATTGTATTAGTCTCCAAACAACTGATTCATTCAGTAGCTTTAGACTCCGAGCAAGACGTTGCTCAACTGTCGTCTTGATTCTCTTTGCTGGGACCAGATGCTTTAGCTTTTTTCCACAAGTTCGGCTCCAGTAACCACTCGTTCGTATTTATTTCTGGTTGCCGACTGATATGATTTAAAAGAGAAAAGCCAGATTGAAAACCATAACATTTGAAGGAAAAATAAAACAATAAATAAAAAACCAAATTTAATAAACTGACAACAGAAAACATGTGTCTGACAAAACAAATGATGTCGGCCGGCTTGATCAGATGAAAATTTTAGACGTAGTTTTCTTCAATCACGAAATAATTAAATAAAATTTCTAAAAAGTGTGGACTGATTAGGCAAATGCAGCCACACCCTTGTGAAGGCAGAATGGTATTTTTTGTCTAGAAAGGAGTTATTTAAAGAAAGGGAACTGTGGTAAAATGGAGGACCGAGATCTCACAACTGTCCCAACACGGTCTTCCCTCTCCCATTCTTGCCCCGTTAGCAAGGTACATTCATTTCTTGGCATCTAAGCTTATTTCACCGGGTTCACTCATAATTCCCTCCTTATATTTTGATTTTGTATCTTCCCAAATTGTAATCCCCGGTCGTCAAGTGAAATAATGCACTGATAGGGACCACAAAACCCTATTGCCATTATAAAAATCCTGGAGCACTGTTATCTCTGCTTGCGAAAACAAATATCCCTGTTTGCTATATTATTTCATTGACGAGGCAAGTTATATCCACGTATTGTGACGTTTTATGTTATAATTAAGACATAATTGAGCAAACTGATGATTTATACACACGTAATTTTTTAATTAAATGATTAAATACTTTGCATTCATAAATACACGCTGACTGTATTTCAAAGGCTCTGTCTTTGCCTGACCCGCTTTGTAACGTTTGTTGTGTTCCATTGAACTGCAGCGTAGAGCTGCTCTTCTAATACCATTATAGCTCTACAGTTGTGTACGTGTTAGTCAGTCTTCTTCAGCTGATCACTGGTTTCCAACCTTGTGTGCGGGATTGACGTGAAAATGGACTAACCTAGGCCTACATTGGTCCTGGCTTTGCAAGATCCAACTCGTCGGTAGTCACAACACGGATTTTGTATCGGCCTACGTTCGATGTCCGTGCCACTTTGAACAAAACTTAAACATGACTCTTCGGAGTGATTGATGTGCCAGTGTTACTTAGGGAAAGGAAACTCTCCGACGGATAAGTGTGGGTAGTCACAACACGGATTTTGTATCGGGCTACGTTTGATGTTCGTGCCGCCTTGAACAAAACTTAAACATGACTCCTGGAAGTGATTAATGTGCCAGTGTTACTTAGGGGAAGGAAACTCTCCGACGGATAAGTGTGGGTAGTCACAACACGGATTTTGTATCGGGCTACGTTTGATGTCCGTACCACCTTGAACAAAACTTAAACATGACTCCTCGAAGTGATTAATGTGCCAGTGTTACTTAGGGGAAGGAAACTCTCCGACGGATAAGTGTGGGTAGTCACAACACGGATTTTGTATCGGGCTACGTTTGATGTCCGTGCCACCTTGAACAAAACTTAAACATGACTCCTCGAAGTGATTGATGTGCCAGTGTTACTTAGGGAAAGGAAACTCTCCGACGGATAAGTATGGGTAGTCACAACACGGATTTTGTATCGGCCTACGTTTGATGTCCGTGCCACCTTGAACAAAACTTAAACATGACTCCTCGAAGTGATTGATGTGCCAGTGTTACTTAGGGAAAGGAAACTCTCCGACGGATAAGTATGGGTAGTCACAACACGGATTTTGTATCGGGCTACGTTTGATGTCCGTGCCACCTTGAACAAAACTTAAACATGACTCCTCGAAGTGATTAATGTGCCAGTGTTACTTAGGGAAAGGAAACTCTCCGACGGATAAGTATGGGTAGTCACAACACGGATTTTGTATCGGGCTACGTTTGATGTCCGTGCCACCTTGAACAAAACTTAAACATGACTCCTCGAAGTGATTGATGTGCCAGTGTTACTTAGGGAAAGGAAACTCTCCGACGGATAAGTATGGGTAGTCACAACACGGATTTTGTATCGGCCTACGTTTGATGTCCGTGCCACCTTGAACAAAACTTAAACATGACTCCTCGAAGTGATTGATGTGCCAGTGTTACTTAGGGAAAGGAAACTCTCCGACGGATAAGTATGGGTAGTCACAACACGGATTTTGTATCGGGCTACGTTTGATGTCCGTGCCACCTTGAACAAAACTTAAACATGACTCCTCGAAGTGATTAATGTGCCAGTGTTACTTAGGGAAAGGAAACTCTCCGACGGATAAGTATGGGTAGTCACAACACGGATTTTGTATCGGGCTACGTTTGATGTCCGTGCCACCTTGAACAAAACTTAAACATGACTCCTCGAAGTGATTGATGTGCCAGTGTTACTTAGGGAAAGGAAACTCTCCGACGGATAAGTATGGGTAGTCACAACACGGATTTTGTATCGGCCTACGTTTGATGTCCGTGCCGCCTTGAACAAAACTTAAACATGACTCCTCGAAGTGATTGATGTGCCAGTGTTACTTAGGGAAAGGAAACTCTCCGACGGATAAGTATGGGTAGTCACAACACGGATTTTGTATCGGGCTACGTTTTATGTCCGTGCCACTTTGAACAAAACTTAAACATGACTCCTCGAAGTGATTAATGTGCCAGTGTTACTTAGGGAAAGGAAACTCTCCGACGGATAAGTATGGGTAGTCACAACACGGATTTTGTATCGGGCTACGTTTTATGTCCGTGCCACTTTGAACAAAACTTAAACATGACTCCTCGAAGTGATTAATGTGCCAGTGTTACTTAGGGGAAGGAAACTCTCCGACGGATAAGTATGGGTAGTCACAACACGGATTTTGTATCGGGTTACGTTTGATGTCCTTGCCACTTTGAACAAAACTTAAACATGACTCCTCGAAGTGATTGATGTGCCAGTGTTACTTAGGGAAAGGAAACTCTCCGACGGATAAGTATGGGTAGTCACAACACGGATTTTGTATCGGGCTACGTTTTATGTCCGTGCCACTTTGAACAAAACTTAAACATGACTCCTCGAAGTGATTAATGTGCCAGTGTTACTTAGGGGAAGGAAACTCTCCGACGGATAAGTATGGGTAGTCACAACACGGATTTTGTATCGGGTTACGTTTGATGTCCTTGCCACTTTGAACAAAACTTAAACATGACTCCTCGAAGTGATTGATGTGCCAGTGTTACTTAGGGAAAGGAAACTCTCCGACGGATAAGTATGGGTAGTCACAACACGGATTTTGTATCGGGCTACGTTTTATGTCCGTGCCACTTTGAACAAAACTTAAACATGACTCCTCGAAGTGATTAATGTGCCAGTGTTACTTAGGGGAAGGAAACTCTCCGACGGATAAGTATGGGTAGTCACAACACGGATTTTGTATCGGGCTACGTTTTATGTCCGTGCCACTTTGAACAAAACTTAAACATGACTCCTCGAAGTGATTAATGTGCCAGTGTTACTTAGGGGAAGGAAACTCTCCGACGGATAAGTATGGGTAGTCACAACACGGATTTTGTATCGGGTTACGTTTGATGTCCTTGCCACTTTGAACAAAACTTAAACATGACTCCTCGAAGTGATTGATGTGCCAGTGTTACTTAGGGAAAGGAAACTCTCCGACGGATAAGTATGGGTAGTCACAACACGGATTTTGTATCGGGCTACGTTTTATGTCCGTGCCACTTTGAACAAAACTTAAACATGACTCCTCGAAGTGATTGATGTGCCAGTGTTACTTAGGGAAAGGAAACTCTCCGACGGATAAGTATGGGTAGTCACAACACGGATTTTGTATCGGGTTACGTTTGATGTCCTTGCCACTTTGAACAAAACTTAAACATGACTCCTCGAAGTGATTAATGTGCCAGTGTTACTTAGGGAAAGGAAACTCTCCGACGGATAAGTATGGGTAGTCACAACACGGATTTTGTATCGGGCTACGTTTGATGTCCGTGCCACTTTGAACAAAACTTAAATATGACTCCTTGAAGTGATTGATGTGCCAGTGTTACTTAGGGAAAGGAAACTCTCCGACGGATAATTATGGGTAGTCACAACACGGATTTTGTGTCGCGCTACGTTCGATGTCCGTCCCACCTTGAACAAAACTTAAACATGACTCCTCGAAGTGATTAATGTGCCAGTGTTACTTAGGGAAAGGAAACTCTCCGACGGATAAGTATGGGTAGTCACAACACGGATTTTGTATCGGGCTACGTTTGATGTCCGTGCCACTTTGAACAAAACTTAAATATGACTCCTCGAAGTGATTGATGTGCCAGTGTTACTTAGGGAAAGGAAACTCTCCGACGGATAAGTATGGATAGTCACAATACGGATTTTGTATCGGGCTACGTTTGATGTCCGTGCCACTTTGAACAAAACTTAAATATGACTCCTCGAAGTGATTGATGTGCCAGTGTTACTTAGGGAAAGGAAACTCTCCGACGGATAAGTATGGGTAGTCACAACACGGATTTTGTATCGGGCTACGTTTGATGTCCGTCCCACCTTGAACAAAACTTAAACATGACTCCTCGAAGTGATTAATGTGCCAGTGTTACTTAGGGAAAGGAAACTCTCCGACGGATAAGTATGGGTAGTCACAACACGGATTTTGTATCGGCCTACGTTTGATGTCCGTGCCGCCTTGAACAAAACTTAAACATGACTCCTCGAAGTGATTAATGTGCCAGTGTTACTTAGGGAAAGGAAACTCTCCGACGGATAAGTATGGGTAGTCACAACACGGATTTTGTATCGGACTACGTTTGATGTCCGTGCCACTTTGAACAAAACTTAAATATGACTCCTCGAAGTGATTGATGTGCCAGTGTTACTTAGGGAAAGGAAACTCTCCGACGGATAAGTATGGATAGTCACAACACGGATTTTGTATCGGGCTACGTTTGATGTCCGTGCCGCCTTGAACAAAACTTAAACATGACTCCTCGAAGTGATTCATGTGCCAGTGTTACTTAGGGAAAGGAAACTCTCCGACGGATAAGTATGGATAGTCACAACACGGATTTTGTATCGGGCTACGTTTGATGTCCGTGCCGCCTTGAACAAAACTTAAACATGACTCCTCGAAGTGATTGATGTGCCAGTGTTACTTAGGGAAAGGAAACTCTCCGACGGATAAGTATGGGTAGTCACAACACGGATTTTGTATCGGGCTACGTTTGATGTCCGTGCCACCTTGAACAAAACTTAAACATGACTCCTCGAAGTGATTCATGTGCCAGTGTTACTTAGGGAAAGGAAACTCTCCGACAGAGAACCTTTCCATTTTCCACTCTCTAAGGACTCTCTTGGCAGTTGCTGACAACATAGGCTAATTCTTAGTAAGACACATAGGTTCGCGCAACTCTCACTTACTACGTTCAGAATACTTGTAAATATAAACAAAATTAATTATTTACATATAGGCTACCAGTAAAAAAATGTATATTTGTAACATAAACTAAAAAGAAGAGATTCGCCTGCCAGCCATTTAAATCATTCACATATTTCTTAACTTTAACAAACGAACAGTATCAGGCAAGCGTGCTCACATTTATATAACGCCTAAATTTTTTTCTGAATATTTTGTCTGAACGTAAAATATTACATTGTTATCACTTCACCAAAATAATACCGTAGTTTTACCGGAGTTATTATTTAGTGTGATATCTTATTGCGGAGTGGTTTAATCCTAAAACAATACGATACTGTGATCGGGCCTCGATACACTCTATATCTTTATTGTACTTTGTTTAATACCTAGTATCCGTACCATAAGAAGTTCGTAGCTTATATCTACATCATCTCCAGCTACTGCAGAAGATTTGTTGCTAGTTTCTACCAATTAATTATTCTCCACAGGCCGGATGTTTCTCCGCGTTCCACAGAATACTCTGTTTGTAAAAATCTACTAATAATTTCGGGACGTTTCTTGTCCTGACTCCTTAGAAGGCGATTCGCTAGACATGACAAGCCACGTATGGATACATGTTAATTGTTTCTAACCTGTTTTCTTATATTAAGGTTCTCTCTTGGGGGTATAATTGAATATTTTAAAAGTGACTATAAACTTAATAAATACGAATGTTTGTCATTGTAATGTCATCCTCCTAGATCTCTCTCTCTCTCTTTCTCTCTCTCTCTCTTTATCTATCTATTCTCTTTTTTGACTATGCAGTTTTGTGTACACGTGCTTACTGTATGTTCAAACCCGTGTGATCCCGCGAACGAATCCATTTAGAGTGCCCGCATAAATATGTTTTACTCTGCTTTTAATTGTTATTGTAATTTATTTACAATTTTTAGAAAACATATTAAAACATGGATTCTTGGCAAGGTAAATTTTAACCGTTCCTACGGCATCTCCGGCCTTTTATCAACCGCAAGGAACACTATTCAAATTACTGTATATACCAATAAATATCAAGTTCTTTCTCATTGTCAATTGTCCGGAACCCAACAACTAGGTAAAGTAGGAATGTGTAGAAGGACGAAGAGCTTGTTTCAGAAGGTCAAGTTATTGCATACCCCATCCTCGGATGAGAATAAATACCACGAATCGGACTCAAGATGAAATCGTTTATCAGCGCTAGATTGCAAATTTTCTTTATTGAACAAAGCAAGAGTAGTTAACCGATAAGCTATTAATGACTAAAGTAGCTGAACTCGGTAAATTTGTTTGGAAAAGAAAAATGTGACAAAATAAGAAAAATGTATTCTTAAATATAGTTATTTGTAGTAACGATAAGAAAATATTTCACGAAACTATTCCACAACAGTTCGTTTCCATTCCGCCCTGGTTTGTCTATATCGGAGCGATCGTTTTCAGTTTTGAATCTTTTCTTATGTGCGGCAGACTCCGACTACGTGAAGAAGTGAAGACTCCCTCCCTGTCACGTCGACCTCTGCTAGACGACGTCAGATAGTCCTTCGTAGGACCCTTCTCCTGAAGGATCCAACTCTAACAGAAACACAAAGCTGCAGAAAACGCAACGCAAACAAAATGGCGATCGTGACCGTGTTCGGGAGTGTTGTGGTGACCCGGCCCTGGAGGCACCTTATTATGTCGTCTCTGGCTCAAGGCGCACAACTTGCTTAGGTCCTTGTCCCCGTCTTCTTGCCATTGTCTGTCTTACAGTAGATGACGCCAAAACGAAACTGTACATTTTCTGTTTTTAAGAGGAAAAGTGCAGAGAGTAGATTTTTGTGAAAACAACACAAACGAGAAGAAGAAGGTAATCACTGCTATCCCTAATTTGACGGCTTCCTTTATGGACTGTGTTACATCCTAAAAGGATTTGACATGTCTCAAATCAATGGGAATTCAATATGAGATAAAATATGCTACATTGTTTTCCGAGTGCGACCTTCATTTTTGCGTAAATCACGAAAATCACTGGTGATTTTTTGTGTTTCTTGAGGCCCGCAGATATTTTACCAGCGTCCTCTGTTATGAAATACAACCTCATGTGAGTATACGTGTGACGCGCGTCCGTTCCAGGAAATTCTCCAGTCGAGTCTTATTCCCACACGCACACCGACACACGCGAGTCCGTTTTTTAGTTAGTGGGTAAACACACACTCACGTCATTCATTACTGCAACTCAGCTCTAGAAGCATTTTCCACTAATTAGACAACAAATTAACATGACTTTGTTTGCGTGTTTCTGATGTTCGTGTTTCCATACTTCCTGCAAATGTTGTCTCTTGGTTACATGTACGGGGGCGCGCATCTATCACATTAAGAAATTATCCACCTATAAACACGTCAGATTTGTACCGAATAAGTACGAATAAATCGTTCATTTAAAATGTATGGCTAAGCGTGAACACGATATAAAATAACAATTTCTTCTTCTCATAACTATGAAAGCGTCCTCAAACATTGAGCGTTTAGAGCGTTTAGCCCGTTGCAACTCGGCTGTCAACATTTCTTGTTTCCCTGTGCCCGTAAAATTTAAGTTGTTTGGAAGAGTCCGTCCCCCCATTTTTAACGGTGTTTCCAACTCGGTCATGCTAAACGCCACCCAAAAAGGCTCCATTTTCAAGTAAAAATCCCCTAGACGTAAATAACATAATAATTCGTAACTTGATTTTTCCTATTCGTTATTATATTTATCAGTAGGCTATCTCTGGAATATACCGATATGTTAATAAAATATTAACTTTTCAACTACTGTGTACACATTAAGGTTCTGGTGTATTATGAAAGTCAATATATATGCCTACGCCATCTGATAGACAGGCCGATTTTCCTAGTATGATATTTTGTCTCTTGCATATTACAAACCATAGAAATAGAATTATAAAAGTTACATTTGAATCATGTTTGCATTATAAATATAGATAATATGATATTAGAAAATATAAAAACATAAAAACACCTTGAGAGGCTAATACAATTATTATTTTATTTAATTAATAAAGTTGTGTTAGTGGTTAAAATTACAAACAGAATTATCACTGTTGAACACCACTATAGAAAAAATTTCGATTATCGCTTTCAAGCTTCACAGTTCATCGTCAGATCGGAAATCTGATCTACTGTTTCCGATCTGACGATGAGATGTGAAGCTTGAAAGCGCTAATCGGAATAATGTTTTCTATAGTGGTGTGCAACAGTGATAATTCTGTTTATTATTTAATTGTCACATGCACATGGATTCGAAATGTAACATTGGTCTTTGTGTGTGTGTGTGTGTGTGTGTGTGTGTGAGTGACAGCAAACATTACCCTTGTAATCGTTCTCTTTTCATCGCATACTTCTGTCCTTAGATTTGCAGAAACTCAGTGTACAAAAACGAAGGTCATGTTTGTAATCTAGTATAGAGTTATATTAGTCAAATATGGTTGTAGACAAAACTAACGTTAAATGCATGCATTAATGTTTATTTCTAATTTCATTTAAGAGTATTATATCCAAAAATCGACCAGATTTCCCCTTAAAAATGCGTGAACTGACCCCAGAAAAGTCGTTAATTCTAAATATAAATTTTTGTCGCTAATGCTACCTTTAGCTTCCTAAGATTCAACGACTTTTCCTCTAAATTGGCATCACTGGTCTTTACCACATGGCATTCCACTCTTCTTATATTCTTCGATGTTTGTTTTTAAGTTATAAATTTTAAGACTGTCAACAGTATTTTTGAAAATCAGGAATGTTAACCGTCACGGGTGGTTTCGTAAATATCGTGGTAAAGGTGGCAAAATCCACTACGGAAGAACGGTGTGAGTTTCAGACCCAAAGCAAAATTGTTTCCCATAAACGGGAAAGCACAGAAAAATATTCTAGTTAATTTTTAAGTAGGCCTACACAGTGTTTCAGAAACATGGTTGTCATTATTCGGTTTTAAAAATTTGTCCTATTGTACTTGAGTCACAACTAAGCATTTAGATAAAAATCAGTGTCAGTATCTCTTTCGGTTTCAAAATGGTGGAAAAAATGTAGTGGTTTTGTAACAATTGGTACCAAACGTCGAAACGTTTTAAGTAAAAAGTATAACCTTTCTACGTAATGGTTTTCCAACACATTATTCGATTAACTTAGGTTAATAGCGTTTCTATTTAGTAACATTTTGGTGGGAATTAAATTACTGCTTAAACCTAGTTTACTGATACTGGCAAAGCACATATGGCAATGTGTTTTTCCTGAATACTTGAACTATTAAATTCCGATATGTTGGTTTAAAAAATGCTGCTTCAATAAGCTCTACCCTTTATTTTGCTTCATACCAAGAAATAAAATTGGCAAATTGTTTGGATGCAACATACGAAGACAGAAATATTTATAAACATCGATGAGAACCATTTATAATCTTCTCATATACGGAGGTCTGTTTGAACGTTGGGGGGGGGGGGCAATGATCCCTTAATGACACTACTGTCTTTAGCTTTCTACTTTGTTGAAAGCAGTGTCATTGGCCAGTGGTTTGACTTATCTAAACATGTGTTCAGTATCAACTAACGGAAGTTGTTCGATGACAAAAGCTCTGCCTGGAGATTCTTGCTACAATAACAACGTAGACAGCATCGAAAATCAAACCACGGTCAGAAAATTCTATTACATACAACATAATGGTGATTCTCTCCGATTAAAGCTGGGTAAAAATTGCGATGGTTAATTATATCGGTGTATATACGGAGAAAATAATGTTACGATATCCGAACGGATCGTCGTGTTTAAACAGCAGAATAAAGTTACGATTTTCGCATAGATCGTAGTGTTTAAAGAGTTGAATAAAGTTAAGATGTTCAGATGGATTGTTGTGATTAAACAGCGGAATCAAGTTACGATTTTTGCCTGGATGGTTGTGATTAAACAGCAGAATAAAGTTACGGTGTTCCAGTGGTCTGTTGTGACCAAACAGCGGAAAAAAGGTTACAATGTTCGCGTACATCGTTGTGATTAAACAGCGGAATAAAGTTACGATTTTTGTATGGATTTCATCGTCATGTTAAAAGAACATAATAAATTTATAATTTGTCATAGATAGTCGTGTTTAAAGAGTGGAATAAAGTTACAATTTTCGTATGGATCGGATCATCGTGTTTACAGAACGTAATAAAGTTACAATTTTGCATAGATTGTCGTGTTTAAAAGTTGGAATAAAGTTACGATGGATTTTTGTGTTAGCAGCGGAATAAAGTTACGATGTACGCCTGGATTGTTGTGTTAACCAGCGGAATAAAGTTACGATGTTCGCCTTGCTTGTGTTAGTAGCGGAATAAAGTTACGGTTTTCTTATGAATGGGGCCGTCCTGTTAAAAGAACGTAATAAAGTTACAATTTTGCATAGCTCGTCATGTTTCAAAGTTGGAATAAAGCTACTATGTTCGCCTGGATTATTGTGTTAAGCAGCAAAATACAGTTACGATGTACGTCTGGATTGTTGTGTTAAGCAGCAAAACACAGTTATGATGTTCGCCTGGATTGTTGTGTTAAGCAGCAAAACACAGTTACGATGTACGCCTGAATTGTTGTGTTAGGCAGCGGAATAAAGTTACGATGTTCGCCTGGATTGTTGTGTTAAGCAGCGGAATAAAGTTACGATGTACGCCTGGATTGTTGTGTTAAGCAGCGGAATAAAGTTACGATGTACGCCTGGATTGTTGTGTTAAGCAGCGGAATAAAGTTACGATGTACGCCTGGATTGTTGTAAGCAGCGGAATAAAGTTACGATGTACGCCTGGATTGTTGTGTTAAGCAGCGGAATAAAGTTACGATGTACGCCTGGATTGTTGTGTTAAGCAGCGGAATAAAGTTACGATGTACGCCTGGATTGTTGTGTTAAGCAGCGGAATAAAGTTACGATGTACGCCTGGATTGTTGTAAGCAGCGGAATAAAGTTACGATGTACGCCTGGATTGTTGTGTTAAGCAGCGGAATAAAGTTGCGATGTACGCCTGGATTGTTGTGTTAAGCAGCGGAATAAAGTTACGATGTACGCCTGGATTGTTGTGTTAAGCAGCGGAATAAAGTTACGATGTACGCCTGGATTGTTGTGTTAAGCAGCGGAATAAAGTTACGATGTACGCCTGGATTGTTGTAAGCAGCGGAATAAAGTTACGATGTACGCCTGGATTGTTGTGTTAAGCAGCGGAATAAAGTTACGATGTACGCCTGGATTGTTGTGTTAAGCAGCGGAATAAAGTTACGATGTACGCCTGGATTGTTGTGTTAAGCAGCGGAATAAAGTTACGATGTACGCCTGGATTGTTGTGTTAAGCAGCGGAATAAAGTTACGATGTACGCCTGGATTGTTGTGTTAAGCAGCGGAATAAAGTTACGATGTACGCCTGGATTGTTGTAAGCAGCGGAATAAAGTTACGATGTACGCCTGGATTGTTGTGTTAAGCAGCAAAACACAGTTACGATGTACGCCAGGATTGTTGTGTTAGGCAGCGAAACACAGTTACGATGTAGGCCTGGATTGTTGTGTTAGGCAGCAGAATAAAGTTAGGGTGTACGTCTGGATTGTTGTGTTAAACAGCGAAACACAGTTACGATGTACGCCAGGATTGTTGTAAGCAGCGGAATAAAGTTACGATGTACGCCTGGTCTGTTGTGTTAAGCAACGAAATAAATTTACGATGTACGCCTGGATTGTTGTGTTAGCAGCTGAAAAAAGTTAATGTCCGAATAGATTGTTTTGATTAAACAGGGTAAAAAAGTTACGATGTTCGCATTGATCTTTGTGATTAAACAGCGGAATAAAGTTACGATTTTCGTATGGATCGGATCGTCCTGTTTAAAGATCGTAATAAAGTTACAATTTTGCATTGATCGTTGTGTTTATGGAGTTGAATAAAGTTACGATTTCGCCTGGATTGTTGTGTTAAGGAGCGGAATAAAGTTATGATGTTCGCCTGGATTGTTGTTTTAAGCAGCGGAATAAAGTTATGATTTTCGTATGGATCGGATCGTCGTGTTTTAAGAACGTAATAAAGTTACAATTTTATATAGATCGTCCTGTTTAAAGAGTGGCATAAAGTTACGATTTCGCCTGGATTGTGTTAAGCAGCGGAATAAAGTTACCTGGATTATTGTGTTAAGGAGCGGAATAAAATAATTGACCACTAGAGAAATCGTTACTTACAAAGGTGACAATGTATATATACAAAAATATGCATAAAGTCTTCAAGTTTACGACTGTCAAACACACACTAATGTAAGAAATAACAAATACCACCTAATCAACATTATGTTACGAAATTATACGAGTCATTAGACCGCAATTTACAGTGACACACTAAACGTCAGAATAACTGGTGCAAAACGCCTGCCATGTTTGCAAGATTTGAACAACCGACTGGAAAGCTAGAAAGGTCTAAATCAGTGGTTTTCAATTTTAAGTCGCCTGAGCGCCAAAATTAAACAGAAACCTACTGGCGGGCCGCATCACGAGTGATCAATTTCTCACACGTAAATGAAAATAAAAAAACAGTATTCAACTGTAAATAATTAAAAGGTGTAACTTACCCATGTAAAGTATGTTATTACACATCTTTAACGGTACAATTTGTATTATGCCAGTATAATAATTAAGACATACGAAAAACATTACAGATTTTATACTTACGTAAAATCTTTAACGAGAAAACTGAGGTAGATCTGTTGCGTAGTAGATTCACATCGAGCTGAGTAGGCGAAGCAGAGGTAACTTGTGCTGTAGTTCTTTTAGAGCCTATGTAGGGTTCTTGATTTACAGACGTAGGGCTTATGTATTTCCAACAAACATTATTTTCTGTCTAAAATTTGCGGTTTTGGAAATCGTTCATCAAGTAGCAGCTTCTCGCCTGGTCTGCAGGAAGGGATCGGCTTGTAAATCACACAATTCTAGTTGAATGACATTTGTTCTTCAGAGGCAGTACTAATACGATTACTAAATACCGAGACACCGTTTTTCAGGATTCAAAATTCTTAAACATCTTGTATTAAACTAGGCTACGATTTTATTAATATTACACAAAAATCCTAAAAATTAAGTATTTGATCATTTAAACATTTTTGTTTTATAGATTTCTCCTGTAAGACCATTCTCAGTTAAAATTATGTTTTATTATTCATTTACTTATTAAAGGAAATGGAGTAATTATTAAATTGCTTTTCCAAGGTAAGACCGCGAGCCAGATAAAAGGTGTTGAGGGCCGTGGGCTTCTGCTATAGGTCATTGGAGAAAACGTCGCGGCTATGCAAGTTGCGTAGACTGCCCGTCGCTTTGCCAAGTGGTCTAGATACATTCAATTACCGTTGCCCTTCTCGTTGTATCCGATAAGCAACATCATTGTTTGTCTTCCTCACAGTCCGATAGGCTTTTCAGTTACATTGGAAGCGATCGCGACGACGCCTTTTGTTATCTCAGGGTTTCCCTTACCAACCATTTCTTGCAGTTGGCAATCGGGAAGAACAATTCTGTGGGTCCTGCAGCTGAGTTACACGTGATCCGAACATTAAGCACCAGGGAGGTGAATCTCACGACCAAACTCTGGTTTTGCTGGAGTCATGCCGGTTGTATCCTGTACTGATTATCTATTGGCTAGTAGGAATAAAGCTATATAGCGGTCCAAGTTTGTTTGTTTCTCGTCGACAACCTTTGATTTATTTTGCTTGCGTGATCTGTTGAACTTCCCAACCATTCGTCTGAGGATGGAAATGCGCTGTCCGGCTCTTTCGAATACCAAGTAATGACATAATTCTTTGAAGACTCCCGAGTCAAAATTCCTCCTTTGATCCGTATGGATGTGTATAGGGTCCCCATAACGGAAAAAGAAGTATTAAACTAACGCTTTTGCCACAGTGATAAGCTACTGATTTAAGAGATTCCACCCACTTGGTAAAGTAGTCATCTATAACCATTAAGTCGTCTGTAACGGAGAAAGGTCCAGCAATGTCTACGACAATTCTCTAGGACGGAAGACCAATATTTATTGTCTCATTTTCCCCTGCTCCTTGTTGCTTCCTAGCCCTTGTTTGCGGCACATATTTTACAGGTCCGACACCGTTCATCTACACCGTGGCAAAGATGAAGACAATATAATCGCTCCTGTATTTTATCAGTTGTTTTATTGACTCCAAGATGACCTCGGATCTCCGGATAGTCCATCATGCATTTCCTTCAGAACATGGTGCAGTTTATGTCCGGAAACAATCAGCTGCGTGACCATGTTTCGGCCAAGCCCTTTACAGCAATCCGTTCTCCAAGGATAGAGATTTCCACTGTGCTCAATAACTCTTCAGCATTTGCAATATCTTGGTATTTCCTCTTTTGCCATCAAGATCGGTCCAATATCTTCGTCAGCCTTTTGTTCTTGCCTGGAATCTTGTGTCGTTCAACCGTCTCCCAAGGAGTCTAAGTGATGGCTTGAATCCGTTCACTCACGATCTGTGAACACGCTTTCTTTACGTCTGAAATCTTCTGAGAGTGGGCTCCATGATACGCCAACTCAGCGTATCACACATAGACGACCGCGCCGATATTTTAACTTGAAATCGTATTTTTTCAAACGTTCAAGCTACCTTCCCAACTGCCAATCCGGATTTTTAAAGCTCAACAACCACGCAATCGCGGCATGATCGGTAAGTAGTAAAGCTCATGATAGTGCTCCAAAGCTCTGATGGTAGACAGCGACCGTCATCTATTCACGCGATAATTGCTTTCTAATTTAGAAACCCCCCTGCTGTAATAAGATATACCGTTAACTGGTGTAGCATCTTATACCGTCGTGCAAGAGTCACCGTATGGAGAAGTGATTATATGCCATAACTGAGGTCCATAGGGACACTTGCGGTTCCACATTGTGATGACAAACGTTTTCAAAAGTTAAATAGACGTAGGCCTACACTCGTTGTTTTGTAGGTTAGAAGTTTCGTATGCTTTCATAATAACACCAAAGTATACAGAATGTTTTAAAGTTTGAATCTAACAAACTCTGAAAATTAATGATAATGGCGAAAAGGCTGAACGTGTGATAAACATTCAGACTACAATTAACAATAATAATACCTACTTTAAGCAAATCAGGAGTTATAGTTGGGCCCTTCTGCAAGTGTGGCCAGCACTACGCTTCAGTCGCCCCAGGAGACTACTGTTTACGCGAAAATATACTGGCTTACGGTGTAATAGTCAAAGACACCAATAACAGCAAATTATAAGATGAATCGCTCTTGTTAGAAACTGGTTATAAGACGCAGCAACTAAAGGGGATCACGTGACCGTTGAACATCGCGTTTACAGTTATTTTTAGTTCGATATATAAATAGTAGAAATGAAACTTGAGTGCATGAGTGCACAAATATTAATGTACTTAACCTTCCTGCTGGTGTCTTCAGAGTCGCATTGACCTTCCTTGTGTAAGTCCATTTTTGGATTGATGATTGATGGACTAATGGCATTCGGAATCTGATTATAATTTAATCATCTTACAAAGTCTGTTGCAAATATTTTTCAATTGCTTATAATACACTAAATTTTTACACTGTGCAACACTCCAGACTATCGATTTTTTTTTGGTATTGCTTAACTTGCTAAATAATTAAATATAAGGTTGTACCTGTTAGATTTTGGTTGCCTGTAGACGCACAAACCTGCCTCTACCTCGCCAACTAATCAGACCCGCCAATCCATTGTTATCCATACGATTAATGTGGCTACCCTCCAATCCACAGGCATATTTTGACCCCCTCGAAACATATTGGTCTACTTGTTACATGGAAGTCCCAGACTTAATGACATACATCAGGATAAGGTACTATCTGTTTGTAAATTATTTTCCCTATTTTCTCTCAAAATGGATTATCGCTTAGTTGATAAGAGCGACAGGTTACTAGCCTCACTGGCCCGTTGTCTTGTACAACCCTTTGCGTGTTGTAGGTTATATTTCTCTGCTTTGAAAACATCCTAGTCAAGGTTTACCTAATACACTTAACTCTGAAACTGTCCCAATCTGTTCGTTTGCGAGAGTATATTTTTCAGAACGTTCAAAAACCTCTGGTGTTGAGTTGTGCAACGAAACGGCTTCATTAGTGTAAATGAATTGCGAATCGTCACCATCGCTGTGGTTTGGTGTGTTGGCGGCATTAACACACACACACACACACACACACACACACACACACACACACACACACACACACACACACACACACACACACACACACACACACACACACACACACAGAGCTACAGTTGAAGGTCATTTAGCGGTCAGCACTAACTAATTGCTACTGATTGACAAAGACAGTGCCGCTGCGTTGGCGTGGGTTATACTTCCTCTTTACTGGGTTAGCTTCCTTCTTATGCATTTACGACCGTTTCTCAAGCTTTCCTAAAATGTAGGCGTACTTTCTTCGTCCAGCTTAAGCGCCGTTAAAATTCTACTACAATATTTACCAATCTTCCGTAAGGCCTAACTGTGGGTTTTAATTTATTTTTCTATTCAGAGTGTTGTCTTTAACATGATGCGCTCTCCAATTTTATGTGAAACAAGTTTTTATAATTTTCTTTTTTCAAAGTGAACCAGCTGTTCTGTTCTTTGATAAGTTTTAGCCAAGTAAAGGTTTGCGCGATATGGTAATGTCTCTCAAAGGTAGCAACACATTTTTAAATATAACAGAAGGAGTTTATTTACTAGATACCCTTACGGCCACAATATCGTATCATAATCATTTGCAAACGATTTGTAGAGATTTAACAGTACTCGGGCAAAGTACGTGCACGGAGAATCATACGGCACTCTGTCCTCAAGCCGTCGCTGTCTCGAGCCTTCGTTAACAACAACGGAAATTTCAATCTATTCATTTTTGTTTTACGTACCGAGTCACTTTATGGTTAATATAATTAAATTACCTTATTCGGTCCACCTTAGTGACACTTGCTTCCGTCGTTTAATGACGCGTTTCGGGATGAAATCCCATCTTCAGATACACAAAGTCAAAACATATGTATACCACTATTTGTGGTTTGTCATAATTTAAAATATTAAAATCTTTTAAATAAAAATATATATAAAATAAAAACGTAACAATTGAATCGCTCGGAGCGCTCGCATGCATGCACGCTGTACTACGACTTCCTCACGACTCTGTCAGCGTCTACGACATGTACAGCGTGCATGCATGCGAGCGCTCCGAGCGATTCAATTGTTACGTTTTTATTTTATATATATTTTTATTTAAAAGATTTTAAATATTTTAAATTATGACAAACCACAAATAGTGGTATACATATGTTTTGACTTTGTGTATCTGAAGATGGGATTTCATCCCGAAACGCGTCATTAAACGACGGAAGCAAGTGTCACTAAGGTGGACCGAATAAGGTAATTTAATTATATTAACAACGGAAATTATTAGAAGAACATACGTTTGTTTCTGTGCGTGAATAGTGATTGAAGACGTCTTTATCTCGGAGAAATTTGGGGAATTTCAAATAAAATTATTCAAACGAAATTTCGACTTATTAAAGCAAATGACGGGGAACTCATAAGTCCTATGTTTGATTAGGAAATCACTCCGTTAACAATCGACTGCTCAAAATTATAACCCGATAGTTATGGCGCGTCATCTCCGAGGGAGTCATCATCATCATATGAAGATCAGACAATGTAAAGGAGGTAAGTACCAAATTTTTAAGTTTTTCTGCCATCGACATAAGCCACGAACTCGAGCTAACACAGAACTATCAGACATGTATCTACTTTGACAGTCTAAAAAAGCAAGGAGCCATTCCATTGCCAAGCTTAGCGAGTTAAAGTTTATGTTACACTGCATTGTTTTGCACTACTTAAGTAAGTATTAAGTGGGTTTAAACAAGTGGACGAGTCAACACTGACAATAAACGATTTTAACGAATAATTAATTCATTGTTTTTTATCTTACTTGTATAGCTTCGTTATGACCTGCAATATGAATTTTAAAATTACACGTTATTTTATATCAATGATTGATGTGAGTAATTCTTGTATATTACACATCAGAAGCCCAAAATACAGGTTCTCAAATCACGAAATGTATGTTGTAGTTCGCTCTCTTAGGTAGTAACAATTATTAAACACTTATTATTTTTAAACAATTGCAAAATTTAATTTTTTCTTATTTCGCTCTTTGAAATATTGTTTTCATATTTTCATAGAATGTTAGAAGAATCGTGATTTTCGATGGGAGCATTCTCATAAGTTGTTTGGAAAACTATTACAGTTACTTTTTTAACCGACAGACCTTTTGATCTACGGCAGATTCTCCGTTTCCAGCTTTAATTCTGTTAGTATTTTCTTCGTCTATGTCATTTCTATCCGTCACCAGCGAGCCTAGATATTTATATTCTGTGACATTTTCAAAGGCAGATGATCAATTGGTTGCGTTTTACCGAGTTACTTATGTAGGTGTATATTACTGATGCCTAACTTAGCTAATATGCTTCTAAAAATTAAAGTTCCAAACATTTTCTAAGGACTAAAAATCGCCCACCTGAACGTATCGCTATCATACGAAAAAGAGGGCACGTTCGGACACAAGGTACAGTTGTAGAACGTGGATCGTGATCTTGTGACAGTGGAATAATGTATTGAGCACCAGATAAACCTATACCGAATAAACTGTAATGGAACATAAACATTTGTATCAGGATAGACGTCACCGTAATCCACTCATGGTAATTAACACTTACCACTTGAAGCTTCTATTAATGCAGTATCTAACACGTAAAGAATCGAAAATGCAAGCCGTTGGCCAGGTTACCTGTAGCATAATCCTATTTACGAGTTCCATTTGTAACCAGAATAACCGTCCGACGACTTGTAGTCGTAGAAGGATCGAGAATTTACTAAACGTTATTATGCTGCATACATAATGCGACACTACTGACATGTAAGCTATGAGTCTTGCCTATTGGCTCGGCGTTTCCGTATTGTACATACTTTAGCAAGTTTCCTCTACCCTCTGCTTTTCACATTTATTCACTTTTCTTTCTGTTGTCACAATACCAGCGTTCTGACAGTCTCCCCCCCTCTTAACCCCTCCCACGATCTCCTAGCATTGATATTTCCGTTGATCTGTGACTAATATTTCCGACTGTATCTTAGAACTTGAGATTTTTTGCACCGAAAAGTCACGCTAGAGTCGCGGTTTCACAGTCGCCTCTGACTATCCGGAATCAAGCTTTGGTCCAACTTCTACCGTATGTATGTTCTCAGTCAATACGAAGTGCTTATGTGGCTTTCTGTATCTCTAGGGCGTGTCGCGGAGGGCTCTCCCAACATCAACCCGTTCTCCACAAATTCATAAAGTTACGGATGACCCCTAATCAAGTCTGAACCACACTCCGAATGGAGTTGATCTCGTCTTAACACGTAAGATGAAAAAAAATTACCACAGAAAACGAGGGACTTAGGCCTACTGCACAAACAGTTAAGACAGATTATCATCAGATAAGGTGATCAATGACCTACGTGCCCACGACCCGGAAATGCGAGAATTTAAATTTGTTTACGTTCTTTAACAGTAGCTAATGATTGGTTATCAATGCGTGGAATAATGTTTCGGACTCCACCCATCATTGAAGCTTCATAAAACCAAGGCAACCTTTCGGTAGATAAAATCTGCAACCAACTTCAGATTAATTTAAATTAACCCTACATCTAATACTAAACTATAAAAGCTGATATTCTGTCCCAGCACGTCATGGAACTTGCATAAAATTATATTACACTGGAATTGCACTTATATTACAATAAAATGTTTTACCTGGCAAAAGTAGCCTATATCAGGTGTGGTACTGGAATAACTGAAAGTATAAAACACGTAAAGAAGTGTAAAATAAAATCAGAGATGCTGATTGAAGGTGAACTCACCGACAGTCGACGGGTGGAGTGATGGACAAAATAAATTGCATATTAGTATTGAAGTTCTCCCAGACACCGTTAACGTCCAGAAAAGCACATAATAGGTTCTTTTGTTTTAAATATTTATACTGATTCCTTTGTAGATTTGAAGCTGCACATGCCATCATAATCAGAAGCATTGGTATTGATATTTGTAAAGCTTGAAAATAACTAATTAATTATTTAAAATAAGCTTGAGGATAATTATTATAAATAGGGCAGAATCTGTGACAAAGTCCCTGGCAACGTATCTGCTGGATAATCACAAATCATATAGTTTACGGTTTGTGAGAGCATTTTGCAGTTTCGAAAAGTTTATTCATTGATATTTGTTTATAAGCGAACTAAAATTCGTTTAGTGGCTCCCTACATAACTAATGGATTCTGATGTTCCATGCAACATGTTGTCAGCGTATTACAAAAAAACTGATATATTTTACCTCACGTGATTCTGTGTTGTTTTGTCCCAATTATTTGAAGTAGAAAACGTGTTTTCTACACAGTTAGATTGATTTCTACCAAAAATAGAGAGCTGGAAGATCATTGCTAACGCAAACATGGTATGTAATTATATTTGTAAGTATAGTTTGTCACACAAAACAAACACGATCATGCCTTGCATGCGTTTCCTCTACAATAAAGTGTACAAAACTTGCCCCTTATTAAACAAACAATTTTTATTACACTTAATAAATCTTAATTCGCGAAGGAAACTGTAAAGTGGTTTGTCTCACACCGCACTGCATAATGCATCCTGTCGGAAACGGTATCTGCTCTGGTGCAGTTAACGGAGCCTCCGATTGCGGCACGATCTGTTCCAGCATGCAGTGTCTTCTCCTTCTCCTGAACACAGAGGAACATACATTCTTCCTACTTTTGTTTCATCCGTATACTTCTGTCTGAGTTTCTCCTCCACTAGTAATGTGACCAACCATACTGTTTCTTCTTCCCGCACGTGTATACTCCTCTTCTTCTCTTTTCTTTTTATAACATGTATTGAGGGTTATTGTACATCAAGATTCTTCCTGGCAATGTGCAACTTCGAGCGCATAAGAACTCCCGAATCTTTCCTCTCTATTGCGACGCCGTATATGTATGGTTAAGACGGTCTACTCGATCGTCGTAGGTACAGTGGAAATAAAATACAGTACAAGACCACCAATTAAGTCACTAATCACCAGCTTTAATTTTTGCAGTTAAACAGTTCGTAATTAACAACACGGTCTACTACAACAAATCAAATAAAATTGTTCACACGCAATAAAATGTCACTAATACTAAACACAATTGTATTACAATTATACCGTCCGATTATAAAACACAACACTTAACTAATAACCACTTGAACGCACAGAGTAATATCGCTTTGTAATCGCTCGACAATGACTCGAACCGCTCTGTAAATATATCGCCACTATACTGAAACTTAAGGCCGCTGCCGCCATGTATTTATACCTGCTCTTACAGACCAAATGTTCCTAATTGCGTCTTAGCTAATTACGTGTGAACTACGTAATTAACTGCGGCCTTGACACAGTCCGCGCGGCTGGCGCCTTCGAGAAACCCCTCGAAAATGCGTCGACAAGCACGTACGCCACACGCGTTACATTGAGATTCTTCTGGCACATTCGACAAACACGTAGATTGTTCTGTGATGTCGTAACACAGCCCCCTCCTTAAGCCTGTTCGTCGCGAACTGGCAAACGTTCTCTGAAGTAGTACTTAGCCAGGCGATCTAGATCTAGGACTTTGAACTGTCGCTGTCCTTCCTGTTGAATCCGATAAACAACATCGTTGATTCTTTTTTTAACAGTGTAGGGTCCTTCCCAGTTAGACTGAAGCTTAGGTGAGCGACCACGACGGCGCTTTGGATTGAACAACCAGACCTGCTGGAAACCCACACTATTGCTGCGAATGTCATACCGAGTTTTTATTTTATCACTGGCTATCGTCAGCCGTCCTCTTAGCAAGCGATTCATTTCTCGCAGTTGGTTTTCTAATTGCGAGGAATAGTTCTGCGGCTCTTGGGACTGAGTCTCAGGTGATCCGAACATTAAGTCTCCAGGAAGACGAATCTCCCGCCCAAACACCAATTTTGCTGGAGTCATGCCGGTTGTGTCGTGTACTGATGATCTATACGACATGAGGAATAGTGGTATACGTTGGTCCCAGTCTGTTTGGTTCTCGTCAACAACCTTCGAATGATGCTGCCCAAGTGAATCTGTCAACCATCAAGGACGTGCTGTCCTGGTCTTTCAAATTCCGATAGACGGCATAATTCTTTAAACACTCCTGATTCGAAATTTTTCCCTTAATCCGTATGGATTTCCATAGGGGCTCTATAACGGCAACAGAAGTTGTGAACTAACTCCTTTGCCACAGTTGTAACCTCCTGATTTGGAATTGCGTAGGCTTCCACCCACTTAGTAAAGTAGTCACCTACAACCATGATGTACCGGTTTCCATCGTCAGTAACTGGGAATGGTCCAGCAATGTCTATGGCAATTCTCTCGAAAGGCAGTCCAACATTATAATGTCTCATTTTACCCCTGCTTCTGGTTTGTGGGCCCTTGCTCGCAGCACATATTTCACACGTCCGAACACATTCCTCTACGTCGTGGCGAAGATGAAGTCAATAGAATGGCTTCCGTATTTTGTCAAGGGTTTTGTTAACGCCAAGATGGCTTCCAGATGTTCCATCTTGCATCTCCTTCAAAACAGACTGCACTTTATTTCGGGGAACTATCAACTGCATGACCACGCCTCGTCCATTTGCACTTTACCAAGCCCTTTTTAAGCCCTTTTCAACAATCCGTTTTCTAAGGTGAGAGATTCCCATTGTGCCCAGTAGCCCTTCAGCACTTCGGAACCATGGCAGATTCTTAAAGAAAACATTCGAAGATGTAAACAAACTATCTCAACTCCTTCACATATACAATGATACATACACCCCTAATCTGTTTTTAGTTATAGGTAATATATTTTACTATGCTATATGTTGCCTGCTGTATGTACAAACGTTTTGTGTACCAATCTAGTATCCAATTGTTAATTACTGTTTGTTTAATTAATTAAAATATCGTTACATATAGTAATTTAAATTGGAATAGTGTATAAATTAAGTTCTGTGACAGGCCTACTATAATTTTCTCGTTTTCTTAAAGAAAACATTTGCAGATGTAAACAAACTAACTTATCTCAACTCCTTCACATATACAATAATACATACATACACACATACACACTCACATACAGGAACACGTTCAACCAAATAATTGTTCTGTTGTGTTTGACATTTCTTTTGTATTTCATACACAGGCCCTGATGATGACAATAAACATTGTCGAAACGTCGACACAAATAAGTTAAAAATTTGTGTTATTTTTTACCGATCCTCACTTACCCTTCACTGCAAAATAATAATAATAATAATAATAATAATAATAATAATAATAATAAGAAGAAGAAGAAGAAGAAGAAGAACAACAACAACAACAACAACAACAACAACAACAACAACAATTAGAATAACAATAACAATTATAATGGTGGTGGTTTTTTAATATCAGAGAAATTGGAAGTTAGTCGACGAATTGCTACTGTGAGGTAATTTATATTTGCATTTAAAAGTGCATAAATGTATTACAAACATACGTTAAGAAGAAAGGAGAGTAAATTGCATAATATTTTCTAGAAATTTCCATAACATTCTCCTTGCATGTCGGTATATAAGAACAGTGGCCACGACCAGTAAGTTAATTAGCTAGAAAAGTTCAGACTGAATTGATCAGCTGTGTAAGGTAGCACGTTTATACGGTGCGGGGGGGGAATTTTCAGGGGAGGAATTGTTACGGAGAAATTAAAAAATAGAATATTAAAGTGTATTATATGCCTATCAGTTGAACTATAACCTCTGAAGCCGCCCGTAAATGGTGAAACAGTTGTGAAGGAAACAGAAAGTATCTGTCGAACTATACCTACTGAGTGCTTATTTAGCGAATAAAAAAGTATTATTTTAATTCGTACTTACATAATTGGAACTAATGTTAATATTTCTAAATAATCCCTTCCTACTTGTATGCTCTTGACGAATACTTTTCTAAAAGAAACTTTCGGGCAGCCAATTTCGCACAGTTTCTATAACTTCTTCGACTGAACAAACGCGTTTTTTTGCAGCAGCTCTTCATTTAATGAACTAAACAGATGAAAACCACTTTGAGCCAGGTCGGTACCGTACGGTAGATGGTTCAGCTGGTCAGAATCAAAACTGCGGCCCTTGTAATGTGAAGTAAAATCACACCTAGTTTTTGGACTTGACTTTTGGCTACAACAAATGCCGAAGTTTTTACTATTATTGTTTTACTTTTTTATGTGAATTGAATACTGATTATATCCTGCGACTTGTAATTTCTCTTTGGAGTGAAAAACAAAAATTACAACACAAAGGAGAAGCTTTAAAGCTATCAATCCACCAGTATATGTTGTTAATATTACTGTCAATGCGAAACAAGCTGTTGGTGTACAGCACTATCTTCAAGACTGTGTGGATAAACAGCTTACAGCTTTGGGAAACTGCATCTAAATCCAATATCGCCATAGTTTTAGACCAAGGTGTTGCGTGCCATAACCAACGCACCGTGACAAAGACAATCAGCCGACCATAACCAATCAGCAACAAAGACATCTATAGAGACCTGGACCTGCCCTCAGTCAGTGAAACCATTGCGATGTTCAGCGAAGAATATGTGAAATGGCTTTTAATCCTTTAGCCATAAATTTACTAGAAAACATCCTCCAGACAAGACGTCTAAAGTTAACATTTCTTCTGGACTTAACTAGTCTCTAACACCATAAATATATTATACATAATCTGTTACTTTTAAATACTCATATAAAAAACTAGTCAATGGACTAGTTCTCTTCATGCCATGTATTCTGTAAACAATTATGCTTATTGTTAAGTATTCCAGGCTTCCAGTCCCGTCTGTATTGTACAAGAGCTAATTTGAGGCCGTCGGTTGCTGATTAAGTCAGGGCACACAATAGACACTGTAGCGCCCGTGTCAACTGTAAATGATGTTTCTTTACTTTCTGAAAATCCATTAACGATCAGCTTTCCACTAGTCTTGTGTAGCGTGGAAACTGTGTGCTGTTCTGGGGCTTTGCTTCTCCAATTAGTGCGATCACTCTCTTCTCTCGGTATTTTCTTCACCCAACAATCTATCTGTAGATGACCATGTTTCCCTCAGTGTAACACTTCGGTCTTCTGTCTTTATCCTTTGATTCTAAAGATCGTTGTGGCGCTGCTGATTTCTTACACTGTTGTTCTTGAATTGTCTCTTTATTCTGTCCGTTATGACGATACTGTGATATTGGATCCGTTTGGTTACAACGTGATGGCATACTTTGATTAATGTAGGTTGCCGACTTGGCAGCTTGAAAACGGAGAGCATGAACAAGAGCGTCTGATTTATTATCATGCCGTGCCATTCTTAACACTTGTTGTAAATGACCATCTCTGATACCGTCAGTAAACTTAATGAGAGAAATCCACTTCCGGAAGTCCTCCAATTCTTCGGGATAAGCCAATCTCGTCAGTCGGTCGACATTCGCTTCAAACTCTTGAAGGCTCTCCCCTGAACGCTGTTGCCTCGCTTTAAGTTGAACACGGTACACTTCGCACAAATGCTGGTCACCGTACCGTAATTCCAGAGCTTTTGTTAATTCGGCATAGTTGTTCTGACTGTCAGATGGCACTTTCTGCATTAGTTCTGTGGCAGGCCCATTTAAAGCAAGCGGCAGCTTCAAATTGGCGAATATAAGTTGCCCAGTAAGTGCTTCCATCAAACGTTGGGCCCTTTGCGTAAACTAACCCTACTACAGTTAGATTTCTCTGATATTTTGAATCTTCTTCAGCATTTATTAAAGGTCTTTCATTATCAACTATTTCTTTTACTAAATGTTCGACTTTCTTTTTAATTTATTTTATTGAATTTGTAATAGAAACTTTTAAATTTGAAATATTTGTTTTCACAGATTTTTCTATTTCAGATATTCTGTCAACTTGTTTGTTCAACTACTTCGTAACAGGACGAATTTTGCAGTGGTATCCTCTTGTACGAACGCTGTAACGTCGTCTGCTAGACGACTAAATTCTTCTTTTCTTTTTTTTTTTACGTCCCTCTGGTGTTTCATTTTCACGTTTACGTTTTTCGTCTTGCCGTTTTTCTGCTTCTTCTCTTTCCTGTCTCCGTTCTTCTTTTTGTTGTTCCTGTCTTTGCTGTAGCATTACTCGGAATGCTTGTATCATCTGACTGATATCCATTTTATTTTTATCGACTACCACTAACTCTTCTACGAAGTGTACTCTGTTTCCACTCTTAACCGTTCTATCCCAGTTCTGACACCACTGTTACGACGGTCTAACTGAACGTCGTATGATACAGTGAAAAACAAAATACAAGACACCACTTCAGTCACTAATCACCAGCTTTAATTATCACAATTAAACGGTTTATAATTAACTCGTACAATATTTCCAGTTAGAATTGTAAATGAACTGACAACCCGGCTGCTATGGCTTTATATAGGCCGGGCATAGGTCCAGTACAGCTTTCCCTCCTTACTACGCTCCGCTTATTCCGTATCTCAAGTGTCCTTGTACACACTAGAACACCTACTTCCATGAGGGAACAGCTGTTACACTGGACGGGAGGAGTGGAAAATGTTCTGGATTGTTCTGTTGGCTTCTCATAACAATATTTATCAATAATAAAGTTATAAGAACAATAATATAAACGCAGAAGAAGCAATTGAAAGAGAAGTTTTTCGGGAAAAGTGTTAAAAATGGTAAAAATGGAAGGAGTCCTGGGTAAGAGAGAGAAAAATGCAGGTTCAATGTGGACTGAAGGCAGCAAGAAGAGACACAGTGAAAAGATGAAAGAATATTGGAGAAAAAGGAAAGAACAAAGAATAAATATTCTTCGTATTGTTTAAATTAGCAGCCATCCTTACTATTTCTTTTATGAATTTGCTAACTGCTATAATTTTTATTGTTCGACTAAGCTTTTCGTCATCACCTGATGATGTCAGTGATGACGAAAAATTTAGTCGAACAATAAAAATTATAGCAGTTAGCAAATTCATAAAAGAAATAGAAAGAATAAATAATTGAAATTTGCATGTGGTCCTTAGATGGCCGATACAAAAAAAGTTATAAGAAGAATGGAATGATATTAAGTTGTTTAATATTAATAACCATATTTATAATGAACTAATGTAAAACAAAAATTGCATTACAAATGTTTTAAGTACAAAATTGTTTCTCTACAAATATGTTGGATGAGAACTTGGTCAGCCTACTCAAGTGGAAAATATCCCAGCCTGTGTCAGTCGTTAAGTAAAAGGTTCTTGTTATTTCTGTCGAGTTATATCCTTCTAACGATTCGTGTGAAAATTTTAGACAGATTCGTTGATCATTTGTTAAAGTTACTCATTTGTTTGGTCTAACTAGAACTTGTTCCTGTGGGGCGAGAGGATGAGACTATCTTGAATGGGGTCCACCCCCCCCCATAACTATATTTCTCACAAATGAAAAATTCAGGAACTTCCCACATAATTTTATAAATATTCTATTATAATTAATTTGTTGAGATGCAAAGTATTATTTGAGTGTCTAATAGTCCAAAAAATGATTAATTATTTTATAAGTTATTTAAATTCTTAAAACTTTTCGCCTAATCTAACAAAAACTAAAATACGTTGTGAACTATTTGAGTCGTTTAATTTAAAAATAGGAAGAGTCCAATATATTTAAATTTTGAGATGTTGCCACCTAGTTATTTAAACGTGTGTAACGGACTGCGCAAGTCCCATGGCTCTTTGTAAATATTATAGCATATAGTTTGTTAGTCCTGGACTCGTGTTGTTTCAACCCTACGCTAATGGTTTCCGATAGAGTGTGTTAGCGTCTGTTTTCAGTCACTATAACAAAACACTGCTTTAGTGGCACAAAACAACCTTTAGTGTCAAATAGTGATTTATCATTAGTTAATAATGTGTTAATGGTACATACCGATGAAGATTCGACTCGTAAAGCAAGGAAGAGAGGCCTAATAAACGAGGATTATTACAAACAAAAATGCCATCAAATTAGTTAAGGTTAAGTGATTATCACATTCGAGTCTTGTTACGAAAAACTTTCTCAAGAGGAAAATCACTACAAACAATTTAGAAGCATAAAGGAATCCAATTTAATTGCAATTTGAAATGTTCTGCAAAATTAAGTGATAATAAAAAAAATAAAAATTTTATGTAATTTTAATAACATGCAGTCAAAAGATATCAAGGATACGTATCTCCAATAGAATTATATACTAAAAAAGGTACCAGACCTCGTTCTGACATCAAAAACCTCATGGTGTTTCAAATAAATATTTTGTAAATATGTCAACAGGATGGGTGAAAATTTGTAAAATAGCACTTATCGCACTCCATAGTACAACAGCTTGTAGGGTTGCCTCCTACGTTTGATAAAACTCCTGAGTATGGAAGAGGAAAGTCCACACACATTATACAGCAGTGTTTATGAAAAATTAATTCAACATATATTCGCTGTTTTGAACTCAAAAATTCCCATTATTCAAGTAAAATGTATGGATATCTTAATGCATTTATCAACTTAAAAGTAATGCACAGTTTATTGAACAAAAATATCCAGATTTAGATTTTAAGTACATCTTTTGCTATAAAATATTTAAGGAACCTTTTAATCTTCCTTTTTGGCGACTCAAATTAATGTCTGCTGAAAGTGTAAAGAGCTGGACTGCAAAATAAGAAGTACGCATCTTAATATTATATAGCTAAAAAAGTAGCAGCTGCTGAAAAAGTAAAGAAAAGAAAAAAAATCTATGTAGCTACCAAGGAAGTACAGAAAAAATATGCAAATTCTGAGTGTTTTGAAAATGTTAATTGATTGTAGACAAAATTTGTTATTACAAATTACACTAGTGCAGGAAGAGTTTTACTTTAGACAGCTTTGTATGTTGCATTACAAATTTTAAATCTGGTCACTCACATCTTTATCAGAACAGAGGGCATGGCTCACAAAAATCCAGACAATGTACGTACTCTTTACACCGATACTTGACCGAAGTGGTGTCAAATGATGTTAAAGAGTTGCACCTACTTTCAGATGGCTGTGCAGGTCAGAATCCTAATAATCCTCTTGCAAAATTTCACCTTAATTTACCTTCAACAAATAAGTTTGAAAAAATTTATCAGTTCTTCCCTATGGGTGGACAAAGTTACCTCCCATGTGATAGGGTTTTGAAGTAATAAAAAGGCAATTGAAAAGTTGTGACAGAGTGTACAACTGCTAGACTTATTGCTGAATCAAGCAGCAAAGTAACAGTTTAGTAACTAAATAGCAACTTTACACTAAAATGGTGGTCCATATTTTACAAATTAACATATGTTTCTGATTGCAACTTATAGAAGCAAAAACATCAAAAGATAAAAAAAGTTTCATTTTTATGTGCCAATTTTGTTTATTTATGAATATCTGAACCAAGCAGGCCTACAGTTGACGCTATGAATACAATAAAAAATTTGTTATCACATCGGTTCCAGTTGTTGACTCAAGAAAATTCTTCCATCTGATTACACGTACTGTGGTCATTGTCATGTAAAGTCAAAAAAATAAAAAAGCTGAAGTATACTGAACAGCCTTAAAAATTTACCAGATAAATATACCAACTTTTATAATGAAATAATGGCAGAAGCAGCGAGTGGTGATCAGTATTGATGAGTGACTAAATATTTTGTCCAATTTTTTCCTAGTTTGGTGTTATAAAATATTGCTGTTGTGTGTTTAGTTTCAGGTTACAGTTAAGTAAGATAGCTAAACATTAAGTAATTCATTAAAAAGAAATAATAATAATATTAGAGTTGGGTAAAACACTGTTAGTTTTTAAAATTACATAAGTCCAAGCATTTTTTAATTTTATTGTATGTAATAGAGAAGTGTAATATATAAATGTAACTGAATAAAGTGTTTAATATGACCATATAGTAATAACCAGGCAAGAAAATTTAGAATAATTAATCTCATTTTTATTCTAAACAGTTTTTTGTGTTTCCTGAAAAATTGTAGTTGTAGGACTCATGCTGTTTTCAAATCAAGCAATTCATTTACAGGAAATAATGCAATACCTTTTTCATTGCTAAAATTATTAACGAGTCTTAGCTTATCTCAAGCAGCTAGCTTACAAATGGTAAGTGATTATGGAATTTCGCAGACATTTTTCAGCTCTGAGGAGGGGCGAATTGATCCCCTGATCACCCCCGTAGTTATGCCACTGTGCGGCACAAATTTTATTTACATATAAACAACGGAAAAATTCGAGTATCGAACTACGATTGAACCGCTTTCAATTAAAAGGTAGGCTATAAGGTACTACGAGATGAAAGTCGATATAGATCCTGCTTGCGGTGATTCAGCAGCAACGGTAAAAGGAGACCATTTGCTGAATTTAAACGCAGTCGTATGAAAAATGTTGATGAAGAATGCAGTGGACGTCCAAATGAGGTAACTGAAGAAAAACTAAATCGTCTTTAATGAAAATAGAATGGAAGTGCATGAAATAGTCTTCTTCTTCTTCTTCTTCTTCTTCTTCTTCTTCTTCTTCTTCTTCTTCTTCTTCTTCTTCTTCTTCTTCTTCTTCAGCTTATGCTTCTGCTTCTGCTTCTTCTCCTCCTTCTCCTCCTTCTCCTCCTCCTCCTCCTCCTCCTTATTCTTTCTCTTCTTCTTCATCCATTTCTTCATTTATTTTTTCATTGAGTCCCCCCAAAATTAGATCGTTTCTGATCAGCTCTTTCCTCATCCCACCCACTTTCACGCTTAGGAACTGACACATTTCTTTTCAGTACGAAGAATTCTCGCCTATACATCAACACTAAGACAGCTAAAAATGTCAATTGTGTTTCCTGTGGGGCACCAGTTCTTAACGTTTTCACTACGCACCACAAATGGCTTGAAATGTATTGAGTTTGGTATTTAAATGCGTGTAAAACTCGCAGCTATCGATTAATATGCGATATTGGGGTGTCGTTAATTGAGGCCTGTTACTGGGCAGGTAATGTAAAATGATATAACCTTGGTTTATTGGTGGAGTCATTTAAGTTATATTCCGAATCAATTCGATTTAGTTTATGAAGTGATAATTGTACACTACCCCACTACAATTAGGTCAACAGTTTCTACGGTTGTCCCCAACGATGGTGAGTGTGGAAGGCCTAGGAGGTAGGACTGTTGGGCAGGCCCCAAGATAGCACCCCCCGGATTCATCGTACGAGACGCACGTAATCTCCTTATGATATACTCAGAAGCTTCCAAATTAAAATAGTTAATATCGTTTATCTATTGCCATCGTGTTTAAACGAAGACTGTGTTGAAAAACTGTCTGGAAAAGAAGTACCTCAGAGGATGTCTTCTGCGTACTCAATAATCCTGGCCCTTTCAGGGACATTCATAAACGGGGTCACAGCCAGCGGAAAATTGTCCGGGTGCCCTGTTAGGGTGCGAAATGATACGAACAAAATGGAACAGGTACAGCACTAGCGAGGCTCAGCGGTCTCTGGTTCCACAAAGAGAGAGAGAGAGAGAGAGAGAGAGAGAGAGAGAGAGTGAGAGATTAACCATTCCTTTTAAGTATGCAAATGGCGTTATATAATTCTTATTATCAAGTATTCTGCCTGACGGCAGATCCCTTTATTTTATCTGCGAATTTCGCTTTCTATTTCGTCCAATCGTTGGCACCATCAACCTTTGTTTGCCAAATAGTGTACATAACAAAGCCCTGCAGATACAGAAAAAGCCGTCGACCATTCTCAGATTGCCCAGTATCAAGCGTTGCGAAATGAAACTTAACGTATGTGTTGCGAAAACTTAAAAGTTGTTTGCTGTTTTCGAAGACAACTACCATTTAAAACGAAGTATCAAGACTTAAACTCGGTTAAATTGTGACTGGGGTGCATTGAAACACTATACGGAAAGAGATGTGAGATACTTCCGGTATCGATGACAATGATTATGTGTTGGAAACACGGAAACAGTTCCACTTAGGGAGCGTACTGAGACATAAAGGAAGCGTCACAGAAGAAGTGAGAAGCGGAATTGTAAATGTAAAAGCATAACTCAACAAATTTACAAATTCGCGTAGACACTATTTAATTTGGAAAAAAGGTTTTTGCAGCTTGGGGTATGGGGTCATAATCTTATATGGTGTCGAAAAGTCGGTCCCGTAGGCGAGTTTTGAATACTGGATGTGAAGTAGGCTGGTAAAAAATCATATGGATGGATAGACGAAGTGTTGAGGAGAGCTGATGATAACTGTGACAGTAAGAAAAAGAGAGGCGAAGTGAATAAGGCAGAGAAAGAAGACAGTCGACGTCTGCAAGAATGACAGAAAAACTTTAAACCACGCACCAAACTTCAATTTGTATCCATTTGAATTGTTTTATACACAAGGCTCAATGTTAAAATTTTGTTATTAGTAATGTTCGGAACAGGGGGAAACTGGATAAATAACAAATTGTTCTACTTGTTTAATATTTCAGAATGTTTTCTCAGAAAGGTGCCCAATCAAATTTACATAATGTAAACAGAACAAAATTGGAAACGTATATTTGTATTTATTATTCTGTATTGTGTTCGTTAGTTAACTGTTAACGAAACACCCTGTCCACACCGATAAATACAGGTTATGTTTATTTAAAAAAATTCTTTCGTGAGCACGCCAAGTAACTAACTAATTGGCTTGCAAATTTAACTATAGGGCTGTAGAAAATTTCTTTATTTCTTCTTCCATTACAATTTAAACTAGATTATATTTATAGTTCGCAAACAATTTGTATGATCGGATAAAAAAACAACATACTGTAGAATTTTAATGTCTGAAACAAAAGCCTCTGACTAGTTATTTGTAATATAATATTAAGTGCGACAAGCTCTGTCTCTCTCTCCCCCCTCTCACCCTTATGTAGGCCTATATAGACAGAGACACATCGTCATCTGTGTGTGTGTGTGTGTGTGTGTGTGTGTGTGTGTGTGTGTGTGTGTTGGGGGAATCTATTGCAATATGAATCCTATTACGGTCCTAAAGGAATGTGAATGTGTACATTTAAGTCTATATAATGGTATTAACTTTATGTGTAGTTTGTTCAGTCTTAGTGTGGGTCCCGGTGTAAAAGAAGCGGAGTGATACAACACAGACGGATGTAAAGAGTGAGATTAAAATTTTCTTAACAAAACAAACATAACCTAAAGAATTATAAAAAACCCGTGCCTTATTTTTAATTGTATTAATGTCAGTTGTAGTAAGAAAAAACGTTTGCTGATATACCTTTTAACCAATTAACACTAACCAGTTGCGAACTATTTTATTTCTAGGTAGGATTTAGCTACCACTAAACCGACCGGTTCAAGTACAAACGCAAGGTTCTGTTTACATCAGGATCCAGTCTGAGTGGCATGTCAGGACATGGTAAGAAAGAACTTTTCAACTGTTCTTTTGCAGGTTTTAAACTGCTTTTCATACGTTTCGCCTTCTGCAGTACAAAGTAGAATTTATTAGCCAAACAATAATATTCTTCTCTTCTCTGAAGTTATAGTATTATCCGTGTTTATCTGTTCGTCCAGAAATAGAAACTCATTCACCAGTTTGTATTTATAATATCCTATGACTCAAAATGGGCATATTCTTCAGTCCGTATTTTCTTAGTTTCCCCCTACATTTTCTGCAGTTCCATGTACTGTTTTGTAGATCTTCAGTTTGCTCATTAAAGCTATGTCGTTAACTTCAGTGAATGACTTTTTTTAATGAATTTTGTGTAAATTTAATTTCTGTTGAAGTGCTTACGCTGGGTGAAGTAGCTATCACCCTTATATGTTCTATAACTCCCTTATTTAAACGTAAAACTGCAGATGCATCCACTATTAAGAGCTTTTTTAATATTTGCAGTCTTCTTAAAGGAAGAAAAAGTAAATCTCATTAAAGTGCAGTGCAATATGAAGGGATAAACCATCCACTTATGCCATTCCCTTAGTTCAGTCTTCAGTCCCATGGTACTGCTTCTTCAGTCTCCTTGGGGATTTGGATGTATCCTGTAGACTGGTGACTTTTTCGGTGTAACCCCACAGCTGGATTCCATGACGCTAGGTAGATAATTTTGATGATGGCTTTGTATAAAATAATTTTGTTCTCAATAGACAATTTTGATTTTTGCCCAAGGAGCTAGTAAAGTTATTTAACAGTGACTTGTTGGTTGTAATGTACTTGATCTCGTGTTGTAACGAAACTTATTTTATTTTTACTGCTGCTTATAAGCATGTAGACGTTTATAAGTATATTTTTTGAAAAAAAAAACATATTTTTTATAAGTATGTTTTCTGAAAAAATATTCTTAGTTTTTAGAAAATATGTTTTGTGTGACTTATTAACATTGCCCGTGTTGCAGTTGGGACTGTAGGTGTGGTGTGATTCTGTCCTTTCCATTGCTATTTGACACTTAAGGGATAAAGTCGTGAGCTTTCTAAAATTAAAAACTAAAACTCTAATGAACTGGCAAAGTCTAGTTTTCTAACGTGCACGTGTGCACACGGAAATTACAGTTTATTACAATTATCCTCTATCACGTTAAATTAGTAGTCCATTGTTACGAAAATCAGCTGATTCATAGGGCGTAATTTAAAATACTCAATCCCTTAAGTCAAGTCTGGTGTAACAATTTTTGTTTGGGTAAAAACAACGAACGTACCATGGCTTCGACACCAAAGGTTTTGTACAAAGCAACTATTGTAAGATTACGGTGCGCGTGTCAACTGAAAGAAAGCCATACGCATTAATCAAAGTCTTAGGAAATTATGTAGGCAATGACGCTGCAAGCATGACACTGTGTACGTGGCGTGATTAAACAAATTGTCAATTAAATTTCTTTTATTCAAGTAACAGAATGATAAAGAACCGTTCCTTACTTGCAATAAACGATTCTGCCGAGTGGTTACATCGATTTTTATTGTCCCCCCGTTGCTCGCCCATATGAACATATGTCGTGTGTCCATATTTATAGATGTTTCTACAGGTGTGTGTTCAGTACTTGTAATTTATTCAATTAAGCGCAAGTATAGCCCTATACATTTTAATTTCTTTGTATGAATTTCGTTCAAGAAACCGTGTTGGCTTCTTAGGAAAAGATCTAATTACCACAAGCAAACAAAATCCTATTACGTAAAAAAGCACTAACCCAATTTAGAATTCCGAATGCCCCTGGAACACGAAAGATCTCGAAATCACTTTTGTACATGTCATCAGTCTCTCACAGCACGACAATCCGGTTCCCTAAAAAACTGGTCAACAAACAGAAACTACGCTGTTGGATTGTAATCTTCTTTACTGTCGAGTCTATTATAATATTTACTTAACATACATTAAGAGTACATTGTAAGTTTTTAATGTCTAGTAAAAAGAGGCATGCATTTGTGTTATTCATTAAATTTGGGTAGTTTTCCATTTATTTCCGTCTGGATTATCCTTCACCACTCTCGTGTGTGACCTCACTACCCTCAATTCCTTCTCTTCGTGCGCCTTCTTTATTAGCTATCTGTTTGATGTTTTTTGTTGGTCAGGAAAAGTTTAAATTTCTTTTTAGTCATCTGTTGACAAACGTTTACATAAAATTTAGGATAACCGTGATTCACAACAGTTCTTATTTTTGTTAACTATTTATAACTTCGGTGTTTTACCAACGCGCGTAGACAGAACTAAGTATTGTGTTCATAAAGTACATTTAAGACTAATTTTAGTTCTTACGATGGTTGGCCATTCAACCCCAATAAAACAAGTACAATTGCATAAAATAAGTAACCCAAATAAGACGGCGCCTTAAGAAAAAATTAAATTAGGATCCAATAAATGCGAGCTGTAACGAAAATCTGTTTGTAATCATTCAAATCATTGTAAACGGTAACTTAGAAACACAATATCTTAATTGAAAAAAATTAATACGATTCTGGAAAGGTGTTAAACACTGGCGGAGATGTGATGTATACGCTAGGATGATGCAAGACAGTCTTCTTAATACGACATATTTTCGTTAACAGTTACAAACCGGATTGTTTTGCAAAAAGACGTCTGATTCTTACTACTGGTTACCGTAATTACATTTTCTTTATTTGAGCTCCAGAAAAAGCTTGAAACCCGATCACAAGTAGCTGATCACTACGGTCTAGTTAAAACGACGACAATTTAAACAGATGCGTAAAGTTTAATAAGAGCTCGATGTGTTTTTTCCGAAATCCTCGTCTGGAATTCCCAAGCAAAAAAACGTGCAGTGTTCTAGATTTCACCAGAAACTAGTCGCAATGCGGTATCGTAGCTAGGTTTTACCAGACTTTAATACTAGTTTTTTAACCACTGGCAAAATCTAGTTTTCTAATGTGCACGTGTGGCAATGCTCTATCATGTTAAACTAGCAACAGATTGTCAGTCGCTTCATAGGTGAGTAATTCAAATTTCTCAAGTTACTCTGGTCAGTCAAAAACCCTTAGACATTAACATACACTCTAGATCGTAGCAAAAATTTAAGAAATTAGATATTTTTTCATCGATTTTAGCTTGCTTTGGAAAACGATTAAAATAGTCATTACAAAAGCTTGAAACCCCTGAAGTAATATAAATGATCACTCCACTAAACGATTGTAGATAAAAGTTTTAAACTTTTAATTATTTTCGTATACTTTCTTTATCCGTTGACAGGGACACTTTCAATATTCCTTGCTTAGGGACAAACGTTCACTTTCGACTTGAGAATACCTTTCAATAAGCTTAACAGGTTTTAAACGTACAAGAGAACAAAACATGTTTTCAGAAGAATTATGTAAAGTATACTGTACAGAATGTTTTATGACATTTTGTGATATCTTGCTTATACGTATCCCACTCAACATAGCTCTTACGTTTCGAGCTTACAAAAGTACATAAGTTGAAATGTGAATACCAATAGCGTCTCGGAAGAGGTTTTTGCAGATAATTGTTAGCCTGAAGCGGAAGAGAAATAGAAGACAATCTGAACGCATGAAACTTATATAAGTTATTGGAAGGGAAAGGTACAAACATTAATAAGAGTAAAACGAAAGTGATGGTATTAGCGACACAAGAAAGATATAAAAATAGACATTGAGGAAACTGTGATCGAACAACTGAGACGATTTCAGTTTTAAGTGGATGAACAATGATTGAAAAATGTGGGAATCGAAGAAAACGTAATTTACTCTATAACAAATAATAATTTTATAAAGGGTGGATAATCTCAAGAGAAACGAAATTGAAGATATTTAAGATCATTGTAGAACTTTTGACGTTTGACTGTAAATCATGGACATTGAGTAAGAGGGATAAAATATTGTAGCGACAATCCTTACGTGAGCGATTTACCTTGGCGTGGGTCGAGTGTTTGTCAAAGTATTGTGTGAAATGTTATTGTGTTATAAATTGTGTGGAACTCACACAATAATAATTATTTGACATTATTATTGCAATTATAATTATCTTGTTGGTACATCCTCTTCATTAACTTATTAATATATATATTAACACTTTCACTGTGAACTTACTTTTAGGTTTTGATTTCCCAGACGTTTCGACGTAGTGTTCGTCTTCCTCAATGGGATTTACATTGAAAATCCTATTGAGGAAGACGAACACTACGTCGAAACGTCTGGGAAATCAAAACCTAAAAGTAAGTTCACAGTGAAAGTGTTAATATATATATATATATATATATATATATATATATATATATTTCATTACTTTCTGCTACAGTCCGTTTCTTGATGTATATAATACTACAATACTTATAACTATTTTACCTCAAGATGTATTTTTTCCTTTAGGGACATGTTTCGGGAGATCCTGTTCTCCCATTTTCAACCTTCGCCATCTTGCTTCTGGTGCAGTATTTGTGTGTTGGCTTTTGGATGTTATTATGGTGGTTTGTTGGTCTTTGGTCCTTCAATGTTGCATTATTGTGTGTGGTTGTGGTATCTGTTTTTGTATTTTGTGTATTTTCGATGTTGAGTGCTTTGAATATTGTGTCATGTTTTGTATTGATTTGTATTTGTTCTGGTATTAATTTGTTTTGTGTTTATGTTTGTAAATCTGTAAATTTTCCCATATGTTCATTATGGTGCCTTTGTGTGGTATATGTTTTATTAGTGTTACATTGGTTATGTCTGGGAATTCATGTCCTGTGTTTATTGCATGTGTGGCTAAATTGGATTTATATATGTTTGGTTTTTTGTATGCATTTAGGTGTTCAAAATAACGTTTTTTCAGCTGTTTTTTTGTTTGTCCTATATAACATTTATATGTATATTGTATATTTATATGTATATGTATATACATTTATATGTATACCAGACATAACCAATGTAACACTAATAAAACATATACCACACAAAGGCACCATAATGAACATATGAGAAAATTTACAGATTTACAAACATAAAACACAAAACAAATTAATACCAGAACAAATACAAATCAATACAAAACATGACACAATATTCAAAGCACTCAACATCGAAAATACACAAAATACAAAAACAGATACCACAACCACACACAATAATGCAACATTGAAGGACCAAAGACCAACAAACCACCATAATAACATCCAAAAGCCAACACACAAATACTGCACCAGAAGCAAGATGGCGAAGGTTGAAAATGGGAGAACAGGATCTCCCGAAACATGTCCCTAAAGGAAAAAATACATCTTGAGGTAAAATAGTTATAAGTATTGTAGTAATATATATATATATATATATATAATTATTATTGCGTGTTTACAAATCTAACAGGAATTATTGTACGAGTTGGTTACTAATTGTTAATTGTGATAATTAAAACTGGTTATTAGTGAGTTCATTGGTGTCTTGTATTTTGTTTTCCACTGTACCATAGTGAGACCGTCGTAACAATATGATACAGGCTGTGGAAACGACGTCTACGAAAAGAGTGTTGGGGGTGAGGGAAGTAGGAGAAATACTGGGGGTCAGGGAAGTAGGAGAAATACTGGAGGTCAGGGAAGTAGGAGAAATACTGGGGGTCAGGGAAGGAGGAGAAATACTGGGGGTCAGGGAAGTAGGAGAAATACTGGGGGTCAGGGAAATAGGAGAAATACTGATAAGAAAGGGAATTGGAATTACCTGACCATGAGAAGAAAGCCAATTGCGTTGGTGAGGCCACTTATAACTTATGAAAGCATCAGATTACAACTTATAAATATGAAAAGCATCTAGGAAGCAAAAATTGCGAGTAACAGAAAAAATGAAAGGCTAGACAGACATAGGACCAAATGAATGATAAACGTTAGAAAAGATTGGGATAAATAGTTAGAGATTGGGAAATATAAGCGAAGAGGTTAGTGAAAGACAAAACAGAGTGGACAAAGTTTGTAACGGTTTGAAATGCAAAATAATGTATTGATTGCGTTGTAATGTATACGTATGAGGAAATGGATTGAATGAATACATATTATATGGTATTGATTGTATGTATTTTAATGTAATAGAAATAGATTGTAATGTACCTTACATCAATGTACAGTAATAGGTTTTTTGGGAAATATATAAGTTTCAAGCTGAAAACGAACGGGTACTGTCCATATCTATGTACACATCAGATCACAACAGAAAATTTACCTTTTGACGTAGGTTATCACATATAAAGAAACTCTTCTTACGAAAATAAATTGACTCAGACTGCTCACGCTTCAATAATATAGGGTAAACAACCTGCAAAACAAAGAGTGTAAAATCAACGAACGGATGGATGACAGCAAAACGAACACCGAGGACATGGTGTAGAAGTAGATTGGAAAAAGATACTGAAGAAGATTTACTGCAGACAATCCAGAAATGTCAAAGTTCAGGGACCACGATTAGCTGGTGGCAACATGCGTTGGATGAAAATCTAATAGAAGTATCCCACCTATATAGCGAGAAATGGCGACATTAACACGCCCTACTAGGCCTACAAATACTGAATTTTATTTTTATTGGTTTTACTGAACTTACAGTTCGCCATTAGTAACGGCGTTCATATCAAATCTAGTTATTAATGGCTCAGATTTTGTTACTAATGGCATATATTTCTAATTTCTAATTGCGCTATTTAACTTAGGGCAAAATTGGTAACCTGTGTCTATTAATTTCACGTAGTTTGGTAACCATCTCTTAGCTATAGAGATTCAAATTGCCATATACACGATGCATTTGCAACAAAACTCAGCAAGGTGTTTCACTATAATAAATACTTCCTTCCTTGTTTTGGCAGAATTTCGTAGTCGATATTTGTCAGGCAGTACTAGAAAAACGTAAGAACTCAAGTCGGTGCCATTAGACAGTCTGTTAGGTCGAGTGGGATACCAACAACTCGATCCTGCTAACTTTAATTCTATATGGGTGTATTGTTGGCATGTGCTAAACCAGCAAAGGACGCCTAAATCTATAATGTAGCTCACAAATTCTGCTACTTGGTTTCCACTCTTTCGAGAAAATAATTACGATGTCAATGTGGCAGGAAACCGCAAATTGTTTTCAATGATGGCCGTCATGAAGTCTAACAGTGTCCTCCGGAAAACTAAGTTTGAACTGTATGTAACGCATCATCATATCACATCATTCAGTTTTTTTTGTTTGGTAAGATTGACCGGCCGGAAACGTACTGTCCGCTGCTGTAAGTATTGAATGCTCCTTACGGAACACAGTGTTCAATAACAGCAATGTTGGTGAATTCCTTTTTTCAGTTTCAGAAAAGATTTCGACACAAAACTGCAAATAAATTTTCCTCTAATAGTATACTGACGGTAAGGGTGGACGTGGATTACTGGTCATATCATGGAATCAGAAAAAATTTAATTATTTCCCTCTAAAGGGCGTTCTCAGGAGAGCAGGTGTCTCTGGTCACATTAAGTTTGCAAGTACTGGAAGCTTGTATGGCAACCAGGCTACCGTCATCATGAGTCCTCCAGAACGATACAGAAAGCAGGTGTCTCTGATCCAATTAAGTTTGTAATTAGCCTACTGGAAACTTATATTGCAACCAGAATACCGTCATCACGCATCCTCCAAAGCGAGAGAGGAGAACGGGTGTCTCTGGTCACATTACGTTTGTCAGTAGGCTACTGGTAACTTGTATGGAAACCAGATTACCGCTATCACGGATCCGCAAAACCGAGACAGGAGAGCGTGTGTCTCTGGTCACATTGAGTTTGTTAGTACTTGAAAGTTGAATGGCTACCTAGATACCGTCATCACTGATCCTCCAAACCGAGACAGGAGAGCGGGTGTCTCTGGTCACATTAAGATTGTAATTAGACTACTGGAAACTTGTATAGCGAACAGAATACCGTCATCACGGATCCGCCAAAGCGAGACAGGAGAGCGGATGACTATGGTCACATTAAGTTTTTAAGTACTGGAAGTTTGTATGGCAAACAGACTACCGCCATCAAGGATCCCCCAAAGCGACACAGGAGACTGGGTGTCTGGTCACGCTAAGTTTGTAAATACTGGAAGCTTTTATGGCAAACAGACTACCACCATCAAGGATCCTCCAAAGCGACACAGGAGACTGGGTGTCTGGTCACACTAAGTTTGTAAATACTGGAAGCTTGTATGGCAACCATCCTACCGTCGTCACAGATTCGCCAAAGCGAGACATGAGAGTAGGTGTCTGGTCACACTAGGTTTGTGAGTACTGGAAGGATGTATGGCTACCAGGTTACCGTCATCAGGGATCCTCCAAAGCGAGACAGGAGAGCGGGTGTCTCTGGCTATATTACGTTTGTGAGTACTGAAAGCTTGTATGGCAACCACACTCCCGCCATCATGGATCCTCCAAAGCGAGACAGAAGAGCAGGTGTCTCTGATCACATTACGTTTG
This sequence comes from Magicicada septendecula, assembly GCA_034769895.1. Lineage (NCBI taxonomy): Eukaryota > Metazoa > Arthropoda > Insecta > Hemiptera > Cicadidae > Magicicada > Magicicada septendecula. The sequence continues at coordinate 42,522,162 of CM068376.1, forward strand.
TGAGTACTGGAAGCTTGTATGGCAACAAGGGAACCGTCATCAAGGACATTCCAAAGCGAGACAGAAGAGCAGGTGTCTCTGATCACATAAGGTCTGGCATCATGGGCTTGAGTACAAGTTACATAGGGATCTCCCAGAGGAATTCTATCTGATACTAAAGTCTTACATCTCAGAAAGATACTTTAGGGTGAAGCATGAGGATGAATATTCAACTTTAAAGAAAATATCCGCGGGAGTTCCCCAAGGGAGCGTATTGGGTCCAATTTTGTGTTTGTTATACACGAGAGATTTACCAAACAGTGAGGAAACAACCGTTGCGACTTTTGCGGATGATACTGCTGTTCTGGCGGTAGGTAATGATGCCGAGACAGCGGCCAATAAACTGCAAACTTCAATCGCAGAGGTATGGGATTGGACTCGACGCTGGAGGATCAAACTCAATGAAACGAAATCAATACACACCAATTTTACCAACAGAAAAATAGAAATACAAAGGATCTACATCAATGAACAAGAAGTGCCATACTCTAACACTGCTAAGTATTTGGGTATGACTCTGGACGCAAAACTTAAATGGAGGGAGCATGTAAAAAAAAAGAAAGAGGAACTCAACATAAAATTCAGGAAATTGTACTGGCTGTTAGGTAGGAATTCACAACTAACAGTTGAAAACAAATTGCTGTTGTATAAACAAGTGCTGAGACCTGTGTGGACTTATGGTGTACAACTCTGGGGATGCACCAAGAAATCTAACATTCAAATGATACAAACTTTTCAAAACAAAGTACTTAGGAGTATCGTTGATGCCCCCTGGTATATTAGGAATGACAATCTGCACAAAGATCTCAAAGTAGAATATGTCAGTGAAATCGTAACAAAATATGCAGTTAACCATGACATGAGAATTCAGACTCATATAAATCCTGAAATGCTTTGCGTGGTGGAAGAAGCTCCGCACACGCTAAGAAGGCTTAAAAGATTGAAGCCCCAAGATTTGGTGACACATTAGTGCATTTAAATCTGTAAAACTCTAAAAGAGAGAAAGACAATAATCTCAATCCGGGGAACAGCCAGTGGGCTTCTACCCCATAAACCGTGACGTAATATTAAAGAAAAGCAACTTGTTGGGCTCGCTCAGTTGTTGCAAAGGGAGGTGTTTTTAGTGGGTTAGAGTCCCACACTACCTGGAGCTACGGGGCTCCAGTGTGTCTATAGAGATTTTCACCTGCCCTGCCGGAAAAAAAAAAAAAAAAAAAAAAAAAAAAAAAATTAGGTTTGTAAGTACTGGAAGCTTGTATGGCAACCAGGCTACCGTCATCATGGATCCTCCTAAGCGAGACGGAAGAGCAGGTGTCTCTGATCACATTACGTTTGTCAGTAGCCTACGGCAAACTTGTAAAGCAACCAGAATACCGTCATCACAGATCATAGAAAGCGAGACAGGAGAGCAGGTATCTCTGACTACATTAAGTTTGTGTGTACTGGAAGCTTGTATGGCAACCAGGCTACGGCCATCACTCATCCTCCAAAGCGAGACAGAAGAGCAGGTATCTCTGACTACATTAAGTTTGTGTGTACTGGAAGCTTGTATGCCAACCAGGCTACCGCCATCACTCATCCTCCAAAGCGAGACAGAAGAGCAGGTGTCTCTGGTCACACTAATTTGTAAGTAGCCTACTGGACGCTTGTATGCCAACCAGGCTACCGTCATCACGGTTCCTCCAAAGCGAGACAGGAGAGCGGATTCCTCTGGTCACATTAAGTTTGTAAGTAGCCTACTGGACGCTTGTATGCCAACCAGGCTACCGTCATCACGGTTCCTCCAAAGCGAGACAGGAGAGCGGATTTCTCTGGTCACATTAAGTTTATAAGTAGCCTACTGGACGCTTGTATGCCAACCAGGCTACCGTCATCACGGTTCCTCCAAAGCGAGACAGGAGAGCGGATTTCTCTGGTCACATTAAGTTTGTAAGTAGCCTACTGGAAGGTTGTATGGAAACCAGACTACCGTCATCAAGAATCCTCCAAAGCGAGACAGAAGAGCGGATTTCTCTGGTCACATTAGGTTTGTAAGTACTGGAAGCTTGTATGGCAACCAGGCTACCGTCATCAAGAATCCTCCAAAGCGAGACAGAAGAGCAGGTGTCTCGAGCAGGTGTCTCTGGTCACATTAAGTTTGTAAGTAGCCTACTGGACGCTTGTATGCCAACCAGGCTACCGTCATCACGGTACCTCCAAAGCGAGACAGGAGAGCGGATTTCTCTGGTCACATTTAGTTTGTAAGTAGCCTACTGGAAGGTTGTATGGAAACCAGACTACCGTCAACACGGTCCTCCAATGCGAGACAGGAGAGCGGATTTCTCGGGTCACATTAAGTTTGTAAGTACTGGAAGCTTGTATGGAAACCAGACTACCGTCATCACGGACACTCCTAAGCGAGACAGGAGAGCTGATGTCTCTGGTCACATTAAGTGTGTGAGTACTGGAAGCTTGTGTGGCAACCAGATTACCGACATCACCATTCCTCGAAAGTGACACAATTCCGCGTTTTGGTGTTTTGATAATGATGATACTGCTATTACTATTAATAATAATCTAAATGCAGTAGTTTATATGTACCACGTATATAATTTTAATTAAAAAATCATATATTTTCCTTTACATTATTACTACTACAAGTACACTGGTAATTAGTGTTAAATTGAAAGCGGTTGCTATATGTTAACCTTTTGAATCCAACATAAAATAAAATTACAACGAAGAACAACGGCAATATTAATAATAACAATGAATAACTCGTCATAAATAATAAGCTAATTGTTTCCGCATGAATAACTTAATGGGGTATCGAACGCTAGACGCGACCGGTGGCATCCTGTGCTTCGCGAAAATACAACAGCCCAATTCGTTATCAACCGAACATTGATTATTCATTTTTAAAAAAATCGTTTCTTGATTCAAATTTAAAAGCTACCTGTTAAATATTAAAATACTATCTTGTACAAATTGTTCTTGTATTACATTTACATTTAACAAGTCCGTATTATTAAATGTGGGTACGGTATAATGGATTGTTTTCTTCTTTTGTTTAACATTGTCCAGTAAGTTGCATAATAATGTTGTGATAACAATAGAAATCGAAGTAACAATTAATAAACGTTATAAATACATATTTTTAACGTTTATGTATTTTACAGAGAAATTACAATGTTAAAAGTTAAAAAGAGAAACACAAAAAACGGTAGTAGTCAGTTATTAAGGCCGGAGTAGCCCGAAGGCTTACAATTCTTACCGACTCATCATTTGCCGGCAGAGACTATGCGACAAATTACAGAGTACCAACTGCTGGCGCCAAAAGCTGTTTTACCAAAGGCTATGCTCGCCTCACTTCAACATTATTATTAACATAGACTTTTCTAGGTAGCCAAGCGACTGGTCTGTTTTTTATTCATTTGTGTCGAGTATTTATATTTTTTTTGTCTTATCCGTGCCTTCTTCAGCCTGTCTTACGTTTGCTAGCACGAAATAATACATTTTCACTACATTCAAATGCGTCTTCCTGATTATGTCTGTTGCCATTCGTTGTCGTACTGTAGTTCAAGTCAAAATACATCTGACTCGGTCTCACATGAAAACGAACAATTTAAGGAAAAACGTAAACGTAGTCCAAACTGCATATGATATTATTGTTATTATATTCAAACATTTTTTTGCTACAGTCTATTTCTTGATGCATATAATATATTTAATATATATAACTTTACCTCAAGGTATTTTTTCTTTATTTGGAACATATTTCGGGAAACTTATTGTTCCCATCCTTAGCCTTCTTACGTTCGCTAGCAAAACTAATAAATTTTCACTACACTCAAATGCGTCTTTCTGATTATGTCAGTTGTCGTTGTCGTAAATACCTGAACAAATACAAATCAATACAAAACATTACACAATTTTCAAAGCACTCAACATCGAAAATACACAAAATACTAATATATTCACCACAATCACACACAATAATACCAATTTAAAATACCAAAAACCTACAAGAAACCATAACAATAACCAACAAACACACAAATACTCCACAAGTTTATTTAAAATTAAGAAGGTCGAGGATGGGAACAATAAGTTTTCCGAAACATGTTCCAAATAAGAAAAAACATATGGAGGTAAAGTTATTATAAATATTAAATATGTTATTATATTATATTATTATTTATTACGTTTAAATTATTTTTATTTTATTAAATCAAAATGGTTCCGTACTTTTACGAATACTAGGTCACTTCTAAAGAAACTGTATCTAAATGCACAAGCTAATGAAAAACGATCAATAAAATACATCAATAATTGAAGTACGTTTAATCAGCTTTCGCCCGCTTTCAGTTACAACACTGAAAATTCCATTATTACTCAATTATTTGGTACTAATACAATATGACAGTTTTGCTGACTTCTAATCTGAAATGTTCCTCTATTTTCCTTACATTTACTAGTACGAAGTTTTAGCGAGGATAAAGTTAAATACTATGTTATTTTTTAATAAAATAATTTATTAATTTATAGCTTTTCCTTATTAATCTTATACTGATACTCCTTGCTTTCTTGTAGTATTATGCTTTTTGAAAATAATAGATTAGGACTCAATGGCGCATCTAGGAGCTGCTCCCGGGGGGAGGGATGAGACTAACGTCCGGGGGGGGGGGGAGATTAGCTTGAAGGTTGGAGGACTTCCCATTTTCCTCAGGACAAATGAGAAATTCAGGGGTCTTCCCATATGACTTTATAAATACATTTTATAAATTCTTTGCGTCATGCTTTTGAATAAACCGACATGAAATATGCTGTAAATACGTATTACGTATTAACCATATATCGCGTGATAGTCATTATTAAGAAAACTCTAAACTTTAGTTTGTTAATTTACACATATTATAATTAATTCTGTTTATACACTCATTTATAAGCCTTATTTTAAAACATGCAACTGGCTTAGAAATAGACCTGCGATAAGTGATTATGCAATGGTGGGGATTGATCCCTTATCACCCCGCTTTTAGACCTACAACACAAAACGCATCCAGTAGAGGCGATAACGACAGTTACACGAATATTGACGTTCTTCGTAATATTAAAATATAAATTTCAGCAAGAAAAATTCAAAAATATTGTTATAAATCATAGTATAAAAAAATATTTAATTTATTTAATATTTATAAATTCTTCACCTCAAGATGTTTTACTCCCTTATATGGTACATATTTCGGGAAGCGTATTGTTCCCATCTGCAGCCTTCGTGATTTTATATCTTGTGGAATACTTGTGTTTTGGTTTATTGTTGTTATGGTTTCATGTTGGTTTTTGGTATTTTATACTGGTGTTATTGTGTGTGATTGTGGTATATATATTAGCTTTTGGAGTATTTTCGATGTTGAGTGCTTTGAAAATTGTGTCATGTTTTGTATTGATTTGTATTTGTTCAGGAATTAGTCTGTTTTTTGTTTTTTGTCACACACAGGCACCATAATGAACATACGGAAAATTTACAATTATACAAACACAAACATACTAATATCTGAACAAATACAAATCAACAAAAAACATGACACAATTTTCAAAGCACTCAACATCGAAAATACTCCAAAAGCTAATATATACACCACAATCACACACAATAACACCAGTATAAAATACAAAAAAAAAAACAGAAACCATAATAACAACCAACCAAAACACAAGTACTCCACAAGATATAAAATGAAGAAGGCTGAGGATGGAAACACTACACTTCCCGAAACATGTACCAAATAAGGGACTAAAACACGTTGAGGTAAAAATTTATAAATATTAAATAAATTATATATGCATCAAGAAATAGACTATAGCAAGAAGTGTTTAAAAATATTTAAATACAACATAACGTACACTGTCAAGACACTTTCTGATTTATTAAATTAACAAATTAAACTTTTCACACAAAGGAGGGACTGGATTTTGTTGCGTGATTCCAGCATAACCTGTAAACGTTCTTTTGCGACACACGTTATGTAGTCAGTGCTTCATAGGATTTTATATTTACATATAAATTTTTTTTTTTTTTATAAAAAATACGTGTCTATATTTCTGTACAATGTTAGGCTACATGATTTCGTTGTGTCTGCTAAACAGGTATCAAATTATGTGATAAGTTAGTAATTCTTAACAGGGAAACTTGAAAATGTCCAGCCAATAAAACTATTTCCAGCAAAATGTCCCTCGCACCCGCATTTCAGCAACATTCCTAATACCACCTCTCTAACAGCTCCTCCACCTCCTCTCTACAATGTGCCCCAGTCTGTTTTCGCTTGCTACCCTTAGTCTTCCTCTCTTACCTTTTATTCTGCACCACATATTCTCGTCGTCCTGCTGATCCCACCAACATAGCTAACTCTGTTCTAAAATTTAGGCCAGCATTATATACTACAGCTGTTACTCAATCTGACCTGATATTGCATTTCCTGGCAGTGGGACATAAGCAATCTCACCCACCATATTTTTACAAAAACTCTTTAAAAATTTTGAAAGCATTGCAGTGCTTTTTTAATATTTTGTAATTCGTATTGCGTATTGAGATGTAACTGCTTTGAAATTGATGTAAACTATTCTACAGCATGGATAACATGTTGGCAGGATAAAACAGAAATTAATTTCTCAACTAATATGAAGGCTGACTGTGAGTTGGCTCCATCAGAGACGGTATAGGCTATACTGTACTCCTCCGTCGGTTATTGTTGCGATGAAGCAAACGTTTCACATCTGCGCTGTGGACAATCGGGATAGCGGGAAGGGAATGTGGTACACTGGCAATTTGACGCTCCAGCGAAATGTGAAGGAATGTAATCGTACGCATACATAATTAATTACAAACGAAAGAAGAAGTTATACTCGCAAAACAATTATCATTTCTCCACCTCTCACACACAACCACGCGCGCGCAAAATCAAGGATGTACGTTGCACTTATTTTTTGCGATACATGGACTTCGATCCGTGAAGCACGTGTGTAGGGGTGCATAACGCAAAACTCAAGATTTTTGTAGCTGGCATCCTGACACGCAAAATGATACGACTCTATAGATGTGACCGTTGACACAGCGTGACTTTTTCAGCTTTAAGAAACGTGTACTTGCCTCCCCGTAGCTTCGCTGACCCATTAACAATTATTTTTTTACTACGTTCTGATCACCATAAATAGGGTGTGGTAAGCTGGATCGGATGTGCGATTATTGGCCGTGTAGGTGCAGGGCAGCGCGACATTTGTAACCGCATTGGTTAATTCACTGTTGCGGAAGGTTAACGAGAAGAATTATAGAATTAAGAGTGAGTCAGGTTAAGGTGGCTGACTGAATCTTGCCATTGTTTTACTTTTTTTATTTATTTATTTTTATTACAACTGAGTACTACCCATCTAGTAATTTACATTTCATAATTAAAGACACTAATCAAGAGAAACCCATTGGCTATAATCTCTCCATTTAACTAATATCCATCAGATCAAGTGGTTTAGTTCGTCTCAGCCTTCTAGCTTCATTAGTTGTAGCCAGCAGTCGCCGTATTCCAGGGTGTACATGCTGCAAGACGCGTTGCCCATGCTTCACTGCCCGCTTTTTTATTTCCTCAATGACAAGTTCAATTTTTAAAGCCCTGTGTAAGTTGTCGTTTCTTACATACCATGGTGCATCAACAATGCACCGAAACACCTTGTTTTGAAATGTTTGATTTATATTTATGTTTTATTTCTTTGCACAGCCCCAGAGCTGTATCCCATAGGTCTAGATAGGCTTTAGCACTTGCTTATACAACAGCAATTTATTATGGTTTGACAGGTGAGATTGTCTTCCCAAGAGCCAATACGTTTTTTCAACTTTAGATTCAACTCCTGCTTTTTCTTTTTGACGTGCTCCTTCAATTTAAGTTTTGCGTCTAATGTCATTCCTAAATATTTAGCTGTATTAGCATAAGGAATTGGTAATGAATTCATTATAACTGGTATCCGATGACCAATCTTTAGATTTGTAAAATTTACATTGACTGACTTCATCTCATTTAATCTAATGCGCAATTTTTAGTGCATTTTCTCACGGCATTAGAGGCTCTTTGAAGTTTTGCCACAGCTTCTTCAATTTTATTTCCAGTCGCTAGAATTGCAGTATCATCTGCAAAGGTGGCAATGGTTGTATCTTCTACAGTAGGAAGGTCCCTTGTATATAACAAATACAAGACCGGTCTCAAAACATTACCCTGCGGAACTCCAGCTGTTATATTCATCAGTTCAGAATATTTTCCTTCATATTTCACTCGAAAATCTCTATCAGTTATGTATGATTTGAGTATTTTGTAATATTTTTTCGGTACGTCTCTTTGTAATTTCCACTGTGCTACATCCAAAAAGATACTTGGGCATATTTTTTTATTCTCAAGTGCATTTTCTATTATACTCATAATCCTGTGCACTTAGTCTATCGTTGAGTGACTTTGTCTAAAGCCGAATTGATGATCAGGGATAATATTTCTATTTTTAATAATAGGCTTAAGTCTTTTTAGTAGCAGTTTCTCAAAAAATTTTGAAATTACTGGAAGTAAATAAATTGGTCTATTTCACTTCCTATCATTTGGTGGCTTATCTGGTTTTAATATCATAATAACTTCAGCTACCTTCCACTGGAAAGGAACATACTTCAACCTTAAGGATGCGTTAATTAAGTACAATAACTTCCTAAATCTTTTTTCAGGTAGAGCTTTTACTATTTGGCCAGTAATCAAATCGTAACCTGGTGTTTTTTTGCATTTATGTTATTTCTAATTTCATTTTTTAATTCCAGAAGTGTCACAATTTCTAGATCATCACGTTTGCGTATAGAGTAAATATTTTCTTCAGCTATTTGTCTAGGGAGACGCTGAAAAGTTTCCTCAAGGTATGCAGCGAAGAGGTTTGCTTTTTGCTTAGCATTTCTAGCCCAAGATCCGTCATCTTTTCTTATTAGGGTAACTTGCATTTTAGGTCTTTTGATTCCTTTTGTTGACTTCCAAAGGAAATAATCTGTTCCTTTATGGGCAGATAAATTTTCTAAGTACCTACTAATTGATTCATTCTTGAATTATTTTATGAATGATTTTATTTTAATACATAATTTATTTAAAATTTTATTTGTTTTCCGGTACTCGATTTCTCTGCCAATCTTTTCGTGCCTTCCTTTTTTCCTTAATCAGCTCTCTTAGTTCGACTGATAATTAGTTTCTTTATTTCTTTTTTTATAACTAATAGGAGTACTATCCCAAGCGGGATATTGTATAGTTTCAATAAATTTCTCAAGCCCCTCTTCTAATTGTACTGGATCTTTAATAGGTACATGCAGGTTTGTGGTTTTTTCGACTAGGCTACTGAACAAGTACCAGTCAGTTTTACCAGTTGTTAATTTTGGGACTGATGCCTTGTTTATAATTATAAATTCACAAATTGTCATTTTAACCGGTGTGTGGTCTGAGGAAAGGCTCTCATCATTTTCTACATGAATATAATTTTCAGAAATCCCTTTTGTCACAAATAAATCAATAATATCAGGTAGTTTGTTTGTGTCTGCAGGCCAGTATGAAGGTTTACCACCGGAGTGAAAGTCACACCCCAGTGTTTTTCCTGCTGCAGTAATTCTTTTCCTTTCGGATTAATTACTCTTGATTCCCAGTAAAAGTGTTTGGCGTTAAAATCTCCTCCAATAATGAAGTTCCCACCAAAAGTTTCAAACAGTTGTATAAACCCTTCTCGCTTCAACTTATATCTTGGTGGACAGTAGATTACACCAACACTGTATTCTTTGTACCTGTTAGCTTGAATCCTAATGGCTATAACTTGCAAATATTCTTCCTCTACTTTGAGAATTTTATAATGTTGAAGGTTCTCTTTTACAAATATTGCTGATCCTCCTCTTGCTCTATCTGCTGGGTGGACAGCAGAATAGTAGAGATAACCATGTACCTTAACATATGATGTCTTCGTGGAATGACTTTCAGATATTAAGCAAATATCAATTTTTTCTGAATTCAAAAATATTTCTAGGTCTTGAATATGTTGTGACAATCCATTTGCATTCCAAGTTGCTATTCTAAGAGTTTTACTCATATTACCTATAATAACTATTTATATCTACAAGGTTCATGTATGCATCTTCAAATTTCTTATCATTAGAGTCTAGACGCTTTTATATAGCTTCTAGCCTTCTTAATATTTTTTCTAATACAGTACTTTTCTCTATTTCCTTGGCCTTAACTGGTCTAGACTGGACCACTTGAGGGAATGTTCTGTTTCCAGTTTCATTACTTTCCTGAGGTGTTTGTACCACGTGCGTTAGCTCCATACTTTTTCCACTTGTTTTCTATATCTTTGTTGAAATTCATTGGTTCTGTTCCAAATATTTTGTAATTCCATAGCTACCTCACACCCTCGATAGTTTGCTAGATGTTGGCCTCCACAGTTTACACATTTTGGTGGAGTATCTTTATTTATTTTACACTGAATTGTAGCGTACTTCCCTGTACATTTTATACATCTAGGTTCTCTGTGGCAGTACTTGGTTGTATGGTTGAAACCTTGGCAATTTTTACATTGTGGTATCAGGTTTGTAGTTTTTCTTAAGGGTTCAATTGTGACACACATATAACTGGATATATTACTGGATAGACTTAATGATATAAATTTTTCCACATCTTTTTTATTGTCAAACGTGAGCATGAATAGAGGGAGCTCTCTCTTGGAAATTATTTGTTTTCCATCTTTATCCAAATTCCTTTCTTTTTTAATAATGGGGCATCAACTATTTTTAATTTTGCTTTTTGCTGTAACTTCTAATATTTCTTCTTTACTACAGGTAGGGTGAAGCCCTTTATCTATTACCTTGATGGGCCTGTTTTTTGTCTTTATATGTGTACCATTAATGTCCTTCTGCATTCAATTTTGTAGCTAGGGATCTATAAGCATCTGAGTCTTCAGTGTTGATTTTCCACACATTATTATTGAGGGAGACATTTTTGGTTATTTTTTCTTTGTTTGTGTTCAATAGTGCCCTTACTGTTGCATAGTCTTCAATGCCGACTATATTAATTGGTGGAGGTTGCTTTTCTTTTGGTACCTTGAACTTATTCAGTTCTACTTTTTTAATAGGTAATGAGTCATCAGTTTTTTCAATTTCTGGAGAAGGCTCAGCTTTTCTCTTTTTCATTCTCCTGGTTACATTCTTGGTTCTAATCGATTCTGTTTCCTTAACGAGTTTTTCTTCATCTGTATAGTATTCTTGGACATTGTCAACTCTGTGTTCTTTCTCTTGTTGTACCTTCTTCTCAATAGTCTTTTTGGGTATGTCAACCTCCTTTGATAAATGAACGGTTTTTAGTGCTTCATTTTTTGATTTGAGATCAAGTACTTCTTTCTTTAACTTTTTGATTAGAAGCTCTACTTCACTCAGCCTTTCCCTGAGTTCCTTATTTTCTTCCTCCAAATTAAAAGAACTTCTTTCACTTGAACTTCTTTGTGAACCACTTGTTCCTGGAGATCGTAATACTTTGGAACTTCACTTAAAAGGATCACTCTCAAGCAACAGTTGCCCCCCCCCCCCAGAATCCATGGGGCCGGCCTCCGTAGAGGGTGGATTTTCCAGAGTTCCTGGTCTGCCACCTGGGGTATTAATTTGCAAAGAAGATTTATCCATTGCTTTAAATGACTGATTTACAGCCCCCAGCACCAATTAGCTCGCCGACCCACTTTCCCGTATGGGATTGGTTACCCAACCTTCCACTGGGTTACTCGGCTTAAGAGGGGCACCTCTGGTAGGTTAAGTGCTGGAGTTAGAGTGAGAGAGGCTTCGAGAACTCTCTTGATAAGTTCTTATATTATGTGAATAGGTGTTCATCCACAACGCATCATCACTCCCTTTCACACCCCCCATTATTTGACTGTACCTGGTTTACACTTTCTACTGCCGTAAACGTCTGTCTTGTCGAGAATAATACTTTTAAAAATACGTAGCCATTTTGTGTGTGTGTGTGTGTGTGTGTGTGTGTGTGTGTGTGTGTGTGTGTGTGTGTAAATGATATATATATTTACAGCGTACAAAAATTTTATTTATTTTTCAAGTGTACTTTTAAGGAAACATTTAATTGCTTTCGGGATAATAGCAATTTCCATACCCCTCGTTGTCGCCTATTTTTTGGTTCGTGCACTCAATATTGAACAATAAAGAAAAGATCGTTAACTGACGGTTGTAGAGTATAGAAAATGTGTAAGAAGATGGTGGTAAAACTGTGGATAAACGGCCCGACGGAACAACTTACATTGTACGGAGAATGACAGAGTAACCAGTTGCTCCTGCGAAGAAATGTATTTTTCTCAGGTAAAATGAGAAATTCGAGATTCTTCCCATGTAATTTTATGAATACGGTACATTTTATAAATTCTTTGTGCCTCAAAGTTTCTGAGTAAACCGACGTGAACTATGCTGCAAATACCTAAGTTATTTATCAAGTGTTGAGTGATTGTCATTATTAAATTTGACTTCTTCTTCTGCACTACAAGGATTAGGCATTTGCCTGTTCCGTCCTCACAAACTTACGACCACCGTTTTCGTGGTCTTCCTATATCTCTTTTTCCTCGTGGTTTGTAGTTAAGTATTTTTTTGGGTATTCTCCCATTTCCCATTCTATTTACGTGATGTTTCCATCTTTCTTTGTATTCAGATATTCAATATATGCGACCATCGTTTTATAAAATTGTATCCTTGTGTCTTTACGTGTTTTGTTATGTAATGTTCTATTTATTGTGCCACATATTGCCTGGAACAAAGTTAAATTTAACTTTAATTCATTAATTAACAAATATTATAATTCCGTCTATTTCTACAGTTATTTATAAGCCTTATTTTAACACATGCAACTGGCTTAGAAATAGACTTACGTTAAGTGATTATGCAATGGGGGGGGATTGATCCCTTATAGTTACGTCACTGGTAGGCGTACAACAAAACGATAGCGATAACCACTTGAATATTGACATTCATTATGTTCAGCAATAAATCCCTAAATCTTCTTATAAATAACAATATATACAATATTTAAATACAACAAAAAGTCACGAAATATATAATCTAGTATAAATTACCACGCTTCAAAGTCACGAAATCAGGGGGACAGTCCACCAAAGGAAAAATTAGTAGCCAGATATAAAAAGTGTTACACATAGGCCTGAAAACAGTTTTGAATCTTCATGCGGCATCTTTTTTAACACACAAAAGTTTTTATACGTGAAATGAAATTTGATCTTATTAAATAAGATAGTTCTAAGGGATTTCTTTCAGTGGCAGATGATTTTTGTCATTCTAGCGATGGCTCAAATACATGATAGCTACTTCAAGTAAATATTGTTTGAAACTATACATTTAGGGAATTATGCGCTTCGAATTTCGTCCAAAAAAGAGAGTGTTAAACATTCGATTATGCCGATAAATCGAAATGGCTTGTACTCTTACTCTGACAATGTGGTAAAACTGTCTAAAAAGTGAAATATGTTCAGTAGAGGTAGAAAAATAAAGAACAATAACGACAAAATGCGTTGTTTGACACAAAATCCATTAACAGTTTACTACTTGTAACTAAAGACTGACTGCTGTGCAGAGTTCTATGTACAGGTTGGTCTATCCGCTCCTTCACAAGATGAATGGCAATCTATGATGAAACACATCATAAGCAGTTATGGATTCATGATATCGGTAAACGCAGACTTTAAGGTGTGACGCAACGGGGGTAAAAACATGCATATTATTGTTTATGTTAAACTTTGAAAAAATGGCAAAATATTTCTCATTTATCTTTATAATTTCTCTGAACTTGTGATTGGAACAAAGGATTTCTTTCCGCATAAGAAAAAACATTACCCCCAATCAGCCAGCGTCCATTGGGCGTCCATTGGTACCCGCAGGCACACAAAGTCCACAGCGTACAGGTATACATTTTATAAGTTTTAGTACAATGAACCTGAATATTTTACTCACTACTTATAGATTTTAATAGAAGAAAGAAAAAGCTATAAAAAAACAAGAAAAATTCAAAGTTACTCAATTAAATTACACAGAAAAGAAAATTAGTTTTCGAGCCTTTGTTTTGCTGAACTTGCTATCACGTCATCAACATCCAAAGAAGATGCAATGTTTTCTTTCTTAAGACAAATTGGCCAAGTTTGTCATTCTTTATTCGCTCAAGCTTGACCCAAGACACTCTTTAATTACTTTAATTTTTGAGAAACGTCTGTTGGGAATGGATTCAGTGAAATCCCATTTGACAATCAAGTGAAGAACTTCCTTGGCTCTCCGTGTAACTGCTGGCATTAGTAGCGTGTACAGCATGTCTACTACTTGTGAAAGTCGCCATGTACAGCCAATTCTAAATCGTATTCAGATTTTTCCATTAAGCATTTGTATTGTATTGTATTATATTACATTTATCTGATATCTCCTCTATAGCTGAAGGGACCGCCCCTGTCCGCCATTGGCCTCGACGACTCATAGTTTCCAGCATTCCAGCTAATACCTACACACAACTGACACGAACCTAAACCAAGTATCGGATTACTGCTGTAGAAAGTATACATTTTTTTTAATTTGTAAACTACAAAATGTCCAAAATATCCTACAAAATGTACAAAATATCAAGGCCTGATTTTCTATTAGTATATATTATTCTTATGGGTCTTGTGTAAGTTTACACTTTACGTAGTGTCTTTAGTTTACTTTATCGTAAAAAACGTCGGCAGAAAGAAGATAACCTATTGTTAAGCATTATTTCAAAATAAGATCAATTATTTCCTATCGGGAAGAGTTTCACAAGCAGTTCTCTTAATGCGAGTATATCAAACAAAACATCCATTCATTCTTTATCCATCCATCCATTTGATGTAACTGTCCCCATGCCCTGTCCTAAATATGTTTGATAATACACAGTTATAACTGAAGAGTCCACAGAATATGACTGGGTTCTCTGCACAAATCTTTATGTACGCTGTTACACAAAAACCACTTGGCTTCTAAAACGTGTCACATAAGCTGCTAGATTACGCTATTGTTTGGGGGTTTACTCATTTGCTCGAGATAGCATTGGGCACAAGTTGTAGACACATAGCTAACTCAACAACAGACCTCCTGAGAGAATTGTATAGTGAAAGAATTGTAGAAACGAGCTCGCAACCAGCTAAACTCAATTTAGGTTCAAACGTTTATTCTCTAGTTTGTTTGTTTCGTCTACAGTTGACGTTACTTGCGTTACTCGTCCGTAAAGCGTATTCTTTGCAAATTTACGTAGACGCAGAAGTGACTGAACCGGTTTCCAATCGTATTGGCAGTTTCTCTACGTACAAAACAAACTGTGATTGTGTACAGCACACAACATTCCACGCGCCATATTACACGAACTGATGTACTGATTGAAGAGAATATGTATATAGACGTTTTACTCCATATATAACATATCGTAACTGACTCTTTGGTGTTAGCAACTTCCCATCTGTGTTGCAACACTCACAATTACTGTAAATCAAGGTCTCTCTCCCACTCCCAACCCATCGCTGTTTCACGCAACCACACGGGAATTTGTTCGTTTTTTATTATTACTGTTATTATCTTCTGATTCTCTCTTCTTTTCAAGGATTCAAAATTTAATCTCTACTACATGGTTGTGTGCTGGCTCACCGTATTTGCGGTTAAGGCATTTTGTGAATCAGCTTACAAACGATGGAAAGGGACCAATCGAGTAGATTCAATGGGTGTCTTTACATGGTAGTTCTAAACACAGAATCGGGGAAGGAAAACTTTGACTCATACATTCATCCCATCTTCTATAGATGAGATCTTAGAACCAAAAATATTTCTACGCCCATTCATGAAGCTGTGCTGTGGCTTTGGCTCAAGATAGAGTCAGTCTGATCCCGTTTATCCACACTCGGGGCATTATGGAGCCTGTCTTAGGTAGAGGGGTGACTTTATAACGTAGTGCGAAGACTTTCTAATGTAGAGGAGAGTCTGTCTAAGGGAGAGGGGTGACTGTCTTAGGTACAGGGACAACTGTCTAAGGTAGAGGAGACAGTGTCTAAGGCGAGGGAAGACTGTCTAAGGCAGATGGGAGATTGTCAAAGGCAGAAGGGAAACTGTCTAAGGCAGAGGGGAGACTGCATAAGGTAGAGGTGAGAGACTGTCTACGGCGAGGGGAGACTGCTTAAGGCAGATGGGAGTCTAGGGCAGATGGGAGACTGTCTAAGGCAGAAGGGAGACTGTCTAAGGCAGAGGGGAGACTGTCTAAGGCAGAAGGGAGACCGTCTAAGGTAGAGTGGAGACTGCCTAAGGCAAAAGGGAGACCGTCTAAGGTAGAGTGGAGACTGCCTAAGGTAGAGGGGAGACTCCCTAAGGCAGAGGGGAGACTCCCTAAGGCAGAGGGGAGACTGTCTGAGGGAGAGGGGAGACTGTCTGGGGTAGAGGGGAGACTGTGTAAAAGGTAGAGGTGAGACTGCGTAAGGCGAGGTGGGATTTTCTAAGGCAGAGGGGAGACTGTCTGGGGTAGAGAGGAGATTGTGTAAAAGGTAGAGTGGAGACTGCCTAAAGTAGAGGGAAGACTCCCTAAGGCAGATGGGAGACTGTCTAAGGCAGATAGGAGACTGTCTAAGGCAGAGGGGAGACTGTTTAAGGCAGAAGGGAGACCGTCTAAGGTAGAGTGGAGACTGCCTAAGGTAGAGGGGAGACTCCCTAAGGCAGAGGGGAGACTGTCTAAGGCAGATAGGAGACTGTCTAAGGGAGAGGGGAGACTGTCTGGGGTAGAGGTAAGACTGTGTAAAAGGTAGAGGGGAAACTGCCTAAGGCGAGGTGGGACTGTCTAAGGCAGATGAGGGGAGACTGTGTAAGGGCGGATGGGAGATTGTGTAAGGCAGATGGGAGACTGTTTAAAGCAGATAGGAGACTGTCTAAGGCAAAGGGGAGACTGTCTGGGGTAGAGAGGAGACTGTGTAAAAGGTAGAGGGGAGACTGCCTGGGGTAGAGAGGAGACTGTGTAAAAGGTAGAAGGGAGACTGCCTAAGGCGAGGTGGGACTGTCTAAGGCATAGCGGAGACTGTGTAAGGCGGATGGGAAATTGTGAAAGGCGGATGGGAGACTGTCTAAGGCATATAGGAGACTGTCTAAGGCAGAGGGGAGACTTACTGGTGTAGAGGGGAGACTGTCTAAGGCAGATGAGGGGAGACTGTGTAAGGCAGATGGGAGATTGTGTAAGGCAAATGAGAGACTGTCTAACGCAGAGGGGAGACTGTATGGGGAAGAGGGGAGACTGTCTAAGGCAGATGAGGGTTGACTGTGTAAGACAGATGGGAAATTGTGTAAGGCAGATGAGAGACTGTCTAAGGCAGATGGGAGACTGTCTAAGGCAGATGACAGAATGTCTAAGGCTGATGGGAGACTGTCTAAGGCAGATGGGAGACTGTCTAAGGCAGAGGGGAGACTGTCTGGGGTAGAGAGGAGACTGTCTAAGGCAGAGGGGAGATTGTGTAAGGCAGAGGGGAGACTGTCTAACGCAGAGGGGAGACTGTCTGGGGTAGAGGGGAGATTGTCTAAGGCAGATGGGAGATTGTCAGAGCCAGAAGGGAGATTGTGTAAGGCAGATGGGAGATTGTGTAAGGCAGAGGGGAGACTGTCTAAGGCAGAGGGGAGACTGTCTAAGGCAGATGAGGGGAGACTGTGTAAGACAGATGGGAGATTGTGTAAGGCAGATGAGAGACTGTGTAAGGCAGATGGGAGACTGTCTAAGGCAGAGGGGAGACTGCCTAAGGCAAATGGGAGGTTGTGCAAGGGAGACGAGAGACTGTCTAAAGCAGATGGGAGACTGTGTAAGGCAGAGCGGAGACTGTGTAAGGCATAGGGGAGACTGTCTAAGGTAGAAGGGATACTGTATAAGGCAGAGGGGTGACTGTGTAAGGCAGATGGGAGACTGTCTAATGTAGATAGGAGGCTGTCTAAGGCAGAGGGGAGACTTTCTAAGGCAGATGGGAGATTGTGTAAGGCAGATGAGAGATTATCTAAGGCAGATGGGAGACTGTCTAAGGCAGAAGGGAGGCTGTCTAAGATAGAGGGGATACTGTGTAATAGGTAGAGGGGAGACTGCCTAAGGCAGATGAGGGGAGACGGTGTAAGACAGATAGAAGACTGTCTAAGGCAGAGGGGAGACTGTCTGGGGTAGCGGGGAGACTGTCTAAGGCAGATGAGGGGAGATTGTGTAAGGAAAATGGGAGATTGTGTAAGGCAGATGAGAGACTGTCTAAGGCAGAAGGGAGACTGTCTAAGGCAGAGGGGAGATTGGGTAAGGCAGATGGGAGATTGTCTAAGGCAGAAGGGAGACTGTCTAAGGCAGAAGGGAGACTGTCTAACGTAGAGTGGAGACTGACTAATGTAGAGGGGATACTGTGTAAAAGGTAGAGGGGAGACTGTCTAAGGCAGAAGGGAGACTGTCTAAGGTAGAGTTGAGACTGCCTAAGGTAGAGGGGATACTGTGTAAATGGTAGAGGGGAGACTGCCTAAGGCGAGGTGGGACTGTCTATGGCAGAGGGGAGACTGTCTAAATCAGATGAGGGGAAACTGTGTAAGGGCTGATGGGAGATTGTGTAAGGCAGATAGGAGACTGTCTAAGGCAGATAGGAGACTTTCTAAGGCAGAGGGGAGACTGTCTATGGTAGAGAGGAGACTGTGTAAAATGTAGAGGGGAGACTGCCTAAGGCGAGGTGGGACTGTCTAAGGCATAGGGGAGACTGCCTAAGGGAGATAGGAGACTGTCTAAGGTAGAGGGGGACTGTGTAGAAGGTAGAGGTGAGTCTGCCTAAGGCGAGGTGGGACTGTATAAGGCATAGGGGAGACTGTGTAAGGCAGATGAGAGGAGACAGTGTAAGGCTGATGGGAGTTGTGTAAGGCTGATGGGAGATTGTGTAAGGCATATAGGAGACTGTCAAAACAGAGGGGAGACTGTCTGGGGTAGAGAGAAGGCTGTGTAAGGCAGATGAGGGGAGAATGTGTAAAGTAGACGGGAGACTGTCTAATGCAAATAGGAGATTGTGTAAGGCAGATTTGAGAAGGTCTAAGCAGATAGGAGGCTGTCTATGGCAGATGAGGGGAGATTGTGTAAGGCAGATGGGAGACTGTCTAAGGCAGATAGGAGACTGTCTAAGGCAGAAGGGAGACTGCTTAAGGCAGAGGGAAGGCTGTCTCTGGTAGAGGGGAGACTGTCTAAGACATATAGGAGATTGCGTAAGGCAGATGGGAGACTGTCTAAGGCAGAGGGGAGACTGTCTGGTGTAGAGAGGAGACTGTGTAATGCAGATGAGGGAAACATGTGTAAAGTAGATGGGAGACTGTCTAATGCAAATAGGAGACTGTCTAAAGCATATAGGAGATTGTGTAAGGCAGATAGGAGACTGTCTAAGGCAGATAGGAGACTGTCTGGGGTAGAGGGGGAGACTGTCTAAGGCATATAGGAGATTGTGTAAGGCATATAGGAGGCTGTATAAGGCAGAGGGGAGACTGTCTAGGGTAGAGGGGAGACTGTCTAAGGCAGATAGGAGATTGTCTAAGGAAGGGGGGAGACTGTCTAAGGCATATAGGAGATTGTGTAAGGCAGATGGGAGACTGTCTAAGGCAGATAGGAGATTGTCTAAGGAAGAGGGGAGACTGTCTAAGGCAGAGGGGAGACTGTCTAAGGCAGAGGGGAGACTGTCTAATGTAGAGGGGAGACTGTCTAAGGCAGAAGGGAAACTGTCTAAGGCAGAAGGGAGACTGTCTATGGCAGATGGGAGATTGTGTAAGGCTGATGAGAGATTGTCTAAGGCAGATGGGAGACTGTCTAAGGCAAGAGGGAGACTGTCAAAGGTAGAGTGGAGACTGACTAAGGTAGATGAGGGGTGACGGTGCAAGACAGATAGAAGACTGTCTAAGGCAGAGGGGAGGCTCTCTGTTATAGCGGGGAGACTGTCTAAGGCAGATGAGGGGAGACTGTGTAAGACAGTTGGGAGATTGTTTAAGGCAGATGAGAGACTGTCTAAGGCAGAAGGGAGACTTTCTAAGGCAGAGGGGAGATTGTGTAAGGCAGATGGGAAACTGTCTAAGGCAGATGGGAGACTGTCTAAAGCAGAGGGGAGACTGTCTGGGGTAGAGGAGAGACTGTCTAAGGCAGATGAGGGAAGACTGTGTAAGACAGATAGGAGACTGTCTAAGGCAGAGGGGAGACTGTCTAAGGCATATGGGAGGCTGTCTAAGGCAAATGGGAGGTTGTTTAACGCAGATGAGAGACTGTTTAACGCTGATGGTTGACTGTTTAAGGCAGAGTGTAGACTGTCTAAGGCAGTGGGGAGACTGGCCGGGATAGAGGGGAGACTGTCTAAGGCAGATGAGGGGAGACTGTGTAAGACAGATAGGAGACTGTCTAAGGCAGAGGGGAGACTGTCTTTGGTAGAGAGGAGACTGTGTAAAAGGTAGAGAGGAGACTGCCTAAGGCGAGGTGGAACTGTCTAAGGCATAGGGGAGACTGTCTAAGGCAGATAGGAGACTGTCTAAGGTAGAGGGGAGACTGTGTAAAAGGTAGAGGGGAGACTGTCTAAGGCGAGGTGGGACTGTCTAAGGCATAGGGGAAACTGTGTAAGGCAGATGAGAGGAGACTGTGTAAAGCTGATAGGAGTTGTGTAAGGCATATAGGAGACTGTCTAAGGCAGAGGGGAGACTGTCTGAGGTGGAGAGGAGACTGTGTAAGGCACATGAGTGGAGACTGTGTAAAGTAGATGGGAGACTGTCTAATGCATATAGGAGATTGTGTAAGGCAGATGGTACACTGTCTAATGCATATAGTAAATTGTGCAAGGCAGATGGGAGGCTGTCTAAGGCAGATGAGGGGAGATTGTGTAAGGCAGATGGGAGACTGTCTAAGGCAGATAGGAGGCTGTCTATGGATGAGGGGAGACTGTCTAAGGCAGAGTGGAGACTGTCTGGGGTAAAGGGGAGACTGTCTAAGGCAGAGGGAAGACTGTCTGGGGTAGAGGGGAGACTGTCTAAGGCATATAGGAGATTGTTTAAGGCAGATGGGTGACTGTCTGGGGTAGAGAGGAGACTGTGTAAGGCAGATGAGGGGAGACTGTGTAAAGTAGATGGGAGACTGTCTAATGCAGATAGGAGACTGTCTAAGGCATATAGGAGATTGTGTAAGGCAGATAGGAGACTGTCTATGGCGGATGAGGGGAGATTGTGTAAGGCAGATGGGATACTGTCTAAGGCAGATAGGAGACTGTCTGGGGAAGAGGGGAGACTGTCTAAGGCAGAGGGGGAGACTGTCTAAGGCAGATAGGAGACTGTCTGGAGTAGAAGGGAGACTGTCTAAGGCAGAGGGGAGAGTGTCTAAGGCAGATGAGGGGAGATTGTGTAAGGCAGATAGGAGACTGTCTAAGGCAGATGGGAGACTGTCTATGGCAGATGAGGAGAGATTGTGTAAGGCAGATGGGAGATTGTCTAA
This sequence comes from Magicicada septendecula, assembly GCA_034769895.1. Lineage (NCBI taxonomy): Eukaryota > Metazoa > Arthropoda > Insecta > Hemiptera > Cicadidae > Magicicada > Magicicada septendecula. The sequence goes on from CM068376.1 coordinate 42,543,755, forward strand.
GGAAGAGGGGAGACTGTCTAAGGCAGAGGGGAGACTGTCTGTGGTAGAGGGGAGTCTTTCTAAGGCAGAGGGTAGACAGTCTGGGGTAGAGGGGAGACTGTCTAAGGCAGAGGAGGAGACTGTCTAAGGCAGATAGGAGACTGTCTATGGCAGATGAGGGGAGATTGTGTAAGGCAGATAGGAGACTGACTAAGGAAGAGGGGAGACTGTCTAAGGCAGAGGGGCGACTGTCTGGAGTAGAGGGGAGACTGTCTAAGGCAGAGGGGAGTATGTTTGGGGTAGTGGTGAGACTGTCTAATATCAGTAACAACGCTACATCTACATCCCTCCCTACCATCCAGCAATGTAGAGTGGTGATATTTTTTTTAATAAGCTGCACCACAGGCTAGACAGGGAAGAACAGCTTTAGGGTAGGTGACTATAATGTTCAAATATGGGTCGAATCGAGAAACAAAATGTTTCCAGACGATTAGAATCGAGGAACAAAAGAAATAGTCTTTCAAATGTATCAAGTTTTATGAAACTCTAAAGAGTAACACGTATATGATAACTCTTAGTACTGTATACGTTCATGATATTTAAAGTTTGACAGTCTTCTCCTTCTATTGTTACTTCGAAGATTGGCCGTTGGCCATATTGTCAAATCATTACGTCTCCTTGAAACATCTGTACTGCTCGACATTTCATCCTGTTACTTTTCCTTGCTCTTCTCCTATGGTTAATTAAGTGGTCCAGAATTCAGCGTTACCTCCTGATGCGTTACCATAACCTTCGTTTTTCATTTTAATTACTCATTATCGCTTCCTCGATCCCTTCCATCCTCCTCCAACATCATGTCTCGGAGGCTCCTATTGGTTCCTCGTCCCTCTTCCCCATTTCAGAAGCCCGCTTTTGCTAAAGCTATTCTAATTTTAATATGGACAATAACTATTCCACCCTACGAAACTATAATACACAGGTACCGGTACTTGGAAGTCGTAAACTGTCTTAATTTTACCGCACATAATGGGATGTGCATCACTACTACAGTCTCCTGTAAGCATTATTTCGGTCTTTTCCCTATTAATTTTTATATGAAGCTTGTGTAGTTTCTGCCAATTTTAAGCAGGTTACCTCGATTGTAGGTCACCGTAACTGTCGGACAGAATTACTATGTCGTCTTCAAATAGGAGCATGTTTAATTTTATACCCCTGACTCCACACCTGTAAATTCCTCATTGAAGAGACTGATTTCGTGTTCTATCTATTTTGTAAAGACGGTCGCACGGATCTTCATGTTGTACAGTGGAAACAGAATAGCTGACAGCAGATGAAATCCCTAATCACACTTGAAAATAAATATAAACAATAGTAGGATGATGTAGTGCAATACAGTGTATGTTGGTGTTCTCATCAAGGGAAGTATAAACAAATGTGGCCAAAACAAACTCTGTTGCCAATACTTGTGAAAGCTTTTGATTAGTAACTCTGGCCTTTGCTTTGCCGACAAGCGCTACCTAGACTCAACACTAACATTACAAACCTCACCTGGACTCTAGTATTCCGCTTCAGAATAGCCTACAGGGCACAGCCATAACTTCAACATCATATCCTTTTCTTTTTGTCATTGTCCACTTCACCACGTTAAATGATTTTTGCCTTCTAATATGATCTTACGCCTTGCTAAATGACAGCCTTGGAGTGCCTTCGAACTATATGTTTCTATTAAATTATTTTAGAACAACGTTTATAATAGAATCGTGTATTTTTGTCTTTGATCTCGATCAAGCTGTGGCGCCCGGGGGTCTATACTTATCGATAGCACGTCATAGTCGCAGCAATCGACCTATTCGCTTGAAGTAAAAGTGAAATAATAACCTATAGACAAACAAAATCATTGTTACCTAAAAAAATCCGAAGTCGTGTATAAAGCAAATACAGCGGGAACAAATGACGTAACGGAGCGAACAGCTGAGACGTGCGGTTGGCTCGAGACCGCGATCGCGCGTTAATTGTTTATTCCTCTTTGCATGGCCCAACAGAACTTTGCTCACCGTTTGCGGTTTCTGACTCCCTGAGGTCGTGAAGGCGCGCGCGACCAAAACTTCGTGAAGGACAAGGATTTAGGTCGCCATGTGCGCACTGGCCTTGAAGAACGAAGTTTATTCTTGAAGCAAAAACATTTCTCAGGATTACTGGTTTCATAAAGCATTTATTTTTAAATATTCACAAGCCATTAAAGTGGAAGATATTTTTTAAGTTTTTAATTTTTTAAATTATATCTAGACTGAACTTACGTTTTTAGTTATAGGCCTAGAAATTACAGATTCTGATAAATATCTTTCATGTCTTTTTCATTTAATGTATATAGTAATTATTACAGTGTATGTAATGTTTTGGAAATAACTATTTACAAAGCATTATTTGCAATTAGAATAATTATACATTTATATGTTAATCTCTCTCTCTCTCTCTCTCTCTCTCTCTCTCTCTCTCTCTCTCTCTCTCTCTCTCTCTCTCTCTCTCTCTCTCTCTCTCTCTCTCTCTGTCTCCCTTATACCCATATATATATATATTACTATAATACTTATAACTATTTTATCTCAAGATGTATTTTTTTTTTTTTTTTTTTTTTGAGATAAAATAGTTATAAGTATTATATACATCAAGAAACGGACTGTAGCAGAAAGTGATTGAAATATATATATATATATATATATATATATATATTTCAATCACTTTCTGCTACAGTCCGGTTCTTGATGTATATAATACTTTAATATTTATACTAAATTTACCTCAAGATGTTTTTTCTATTTGGAACATGTTTCGAGAGTTCCTGTTCTCTCATCTTCAGCCTTCGCCATCTTGTTTCTGGTGAAGTATTTGTGTGTTGGCTGCTGGATGTTATTAAGGTTGTTTGTTGGTCTTTGGTCTTTTAAAGTTGTATTATTGTGTGTGGTTGTAGTATATGTTTTTGTATTTTGTGTATTTTCGATGTTGAGTGCTTTGAATATTGTGTCATGTTTTGTATTGATTTGTATTTGTTCTGGTATTAGTTTGTTTTGTGTTTTATGTTTGTATATCTGTAAATTTTCCCAAATGTTCATTATGGTGCCTTTGTGTGGTATATGTTTTATTAGTGATATATTGGTTATGTTTGGGAATTCGTGTCCTGTGTTTATTGCATGTGTGGCTAAATTGGATTTATATATTTCTGGTTTTTTGTATGCGTTTAGGTGTTCAAAATAACGTTTTTTCAGCTGTTTTTTTGTTTGTCCTATGTAACATTTATTGCAATCTTGGCATTCAATTTTGTATATACCATTAGTTGTTGTATTATCTTTGTTGTGTGAGCTATTTAGAATTTGTAATTTATTTTTATTAGTTTTGTATGCTATTTTTATATCTGTGTTTTTAAATAGTTTTGTTAGTTTTGTCATTTTATTATTTATGTATGTGAATGTGGCCCATTTTTTGTTGTTGTTATTATTTATGTGTTGTTCATTTTGATTAATTCTTAATTGTTCAGTTTTTATTTTGTATTTGATTTTATTTTCTATTTTGATCATAGTATTTTTATTGTATCCATTTTCATAACCAATTTGCTATATTGGTTATGATATATAGAAAGAAAGAAATATAATATACCAAATTGGTTATGAAAATGGATACAATAAAAATACTATGATCAAAATAGAAAATAAAATCAAATACAAAATAAAAACTGAACAATTAAGAATTAATCAAAATGAACAACACATAAATAATAACAACAACAAAAAATGGGCCACATTCACATACATAAATAATAAAATGACAAAACTAACAAAACTATTTAAAAACACAGATATAAAAATAGCATACAAAACTAATAAAAATAAATTACAAATTCTAAATAGCTCACACAACAAAGATAATACAACAACTAATGGTATATACAAAATTGAATGCCAAGATTGCAATAAATGTTACATAGGACAAACAAAAAAACAGCTGAAAAAACGTTATTTTGAACACCTAAACGCATACAAAAAACCAGAAATATATAAATCCAATTTAGCCACACATGCAATAAACACAGGACACGAATTCCCAAACATAACCAATGTATCACTAATAAAACATATACCACACAAAGGCACCATAATAAACATTTGGGAAAATTTACAGATATACAAACATAAAACACAAAACAAACTAATACCAGAACAAATACAAATCAATACAAAACATGACAAAATATTCAAAGCACTCAACATCGAAAATACACAAAATACAAAAACATATATTACAACCACACACAATAATACAACTTTAAAAGACCAAAGACCAACAAACAACCTTAATAACATCCAGCAGCCAACACACAAATACTTCACCAGAAACAAGATGGCGAAGGCTGAAGATGAGAGAACAGGAACTCTCGAAACATGTTCCAAATAGAAAAAACATCTTGAGGTAAATTTAGTATAAATATTAAAGTAATATATATATATATTTATATATATATATATATATATATATATATATATATATATATATATATATATTGCAACGATACTTTTATCAACTTACTTTTGCACACCATATGCTATTACTCATTTGTGCGCACTTACCCACGTCTCGAAGGTATACTCTTCTTCTGCAGTATTTACCTTGATGTTTCCCAGCTAGGTCGCAGGCTTTGGTAGTTAATTGAGGGTGGATAAGCACGTGAATATCGTTACAAGTAAAGAGTACAGAGGATTTAGTACTGGTTGTGAAATTAGTACGACTTTGTTAATAAAATTATATTCATTTTGTTTATTAATTAAAAAATGCAAATTGTCATGTTATTAATTAGTGTGTGGGTTAACTAATATTGAAACCCTTATATTCACTTATACGAATATCGTATAATTATAACGTGGCAAAATCTTAGCTCTTATAGTCTAAGACACATTATACACAAAAATAAGACATATATGACCTGGAATATTTACACAGACATATAATGTATAACACATATATTATTACAATGCGTGATTAACACGTACGAAATTGAATATTAATATTGACTTAGCAAGTGTGGTTTTGTTTTTTATTATGTACCACTTAATTAAATAATTAAATAATTAAACATTTATAAAAATTCTAATAGAGACCATTCTATTACTTTATTTAACTATACTTCTAATGTCTCAATTAATTAAAATCTACGATTGAAGTAAACTTTCGTACTTGATTTTACGTTACAGTTACTTGATTTTAATTATTTAATTATAATATAAAAAATATAATAAAATATGGTTTCTCTAATTACCATTCATTTATGAGATTAATAAGTTTTATGTTCTTTGTTATAAATTATTATTCTCTGAACTTTTATTAATTATTCATTATGCAAATAAAAATAATAAAATTTATGTAAACTTGGATATGGAATCTAGAGCCTTCTTTTGATAGACCTCAGGGTCATTTATAAGATTGAATAAATGTCTGACTTCACCTGCATATTTCTGCAACCATTTAACTGTGTTGTTACCGTTACCTGGACTCTCGAGTTTTGGGATCCCCTTCCGGTATCACCTTCTCTGTCTCTGCGTCGTTTGGAATTACTCTCTCCGTCTAATGGATGCTGAGTTTTGACATGGACCTCTGGTCGTGATGATGTACGGCTGGCTGTAGCTGCGTGTGGCTGTCCCTGCGTCCTCTAGTATATTGCTCTGTTTCCTCTCCTCTCCTCGTCTTTTCCCTCGTGGATGTCTCGAAGTTCTACGTGGACTTCTTGAAGTTCATCGATGACGTTTCGACTCCTCGTAGTTTATGGTATTATTGTCTTTTACATCACTCGTGTATATCACTAATTACTTTCACCGACGTACTGCCGGTTCCATCGCACTTTAGTTTACGTAATACGATTTAAAACATTACTTAAACTTTGTAAAATTTACGGTGGCAAGATGCATGGACTTCACGTGCTGTCTGTTGATGATCTGAGCAAGAGTGTGTCGCTCGCTGGGGTTTTATACTCCTGCTGGCGTTCAACTCCTGTTGAAAACTGTTCGGACAGAGTTGAACAAGTCAGCGCGTCGGTTTATTAACTAATTACAACCTACGCGACTTTCTATGAAGCGCACATTTTTTTATAAATATTATTTGACAAATCGTTAGGTACATTAATAAACTTAACCTATGCAAATTATGAACATTAAGGTGTGTAAACTATGGAAGTTATGGCCAAATTTCACACGGTAGCTGAATGGTTCCCACGATCATAGACCTCTTAGTATCGAATTGTAGCGCCGGGCGCCAGCTGTGTTTCTACATATGTCCCTGATTCGTGTGACTTCTGGTTTTCGTTCAGCACTTAACAAACTGTGTAAAATTTTCCATAATCGTATACATATTTCAACTTATTCTTCATTTACACACTAACACACGCACACACACACACACACACACACACACACACACACACAAACTGATACCAAACGGTTGCCTGCAGCATAGACGTCACAGCTGCCGGTCGAGGCGTGTTTCGTTTTCCTTCGCTGCGTTTAAAAACAACAAGGCTTGGCAATTCCATATGCATGTTCACTTAGAATTATTTCCTTATTTGAAATTAATTAATACGTTTGTTTCTTCTATTTATGTCTTATACCTAACGCTTAATTATTACATTATTTTCATTATTTACATCTTTCACACGACTCATACGTGCGTTCGTATGTTCTCATACCGCAGTCAGGGGTTGATACGGAGACTTATGCTAAACGTATCGTTGCAATATATATATATTCAAACAATTTTTTCTACAGTCTATTTCTTGATGTATATATTTAAAATTTATATTTTCTTTACCTCAAAATGTTATTTTTCCCTTATTTGGAACATGTTTCGGGATCCTTAGTGATTCTATCATCAACCTTTCTAATTTTGAAACTTGTGGAGTACCTATATGCTGGTTGGCTGTTGTTATGGCTTCCCATTGATTTTTGGTTTTTGAAATTGTTATTATTGTGTGTGATTGTGGTGTTTGTCCTATGTAACATTTCTTGCAATATTGGCATTCAATTTTGTATATACCATTGGTTGTTGTATTATCTTTGTTGTGTGGGTTATTTTGTTTTTGTAAATTACTTTGTGATAAGTTTTCTATGCTATTTTAATGTCTGCGTTTTTAAATGGTTTTGTTAGTTTTGTCATTTTGTTATTTATGTACGTGAATGTGGCTCATTTTTACTTCCATGTTCCATAAGGAAATGGAAGTATTGTGATGGCAAAAAAAAATCGTGTTCGAGATAATTGCAGATTCTGATTGTACTACCCTCAAAACATGAAAATATATCGGTATGGAGAACCATACATGACTTCCATGTTCTAAGATTTATATTTAAAATCATTTACGAAATGAAATGTTTCCATAGAAATTACTTCTTTCCACTTATTGCTTCAGCCTTAACCACAGTACTGTGGTCACTAACGTATACCACCACACGTTATCGCACTCTATTTTCACTGATGATGGCAGTCGACGGCACTGCCGAAACATCTGGTTTTGCAGAAAACATTGGACTACGGCCAAACAGCCCGGGAAGGAATTTTAACAACAAACTACTACTTTGTTGCCGATAACGTAGTACACATATAATAAAAAATTATCCCCTCCACCTTCAACTATAATTTTCATTTATAGAAAATTACCCACACCCCGTTCAACAAGTTCATTTATAGATATTTCATCTACGTTTCTACGGTGGATTATTAAGATCTTCTTATCAGGATACTTTATTTATAAAAATTAAGTACTTTACTCTTGTTGCAACAAAAAATGTTTCAGGTAAACTGCCCTTTCCCTTAACCGATCTTCACCAAACTCAAAGACCTTGAGTTCTCTACAATTTAGGGATGTATGAAAAAAGTATTTGATTATATTTGAATTTACGGCAGTTATCGTTCGTCATAGAAAAAATTAATCTTGTTATCACGTAAAACGTTGCAGGTAAACTACCCCTTTCTCTTAAATTAACTTTACCAAAATCAACAGTTCTTGAGTCCTCTACAATTCAGGGATGCATGCAAAACATTATTTGATTCTGTTTGAATGTGCGGCAGTTATCGTTCGTCATAGAAACAATTACTCCAGTTAAAACATTAAAGGTGGCAGGTAAACTACCCTTTTCCCTTAACCGATTTTCACCAAAATCAACAGGCCTTCAGTTCTTTACAATTCAGGAAGGTGTGCAAATAAGTATTTGATTCTGTTTAAATTTACGGCAGTTATCGTTCGTCATATAAACAATTACCCTTGTTAAAACTTAAAACGTTGCAGGTAAACTATCCCTTTCCTTAACTGATCTTCACCAAAAACAAAAGGTCTTGAGAACTCTATAATTCAGGACTGTATGCGAAACATTATTTGATTCTGTTTGAATTTGCGGCTATCGTTTGCCATAGAAAAAAATTACCCTTGATAAAAAAAACGTTGCCGTTAAAATACCCCTTTCCCTTAACCGATCTTCACAAAAAACAATAGGTCTTGAGTACTCTACAATTCAGTGCTGCATGCAAAAAATATTTGATTCTGTTTCAATTTGCGGCTGTTATCGTTTGCCAAAAAAAATCTATAGCCACACAGACACACGGACAGACAGATAGACGGACACACACACAAACACACACTTTCCGAAAAATTACTTTTTTTCATGTTTTGTGGGTAGTACAATCAGAATCTGCAATTATCTCGAACACGATTTTTTTTTGCTATTACCATACTTCCATTTCCTTATGGAACATAGAAGTAAAAGTCATTTTTCGAAAAGTGTCTGTGTGTGTATCTGTCTGTCTATGTGTCTATCTGTGTGTATGTAGATGTTTCCTATGGCAAACGATAACAGCCGCAAATTCAAACAGAATCAAACAATGTTTTGCATACAGCCGTGAATTGTAAAGTACTCAAGACATATTGTTTTTGGTGAAGATCGATTAAGGGAAAGGGGTAGTTTACATGCAACGTTTTATGTTTTAACAATGGTAATTTTTTTTTGACGAACGATAACTGCCGTAAATTCAAATAGCATCAAATATTTTTTTGCACACCTTCTTCAATTATAGAGTACTCAAGGTCTGTTGATTTTAGTGAAGATCGGTTAAGAGAAAAGGGTAGTTTACTTGCAACGTTTTATGTTTTAAAAGGGTAATTTTATTTTTATGACGAATGATATCTGCCGCATATTAAAAGATAATCAAATATTGTTTTGCATACAGCCCTGAAGTTTTAAGTACTCAAGGTCTGTTCATTTTGGTGAAGATTGGTTAAGGAAAATGGGTAGTTTACCTGCAACGTTTTATGTTTTAACAAGGGTAATTTTTTCAATGACGAACGATAACTGCCGTAAAAAAAATTAAATAATTTTTTGCATACATTCCTGATTTGTAAAGAGCTGAAGGTCTATTGATTTTGGTGTAGATCGCTTAAGGGAAAGGGGTAGTTTACCAGCCAGCTTTAATGTTTTAACAAGAGTAATTGTTTCTATGACGAACGATAACTGCCGCACATTCAAACACAATCAAATAATGTTTTGCATGCATCCCTGAATTGTAGAGGACTCAAAACCTTTTGATTTTGGTAAACATCAGTTAAGAGAAAGGGGTGTTTACCTGTAACGTTTTATGTGATAACAATGCTAATTTTTTCTATGACGAACGATAACTGCAGTAATTTCAAACATTATAAAGTACGTTTTTGCATACTTCCCTAAATTGCAGAGATCTCAAGGCCTGTTGAGTTTGGTGAAGATCGGTTAAGGGAAAGTGGTAGTTTACCAGAAACACTTTATGTTGTAACAAGAGAAATTTTTTCATGACGAACGAAAACTGCCGTAAATTGAAACAGAATCAAATAATTTTTTACATATGTGCCTGAGTTGTAGAAGACTCAAGGCCTATTGATTTTGGTGAACATTGGTTACGGGGAAAGGGCAGTTTACCAGAAACATTTTTTGTTGTAACAAGAGTAAAGCACTTAATGTTTATAAGTAAAGTATCCTGATAAGAAGATCTTAATAATCCATTGTGCAAACGTAGATGAAATATCTATAAATGAAGAGGCTTGTTGAACGGGGTGGGGATAATTTTCTATAAATGAAAATTATAGTTGAAGGGGGAAGGGATAATTTTTATATGTGTACTACGTTATCAGCAACATAGTAGTAGTTTGTTGTTAAAATTCCTTCCCGGGCTGTTTGGCCGTAGTCCAATGTTTTCTGCAAAACCAGACGTTTCGGCAGTGCCGTCGACTGCCATCATCAGTGAAAATCGAGTGCGATAACGTTTGGTGGTATACGTTATTGACCACAGTACTACAGTACTATGGTTAAGGCTGAAGCAATAAGTTGAAAGAAGTAGTTTCTATGGAAACATTTCATTTCGTAAATGATTTTAAATATAAATCTTAAAACATGGAAGTCATGTATGGTTCTCCATACCGATATTTTATTGTTATTATTCATGTGTTGTTCATTTAGCTTGATTCTTAATTTTTCAGTTTTTATTTTATATTTGCTTTTATTTTCTATATTGTTTACAGTGTTTTTGTTGTACCCATTTTCATAAGCAATTTGGTATATTATATTTTTTCTTTGTCTGTTTCCTGTTTGTTTAGGAGTATTTTGTAGATTCTATTAAATAGTGAATATTTTATTGTTATATATATATATATACATATATATATATATATATATATATATATATTGTAACGATTCTTAATAAATTTCGTTTACAAATAATAAAATAATTGTGTTATTTAAAAATTCAAAAAAAAATTTAATTTGTTTTAATGTTTAATAATTTAGTAAATAATTCTTGTAATGGTGTAGTGTTAAAATTTCAAGTTCCTTTGAGTTAATTTTGTCAAAAATATCGCTTATGGTTTACTGGAATTAAATTCAGCGTTAACAGGATTGTCTCATTCACTGATCGATTAGTGCTATTTCTTCTTTTTCGTATGTATTACTTCCACTTGAGTAATTGCCGCCTTTCTTGTAGTCCTGTTGTTCACTAAACTCTATTTATTAAATTTATAAATAAATTTTAAACCAAATTGTTGAATTACTATATTTTATTGACAATTGTTTAAAAAGATCGATTTAAAATCGATTATCATATATTGCTCGACTCGTTCACAGGGCGATCGATTGTTGATACATATGTTATTTAATATAAATATTTTCAGGTTCTTTTAACGGTTATAGTTAATAGTCAGAGAAGGGGTAAGGCTAGAAAGTATAACATTCACAATAAAAAAGCTTAATAGTTAAAAATTACAAAGTTAGTAGATAATATATAATGTTTATAAAGTGAAAAGTTTAATCCCATGAGGAGTTGTTGAATACTAATCGTCGTGTGCGCTATGCATGCCGAGAGTCAAAATGGCCGCTTCAGAGCTGCTGAAGTAAAACAAGAATGGTGTCGCTGGAATTTTCTTTCAATAAAGCTGCCTTCTCAATGCTTCCTCGTCTCCACAGTAGAGATTAATATTTCTGGTGTTATTGGAGTATCTCTCGTTCAATGTTCTGTTGTTCACTTGAGAAAAATGTGTGTGATAATGTTAAGTTACTGGTGTTGTAGAGTTCGGTTGAGTTATTCGGAATTATTAGTGTTGGCGGTTCAAATTGTTGATTCACTAGTTTATGTTGTGTATTCACTTGATTCTATATTGGTAGTTGTTAATTTTCACTGAATTTAAGGTTTATTAGTGTTCTGTCTAAATTCTCAAAAATTTACTATAGGCTAGGTTCAACTTTTATACGCCATTAATGGTTCCGATATATATTGTTCTTTAGCGAGAGCTTAATCAACCGTACACTACGAATGTTAAATAAGAACTGTCTTACTTCCTTCGTTTTCTGAAACATCTTAGCCAATTTAATATTAGAAAAGTGTTGTTTCAATTTTTAATCGCTTCCGATACATGTAAAAAAAATACATTATATTACAGAATATATTTTGGTTATTAATTAATTTCATGAAATAGTAAATACATAATCGGTTTCTTTAATTCCTTCCGCTTAATTTGATACCCAATAATCCATCTTTACAAAGTTTTTTATCAAAAATGCTATATTTCTTTCATTTTGTAAAAGTAGGCTCAACATTTTATTTCCTGTTCTTCTCCAAATATTAGCCATTTTATATGTTATAATTATGACTATAATAAATCTCAGATTGACATAAATGTTTATCTTTCCTTAATTTCTTGCAATTTTATCAATTGATTATCCTTTTAAATATAATTCATGAATTTATGACTCTCCACTCTGAAATTTTAGTTATTATATTTGCAAATTTTTCAATAATTTTATATGACTTTTTACACTATCCTTTTAAAGTATAGTTTTAGTCATAGTATTTGGTGACTGATTCACCTTATAGAAATTCCATCAGTTTAACTGGTTTATTTAATTTAATTAACAATTATAATGTTGTTGGAATTCCCTATTTGGCCTAGATTTTTCTGGTTTTACTTATAATGTTTTTGAATAATACTGTGTTTATACCCCTTCTGACTTTCTTAATTTAATACAATATTAATTAAAATCTCCTTAATTAACTAATAGAACATGTAGTATCGTATTCATAATCATAATACATAAACAATATTTGAAACTAACAATATGGTCTTCAAAGTCAGACATTTTAGTTTTAACTACTACTAGTAACATCTAATAAACATTTTATAAAAAGAGTATGGTATCCATACTCAGACATTTTAGTCTGTATTAACACTGTTAGACATTTTAAACATTTTTATAACAATAACAAAATCTTATATTCTATTGCACCACATTGAATTATGGAGTTCATGGGCTTTAACATAAACATAACAAGCCCTTTATTTTTTATTTACTTCTTAAACTTATTTTGGCTGCAGTCTTTTCTGTTTTTATTTTGGTATTACATTTTTATCCCCTGTCACTTTATTTATTCACCACCTGCTCTAACTTTATCCTTTACATTTTAATGAAGGTTTTTTGATAAACAGTGGCACCTTCTCAGAAACATTAGTAATGTTTTCATAAGAATATTTTATAAAATTTTATTTCTGTAGTCATAGAAAACATTAAAGTTGTTTAATGGTACACATGTACTTAGCTGAAGTATTAGTCACACTTCTACTTGAAGTTTATTTAATATACTGAAATAACTTGCACTGGTTCACTTATATTTTTGGATCTTATCTCTAATTGAGTTTTACAATATTCCAAGACCAAAATCTTAGTTATAAGGGATTATGAAGATTTGTTTATTCCATTACACAATAACGTTAGTGGGTGCACTTCTATTTACAACACTAAACACTTTGTTTATAACTATTTTACATTAATATCAGTTATTGGGTGTTATACTTTCTTTAGTGACATTTAATCTCTTTCGGGGTTTGTTATATTCTTTTTAATAGGTTTCCCTTTGGTATATCTTGTAGTCCTCTCATCCTATAATTTGCTTCTTCAAAATTCTTCTTTCTTGGTTTCTCCAAGGTAATATTGTTTTCTCATGTCCGTTTGTTTGTTCGGGGTATCTTCCTTACCTACTCCTATCCTACCTGGGTATTATCCTTATTTTATTTTAGTTTTTTGGGGTTTATTTTTTCTTTATACATTTTTGTTGCATTTAGGTTCTTTATTTTTACTTTTTCCATTTATGGTTGTATTTTATTTTGATATTTATTTGTTTTCATTTGAATTCTTCTTGATTTTGTTTTTCATTTTAATGTAATTGATATTTAATTATGATCATATTGTAATCTATATTAAGTGGATTATCTGGCATGCTACAGATTGCTCTCCTCCAGAAGTGATTAGTTCAGACCATACTTTGTTTATCTGAAGTAATTGCTTATGATAATTATTATATTTTTTTATTCTTGACTTCCTTTCCATTTCTATTTTTGCTTCTTCATATTCGAGCTTAGATATATTTTATTCTTAATTGATTTTCTTTGATAGTCATAGTCATCTGAGGTTTATTATTTTATTTTCATTTTTTCTTAACTTGGTGTTTTATCCTTGGGATATTTATTCCCTAACATTCCCTAACACGTGAGCTGGGGCAATTCAGAGGGGCACTGTAGGCTACATACTCTGCTGGCCATACTACACTTCTCATTGATTACAGAGGCAAATCATCTCTGCTCAAAACATATTAATACTGCTGGACTTATATACAGACAGTTATTAATAAAAATTATATAATAATAGTCTATTTTACGACTATTAAAAATATCTTTGTATACCTCACTTCGTATTTGCTCAGATCTGTTAATATTTCTATCTCAGTTATTTTTCTGACTTGTTAGCTCTACTGTTTTCTTATTTCTTATTATGGTGGGAAGCTCTTTTATTAATGTAATTATCACTATTTATTAAGTATAAAGTTTTTTTGTGTTAATTCTCTATTCTTCCTTTGTTGTTATCACAATCTGCTTCTGGTCATTGGTAGCATATATTTTATGATATTTTTGTTTGTATCTTTGTTCCCATTTGTTCCACTAGTTCCATGTTCTAGCACTTTCTTCTACTTGTCTTTATTATTCTCGACATTTATTTTATGATCATATTCATTTTATTGGTTTATTTGTATTTATATTTATTTTATTTTTTTTCAAAAAAAAAATTATTTCGCTCTTGATTCTTATCCAAATGAATTCTTTAATTATCATATATTTATGTGGTCATTGTTTCTCTTTGTAATGCGTAAAGTTTTTATTATTTTTATTTCAACACAAGTTTATTCATTTAATTGTATCAGTGGTTCTTACTTCCTTTTCTTTCTCTTAAAAATTCTTTCGTAAGTTGTTTGTCGTAAGGTGATCTTACTTAGTTTTAGAATTTATGTAATTATCTAAATTCCAAACTCTTTTTCTTTTATTTACCATAAATAGTTTTCATAAATATTTTGGTTGTAAGATGTGCTTACGATATTTTTAAATTTTGTTAATATATGCAATTCAAATTCTCTTTCCTTTATTTTCCTTAAATAGTTTTCATAAATAGTTGTTTGTATGATGTGCTTACTATATTTTTAAATTTTGTTAATCTTTCAAAATTCTTTTTCTTGATTTCCCTAATATGTTTCATAAATAGTTTTTTTGTAAGGTGATCTTACTTATATTTGAATTTTGTTGATTATATGTCAATTCAAATTCTCGTTCCTTTATTTTTCTTAAATAGTTTTCATAAATAATTGTTTGTAAGGTGTGCTTACGATATTTTTAAATTTTGTTAATCTTTCATTTCAAAATTCTTTTTATTTAAATTTCTACTCCTCATAATATTTTTTCATGGAAGCCTGGTTATATACACCTTTGATTCTCTCAGAACCCATCTCCTTTATTTCATACGTATTATTGTTTTTTATTATGGATACTATATATGGTCCAGTGTATAGTAGCAACAACTTCTTTGTTATTCCTTCCAGTTTGCTGGGTAATTCACGATTTTTCAATAATAATTTTCCTCCACTTTTATAGGTTATTATTTTACCACTATTCTTTTGATACTTGTTTCGCCGTTTCTCCTGGTCTTCGGCCACCTTGTTGTAGAATTTTATCTTGTCGAACGTATAAACATTATTTCTAGGGAACTCTAGTATTTCTTCGATCTCTCGTGGGGGTGGTTTCTCATACATGGCGGAGTATGGGGTAACTCCTATGGCTGGGTGGTATGCCAAGTTGAGGAATTCTTCTGTGGCTTCTAGATAGTCTTGCCACCTTCTCTGTTGATGGTGACAATAAGTTCTTAATATCCTCCCCACTTCTCGTAACACCCTCTCTGCCGGATTACTGCTCGGGTGGTAGACCGATGTTTTGTATGTACGAACACCCATAGATAGTAGGGTATCCCGCCATTTTTTCCCCTTAAACTGGGTTCCATGATCCGTGATGATCGAAACTGGTTTCCCGATGTTTGGGAAATACTGGTCTGTTAATATTCCCAGAATTTTCCTAGTAGTTGCCCGATTAGCTGGGGATAGCTTAACGAACTTAGTGAAATGGTCCATTACATTATCAGGTACCTATATCGGTGACGACCGCCACTACGAGGAAATGGTCCGCAGATGTCCAAGAATACCTTCTCCAATTTTGTCTGGGATGTTATAGGGATTATGTGTCTGGGATAATCATAATGCCTTCCTTCTTCTCATTATCTGATTTAACTAGTTGGCAGATACGGCAACATCTGATATACATCCGGACCTTCCGGTTTATGCTTTTTATGTGGCAGCTCTCCTCCAGAGCCTTAATCACCTTTAAGGCGCCCATATGCCCATATCGTATATGATAATTAATTATTATCTCCTTTTCAACATGGGTTGGAATAATCACCTTCCATGTCTCCTGCCTTAGTGATGGTTTAATGAACAATATCTCGTTATTTATCTGATAATATTGAGCGATAGTTTCGTCCCCTTCTTCCAATCGAGTTTTTATATTTCTCTATTTCGGGTCTGCTTGTTGTTGGGTGCTCAGGTTTGTTAATAATGTGGCTAGATCGGCTCTGGTGCTAATAATGTGATAGATTTTGAGTACGCTTTCTTTCTCTCCCTCGTACGCTTTTCCACATCAACACGTGATAACACATCTGCAACGACATTCTTTTTTCCTGGAATGTACTCCCACTTTAGATTGTATTCTTGAAGGGCAAGTATCCACCTGGTCAGCCTTCCGTGACTCAATTTGCACCTCCTCAGGAACGATATGGATTTATGGTCTGTCCGGACGGTAACTGGGTAACCTAAGATGTAGGTGCGGAATTTGCCACACGCGAATACTACACTCAACAGTTCCTTCTCAAAGACGTTGTAGTTCTTTTCGCACTGGTTTAAAGATCTACTCGCGAAGCTAATCACTAGATGTTCGCCCTCTTCATCTTCTTGATATAGCGTCGTTCCGAGGCTAATGTCGCTGGCATCGCAATTTAGGAAAAAAGGTTTTTTAAAATCTGGGTGGCAAAGTCTTATGGGTTCCAAAAATTTGTCCTTAATGAGTTGTAAGGTCTCGTTCTGCTCTTGACCCCAGATCCATTTATTTTTAGATGACAGTTGTGGTTGAAACCTTGCGGTCAATTCAGAATATTGTTTCTGGAACTTGCGGTAATAATTACAGAGTCCCAGGAATGACTGTAATTGCCTTCTATTCTTTGGTGCAGGAAATTTCTGGATCGCTTCTACCTTTTCTGCCGACGGTGAGATTCCTTGGTCATTCAAGTTAAAACCCAAGAACTGAACTTCCTTTGCAATGAATAGGAATTTTTCCAGTTTAAGCGTGATGTTATTCGCAGCCAACGTCTCCAGTACGTGTTCCACACGGTAGCAGTGTTCCTCCCATGTTTCTGAGGTAATAAGCAAATCATCTACATACACGGTGGTAAATTGTAGTGCTTCTTGGCCAAGTATCTGGTCCATGCAGGCCACAAAGATGGCGACCGAATTCACGAATCCGAAGGGCAGTCTCTTAAATTGGTAATTACGCCCCTCGAATATGAATGCCAGATACTGGCGACTACTCAATCTCTAATTGAGTTTTACAATATTCCAAGACCAAAATCTTAGTTATAAGGGATTATGAAGATTTGTTTATTCCATTACACAATAACGTTAGTGGGTGCACTTCTACTTACAACACTAAACACTTTGTTTATAACTATTTTACATTAATATCAGTTATTGGGTGTTATACTTTCTTTAGTGACATTTAATCTCTTTCGGAGTTTGTTATATTCTTTTTAATAGGTTTCCCTTGGGTATATCTTGTAGTCCTCTCATCCTATAATTTGTTTCTTCAAAATTCTTCTTTCTTGGTTTCTCCAAGGTAATATTGTTTTCTCATGTCCGTTTGTTTGTTCGGGGTATCTTCCTTACCTACTCCTATCCTACCTGGGTATTATCCTTATTTTATTTTAGTTTTTTGGGGTTTATTTTTTCTTTATACATTTTTGTTGCATTTAGGTTCTTTATTTTTACTTTTTCCATTTATGGTTGTATTTTATTTTGATATTTATTTGTTTTCATTTGAATTCTTCTTGATATTTAATGTAATTGATATTTAATTATGATCATATTGTAATCTTTATTATGTGGATTATCTGTCATACTACAATATATATATATCATCAACATTAGGAGCGTTTAAATCTTGAGCATCTTCAAATCATTTATCTTCAGAGCAAATTCTGTTTAGTTCTCTGCATCCTGAAAGAATATTAATTCTTTATAACAGTTATAAGAGAATTGTTTTGTCCTCTGATAATCAATATAATTTTAGTATAATATTTAAATGCTGTGCTTGTTAACAGTCGGATTTCAAAACAACAGAGTAAAAGGCTACCGTTTCTTTCAGAAAATGCAATGTTTCAAACTGCATTTAAAAATCGAGAAAAATAATTATTATTTATACTGTTACTTAAAGTTTTCAAAATAGTCAACATTTTAAATTACCACGGTGTTTGCAAATTTGCTCCGTGATTTATGAATTATGGTGGGGAGGAGACTGTTTGGAAGTAAAGTGTCGTAAATGTATACCAGGATGTAAGTTTTGGAACTCTGAACGCTGGTTACTGGAAGTAAAGTAGCAGAACTATAGCAGGTTCTCATATTATAAAAAATGTACTTTTTAGGTATATTGGCGTAACGTTAAGTGGTGAACATATCAGTAGCAGCAGAATAAAGCAAGAAAAAGTAACGATACAGTTGCTTTGCAGAGGGATGTGACTTCTACAAAGCGTAGTCACCTATGGGAAATAAATCGATGAGACTACCAGTAAAAATAGACTGCTCTGCGGAGAAGGTATTGTTGAGTCCTCAGGAGGCAATTCGGGTAGACAAAGCAGTTAAAACATCATTACTATGAAGCGACTCACCTGACGATCGTTGGCCGGAAACGAGCTACAGACATAGGAGGTGTAACCTCTGGCATCATCCTTCAATGTGGCTCAGTTATCTGTCCTTACTTTCGTATTCAGCCTTACACGGATAACATTACATCACATTTACGTTCAGGCGATGTTGGACTGTGTCGGTCGGTCTCAGGACAATACTTGTCAAGAACGCTTGAATTTTAAAGAAAAAATACATAATTTCCTTATAAAATTTACTTGTAAATTATATAAATTTAGCATATTCACCGACTCTAAAGGTTCGAGAAGGTCTGTGAAGAAGGATACACCCGATCAAACTGTGTTAAAAGTTTGCACAGCGTCACTAGAATGTCGAAATGTAAATAACGAACGGATTATAATAAACGGTTGCAGTTTGTCCGCAGTGGTTTACATGGACTACATTTCAAGGTAACGGAGAACACTGATAAATATAAAAGCGTTGAGGGTTGAACAAAACAAACGTTTGAATTGGTTTTATTCACGGATAACATTCTGATTATTGAATGCAACAGACAGCGTATAGCCTGAATGTGCCAGTACAACTTACGTATATCTGCGGCAGAAATAAGGTTAATGACTTTTCACGGGAAACATACCAAAAGGACTACAGAAATAATTAATAATCAATCATTTAAGCGAAGATTCCGCTTACATTGTACATTACTTAGATACCTGGTAATTAGATAAACATTAAGTGGTATACTATAATAATAATAAATAATAATACTGTAAAATAATATATTATATATATATTAATGTAACATGTTAATACAACAAAATATTAATTGTGTGTGTGATATAATATTAATATAAAATATTAACGCTGGTAAATATACAAATAAATTTTAATAAGCGATGTTAAAGAACATGGCGATATTCCTGCCATGAAAACAAAGAAACATCCACTACTTTAATTTACATGAACAATCATAACGTAATAAACACAGAAACACTTGTAAATTGACTAATTTTATGTAAATTGATGTCTAACCGTGATAGTGTGCGTTTTAAAGTAAGCGTTACTAACGGTTGTTTAAGTACTTATAAACTGCCGGACTTGGACAGAAATCCCCCCCCCCAACGTTCCCTTCTCATTAATAGCTGTAGCCGCTGCCCGTATGGAGTACAAAATTACATTACGTCATCCTACTGGTACATGACAACCGTCACGTAGGCATGACGTCAGAATATTATGCGATAACATATAGTTAAAACTTGTTTCTGACAAAACTAATTAAATCAATTCAATGAGTTTTTTAATTAGAAAGTTGTGTTAGTGGTTATAATCACAAACAGAATTAACACTGTTGCACACCACTATAGAAAATTATTCCGACTAGCGCTTTTAAGCTTCGCAGCTCATCATCAGATCGGAAACAATGTTTCCAATCTGACGATGAGCTGCGAAGGTTGAAAGCGCTAATCGGAATAATTTTCTATAGTGGTGTGCAACAGTGTTAATTCTGTTTGCAATTCAATGAGGTCTTGTCTAGTGGGCACACATCAAAGGTTATCTGTGTACGGGCAGACCTCGCACAAATCTTATTGTCAGTCAATTTCTCGTTGCTGTAGTAACCTCTAGTCCAGTGTCATGCGAATATGCGAATATGACGTCTTTCAGATGTCAAGGACAGAGCTGTATCCTTACAGGATAAGTATAAGTAACATAGTGTGTCTGTGTGTATGAGCGCGATCGTGGATTTAAAACTATTTTTTTTCACGTTAATTTGCTCAGTTTCTACGGCCGGTAGCAGGCCACACCCTTAACATTCAGTACTCGGGACGCAGCGTACGAGCTTGCCCTTCGTCCCGCAGAAGCCTCGGTCATGTTTGAAAAAAATCATTGCAAAAATAAAAATGGAGGCAGATAGGAAAGCAGGCAGTGTATAGATAGGTAAGAAGAGAGAGAGAGAGAGAGAGAAAGAGAGAGAGAAGACACTACAATGAGGTTGACTTTCTGAAACTTTTCCATACGTTCTATGAACTGGGACGAAAAAATTGATTCGCATAATATTGTATAGGCCGATATACAGGACTGGAATTTCATATTAAAACATGTTTTAAATTTGACTACACGAAACAAGTAAATTTTTTCACAGTTTTGTCCGTAAAAAAAAAATGTTTTAACATTTCGATGCGGTTGCGATGCACGCGAGGCCCGGAAGATTATCATTAAGTAAATAATTTCGGGCGGCAAAAACTCCGAGGATTCATAAACAACTTGTACAAGCGGAAGTTCACAAGACGTTTAATAAAACTTGACAAGTGGGTATCAGATCTGCTGCAGCTGGATCTGTGTTCACAAACAGGTGAAGCTGTATTTCCACATCAAAACATCTTGCATCTATAATAAACAAACAAGAATATTCCTCACATATTTATGTCTGTAATACCGATTATTGACGGGAGAGCGCGCACGCGTGAACCGTGTGTCATTTGCATAGTTAATTATCGAACACTTACTTTTGTATGCGTGCAAAAACCAGCTTTTGCGGCTAAATGCTGCCAGGTAAAACAATTCAGCGTGAATAGTAAATGTAGAACTCCCTTTTTGTAAATAAGAACGATATAGATGACATAGCTGATAACTGCGGTTCTAGAGTTTATAATTGTGGGAGGAGAGTTAGGAAAGGGGTAACGGTCAAGGTAGTAAATGGGAAAAATAAAAATTCCACATAAAAACGGTAATCTCTAATTACCCAATCAATAACAGAGGTAACAATTTATATAGGATACATACTTTAAAATTTAATGAGAAGACAGTTAGCGGTCCTAGGGGCGTAGCCCCCCCCCCCCCGGCCCGAATTGAAACTGCCTTAAGTAACTTCGTTGCTGACACTGAATCTATCGTTTGAGAGACACCTGTTAACGCTCAAAAACTCTTATTTATAGGCTAATTACAAATTTTAAAATATCACAACGCTAATCAGTAGGTCTACTGCTGTAATCATCATAAAACCACGTTTTCAATTCATGTTATTTTTATCACGAAAAATGTATCAGTTATTGTCATATTCACTGCACAAAGTATTCCTTTCATTTTTCTACTCTTTATTTGAAGTATAAATTTTTCATTGTCTTTTCCATATAAAAATTAGCAAGATCCGACTGATTTACAGTCGGCTGGACAAGATCTGCAAACGTCTAGCAGTGGTGAAGAGACAGCATCCTTTGCTTTCATTACTTGTCGTCTTTGTCCATTTCTTCGTATCGATGTTCCACTGGTGGGTCTGTAAATTTTTCCTCCATTGTCGTAATGATTCCTTTTCATATACAGCAGCTTTCGTTCGATTTCTGTCCAGCTTGTCGGAAGCAATTTGTAATCGTCGAAGAAGAAACTTCGTTGCAAGTACAGTGCATAAATTTTGACTTCCTCAATACGTGGCACAAGACGCTTTCTGTAATTAGACCCACAAGTTGTATTTGGAGGCATTATACAGGTTACAATGCCGTCGAGCCGGTCAGTTGTCTATCGATAGTATAGTTAACCTCGACGATGTTGTCTATCGATAGTAGAGTTAACCTCGACGATGTTGTCTATCGATAGTAGAGTTAACCTATTATCGATAGTCAATGGTATGACGATCATTGTCATAGTAAACGATATTTTCTTATGAACTACAACAACTGTGTAATACAAGACATTCTTTTACACTACGAAGTATAACTGGCCAAACATGTCGTAGGATTGTCGTCACTACTTCCGGTACTAGAAACTATTTCTACTGTATTCTTCATCTGGACGTAGATACTATGTCTCTATATTGAAGCGTTACTACATAAAACCAATTCACTTCTCCCTTATGGTATTTCTTGCCGAATAAATTGTCTTTAGGATATCCTTTTCGTCACACAATCTTTTATAACAATCGATACGCGTGTAATCGACTAAGATTGATGTAAACGGTGTTCTTTCTAGGTCAATTAGTAGTGCCACAGCACGGGTGCATATGTACGGCGCAACTGTAATTGCTTTCTTATTACACATGTTTGCATAATTAATTGTTTTATGATAACAGTAATACCAAAAATAATAATAATGTTAATAATAATAATAATAGTTTTTAGAATGTTATTTTACCGTTTTTAAGTCCAATTATAAATGTTTTTCAGAATTTTAATTCAATTCACGGAAAAAATAAAGGCAGAATCGTTTATGTGAAAAACTCGTTTGCTGGTGGCTGACTAGTGTTGTTCATATGCTAGTGAATAATAACAATAATAATAGTTATTATTATCATTACTACCACAATTATTTACCGGGAATTAATTTATTTCGACCAGAATGTTATTTTAATTACTGAAAGTATAAATAGAAGAGTCGGTTTAATGAATAAAAACAGGAGAATTGACGATTTGAAAGTAAGAAAAGCAGTTTTAATTCAAACCAGAAGTGTATTTGAGTGATTTAATAAAAATGTCCAGAGTAAGCAATTGTTTATGGTTGGTGGATCGTTTGCGGTCGACACAACCTCCTTGATAAACACCGTCTTTTTGTACAGTTCGGATAGAATGCGTCTCGATCTTAACAAATATATTTCACCTGCCGCAGAAACGGCACGAAATATGTAAGGAAATTACCAGTGTGTTACCATAAATAGTGTCAAACAAGCGGCTTAATAACTAATAGGCATTATATTTAAAAAACAAGTTTTAATGTGTGTTTCTTAATTAATGTGTAGTGCAGAACAGGGGCATAGGAAACAAGACTGTACTGAGGTCCCTGATAGTTCATTAAAGTGAGGTCCTATGCAGAATTTATAGAGCAAAACACGGAAGTAGGAAGCAAGGCTGCACTGAGGGACTTGATAGTTCATGGCAAATTCCAGAAATTTCATCATTGAAATTTTAATAATTCCTGCACAATAATGTCTTCTTTTAAGTTTATTATTTTAACAATAGCACGTTGTTGTTAATGGGATTGTCAATTTTGTAAATTTTATCAGATTATTAAAAAGTGATAATTTTTTATTTTATATTACTTCCTTAAAGGCTGTATACTACCCTGTTCCCCTCTTTATAGATCATATAGATGTCCAAACATTGAAAATATTTAAGACACAGTAAGTCCTAACAATACAACAAGAGACTATATGTTAGAAATATTTAATATTCAGTTGGTATATGTAATCCTAAACACTGAGAAATAGTAAGGTAGTTGAGATAATACATTTAAAATTGTTTCGACTTGTTGGAGGAAAAGTTAACAGATACATCACTGATGTCTAATTATTTTGATAAATCGTAAAAGGCATAATCTCTTCAGACGGGTTTGTTTCATAAAATTTCTAAATAGTTTACATAAATTTAAATTTTTAAAAAGACTTCCAACCGGAGGAAACTGAGTCTTATAGCAAAATATAGTACTGATGACAAGAAACAAGAAAGGGAGACAAAATAAATTAAAAGTAGCATAACCTCGGCTTCCTTTAAGAAATTATTAAAAGAAGAACAGAAAGGTGCTAGATAGCAGGTCCTGGAAGGAGATCAGTGTATGTCCAAGCCCTCGTCAATGCTTTAATAGCAAAGAGTACGCAAGAACTGCAGCATTCAGTAACAGGGACAGAGGAAGGAAGATCAACTTGTGAAAAGCCCATGAATATTAACTGGGAAGGAAAGCGGTTGGAGCAGCTCAAGAGGAAGAGTAATGACCTCCGATATAAGGCTGATGAAGAAGCATGCCAACCTGTACAGAACGCAAACCAAATATTTCCCAGTATTACTGAGTGTAAGGAGAAAATCATAGAAGTCAAGGCACGCGACTATGGAACAGTTTGCCTGTTGAAGTTAGTATAACAAATTACACGCTAGTGACATGGGACACGCATAGAGGAACTAGGGGAGACCGAGGTAAGAATATGCCCATCGGTTTCAGGAGGGGATATTCGAGAGGATAGCAATCGAAGGAGGACGAAAGGCAACAACAATCACCATGGAAGGAGGACGAGGATGAGGAAGACAGACATTGGGATGGGCTGGATACTAGAAGCGGAAAGACCTTATTAGAAAAGAAACGTCCTCTCGCCAAAGGCAGAATGGAGTTTAGAAAGTGGCTGAAAGGCCCCGGCGCATTTCGGCAAGAAGCAGAAGAAGAAGAAGGAAAATTTACACAATTAAGAAAATGAAGTCTAGGTGAGTGAGAAATTCCAGGTACTTTGGTGAACCAGGCTGACACAGACACACACTTACAGTTCCTTTTCTAGATTTTTAAGTAACTTAATACAAAGTGGGCTATACGTCGCTTGACGAAAATGAATTTGTTGATGATTATAATGGTCACACAATTCTGAAACGTTGTGCCCACATTCGGAAAAAAATTTATTATCACCATCATCAGTAACTATACGCGAGCAATACAGAAAGAATTGGTATATGGATTAGTATATCTTAGTAATGTAAGCATAATAATAAATATGTACTAGTTTAAGACTTCATTCATCACCCATCGAGAAACTTACAAACCCATCCAAGAAAATGACAAACGAAAGTAACACTGCTGTTTAAATTTGTAAAACAGAACACGGAAAAGCAGGTTAAGCGTTATCATGTTACTTCCAGTTTTGGATGAATGTCATTCTTTCAATGATATGCAATTTTACGGCATTTGTACGGTATTTATTGTAACAACTGTTACAAATGGAGACAATGGAAGTTTAACAGAATATAGATATAGCAATTATTAATAAGGTTTTCGACACTTGCCTTAAAAAATAAAAAAAATTAAAATGTTGAATGAAAAATGTAATACTTTTAATGACTGTTGAAGAAAGATATTGGTAATCCTCTTATGCTTCAGTAATATACACCTTATGAATGTGTTCATTCGTTTTAACAAAGGATCAGTAAATACAGAAAACTCGATTTTTTGCAAAAACGCAGTTGTAAGTAAAGCTCGCCTTTTCTGAACTAAACTGCGACTTAGATTGTGTGTTTCCTCTTTTTGTTAAGTCACTCTCTTTTTTATAAGCTTGTAATTGTTTTAAGTTTTATCAAAATGGATTGGTAAGCGGAAAACGTTTTTAAAACATTGAAACCAAACGTACATGAAAGTCTACATATATATTTTTAATCAGAATAAAATTCAAATGTCTTTGAGCTAATTCAATATGCTGACTTATTTTTAGGAAGCAATGCTCTCCCCTTACAGTGAACAAACTCTTTTGTACAATCTACACCATTTTAAATCCGGTGTGGGACAGTATTGCTTCAACTGGCTTCTTCTTCAAACGTAACCAGCACAAGCGCTTTCATTTTGCCATGTACATTTCGCGTGCGCTGCAAAAGGCACATTCTAAAATAGGTTTGAATTAAATTTAACGAAAGTAATCGCCGTGAAAACCAAAAACTGTTTCTTAGACACCGGCTTGAAAATTAACTCTTCGTTTCCTGCCCTTTACGCACCTGTCCAAACCTGCTCAGTCAACGTAGGCAATCTTATAACTCATAATTATTATTATTATATTTTTTTTTGTATTTCCATCAATGTAGTTACGTTGTTGCAACGTGTCTACACACCATCTACGCTCATCGGCATCAGAATGACGACTCCAGTGAATGTGCTAAGTTGCGGTTGATGATGAATACCGGATAATCCGATTGGTGCAGAGAGGCAGTGTCGGATAATAAGAACACGCTTCCGACTGTCGTCAGTTTTGCTGAGGCACTGTTTCCTGACATATTCTTCTGGCATCAATGGTTTTGTTTTCCATTCGTGTTCTATTCGTCGAGACCTAAAGAGTAGACGTATAGGCCTACGTTGTTTTGTTTCGTGCCATACGAAGAAAAAACATTTATTACGTCTTGTGAATAGAGAAATGGTAAACTGAGCAAGGAAAAATCACTTTATAACTTAATAACAAATTAGTTATGTCAGAGTGGAATCTTTAGTAAAATAACGATCAAACTGAAGGTGAAAAGCGTGTTTGTTATGATGAAATGTATGAACATGAAATGTGTTCCTGTACAACACTATTGGGAGTATTCCTCAGTTGTTATCTTGCCAAATGACCATTCTCAACTCTCGGTAAATGTTAAGCGCATATTGTGTATATAGGCTACGTTTGGAACAAACGCCTAACGTAATTAGAATATAAAAGTCTACAGTGTACTGCACTCGGTTATAGCTGCTTGTGAATCTTGCTGTTTGTGGCACGGTGTTTTATTAAAGTAGAGCTACCTTACATCCGAGTGAGGGCGGGAATTTTGTCCAAGTCTGGGATTTTGTCAGTCCTTAAAAAAAACGGTTGGAACTGCCGATTTTGAGAAGCATATTTGCTGAATTCGTCATCAATTACACACAGTTAATCAGTTGACTAGTGTATTTTGAGTTTAAATAAAAATAGCCTCAGTTTCTTCATTTTTGAGTTACGAAACGGTAAAGCGCGAGTGCGTGTTTTTGGATCCATACCAAAGATAAAAAAAAAAATTAATTCAAAAAAAAGAAAATTGGTTGGGGAACTGAAAATTGAGAAACATCTTATTTAAAGTGGGTACACAAAAAACTATTGATGATCGCTTATAAGAACGAAAATCAGTTATGATTAATAACCGATTAATGTTTATGTTTTACTTATAATTGTTACCTATTTAACTAATGTATCATTTTACATGATGTCATTTTATAACAAATAACAGTAGCGTATTCGACATGTTTTTTATTTAGTGAACGTTAAGTGTTTGTTAAAAGCTGAGAATTGAATTTTTAACTAAAAACTCATTTTGAAAACAATTTTTTTAACAACACAGTAATTTTATTACGCTTGGCATCTCATGAATTTGATTTGTTTGTATGTGTTCGGTATTGCTTAGTTTTTGAATCCGATAGCCCTAACTCTTCACTTTAACTTATGATAATAAAAGTCGATACGAGCCAAATTGAGCTTATCGATTACATAAGATTGGTTTCAGATCCTCATATCCACGATAGTTGACAGAGGCTGTCTTACGTAGGGCCACGTTCCAGTTCCCCCCCCCCACGGGATGTTGTCCCGTAGGCTGACATGACATGGAAACAAAACGTACACATCATGTCTTGTTATCATGTCCTTCACAATAAAACTACCGACCGTGTAGTCAGAAAAATAAAAGTATTTTCAAAGCGACATTTTATTTGAAAAAATACTATTTTGACTTTATTAAATATACTAACATTTTAGTAATAAACAATATGCAGTTCTGTAATTGTGTTGGTCATTTATTAAAAATTGTATCGCTTAATTAAACAGGAAACATTTATAAAGAAAGAATTAAACATTCATCAGAAAAGATAAGGGAAAACATAAAGTACACAGTTTCTGTTATACAAACAAAATCAACTGATATTAATTTAATTTAAAATCAAAATCACAACGCAATAAACATTAACTGTGTTAGCGTTTTATAAAATTCCAGACTCCCTTCTCACGTGAAACAGAGAATATGGACATATGGCAACTCTATCTGAGCCCCATCATAAGTATTTATGAAAACCGAAAAACCGAAACATTTTTGCGTCCCGAACGACTTACTTGAGCAGCATACACCAGTGGCGTATACACCAGCATAAAATTTGGCTTTGGGGGGCCGGGTTCGGGTCGGCTTCATACAAAAGAAAAAACAAGTTAGGACTGATCAACATTACTATCTTTACAGTGACTGAAAAACTCGTGATAGCATCCTGAAATCAGTCCCATTAAAGTAATATGTAACAACACGATAAAAATACGCGTTATTGAAACATTGTTGAAAGATACTTTTTGACTGAATCGATTTTCCTATATTTCATATTTCAAACGTATACCCTAATGCCGTGTGATAAACCTGTTTGTATAGGCCTATTTAAATAGAGCTACTACTATATTAGCGAACATAGCTCAAAAAAATAATATAAAAAAGCGATTAACAAAATCCGTCAACTTTTTCGACCCTCTGGTGGGAGGTTCCGGTGCCGTTCGTTCCCTCCTAAATAGGCCTACGTCCCTGGCCTACACTGCCGTTCCTAGACTACACCAGTGGTAAAAGTTACAAAAATAAAAAAGTACCACGCTTCTGTGTCTTCCGCCACACATTACAATGATAGGCTAATAACTTGATCGTATAAAATAAAATTTATTTGCTATAATTAATAAAAACATTACCTCTACGTTTGTTTTGAATGACGAATTATTAGCGACACTGGCAGGACACAACACCTCAGAAACAAACGTTCTAATTGTAGGCCTATCATTAATAACATTCTAATAAATTGACATTAGTATAATATTCACAAAAATGATATTATAATAGCATCTTATAAATTATAAAAATTGAAATATAGCCTGTTGCCTATTTACTGGAATGAATCTAATTTTTAACCATCCAGAAATGAAGCTTTTTAATCATCCATTTTCTAAGCTGTTTGCAGAGTTATTTCTACGTATAGTTAAGCGTAGCGGAATAATATCAGAGTTACAATAATTGTATAAGTATTACGTTTAACACACCGGATGAAATGTCTCGCTCTCAGATAGTGACCATTCTAATCTACTTCCACTTTTCCTACCCATGTGTTATATTTTCTTTAAATACGACGAACTTAAAAACAATTAGCCATATATATGTATTTTAATATAAATGTGTAACTTTAAAAGAGTCTTTAGAGCAATGCAAAATGACTGACTTTTTTTAGGAGGGTTATGAAATTAAAAAAAAAACATATTGAATAAGTCGGACACTGAATTCCCGTCAGTTTATGACAAAATATTAATTTTTCATAAAGTAAAAACTTATACCTACAGAAATGCTTTGTTTTTTAGTCCACATAATAGGCTAAATCTTCACGACTCTGTAGGTCTACTTTAGAAAGCAGAATTAACATTCAGAATTGCAAAGTAGTGGTGCACTCATAATCTTTATTCAGATATTCTGAAACCGAAACATCGTTTCTTCGGTTTATTAATTATTTACGTTTGTTACAAAGTCTTGGCAAAAGTATAGTTCGGATGTGCTCGAATCCGCCAGCTTGCTTTTAAGTAGACTTACCCGCTTAGTTCTTTGTCTCTCACTGGAAAATTTTTAATAAGTTCAATCTTCTATTGCAGTGTATTCATTGTTCATAGCGTAAAGATACCATACATATGATTTATAATAAAGTTTTAAATTATTCACATTCTTAATTTTATTATTAATCGTATGTAGGCTATGTTGTCTTTAAGCTATGGACAATGAATTGAGATTATATATACAACAAAAGATTGAGATTATAGGTACAATTAGTAAGCAATAAGTAGGATGTGTGTTCATTATAATACATCACATTATCATTAGTTTTAATAAGTTGTATACTATTAGAAAAGAATTCAAACTGGAAAACAGTTTTGAACGGTAAAAGACAAATGAGATATGACTAAAACGTTAATAAAATTATGGTTTGCTACACGATACTTTGACACGTATGTTAAGTTCATTATTTGTCCAGATACTATACAGAGAAATCGTTGACGAGGCCCCTGTTCAATTTCTCCTAAGAAACGTGAATATAACATCAACATTTTTTAGAATACGTTTTTAAATACGTACAAACTTTTGTTACCGCGAGTGTCATACGCAGATTTAATTATTCTTTAGCTGACTGTGAATTTAGTGAGCAGATAAGAGAACAATCAAATTCATTATCTCACACAGCACTATTTCCAGCCTGTAATTGCACGAAAATCACGTATTATTGGTATTATTGGCTACTAAACTAGAGGTTTCAGGTTAATTCCTGCGTTTTTCAGATTGGGAGCGGCCTCACTCTACCCTGTCTTCAAAAATGAGCTGTTATTAGGTCTGTTATTTATATTATTAATGTCAAAAGTTTCAGCATTTCTAGTCCTACTGCAGAAACGTTTGTTTTTTTCTAATAACACCACCAAAATTTGGTTGTCAAAGGAAAAAGTGTTTTATTAAAACTTCTGAACACGTAAGTCAACAAGTAAAGGAAATTATATCAGCTACTAGTTCCTTTGTAAAATTAATTGCAGCTGCATTCATCCAGCAAAACGGATAAATATATACAGGTAAATATTAATTTTATCAGATTTACACGATAATACCACTATCAAGCTATACAGAATTGTTTCGACAAATTAGTAACTAACGACGCATAGGCTAAATACACTATTTTTGGTAGAATATTTTTAGTAGCCTATATGATGAAAAAACCCAGACGTTTAGGAAATCGTCATGGAATATTTGAAAGCAAACGAAGAGTCTTGTAATACTTCGTTCGTGAACATTTTTAACCCAACTGTTGCTACCAGAATGTGTTGTAGGAGTGTTTAAAATTTAGACATTCTTCATATTTTACAGAACACGCGCGATTGAGCATTTCCGCAAACAGTATTTTCCGACTTTTAGCACTTTAAAAACACAAATTGCAAAATTAATTTCAGATTTTTCAGTCGGCCGCATTTGCGAAAGATTTTTGCTTACTAAATTGTTTTCTATAAACTGTGACAGAAGAAAATAAACACAAAACAAGAATTGAACAGAAAGTGTTAAAAACAGCAGTAAATGTAACAAAACATACTGGATGTACAATGTTCATGGCGTAACGCTATCACCACAAAGTATTATGTCTGAGAAAAAATTTAATTTAATTTAAAATAATGGCTATTTTCTTTGGGAGTGAATGTTTAAAGATTACTGAAATCAGTTGAATACACTGAATCAGAATAAGCGGAAAGTTAATAAATCACTGGTTTGTAGTAAGAAAAAAAATAAAAAGTATTTTGAACATATTGAGCGAAGCCCTACCACTACACAAACTTGGTCCGTGACCGCACGTGTCTGACGTATTATGTTATGGTACCAACATATATGAAACCAACAGTATCATCAAACAGCCAGCTTTTCGATTACTACAAAAAAAAGTTTAAAATGTTTAAAATCTTACATCATTTTTAATTATGATAATATTTCGGGTTAATTTAAGAACGGCGTCCGTTTGGGTTTCAGCCGTGAATATCGTGGAGCCAAATAGCTTATGCAAAATACACGAATATAGTAATAGGCCCTTAAAGTACATTCAAGTTATAATATACTTTATTATTTTATATGTCACATTAAATTGAAGCAAATTTAATCTTAGTTTCCAGGTTAAGAAAAATCAGTGCAAGAGGTTTTTAAAGATTAGGCGGACAGTGCAGTTCTGTGCTCATTATATTGTTCGCAACGCATAATTAGTCTGGAATTTTGCGAAATAAGATCATTTAGCGGTTACATTGTTATCCTTTGGTATAACACCTAAGTGTATGTACTCACACAGTGACATACACACATACACACGAGCGCGCATCTTATACAGAAATATCCCAATCAGTTCAAATTTTGTTTTACTTAAATTGAGTTGGTCACGGTGTTAATCGCACAAACCTGTTGGTCTCGGACAGTTTGGTCGGAATTCTGCTTGTTGTGAAAAAAATAATTGCTTATGCGTGTGTGTTAAATGAAAGCAGTGTCGGTAGGGCTGTATGTTCCAAATAAAGTCGTCCTAATCTGAAAGGTTTACACGGACCAGTGGCAAACCTAGGCCACTGGAGACCCGGACCGGTCCGCCCCCCCAAGCCCCCCATTTAGTCCGCTACTGACACGGACCATTATCATCGTCAAACTTTTAATTACGACTACATGTAGTCGTCTTCGGGTCTAACAAAAGTCCACACACGCCCTTCGCTTCTCGGTTCTGCAATAAGTAGGTTTTATACATTTTGATAGTTTGTCCTACTTTTATTTTACAGTTTGGTTTTACTTTATACAATTATTTACATTTCAACGATTTTCGCTTGTTTGCTGGAAATAATCGAATGTATTTTCATCATAATCACAATGAGTTATTTTGTTCCACCTGAAGACGACCACAGGTTATCAGTGCTCGAAACGTTGTCAGATTAAATTTTAACCATGGCAATAGCGCGTGGAAGGTCTCCGGATAACGGTTGCGTAGCATCGTAACTTGTTGTTAAAACTCGTACTAAATCTACTGAACTTTTAAGAAAGGGCATTACGTCGCCCAAGACAGTTACACACAGTAACAAATTGGAGCAAAAGAAGTTTAGTATCGTGAATCACGATAAATACAGGAATCTCAGGAGATTTAAGTCCACCTCTGGTATGTAAGCTCCCTGAACTGCAGGAGCTCACCATTTTTAACGAAATACATTTACTGTTAGGTAAGTTTCAATATTAGATTATTTTTCAATTATCAGGAAAATTGCAAAAATACTTAGTACTCTTCTATGTTTTAAAATAGAATAACATTTATAAAGCAGATAGTCATACAGTAAACAATAAAAATTTCCAACTACTGCATTGATTAAACCTATTTAGTTAACCGTAAATGACAAATGATTTAGTCCTACCTTTTAAACTCATGTAGGCTATATTTTCACAGACATTGATAGAGGTACGTCTAAAACTTTTCATAAACATACATTGGCCTAACTGATAACAATATGCAGTTTTTGTTTTGTAAACATAGCTTAGAAACTACTGAACTTTTGAAAGCGGTCCAAAATTTTCAAGGGGTGTTGAGAGCTACTGATTCTGTCAGATCGTTAGGCTAAATAAGTTATAGGCCTACCGAGTTTGTATTTTTAATAAACTTCCTAATGACTTGTGGCCAAACATAAAATTGTAACAATTTTTATAAAATATAATTACATTTTTGGCCCGTAGTGCTAATAAATTTAGAAAATACTACATTCGGCCCTAAAGTCTGACGGCCGACCGGAATTTTACAATTTTTTCAAATTTTTGAAGGACTTTTTTTTGTCCCTAGTAGGCCTATCCTAAAATTTGGATATTTTCAAAACTCTGCACTATATTCAATCTGTTGTTCGTTACGACTCCCTTTAATTTGATCCCACATGGATTCGCCCAAGTTTGTGGGTCCCTAGATTTTTAAATTTTCAAAAATGAATCTATATTCAGATTTTGGTGTCCAGAATTTAATTTAATATCGAACAAGAATTTTTGTGATTTCGAACCCCTCCCCACAGGTCTGTAGAGTAAAAGTGTGAACATGCTTGGTAACTTTTACAAAAATCGGTTGATGCTGGACAAATGCCAATCGGTAGTGTTAAAGCTCGTTCAATACAGGTTATGGAACTTGTGAATAGAACGGGAAAATAAAAAATTACTAGTAAAGTCAACAGTCAAACAGTCAAGAAATGGAAATGTAGATCTATCAATGATACCTAGTTTACGACGACAAACTTATCCCAGCATTGCAAAGAATTTATAATTTATCACGGTAAACTTCCGGATCGGTTAAATTTCTCAGTTCGGTCGACAGTCTGATACAACACTTTTGATGGAATACTTCAATAAGTTCTTCTGAAATTTTACTTAAATTCCACTTTAGAACTTGTAAGCCTTGCAGGCCGATTTAATCACTAAAATAAACTTATGTGTGTTTTATATTAATAAGTAGATGAACGCAGACAGGAGGATTGACAAGCGTCCGGCATTTCCCGGATAAGTTATGTCCCTGGGAAGGATTTTTGTCCGAGTTCGGGATTTTACGAATCCCTAAAAACGGTTATAAGACTAATTTTAAGAATCATATTAGGTAGGTTAGGCGTACCATGCTCAGTGAATTGACATATTACGCTCTTAAATTATAATCAGTTTATTTTGTTTTTAGAGTTGTAATATGTATTTCTGTTAACTACAAAATACCAAAGTGCACATACTTGTTTATTGATGAGTTACAAAAAAATGTATTTCACTTTCAAAAAAGGAAAACTCCATGGGAAAGTGGTGTGCATTGCCTACAATGCAAACAAAGGGAAAAGTGAACAACAAAAGCACAGTACCATTGTCCTAAGGCTTTCACGGCCGGTGTCAGTTGTAAAATTAAAGTTATCCGGGCGGTTTGGCCGTGGTCTATGGTTTATTGCCAAACCAAAAGTTTCAACAGCTCCATTGGCTGCCATCATCAGTGGAATTTAAAAGCAATCCAAGGCCTCCTGAACGTCGGTTGTTCGCGTCAGGCCCACAGTACTGTGGTAAAGGCTGAAGATGTCCCGCCTTCAGCCTTTACTACAGTACTGTGGGCCTGACGCGAACAACCGACGTTCAGGAGGCCTTGGATTGCTTTTAAATTCCACTGATGATGGCAGCCAATGGAGCTGTTGAAACTTTTGGTTTGGCAATAAACCATAGACCACGGCCAAACAGCTCGGATAACTTTAATTTTACAAAAGCACAGTAGTCTACGTTTGGCCGTCTACGTAATAAAATGTATGTCTGAATTAAGCTTCCGCATATTTTTCCGATTAATCTTTAATTCGTTAACTAATAACTGCTTCCTACTTAGGCTAATTAAAATATGGTTTCTATTAAAAAAAGTTACAATTTTATAATGAAAACAGTAGCCTACCGTGTAATATAGGCCCAACATATACATTAGCGTGTAGTAGGCCTATATATTAATAAACATTAAGCGTATTTTGTTAACTAAAAACTGATATTTTTTTTCAAACCAAAGAGACTTTTTTTAAATCATTTTTATTTTTTCAACAGCTTATTGTGAGTGAATGCTAATAGCGTATCAGATTTATTTTTGTGTGTGTTAAACGTAGATCTATACGTTTCATGTCCACAATTGTCCTAACTTTTCAACCCGACTGGCCTATTAGTTCATTTAGTAAACGGTAACCCTAAATAAACGAAAGTGTTTTATATGAATTACAGACGTTAACTACCATTCTGCCCATGCTCTCTCTCCGCGCGCGCGCGCGCACGCACACACACACACACACACACACACACACACAGGGCCCGGCAGTGGCCTCCCTTCAGAAAATATTATCATATATTTTCGGTACGAAGATGGAGTATTAAAAAAAAGTCAAGTAGAAACATTAGGCCTATGTGAAGCAGTAAAGTTAAATAGAATTAAACGTAGAATACTAAAGACCAGAAATGTTATTAACAGAACGAATTCAAATAAAGTTTTTGAATATACTGGTTGACGGACTGTAAATGACTACAGCAGTTTGTATTAAAGCACAAATTTAGGCCTACACCTGTTTTGACTAGTCTTTCTTGCTTTCATTAATTATTTTATAAAAACTGTTTCAATAAAATTATGTTGTATTTGATCTGCGATAGGCCTATCTGCTACTTGCAAGGAAGACACGGTTACTGCCACTTTTCAATTAAATATTTGTTTGCTCCAAGTAAACAAATTAAACTATCAACCGTGTAAATGGTTTGTCCAAATAGAGTTTATAATCCATGTGTTTCATGGTAGTAGGCCTATACGTGTGTGTGTTATGATTAAACGAAAGTGATGGGTACATGGAGTAAGTTTTCGTGTCTGGCGTAATTCACAAAAGAGAGAGAGAAAACATTAACTCAATTGGTGTCATAGTTTTTGCCAGAGACGTCGGGAAAGAGAGAGAGAGAGGAAGAAGAAAACAAAACAACGGGGCCCAGTAATTACCCTCTCCCCACGCGCTCCGCCATCTTGGAGAGTTAGCCTTCCTCGCCGACAGATGTCAGCACCTGGCCGTACCGCTCAATACGACGCTCGCACGCACAAACAGATTTTTGTTCGCACTACAAATTGTCCGAATGTAATTCGTTTTGAGAGGTTAATAGCGTCGTTGTTTACACGTTACGGTAATCGTTGCTTAATTATTATAATTTGGAAACAAATAACAAGCACTGGATTATTTTATTTGCTGCAGAATTTATGATACTCTCTCGACACCTTATTGTCATCGCCCTCACACACACACACACACACACACACACACACACACACACACACACACACACACACACACACACACACACACACACACACACAATTTCGTTTTAAGCCGTTCAACTAATTCATGTTTTGAACTGCCAAGTTGTTCACTCATTCCATATCCTTTCCACTGAAAAAACTGTGCAGATTCTTAAATAATATTTTTGATAACGTAATGAATAGGAACCACTAACGGGGCACAGGGAACATATTATGTCTGGAACGTTTTATGATAGTTTGAAAACATGTAATAGTCTAAATAATAGGCCTATTTACTCTTTAACGAATAGCCAAAAATGTTTATCATTTAAAATATCACAACTAACAAATCTCGACAGACATCCGTCCCGGCCATATCCTCTTGTTTACGTGAGAAGGGATAAACGGGGGGGGGGGATTTCCGTCCAAATTGGTATAAAACTAATTTCAAGAAGCTTAGGCCTATTAGCCAGATTCTGGTTGTCACTTAGTTAACGTGTTTTTTAGGTTGCGATTGTAGCGTTTAAACAAAAAGGAACGTCAGTTTCTTTTGATTGTACCAGTATCTAATTTACAAAATGACAACGCGCAGTGCTTATTTACTTACGCGATACAAAAACATTCTTCGTTCGAAAAACTTGATTGGGAAACTATAAATTGAGAAAAATCCTTTAAAGAATAGGCACACAAGTACTGATTATTGTTTACGAAAAAAGAAAAGCAACAGTGTATTTTTATTTATTTTCCGATTGATTAACATTTTTAGGTATTTATAATCGTTTTCCATTTAATTAAAGTATCGATCCGTTAACAAAATAATACCATTTGACAACAACTGACAGTAGCATATTGTAAGTTTATATACTTTTTTGATATTAATATCGCCTAGTCAAATGTGTTTAATAAACTACAATTTACTTTTTTATCCGAAACATCATTTTTAAAATCGCTTTTATTAAAAAGAAAACTATGGATAACATGTTAAAGATGTGGTTAGATTTGTTTTTTTAAGTGTAAGCCTACAGGTTTCATAGCAAACACAACATTACGGTGCCATGTTTCTGTATCATAACCACACAAGAAGTCACCAGTGTAACGGTTAGGACATAACGCTGCTGCTACTGGTGAATCTTACCACACAGGGTTTTACAAAAATCAATACAAGTACAATCACGGTTGACCTTGTTGAGTAAGGACCGACAGATCACTTGTCCAAAAAAACGTTTACGAAAACTGAAAGTGGGGATATTTTTGTGCCACGATTTTCTACCCAAAAATGTCAGAACACTGTATACGGACTGCCTTGGACCAAAATCTGGATGTAATGGAGTCCAAAACATGGTAGGAATTGTGATACGTTTACAATTACTCGAATGTTTCTCGCATGAAAGTGCTTCGCGTCAAGCGAATCTCAGTGGTTTCGTTAACTCCAGTAAGGTTTGTGCGTAAATAAGCTGTAACAATGATGGTTTAAACTCTATATCGTGGCAGTAAACACATCCTACAGCATTTAAATAAAATCACAAATTAATATCAGGGCAATGGATGGGATTATACAATTCACTCTAATGGAATTTTAGCTGTTTATAAACTGTGACAAGAACTGTGCAGTGGGGAAGAAAACGTCCAAATTTACCGAAATGTCGACGAGACAGACTGTCATGAATGATGTGTGTGTGTGTGTGTGTGTGTGTGTGTGTGTGTGTGTGTGTGTGTGTGTGTGTGTGTGTGTGTGTGTGTGTGTGTGTACGTACAATAGGCCTGCATGAGGTCGACTTAACGCGAGAATTCTGCATAACTAAATTTGTCATATGCTACAATGATATCGCAATTATCCATAGGACAATCGCGGATATGAAATTTGTATATATAAAATAAAAACTCCAAACAAATGATATGCCATTGGCATAATAAAATTACGATGATTATGAAAAAGTAAAAAGTGTCCTTTTTGGTTTTTAAAAACCCTATTTTTAATTTATAAAATACACACAATATTTACTTAGGCCTATAAGAAAAATGTATAGGGTAGGCCTACATATGAAATATGCTACTTTCTTTATTACAAAATAATATGATTTTCTTAACAATATGTATAATTAGTTAAACAGGAAACAGCTGTAAATAAAAAATAAACAATAATTGGAAAAATAATGGAAAATTGAAATACTCAACAGCCTTCCTTTTTTCAAGTGTCAGTCCATATATTTCTTGGGTGGCTTACTCTTAAGATCTTTCCGAGAAAATTCGGGCTGATGGCGACCGTAGCTTAACGCGGTTTGTTTCATCTGAAAAAAACTTTACACGACTATAATATCTGTAAATGTGTTACAGTACTGCAGGCTAACAGTACTCATCTTATTGATCAAATTTCATTCACAACAGAATACAATCATTTATACTAAACTATGCAAGTTTTCCATCACTTGACCAATGTACTTTTGTACTATATTACTATTTTGTATTAATTTAAACACTTTTTGCTACAGTCTATTTCTTGATGCATATGTAATTTATTTAATATTTATACATTCTTTACCTCAAGATGTTTTATTCCCTTATTTGGTACATGTTTCGGGAAGCGTATTGTTCCCATCCTCAGCCTTCCTGATTTTATATCTTGTGGAGTATTTGTGTTTTGATTGGTTGTTGTTATGGTTTCCTGTTGGTTTATGGTATTTTATACTGGTGTTATTGTGTGTGATTGTGGTGTATATATTAGCTTTTGGAGTATTTTCGATGTTGAGTGCTTTGAAAATTGTGTCATGTTTTGTATTGATTTGTATTTGTTCAGGAATTAGTCTATTTTGTGTTTGTATATTTGTAAATTTTGCCATACGTTCATTATGGTGCCTTTGTGTGGTATGTGTTTTATTAGTGTCATGTTGTTTATGTCTGGGAATTCATGTCCTGTGTTTATTGCATGTGTGGCCAAATTAGATTTTGTATTACTTTAGTTTTCCACAATTTTTGTACGATTTAACTGTACAAAATTTTAACGTCAAATATCTGCAGCCATGGATATCTATAGATGTGAGCTTTTCGGAGTTGTAATCCCCCGCAATTTCCCAGGTTATGTCGTGTCCCTTTATTGTCACTTTAGTGTAGGCCTAAATATTAGCCTACTTATAATAGGCTATTGCTCTGTATTTACGGAAATGTTATTAGACGATGGCGATCATAATATTCATGCCAGTTTGACAGCACGGTTTAAATGTACTGTATACCGCTTTTTATTCCTATGAAATCAATACGCACTGTCACAAGTCATTGATCTCTTGAGTCTGATAAAACGTGCGTTAGTCTAAACAATCGCAAATGAAACAAACTACAAGACATAGAGCTACAGTTTATCGACACGGACAAATATAATTGTAAACAATTTATTAGACTAAGTTAAAGTAATTCATGAAAAAATATGTAGTTATTATTACATCACTAATTACTGTATTAACATTATGCTTACAACAGTAACGCTCGCGGGTCTGTTTTAAACATCAACTGACTTTATGTAGGACAGATAACATAACTATGCTGTAATTTAACCTACGAGAATGGGGCAGATTTACAACAGTTCTTGTAATTCCGCCAATACGACGCTAACAATGCAGAAATACGGAAGATTAAAATTTTCTTATTTTAACAGTAGTTACTTATTTTTATTAAATTTCAGGCCTCTCCTAATTTCTGGAGGTTGAGTTACGCGCGTGTGTATGTAGGCCTAATTAGAAGTGCAGAAGTGGCCCGGAATCGAAACAACGGAGCTCTTGAAAAAAGAACCAACCTCACCTTATTCCAACGTAGGCCTATGTCTTTGCCCTGTTTGTGTGTATATTTGGCTACAAATTAGGCTACTGTAGAAATAATCAGTTTCATTTTCACTACCGGAGACGCTCCATACAGGCTGAACGCACTCCGAAAACTAGCTTCGAGTCGTGCTAAAATTTATTCCGTCAAATACAAACTTAACAATATTTCGTTATTCCCAAACGACAATAATTGTTTTGGAATAATAATGATAGGCCTATATAAATAATATAAATATAAACAAAAATAAATATTTATTTTATGAGGAATTAGGCCTAGGCCCTACCTCATAAATCCTCAGTTCATTGCATATAAGGCTAGTTACTTTTATTTAACTTAGAATAACTTCCAAAATGTGAGTAAAATTTTAACAAGGCATTGATTGTGTAGTATGGTTTGTTTTTTAGAAAACTGTTGATAATGAAATTCGTTGTTTTTGTCGTTGCCCAAGAAATTGTCTAAGTTTTTCTCTAACGATGTTAGACAATTAATCCTCTGATGAAATATCATAAGAAAACCAATTAAGTAGATGCTTGAATTTGGGAAAGGATTTTAAATTAAGTAAATAGGTATATTTAATTTGGCTAATTTATTTAACGTGTGTGATTTCTGCTTAGGGTTGCGGACGTGTCCTCGAGAAACATTTGTGTCCAAATCGGGGATTTTGTCAGTTCTTACAAAAAGGTTGACAACGCTGATTAGCTAGGCCAACAGTTAAGGTTGCATTAATTACTTTAGTGATTACATAATGCAACTGCTTGCTGCAATAAGCAGAAATGTATGCCTCAACCAAAACGAATAAATTTCATTTATAACAAAACAGTAGTTAAAACATGATTTGCGTTAAGAAAGTTATAGTAACAGGAAGGTATTTTACACGTAGGAATTCTTACTTTCAACAGACATTCCGAGTATTTGAATTTTTTTTTTACAAAATTTCATCTTGTAAATAATTTTTATTTTTCAACAACGTCATAATTTTATTATCATTATCGTTATCATATGCTAATGTCAAAGTAGGCCTAAATGTGTCGGGTTTCGTGTCCTACGTTCATTTCAGCAGATGTCAACTTCACCTATTTTATTTCCATTATTGTAAATATTAAAAGTATATTTTTTGTAATGGCTTGTGAATGAGAAATAGTTGTCGGCAATAAGCAATTTGTCGTCTGCCGGACACTTGGAGGGCAATATTTCTGCTTACACAAAGATAGACAACTTCTGTGTTTGAGGTATAAGTTGTGGAAGACGAAAGTTTATCCAGTGAACACGTAGGTAAGTAGTCCGAGTTCAGAAGATGTTACAGATTCTCTTCAGAATATGTAAAGCCAATACAAAATACAGTAGAATTCGCTTACATAGGGAATGTCATTATATCATTATGTGACGGGGCTATGTCGCTATAAACGATTTCTGTTATAAGCCTACTTTAAATATTGATTTCCGTAATAACTTTGTGAGTCCCGGGGAACGCAGTCGAATGTGCTTTGTGTGCAATGAATTGCGAATTTTTCTATCCAATTTGTTTTGTTTCATACAGTTTATTATATTTTGTTCAGTCAAACTAAGGTCACTACCGCGAGAAAGAGAACATCCCAATTTTCAGTAGTTATTAATCATTTAGACCTTTTATCAGTTCATAACAATTCACAATAACTGTTTTTAATTTTTGGAAAAGCTGGTTTTTTCGTAGAAAATAAAATATTTGTAGGTACTTTAAATTAATACAATTTGTCGCGAATACTCCATAACATGCTATAATAAAAAATTATATTAATTAAAAATAGTTTAAAAATTCAAATTAAATCAATTATTATTTAAACAAGTAATCATTTACTATTTTATAATAATTGTTTACATTTTTTAAATTACTTTTTGATAACATTTAAACTTAATAATAAAAATTATGTCCAAAATAACGTCTAAGCCAAAGTCAGAAATTATCTATTTTCCTCCCAAATGATATTACTCTAACAGTGAATTACGGGCTTAGCGTTTGACTTATTTAATGGTATTTAAAAAAATAATTTTTAACGCGTTCTTTATCCACTAAAAACTAAAACGTAAACGAGATTTTTTCCGTCAACAACGAGCGTTAATGTGAAGGTCTAAAGGCACGGAGTCTGATAGGCGTCCAGTGGGTTTTACCTGAACTGACCCATCAAAAATAAGATAATATAATTTATTTTTTATTCATTAAAGCAGTGTGGTGGTTCTCCAATAATCCTGTTATTAATATACGTTGTTCGTGTCAATGGAAGTGACTTACAAGTCTCAAATACGCTAAAGTTCCGCAAAAATTTGTTATTTAATTTTCGGTATGGAACAATTATACCGGATGAAGAGGTGTGGGTCGGTACTGACCAAACAAAAGCCGTTCTGAGTATTAAACTAAACAGGATTCTACATAACTGAAAACGGCGTACAGGTAAAAGAGGACTCTAAACGATATTTCTCCTTTAGAACCGCTTTAAGGCTACTCAGGATTCTACATAACTGAAAACGGCGTACAGGTAAAAGAGGACTCTAAACGATATTTCTCCTTTAGAACCGCTTTAAGGCTACTCAGGATTCTACATAACTGAAAACGGCGTACAGGTAAAAGAGGACTCTAAACGATATTTCTCCTTTAGAACCGTTTTAAGGCTACTCAGGATTCTACATAACTGAAAACGGCGTACAGGTAAAAGAGGACTCTAAACGATATTTCTCCTTTAGAACCGTTTTAAGGCTACTCAGGATTCTACATAACTGAAAACGGCGTACAGGTAAAAGAGGACTCTAAACGATATTTCTCCTTTAGAACCGTTTTAAGGCTACTCAGGATTCTACATAACTGAAAACGGCGTACAGGTAAAAGAGGACTCTAAACGATATTTCTCCTTTAGAACCGTTTTAAGGCTACTCA
The DNA here is from genome assembly GCA_034769895.1 of Magicicada septendecula. NCBI lineage: Eukaryota > Metazoa > Arthropoda > Insecta > Hemiptera > Cicadidae > Magicicada > Magicicada septendecula. The sequence continues at coordinate 42,587,112 of CM068376.1, forward strand.
GGATTCTACATAACTGAAAACGGCGTACAGGTAAAAGAGGACTCTAAACGATATTTCTCCTTTAGAACCGTTTTAAGGCTACTCAGGATTCTACATAACTGAAAACGGCGTACAGGTAAAAGAGGACTCTAAACGATATTTCTCCTTTAGAACCGTTTTAAGGCTACTCAGGATTCTACATAACTGAAAACGGCGTACAGGTAAAAGAGGACTCTAAACGATATTTCTCCTTTAGAACCGTTTTAAGGCTACTCAGGATTCTACATAACTGAAAACGGCGTACAGGTAAAAGAGGACTCTAAACGATATTTCTCCTTTAGAACCGTTTTAAGGCTACTCAGGATTCTACATAACTGAAAACGGCGTACAGGTAAAAGAGGACTCTAAACGATATTTCTCCTTTAGAACCGTTTTAAGGCTACTCAGGATTCTACATAACTGAAAACGGCGTACAGGTAAAAGAGGACTCTAAACGATATTTCTCCTTTAGAACCGTTTTAAGGCTACTCAGGATTCTACATAACTGAAAACGGCGTACAGGTAAAAGAGGACTCTAAACGATAATTCTCCTTTAGAACCGTTTTAAGGCTACTTTCTTTATAACTTGTTCGTATTTATAAATCGATGTCTTCCTAAAACCAGTCACGCTCTAACATTTATCATATCCATTCAGTTCGGGATCTCGAAAAATTTGGATAGTTTGTGCAAAAATATTAGCTAGACTGTTGAAGGCACCCATGTCGCGATCATTCTCTTAATTAAAACAAAAATTCTTACCTTATACATTTTTGCAATATATCTGTGTTTTACGATGTTATAGTAATTACGATGTTGCACGATTTAATTACTTGTATAATACCGTTAAACATAAAATCTTATTAACGAGTAATAGGCTTATCTGCGTTTGTGTGCTGATAGGCTATTAGACTTTTATTTTCAGAATCGTTTACGACTTTTGGGACGGTTTCTCAACAAATCGAATTCTATTAGTAAATTAATAGTTTGAATTCAAAATGGCGGAGCTTTGTAAGCGCTCTTCAAAAGTAAACAAAATTAACTGTTGCCGGCAAACGTAAGCTTGACTCAGATTTTAGCTTATTTTTAATAAAATTAAAAAATTCAGTCAAAAGACAGAAACTGAAACATTGAATTAGTTATTAAACAAAGCTGTAACAGTAAACTGTAAGTCCTGTGGCTAAAAGCTATTGTGTTCTAATGACACGAAACTAACTACAAAGACTGTGGTAACATAGAAATTCCACCTAAATTTTTCATTAATAACCAACGCTCTTATAAAAATACTTGAGCGAGCCAAAGTTTGTCTAGTTTAAATGCCTTCCTCTCGATACACAGGTTTAATTTTGAGATCGTTGCGAAGACTATTGAAATTTTAACATTTTAGCATATTGGCGCAGTAACTATTTTCAAGATTTTTTAGCCTCAATAACTTCCAACCAATCTACAGAATAAAATCATTTTCAAAAGGTTTCGAATGTGTCGAGTCTCATACTAGAGTCTTGCTTTGCGATTCGCTGAACATTAGTTCTATCGACTATCGGTAATTCTATTAAAAATACTACACAATTTTTCCGTTTAGTTGGCTGTACTTTTTTGAAGTCGTTGTGTGATTTATTTTCAACGTGACAAAATCAGGGCTGTGCAGCCGATTTTGTCGCCTCTTGGGAAATATGATGTTTCTGTATGTGCGATAAATTTGTGAGCTAGCACCACGTATTTCCAGTGAAGAAAAAGTATCTGTATATTAATAAATTCCCAGTAGCGTGGCGACCATGTAATCGCTGTTGCCGGCGGCAACAGTACAGGAAACGAAATAAAATAAAATTGAATATATCTAAGAGTAAATACTTTAGTTATTGATTAATTTGAAATGTGAACAATATTAGTAACGAAACTCGAAGAAAAGCGTAATATTGCTTTAGTACCGCTGGGTGCTTGCACTGTCATTTTAATGTTGTGTTGCCGGATCAGACGTCGGCGACGTTCGACTCCGAGCGGTCATTGACCTTGTAGTAGTTGTCACTGTAGGTCTACATACTAGTGAAGCAAACACGTCCGTCCGCCCGGTGTGTTGCCGCTGTATAAACCGGCAAAACGCTAGCTAGTTAGCAGCGAGTACCGGTTACTACTTGCACCTATTTCTGTTTTGTTCGTTTAGTTATGTTTCTCTGTGTTACTGTATTATTTATAATTCGATTATTTGTATTCTGATTTACTTTTGTAAGTATAATGGTCTCCGGATTCCATTCCGTTGAACAAGGATACTCTCCTTCTTCCAGCGAATTTTAATTACGTGATGGTAAATATACCACACTAAAAAATCTTTTCGTTCGCGTACGTTTATGGAAATGTGTGATATTATTAATAATGATAGATTTACTCCTAATATAAAGGCTTTAAACTCAAAATAATCTGTCGGTTATAATCGCCATTTGAACACTGCATGATGGACGGAATATTCTTGGCTACATAGGTGTACTAAGTTGATGAAACCTTTTTGCTCTATTTTGTTTTCAATAGAAAAAGTGCGTGGAATAGTGATGGTGTTAGTGTCACAGATAACCTTATAACTGTCCGTAGTTGACAGTGAGGAGCGGAATGCCGAAACACTTGCTTTTGAAGTTGGTTATTATCAGATATTTGCGACATTTGCTTTTAAATTTTTACTTGAAAAGCTTTCTGCTATATTTCTGAAGTCTGATGTTTTGTTCAATGCTTTACAGGAAAATATAATAGATGCAGGCTGGTGTAACAAGAAAACCTGTAAACTTTAAGCTATGCATTATCTTTGCATGATAGTTTTGATGAAGTTTGGCACTTTAAATAAACTGGACGAAGCACCATACACAAAAAGGACTTGAGTAAATGAAATTAGTGTTTTTGCTGATGACAAAGTTTCCTCCATATGGCTTTTCTTTAAAATAATTAACATTCTGAAAGGCCAAATTACTGTTAAATTTTCAGATAATGATAAACTAGAATCTCTTGCATTACTAGATTGCAAAAAATACGGCGACTTTTACAAAACAATTTCTAAATAAAGCACTTCAAGTGTTATTAATAAAACTAAGGTAGAATCTTTAATATGGCTCATTTGAAAAATGATCTTTTGTATGTACACGTTTCCGAAAATTGAGAGACAAGTCGATGTATAATGTAAATCTATAATTACATGCCAGTAGACTTACTAAAGCATTATAGGAAATTACATAACTGTGCGCCTTGTTACTTACAATTCCTGTTACAAGTGCTTCTGCAAAGCGGTTATTTTTCAGCCATGCGGCGAACTGTTCTACTCCTTATCTCAACTGAAAAATCTCTTACAAAACCTAAAGAAAATGCCTGCATTTTATGACTCTTTTATAAACCTCTTTCTAGAGAAGAATGCTGAATCTAGCTGCAGTCCAAGTAGACTACAAATACAACTCTAAGATAAGGTTCAAATAATTAATTTTTTGGCTACGTGTTAGGCCGAACAGCACCCACGCCACGCCACTGTATATTTCAGAAGAAAAAAATCGATTGAAATAAGTATAAAGGAAACTAAACGTAATTAAATATACGTGATGTTAAACGTCACAAACAGAACGAATGAAAATAAAGTTTCTGGAAAAATTGATTGTACTTGAACTTACGAAAAACTATTAATTACTAACATCTTAGGCCTAAATGAACGCCAAATGTTCAACTATATTCTCGTAACATGTCTTCCTTTAAGAGGGACAAAATTGCCGACAATCTTTTCTAAAACTGAAAATCCCAATGGAACTGAATATAAATTGCTATGTTTTTCTGGCTTAAAGGATATTTAGGTAACTTTTGTTTGTTCACTTCAGGTTTCGGTCACACTAAGCCCACGTTCAATGTAATTTTAGATTACTATTCTGCTGGCCAAATAGGACGCAATCTACAATTGTGTTGAAGGCTGATATTGGACAATTCTTGCCACATATTAGGCCTACGGATATTCCCAGAACATTCTCAGAGAGACGAAAGGGATAATCTATGTTAATATTACAACTGGCAGCAGGTTTTGGTGAAATAATTGTAGGGCGATATTAAGACTATATAACCAATAGTAAAATAAAATCGTGCTTAAGTACCGTCAACCTCTGCACATCAGGACATGAAGGGGACGCTCAGCAACAAGTTTACATACAAAATATACTTCTAAATTTTTCAAGCTTTTTTTATTGAATAAATTGTCAAGTATAAAGATAGTATTGACTTTATATTTTATTCTGTCATTGTAAAAATGTTCGAGATAAACTAAGTGGTCAATACGTCTTGTACCCGTAGAGCATAAACACAATCGTGAACAAAGTATTACTGGACAACAAGTTTCGCCGGTAGAATAAGGACAGAAAAACTAGTTACCAAAACATATAGCAGCACTTGCAAATAATGAGCAACGAAATTGATTAATCACGGGACGGGGGGAAAGCAAAACATTGGGAAGAGAGTTCTGAGCCGGAACAGGACCATGGGCACAGTCGTTCAAGTTACTGATAATTTGGCAAGTTTCGGAAAGTTTTAATTTTTCGCCGACCATCCTTTGTACACCATTCTTCTCCAGTGTCACTGAAACGGACCAAATTCATCCATTTGGTTACGGCAGCGGATTATCAGGTGTCAGTTTTATCAAATTCTGTTTGCGTCAGAACACCATGAACAAGTGTGTGCATAACTACAAGGAATTTACTTTAAGATACTTATTTTGTCATAATTATTTTGCCAAGTAGTTTCATTTTGTCGTATCTTATTTTCAAGGAAACATTAGAGGTTGTGAAAAAAATAGGAAATTAATTAAAATCACAAACTAATCATGTTTTGCTATTTGCATTTAAAAATTTAATTTCGCCTAGCAAAAGGTCTTTCGACTGTGCATCTAGGTCTTGTAAGCTGTAAAACCGGTCATTAAGGTTGAACACGCTGGGACAAGACTGGTCCTCAAACATGAACAATCTAAACGGAAAAACGTTATTTCTACTCTTAAGGACTATTATAAAGGCGTAAAAAATTAAGAATTTTCATTCAGTGATGATGGGAAGATACGTTCGTGACGCGTGCACAGACTAAGTATGTATGCAAATTGCATAAATGTATCTCGGCAAATTCGATTTTAGTGTATTGATGTAAAACTACCAAACGTTTTCCAACTGATATTTTCCAGGTAACATTGGATGTGTATTTCAAGCGAGGTCATCCGTTAAGCCCCTGAACCTACTCGCGTAAAAACTAAAATATTTGAAAATGTTTGTTAACGTAAGGTTCCAGTGGGAACAAATAAGGAAAGCAACTAAAAAAAAGGCTGCTAAAAAGAATGAAAGAAAGGTGACAGTAACGAGTAACGAAAGGGAAATATACGGCGCAGGTTGAAAAGGAAATTAACTAAGACACCCGACCACGTTCATTTATTGAAGTGAAGCAATGAAAACGAAGACCTGCTGGTCAATATTATAAGAAACCGTACACAGTGGGCCAATTACCCAGTGTCCATTAAACACTGCGTATAATATAGTAGTGGTATAAAACTAACCATCCAGATGAAGACTTGGGAAAGAAATAATTGCTATAAGAGCAAGGAAACACCTGCCGATCGTTTCGATGGAAACTGGCAAAAACTAACCACTTTTATATTTACTTTCATTGCGATTGTGGTTCTGTAACTGATTAATCGTTCGACCAACAACCTTGTACTTGACAGCATTTACACTGTTTAAAGAAGAAAATAGGTAAATTATTCACAATTTTTTGTTTATTTAAAAACAAACTATATATATATATATATATATATATATATATATGTCGCTCTTATTTATTAAAATTTTTCATTAATATGTTTGTAACAGACAACACACTAACATTTCAATAAGTACATTTTTGTAACTGCAACGAAGCAAAATTTTCATTTATTTTTTCTTTTAAAGTTAATTACATTGATATGGACTGGAGTAAAATTCCATTTCCCCAACGACTTTACAATTTATCAGTACAAACATAGGACTGAACTAAATAATAATTGAGTACGCCTGGTAATTATATCAGCTGATTAGGCCTGCTACCAACCGCAATACCAAAATTCCCACCTATTACCGGATTTAAATCTGTAATGTAAAAAAGGAAATAACGTTTTTACCACGCTTTATTACTTGAGTTTATTAAAATTATCCAAGAAAATAAAGTTTTTAACGTATAAATATTCTTGTATTCCTTTTCTTATTGTATTTTAATTATTTCATTGCAGTGCCCTTCTCTCGTGAGGTGGTCAGTGTATGATACCATAAACCGTAAATATCTACGTGTCCCAAACTATTACTACAATACTAATAATACGTTATATATAATAATATAATACCAATAATACACAACAACTTTTTACATTAAATTATCTTACAACCGTGCACACACTAACTAAAAACTAAATCCCCTAATTACCGTGAAAATCATACTACTCAACTCATAAATTATACTATAGTTTTTGAACTCTTATTTTTTAGTCCAACCCTTTCCATTTAGATTACCGTTTTTATCTTCCCACTTAATATCTCTCTTTTCTACTCTCTCGTCGATTCGCTTTATCCTTCTATTTCTTCCTTGTAATCTAGATAGAATCTTTTAGGCTAGGGGCCCATCGCATTCGACCATACTTTTCCTTATTTAGGAATACGATACATAGTGTGTGTGTGTGTGTGTAATTATTCTTTGCCTAGCTCACCACATAGTCTATATGCTTAGATCATTGTAATAATGCAAGAATAATTGACTTTAATTATGATTAAGATAAAAGAAATGGAATATTTCTTCAGTATAAGTATTAGTCTATTTCGTTAAAAAATAATTCAGTTCTTCTTTATTTATTTGTAATGTAGTTATATGACTAATTAGCATAATTATTATTTAAACAGAAATCTTAAGGATCTTTGTAGACTACATCCGTAAGGAGTTCTTTCTGCAGCCCTTAGAAAATTGAAACTATTTATTCAAACATCATTTAACAATAATATACTTACATGAAGGGAATAATTATTACATAATTGAGAAGATAATTTTTGTGTGTAATGCATGTCAAGCAATATCTAGCCTATACATTTAGGCCTAGTGATGTATTTGTCTCAGTAATATGAATGAAAAAATTGCAGTATTTTTTTAATTATGTGAACGAGAGTGTCTGCATTCTTTGTTCAGAAGTCATATGACACAATGCGGAAATAGAAAAAATACATTGCGTATGTGGGGTTTTGCTCTTATGCAGTGTGCAGTTTCAAACGTTACTCATCCAGAAATTAAGACTAGAGTACTTTCACCACCAGTTCACAAATTATCAAATTATCTTGACCATTATACATTTCATCAATTTATTAAATTTTAGAACATAATCAGTCGGGTTTTGAATCGTGTAGGCCTATTGAACTCGCAACTCGTCGCGTTTCCCTTATTTATCGACGTAAATGGATTAGACCTATTTTACTTCAGTTTGCAATAAGACAGTAGTTTTTCTGTTGTCTTCATACATCTGTGTGAATTACGACATGCAAAAAGTAGGCCTGTGAGAGACCATTTTGTTGTTACAGGTAGGCCTATGTACCGTATAGAAATCTTAACCTGTATTTATTCACTTGAGTGGATAAGTAATTTTTGGTGGTTCTATTAATAAGTTGCCTTATCATTACGCGTTTTACTAGCAATTATATTTTTTATATTACAATTATGTTTTTGCCATTTCCAATTCAACTGTTTTCATCTTCTTCAGGTTTAATCAATTCCTGCATTCTGTTTCCTCTCAACATGTCTTCACGTGTGATCCCCACTTCTTACAGATCATTTTCAACCTCGGTGAATCAGGGTCCCTTGGTTTTCTTACACAGAAAGCCGGCAAAGATCTACCTGGTGAATTTTTTCTGGGCTCATATCTTATCGTACAAGTTATGTACTGTTATTTATGTACAGTTATTTTCTGTAGTATACCCACTGTGCGTAATTATATAGTGTTCACTTTATGTGCAGCTTCGACAATATAGTGTATTTATTGTGTAGTCGTTATATCGCTTTACTGGTACCGGTACCGCTATTCATTAACAGGAACCAAAGTTTTAGCAGACACCGATACAAGACCGCTTCGTCGGGATTAATCCTACTTCCATAAAATACACAAAAACGTTCATTGTTTTTTACAGAAACTCAAACACTTGCAGAGATAGCGATTTTAATTTTTTACGAAACAATACGCGTACCGTTAAAGCTAAGAGGACTTTTCTTAAATAAGAAAATTCATAACTTTTCGTCACCTTACATCTTTGCAAACATGGGCCTATACAACAGCATTTTATGGATTAGGAACTTATTGATGAGGCAAATAATCGATTGAAAGGTATCCTTCTAGTTGACCGCGATTGTACGAGACACCACTATCGAAACAATTAAAATTAAATATTAACTTGGCTGTTAGTTTTCAACGTCGACAGCTGTTTCCAGCGCTTTCCTTCTGTACGATGTGTACCAGCGCTCTCAAGCGGGTACGTTATTAAAACGTGGAATACTAACTGCACGTCGGTAATCGATATTATCTTTTCTTATGAAATCATTGTCAACTGTGACTTTTGAAATAAAATATATATATATATACATATTAGCAATAGCATCGATATTGATATTACGGTTTTGAGTGCATCTGGCAACCGCCAGCTTCTGCACTGTCCCAACAACATCCATATCTCAGAATCGACTTCCCTATTATGTTCACATTAGCTTACGTGTAAAATAACAAATGTTGGTAAACCGAACAATTTTGAGTAAATCAACTGAAACGGTGTAAAAGAATTGTTAATAACTTCCTATGACAACGTTAAACACACGTTTATGCGTCCACTGTTGCAAACTTAATGTAGGTCGAAGATTGACAAATATAGAGTGTAGAAATGCCAGATATCTGGACGTCAAATTTACGCGCTACCCATTCAACAGACTAATTCTGATCTGAACGGCGTATAATTCATTTAACGTTTATAGAAAGAAGAAAACACTGAATATTTGTTAAAGTCTACACGTTTTTAAACAACAGTCACATAAAGTAAAATAAGAATTTAATAATTAACTTATTCTTCGTATTGTTTAAATTAGCAGCCATCCTTACTATTTCTTTTATGAATTTGCTAACAGCTTTAATTTTTATTGTTCGACTAAGCTTTTCGTCATCACTGACATCTTCAGGTCTTAAACAACACCTTCAACATCCTCAGGTCGTTGTTTAAGACCTGAAGATGTCAGTGATGACGAAAAGCTTAGTCGAACAATAAAAATTATAGCAGTTAGCAAATTCATAAAAGAAATAATTAACTTATTGGTTACTTTCTTTAGTTACGGTTCTTAATTTATCTGACGGGACACTGAGCTTTACAGTTGTAAACGCTAAGTTTATCTACAGTTGCTGTTTGCTAAAACGAATTCGCTGGACAATTGGGTTCGAACCCCAACATGGAACTTGTACGTATAAAACAATCAAGAAATAATCCGACATATATGGATGTGTCATTCATAATAAAATTATTGTTCGTTGAAAAAAATAAAGATAATTTTTAAAATGACCGTTTGGTTTGAAAAAAACCCAAATTTTAGTCGATAAAACACACTTTGCAATTTGTTAATAATAATAAAATATATACGAATAGAAAACTCGAGTGTAATTTATTATAAAGTGATAGTACTTTCTTCAAAGTAACGACATTTCAGCCAAACAGAAAACAGTTATAAATAAAAAGTTGAAAACAATCAAAAAATAAATGAAAAAATGAAACAATCGTTTTATTATTTTTTGTCTTTAAGCGACTGTCAACAGGTGCTCACTCTTAAGAAGATCTTTGCCAATTTTCATCTTTCCCAACTAAGTAATCCTCAGTGAAGATACCTTTTTTCTAACACATAAATAAACAGGCAATTAAATGAAAAAAATTTTAAAAACCGACGGCACTTCAATTTAAACTAACTAAACGGACTTACTGTGTGTGACTAACCGATCTAATAGGTCGGCATTACTATAATAGTTTATACGTTATAAGAGTTAGTATAATAGAAACATTTTTATAAAAATTTTTTAAGGTTTGATAAAATCCCGTATTTGGACAAAATTACTCCCGGGCCATCTCGTCTGAATGTGTCCAGGAAAAAAAGGAGAAGTGGTGACCCAAAATTGCAGCATTTGTATTATTTATTTTGTCCAAAACGTGTATTCTTGTTGATAAAGCTTTCGTTTCTTTATTCAACAACACTTACGTAAAGAAAACATGAGTGTGTGTGTGTGTGTGTGTGAGAGAGAGAGAGATAGAGAGAGATAGAGAGAGAGAGAGAGAGAGAGAGAGAGAGAGAGAGAGAGAGAGAGAGAGAGAGAGAGAGAGAGAGAGAGAGAGAGAGAGAGAGAGAGAGAGAGCATGCGCTAAGTAGGATATATGGCGGACACTGAGGATTTATTGAAACTTCAAAGACAGAAGAAAGAAGTCACCGAACAAAACTATTTTTCACATAATCCATAAGCATAGGTAAAAGGGGTTTTATAGGTTGGAATCTGCCCTCGGCTAAAAGTGTAATATTGCGTCCTTTTATTGTCTTTTAAGGTACGTGTAAATATTATTTATGATAAAATTATGTGTACCTGAAGAAATATTGTTAGGAAATGGGAAACCATAATATTTATAACCCTCAAATTTTTACGTCAATTCATAAAATTCCAATGCATACGCCTTGTTATCACTATTTCTTTTCCAATTTATGGGACCAATTCAGTAAAACGATTTATTAACAACGTTCTTTGTTTTAATTTCGCATAGAACTGTTGAAGACGGTTTGCCTACTTTTCGTCGCACGGATATTTAAGTAAGTAGTTTATAATTGTATGTCCGAATGGCGTAAATATTCACTTGATTGATTCGTATGTCAATCGCGCACTTCGAAAGGCTCCAGCTTCCGTCTGTCAAAGATACAAATAACAACTTTATAAGCTGTATTTCTTTACGGATGTGTAGTTGCATGCATGTTTATAGCATCGAGTACTGCGATGAGGCTCGATCGTCCATCTGCCTGCCTGCGCGCCCGCTTTCACGTGTTATTAATTATGCATGCGTCGTAGTGTTGTTTCGGTGGGCCGACTTGTTATTGTGTACTAAACAAATCATGGCACATGAAAAACATTACTTGAAAAGTAAGAATGGTAATTATTTAAATTCCGCATTAACATAAGCAACGGAACCACGAAGTTTGTTAGATATTGTGAATTAAATTTCATTAAAAGAACTCGCTAATGTTCTCATAAATTGCATTATCTTGTTCTGGTATTTCTATAAACGTAGTTTTAATATCAACCTTACGCCTATTCATCCTTCAAGTAATTGCCTTCAGTTTACTGCTACCTCAGTGCTGAGGGGTTTCTCCTACTAAAACAAGAATCACGAATATATGGAGTCCATATATATATATATATATATATATATATATATATATAACATTAAGCACGTCATATTGTGTGCCAAACATATTCAAAAAATTTTCAAAACCATGTCCGTCTATTCGTATTTGGCGACATTCTACCACTTCTTCACCATCTTCTGAAGCGTCCTGTACAGTTTTTCCTGGGCTTGTTTCTTCATCCGGTTCCCATTCTTATTCGGCTTTGTTACTCCTTCATCCCCCTTGACATCCTCTATCCTTATCCTTCACATTGCACTCCCAGCATCTCTCTTGCCGGTTTTGTTCCTTCTTCATCTTCCTGGCATCCTCTATCCTGACCCTCCACATTGCACTCCCAGCATCTATAGCGACAATATCTTGATCGCCCTTTTGGTCTTTTTCCCACCATCAGGGTTATTTGTTGTATTCGACCATTATTCTTTGCCAGTTCCTTGCAATCTCCTCAGTTAGCACATTTTAATTTCTCGTTTCTTCCACTCTGCATTTCTACATATTGAGCTCCGCAACTTCCTCACAGGCGTTCCATTGCTTCTTTGGGTGTCAGTATTATAGCACGCGATGGGTCGTATAATGGTTTAATATATGTGTGAACATCTCTTGATATAAAGGTGGTGATGAGCGCAAAATATACTTTCTTGGCCTCAGTTATCATTCTTCTTGCGTCTGCCTCTTCATTCTCGGGAAGCACGTGACTGTTTCGATTCCGTCTTCTTCTACAATAAGATTCTATAAACGTCAAACGAATTTGTCAAAGGTAGACAGAGTTTGACTTAATAACGGTTTAGTGATACTCAGCAGTTGTAAGCATTGTTACCTAACTACTAAACAGGTTCTGACAATTATTTGCGCTCCATTAGGCCAGTGTTAAATTATTTAATAACACTACACTGTAAAAAATGATTACTGATTGATTTATGAAAAATGTTGTACATACGCTGAAATTAATGAGCGTATCGAGTACCGAGAGTTCGAGTAACCGCATATTAACTCCTATAACAAGGATCGATAAATCACGAAAACTCGAAAGACGAACACTAGTCCTACCAAAACGTATAGGCCTATAATTGGCATATTCCCATAGGTACTTTAAACTAGTTTTACTTTTAAATTCATTAATTCAAATGAAGTAATATCATTAATATGATTATTATTATTACATTATTGAATATAGAGCCTCAAAACAAACTGAGGTAAGGCACAAATTTTGTATTTCTATCAAAAAATTTAAATATAACGTTTTTTGGACCAATCTCTTTCGAATTTTCAGTGAACAGCACGTATATTGCAAAGCAAAAACTTACAACATTAATTGTTTTAAGGACACTATGTACCCGTCTATCTTCCCCATGTCAAATTAATCAATTTTATATATCTTTTTCTTAAAAGCCTTTAAAAGGCACAAACTTCAGGTTTGGTCAACGTATTACGGAAACACATGAACGAAAAAAGTTATTTTTTATTAATTTATGTTTATTTATGGCATATTCCTTACAAGATGGTGTAATATTTTGACTTTCAGAAACAGTTATTAACTTTTTTAAATTTTTGTTACTTTTTCTAATATTTTAGTTTTAATAGGTTCACTGTTATTAGCCTTACAGCGTGAAAAAAATTTGGGTTACTATTTTTTAGAAAAGGCGATAAAAAGATATAGTATATAAAAATTGAAGAAAATTAAAACTTACACAACAAAGCTATCTTGTAGGGCTCCAGTATTTCCTTTCTAATTTTTTGCCTTATTCGTTTACGTTCATATTATATGTAAAAAAGAAACTAAAACTTTCTAACCTGAATAAACGCGTATTTGTGTACCTTTAATTATTGCAGGCAAACATATTAAAATCACGGGTACTAAGTAGCATATTAGTTAGGCCTATATACATAGAATATTGAACAACAGAAACAGTGAAAGTAAAGCTACGGTAACGCTGGTCGAACTTGAACAACTATTTTAATGGAAGCTTAAACTTTAGACGGAAAGAGTTGTGATGATCTAAAATAATTTTGGATCAATTTAAGTTTACTATTGAATTTTTCTGATGATTCAGCTGTTAAAATATATTAACGGATATAGTGTGGACTGTCTCCATATTATTGTAATGTAAGTTTTCTTATGAAATACATAGCAGCCATCTGTCGTTTACCCGCGAGAAACCCACACGTATTATTTTCACCATGACGTAGGCTTCTGCACATATGTATAGTAGGGCTGTGTTATGAGTTATCTGTATCTGCAGTCCACATTTTGTGTTGTAAGCTACTGTTGCAGCACCACCTTTGCTACCGAGCAAGGAATGTGGTGGCGTATGCCATTCCACTGCATGCATCATTGTAATACTACACATTTAAAATACGTTCGACACAGTCTTGGTGTGACTTGACTGTCTCTCACATGGTATTTCTTGTTGCAAATAAGAAAACACGTTTTAACAAAATATTCAATAAATTACACTGACATATGATGTAAGAACGTTCAATCTAATACCACACAAAATCACAACTAAATACGTCTTCTGAACGTCTGAGCAATATTTTCAGAACTAGTAATACCCCACCAACGCAAGCACGTACTATCATTTAGTTTACCCCCCGCTGCTCGGCAGCAAAACTGTTGCGCGTACTATACATACATCTCGCTTAATCCCACAACTACTTATCTACAGTATTTGAAGAAGGCAACGACTTTAGTATTTTCCAGGAAAGATCGGAAGGTTTTACAATTTTACATCAATTTAAGATATCTCAGTTGTTTTAAGAAAGTTAAACTCAGTAATTTGACAAATCTTGGAAACAATTTACTCCAGAAACGAACGAAGAGGAAGAAGCGTCTGCGTTGGCACAGTTAGTAGTTTGTTAGCGATGCTCGAGAAAGTTGCCAAGCATCGGGCTTACACGTGAGATCCAACCCAATCGTGATAACAAAACATGAAATCCCTGTTTTTGTTCCGCTTCGCGTGACTACGGCTGTTTCTGTTTTCGTCCCAGATTTAAGGAAAGACATAAAACACCGCGGCTTATCTAATCAGTCACTGTCGTATATATTAAGCTACTTTTGGTCCCTTTTAATTAATCGTATTTTCCTTTGTTTAAACCGTTTTACTCCAGGACAGAGTTTTGCACGATGCGTCCACAGCGTTTTTTAGCTTATATTTCAAACTGGTAATCGTTTTCTTTGTCTGTAACCTCCAAGACACTTATTATCGTCTTTTGCGCGGGCTACTATATATAATAATGATTGAAATAATAATGATAATAACAATAATAATAATAATTATTATTATTGTTATTATCTTGATTATTGGTAGTGATGGTGGTGGTGGTGGTGGTGGTAGTAGTAGTAGTAGTAGTAGTAGTAGTAGTAGTAGTAGTAGTAGTAGTAGCAGCAGTAGCAGCTGCAGCAGTAGTAGTCGCTTTGTACGAGGAAAACCGTGAAAACTAATTTTCGGAGGGTCCGCACTCTCAAGGTGTAGTGTCCGTCATGAGTCGCCACCATATATACTCATCTCACTCATAAACTTTCCTTGAGACGTAGAACATTGGCAGCCCATAGTTCCTCGTTACTGAGCATTATATCAGTCAGAGGTAAAGTGTCCTACTTCCATTCCAGTTGCAACTGCCTACAATGAGTGTATGAACTGAGTTGCAACGATACAAATTAAAACTGCATAGATAGGTAATATAGAAATTATTAGAACAGAGTCTATATCTGGAGGTAGGAAAATTTATTAAATTAAAACATTAAAATTTACTTGTCTTATTAATTTATAATATAAAATTGTTTATTTAAAATTTGTCTTTCAATAATAGAGACTATCTGCTTGTTTTACAACTATGTTATGTGTTGTATTGAATTCCACTGTTTGCGTAGCCACACGACGCTCCGCGCACGCAGTTCGACTGGACCGCTGCAAC
Source organism: Magicicada septendecula (assembly GCA_034769895.1). Classification (NCBI taxonomy): domain Eukaryota; kingdom Metazoa; phylum Arthropoda; class Insecta; order Hemiptera; family Cicadidae; genus Magicicada; species Magicicada septendecula. Next base: position 42,602,499 of record CM068376.1, read on the forward strand.
TCCGCACGCCGACCGTTCGAAGATCACTAACGCTGAAAATTTATGTCTTTGCACCCACGCACACTGCGATATGATCTGTTATTGTTTATACTTTAACTTCAATTAATCTCAGGGATTTAAAACTGGGTAAAATAGATCGTGCATTGATCTTACACAAACTCCGGTTTCCTGAAGTGTTCTCGTATAACTGTCAAAGTATCTCGGCAGATATTTTGCCCCTTCTCCGGAAAATCTTCTACTGTACGCGGAAAGCACTAGAATGATCTATTCTTTTTATTTGAGTTCTCTACGTGGTATTGGTTACGAAGAACTCGAACCGTGAACCAACTTCTAAGTTTAAATGAAAACGACCTGTCTTATCACGGAAAATTCGTGGCAGCGAGTACGTATTTCTATAACGAGTCCTTAGTAGAAACTGAGGGAAGTGATCTCGACAGAGGTCCAACTCAAATAAATTTTAAACCCTCTGATTGGTTGAAACTTTATCAACGTCACAGATGAGAACACAGATAGACTGAAATCAGGCTTAAACTCTGTCCAATTCTGCAAAAGCCTGTCTAGATTTAATCTACAAATTTTATTACTTACTAGGAGATAACGAGAATAAAAGACGACTGATTTCATTAAAAAAAACATATAAAAATTAAAGTTGCGGAGAATTGAGTATATGGAAAATGTAGCTTATAACCATGAGAGTACTCTGTCCAAGTTTTGCTCGAAAAATGAAACGTTACTTTTCCTCGAAGTTATTAAATAAAATGTAAATCACACGCGCACCCGCGCACTTACACACAAATATTTTGCATGACATAAAGAAAAGAAAATTGTGAACATTCTGACATAAATAACATACTTTTTTAAACATAGCTTGGTTCAAAACTTATGACTACTTTACAAAGAAAGAACAAAATCAATTTAAAACATGTCTGTGGCCATCAGAAAATGTTATATAGCATTAGTGTTCCACTTAAATAAACGTCATATCCTGTGTACTGTTGCAGGATTATCCCCTCCACGTATAAAAAAATTTGTTTACTAGTTTACAATTGTTTTTAAACATAAACAAATAATATATCACTTCCAAAAATTATAAACAAGAAATAAAATCAAATAAATAAATACAGTACTCTTCCCAAAACTAAATTATTTCAATTCTGCATGACAGTTCCATTTTGACAGAAGAAACATAAACAATTACACGTGGTCAGATTCTGAATACTATGTCCTCACAAGATAAGCCATAATAACATTTGATGTTATTACGTCATGTCTCCTTATCTAACATTCCAGATATTGTCCCATATATTCCGACATCTCATCTCACATTCTTAAATACATTTATATTTTTTATACAATTTGTTTCAATACAGTCATACATCATATACCCTGATATACATGAACAGTTTATTCTTTAACATAATATTTCCGTAAAGATGGTGCATGGAATTTGCCAATAGTACGGTTAGTTGTAGGATTAGTAACAATGTAAGTATTTTTACCAATTTGCTCAGATAATAAGAAATGTCCATTATTCAACCTAAAGAATTTAGCAGCTGTGTTATCTTCACTACTGACAACGTTTAACGATTTTAGAAGAACCATCTCGCCTTCTTTGAATGTTAGAAGTTTATGTTCCGCATTAATCTTTCCTGTGCGTTCCTCTGTACTCTTTTAATACGCTTCTAAACGCTTAACTTCGTTTGGAATAGGTAAGTTCTGTGTGGCAATTCGCTTTACATACTCATCCCATACACGCCTAGGCATTTCTCCAGAGTGAAATTACATTACTTGACTTACATGATGCTTTCAAGTAGCCTAACACCAATAATGTGAGCATTCTATATATGTTTCTTTTCAAGCGCGATAGAAAAAACCTTGATTGTAACTACACAGCAAAGGTATCACTAACAAATCCGCTGTTCATCACTAGGAGAAGAGACAACAAATCCGATGCCCTATGGAAGCTGCTAATACCTTTCCAAAAGAAGTGTGGAGAATGTTTTTAATTAAAAAACAAAATTTGTCTTCCTAGAAATAGTCCTACCAGTATTTTGGAAACTAACATAGTGTATCTAGGGTTCATTAATATTATTTTTGCGAAACCTTCTTTGACTGGATTCCAGGGACCTCCCCAAATGGTGCACGATTACACACTCCCCAAACCAGTACGAGCCTGCCCAAAACCATGCCACTGTAGGACTGGAAGAATAGGTAGCCGGGACAACACTTTGTTCTGATCTACGTCAATCTTGCGGGCCGCGGCGACTCACATTTCGTTCCATTAAATTGTTTTTTTTTTTTTTTTAATATATGATTGTTTAATACAGCTGCTCCACATGTACGCAGTTGTAGTAGCTGAAAACTGCTTCTACTCAAACACAGTTCCTTGACAATGAAAAATTAATGTCATAGGAACCTGGGAAAGGAAGGTAAAATTAATAGAAATATAAAATCTATTGACTCGTTAAAAACAAATCACATGTGTGTGACTGAATTTACAATCTTATAAAATTAAATTTTCTCACATCCTTTATAAAAATAATAAATATTAAAACACTAATAAATACAGACTATATATATTTTCCACAAAGTAAGTAATTTATATTTTGTTAACAAGCAACTTGCATGGTAAGGTTTGAATATAGGCCTACAGAACTGAATATAGGGCCTACGTCCGATTTTGTTGTTCAAGGCAAACAGTTTATGCTCATCGTCAGATCCGATTCGCTTTTTATAAAAAATTAATTTGTTTTCTGTTTCAGATTATTGGATATTGTATAAACAGTTTACTAAAAATCACTTTAGTTGGAACAATACATTTGTTACCGTGAGGACGATGGGAGCCACCGTCAGGGTCTAACTACACACACAGGCATCCGTATTCCTAGTTTATTTGCGCATAACACGCAACAGAAGGCAAGCCTTCATCGCTACATCATACAATTCATGACAGTCTTCAAAATCGTTATCGTTATGCTTATAATTACCAGTAACATTATTGTTATACATAAGCGTCTGTTCCAGTTGTTGAACAGCATTGCAAACAAAAATGTAAACTTCAAATTTTATATTAATTTGTGTCCCCCAAAGTACTGAGAGGATGAGTAATGCCTTATGGTCTCATTCCTTGATGAAGGGAAATATCCAGCCGCACCTCCAAGTGGTGGGGGATGGGCAACACCTACAGGTGGCTAACGCAGCTCTGGATACCGAGTGACAGCCAAGTAGAGGTTAGGGGACGCTCTTGCCCTTGGGGTGAGAAATTTCCCCTAAAGACGTATTACCTTCCATTGGTCAACGACGTAGGATGAGGGAGGCAAGGAGAAACCACCACATTAAAGATCCTTATGGATATCTCAACAGGGATAACTGGTATTTATTCTGGTGAGACAGCCAGTTTATGGGAGAACACCCAGGCAGAAAATCGGGCTGGACGGTAAGCCTGAAGGTAGCAGCCCCACCGTACGTCTTACCCGCCGATATGCTAGTAACATATCCAAGGACATATTCACTACTAAATTGCCTCAAATAAGGAAAAGCCGGACGGATCAAAAGTTGCCGACCATTATGAGTATACTCGACAAGATCGCCCAGTATCGGCTGAATTGGTGGGAACATCTTTGCCGAATGTATGACTGCCGCATCCCCAAACAACTATGGAACTATAAGTCGAGGGGAAGGAGAGTTGTGGGACGTCAGAGGAAGCTCTGGAGTGACCAGCTGTAATCTTTGCCTATTCAAGACCGGGACAAACTATCCTTGGTTTAATCCTTGAAGGTGATGATATTAATTTGTAGCTTATGTAACATGGAGCAAGTAACGAGAGTGATGAATCAGAATTTTGGTATGCATGTGTTAGCAGATCTGATATAAATATATATGAATCATTCAATGATCTCAGTTTATTTATGTTAATATAATAAAATAATAATATTTTATTTACTTACTGTTTATTTTATTTAATGTTAACAAAATAATAATAATAAAAGTTCACATAATATATGATCACAAGACTAAATATTACATACATTTTGTTGGTGTGCTTGTGTTGTATTTATCTGTATTATTTACTCTGTAATCACAGGCCTATGTGATGTGAACTTTTATTATTATTATTTTGTTGACTCTCTATCACTTGATGGTAGACTATTTTACATGTATTAGTTTATGGGTAGTGGTGACCGAAACGTTGCATTTATTAGATGGCAAAAGTCCGTAAATTAGATATCTACGATCCATCACAGCCGTATTTTAAAGAAGTTGAAGAGACTTTAGTCTATTGACGCGGCATATAAAATTACCGAGTTTCAATTAACAGCAAAACCGCTCTTGGATTTTGTTAAATCTCGATCGACGGCCGCTAAACGCAACCGACTTTGGATGCCGCAACCGAAGTGAAATTTATCGTTTAGCAGACATTTCTTATTGTTTTCCTTAAAATTAAATGGTTGTGATATATGTAAACTTCAAAACATTATCAATCTGTATTGAAAGCAATAGTAAGGAAATCATTACGTCACCCGTTGCACTGAGTATCCAAATAGATCCACGTGTTGCACGTCCTTATTATTATATCCATTAAATATTCAAAGTCTTACAAATGTTACGAGAATATAAAAAACTACTCATTTAACAAGGAAACAATCATATCTTCAGGAAGACTCAGATCTTAAAATATGATCTTCTATTCATATTTTTATGTCGTTTTTCTATTATTAGTTTTCAATAGATTCGTTAAAAATACGTTAGATGAGTTTTTTCACTAATTAAAAATAATAACAAAAACTGTTTCAATTTAGTTCGAACTTCGAAATAAAACACTATAAGAAAACTAGTTTATAGAAACAACGTTAATTGTTTACAGAATTATGCAAGTTTTTGCAAAAGTTGTAGAATCTAAATTTTTAGCTTTCTTGTTCGGAGTGTCTTCTCTCCTGGCGTTGTGTGAACGCGCGATAACAATTAAAATATATAAAAGTATAAGCTACAAGGTAATTAACTTCTGCCTCGTCAGTTCATACTATTCTGTGTTCCCTGCAGACGGTTTATTTTGTCAAAGGCGTTTTATGTAATACATCCGTTATAAGTGCCGCAATCACATGAAGATCTTACATGGTAACTATGTAACTTCAATTCCGCTAAAATATTGTTACGACATCACAGAACAATTTACGTGTTTGTCGAATGTGCCAGAAGGATCTCGCTGTACTGTGTGTCGCGTACGTGCTTGTAGACGCATTTGCGGGAGTCTTCTCGATGCCGCCAGCCGTGAGGACCCTGTCAAGGCCGCAGTTAATTACGTAGTTCATACGGACGCTAAGACGCAATTAGGAATCGTCTAGATTTTCGGCGGCTATAAATACAATTACTCAGGGACGCTCAAGTCAGTATAGCAGCGATATTTTTACGGTTCGGTTCGAGAGTTATTATCGGGCGACATTACTGTGCGTGTTCAAGTGGTTATTAGTTAAGAGTGGTGTTTTATAATCGGACGGTATAATTGAAGTACAATTGTGTTTAATATTAGTGACATTTTATTGCGTGTGAACAATTTATATTTGATTTGTTGTAGTAGACTGTGTTGTTAATTACGAACTGTTTAACTGTAAAAATTAAAGCTGATGATTAGTGACATAATTGGCGTCTTGAATTTATTTTGTTTCCACTGTACCTACGACGATCGAGTAGACCGTCGTAACAGAGGTGTCAGAACTGGGATAAAACGGTTAACAGTGGAAGCAGTGAACACTTTGTACAAGACGGGTGTGATTCGTAATTATTCGGTAAACATGGATCCCAGTCAGATGACGGAAGCTTTACAAACACTGCTGCGGCAGACACAGGAAGAAGCAGAAAAACAACGAGAGGAACGTAAACGTGAAACAGAAGACATCAAAGCATTAATACAGGAGTAGAAACAGATGCAAGAACATAGTACCGCAGAATTGAGTCTCCTACGAGGTGAGCTTAATAAACAAGATACTAAAATATCAGAGGTACAAGAATCAATGACATTAAAAATACCTGAAGTAGAAAAACCTGTCTCGAGTCTTGTAGAATCGCTGTCTAATGAAATAGCTGAAGTAGAAACATCAGTCACGAGTGTAGAAAAAGCTATGTAAACAAAAATAGAAGACTCGATTACAAATATAAAAGAGCAGATTATAAATGAAGTGGAGCAGTGCCTGAGGTTACAACCAAAAGAACTTTGTGAACAGACTGTACCAATGATAAAGACAGAAAAAGACGCAGAAAATAAGTTAATAGAGAAAGTCACTTTGCCTGAAGTAGGGACTGTTCATGTCAAAGCTCCAACCTTTGACGGAAGCAGACACTGGGCAACGTACCTCCGCCAATTTGAAGCTGCTGCATGCGCAAATAATTGGACAGAGAAAGACAAGGCTGTTTCACTCGTTCTTGCATTAAAAGGACCTGCGGCAGAATTGCTACAGAAAGTGCCACCTGACAGCCAAAACACCTATGCCGAATTGATAAAAGCTCTGGAATTACGGTATGGTAATAAACATTTTCGAGATGTGTACTGCACTCAGTTGAGAGCAAGGCGACAGCATTCCGGGGAGAGCCTTCAAGAATTTGAAGCAAGTATCGACAGACTAATTAGACTGGCCTATCCTGAAGCTCCAGAAGATTTTCGAACGAGTTTTGCGATGCAGACATTTACTGCCGGTGTCCGAGATAACGAACGACAGCAAGTTTTACGAATGGCAACACACCAGAACAGTGCGGACGCCCTGGTACATGCTTTGCAATTTGAGGCCGCCAAATCAGCGTCTGGTTGGACAAGTCATAAAGTGCGCGCGCTAAAAGATCGCGTCGGCACAGACAAAAGATAAAAGATGAGGAAGAAGAACAAGGAACAGACACTCGACGGATGGCGCCACAGAATAAAATAAAAAAGGATGGAAGACCGAAGTGTTATAGCTGTGGGAAACCTGGACATCTACAACGAGATTGTTGGGTTAGAATTCAGCAGCAGGGAAAAGAGCAATAGCCGGTACAACGGGGCGTGTACTGACTAACTGGTGGTACGAAGCCCCTAGACAATACGCAATTTCTACACTTCAGAAAAACAACGACAGCTTGATGGTTACCGGATTCGTTCAAGAAAGGCCAACCACGATTACAGTTGACACAGGCGCAACAGTTTCTATTGTGCGGCCCGACGTAGTGAAAGATCTCAAGCCAATCTGGTGCTCTTGCAGCTTGCGAACAGCTACCGGACGGACTGTAAAAGTGTTTGGAAAAGTGGAGATACACCTACGCCTCGATCGACTTGAGTTTAATCATCAAGTACTTGTTGCAGACATTGTGGATGAAGCAATTCTTGGTGTGGACGTTATGAACGCATACGGATTTATAGTCGACTTCAAAAACAATGTCTTGAGAATCGGAGGCGAAGAGGTAATGCTATCAACAATGACGACAGCAGAAAAATCGATGGACGTCGTAAACCAAGTGGCCGTAACTGTTCCGCCAAACTCCGAAAAGATCGTCATGGTTAGAACTGCGGTAGATACTAGGGGCAACCAGTGCTCTATATTCGAACCCCAGGTAGTCAGCACACCGGGCATACTAATTGCCAGACGTTTAGTAAAACCTGACGAAACCGGAAATGTACCTATTAGAGTGGCGAATATTTTGTATCAAGCTATCACTTTACAAAGCAATAAGCTTCTAGGCAAATTGACTTCTGTGGCCTGGGTAGCCGGAATAACGCAACGAAGATCCAGTGCTTCGGATAATTCCTAATTACCAGAGGAACTGCAAGAATTATTGATCAGATCTTCTAACGACCTCTCAAGTGGTGAGGTAAAAGAACTCAGACAGTTTTTACACGAATTAAAAGATCGTTTTGCAGCTCGGGGACAGTCACAGGGAAGAACCTCTCTTGTGCAACATCGCATCAATACCGGGGACACAACACCGATACGCCAAACCCCTCCATTATCTAAACAAGAGGAAATGTCTCGGTTAGTACAGGACATGTTGACAGAGGGAGTAATTGAACCTTCGTCAAATGCTTGGTCTTCTCCTGTAATGCTGGTAGCGAAGAAGGATGGTGGATTGCGTTTCTGCGTAGACTACCGGAGGTTAAATGACGTTACAAAAAAAGACTGCTATCCATTACCTCGCGTTGACGATACACTCGACACGTTGTCCGGAGCACAGTGGTTTTCCACATTGGACCTGAAGAGTGGATATTGGCAAGTTGGTCTTCATCAAGAAGACAAGGAAAAGACCGCTTTATCGACCCCAAGTGGCTTATTCCAATTTAACGTCATGCCATTTGGACTCTGTAATGCACCGGCAACATTTGAGAGATTGATGGACCTGGTACTCCGAGGCCTGACGTGGAAAACTTGCCTTGTTTACTTAGACGATGTCATAGTGATAGGGAAGACTTTCGAAGACCATTTGGGAAACCTTAAGGACGTTCTAACTAGAATTCACGGTGCCCAACTGAAGCTGAGCCCGAAGAAGTTTTCTCTATTCCAGAAGGAAGTACAGTATCTGGGGCATCTGGTTTCGGCTTAGGGTGTTAGCATGGATCTAATAAAGTAGACACCGTAAGAGACTGGCCAGTGCCGAAGAGTAAACACGACGTTCGGAGTTTATAACCTCTTCTCTTGAGTTATAACAGAGGGAACCCAAAGTAATTGGTTCTGCCAATTACTTCAGGCTGCCTTATTCGGGACGAGCTGAAATTAAAACATAACAACACACAGTAAATATAAAAGGAATCAGGGAAGGGAAAACTGTTGATTTATGTACTCAGTATATGTGTGCAACAAGAAGATTTCCCTTTATTAAAAATTAAAACAAAACAAATGACATTTACTCAAAAGACAGATCCCATTACATTATTAATTAAATTATTAAATTATTTAAATTGCATTATATAGACTGTGGGATCACAACAAATTATATTTAGCTTTTTTCCCCGGATCCGGGTAACCATTGGTATTTAGTCTTTAAACTTTTAATTATATTCAATTCAAGATATTAGCTTGCAAGACTGTTACTTTTACTTTTACTTTTACTTTTAAGTTTCATTATTATTCCATTTGAAGAATGGTATTAATTATACTACGTTACGTTAAAATCTAAACTGTTACAATTGTAAGAAGCCTGAATAGTTACAATTAAATTCTTAGATTTAAATTTTTATATTCTTATAAAGTCAATAGTCTCTGAAAATCTCTTTAAGATAGTATTGTGTTACAATTACTATTATTATTATTCCTCGATAGACGTGCTATCGAGTCACCTTTAATTTGGGATGTAGAAATCTCCTCCATATGGTTACATCTTGGGAATCCGAAGAGCGTCGTCCTCGTCTAGGTCTGGTCTCAGTTGTTCAAGGCTTAAACGTCTGCAGGATAGAGTGGGCCTTCTACACAGGGACTCGTTGATTCTCAGATGTCTCGAACTGCATTATCGGTCGGGTCTACTAGAGTTGTAATTCTGATGATTCATGTCTCCAGGTAGGATGTTGTGAAGAGTCGTCAATCGGAGAAGATAGCTGTTATAGTTCTTAACACTCGTACTATTGGTTGTCACATATTTCTTTTTGTTACAACGTTTTTTAATTTTTCTTTTTCTTAAAGTTACATATTACACTCTTTTGTAGCAGTTAGTAAAATACATAAGAATTAATCCAAACTAATAACCAATCACATAACATTTCAACAGAGCATTTTGCTCGTGCGTGTGCACTGCTTGGAGTCGTCATTGCGAGAGAGAGATTTTTCGTCCGCTACCACTGGTACAGTACAATAGATAGTGGGGTGTTTATTCCGCGAGAATATAGTCCCGGTCTCTCTCTAAATAAAACTTTTTATTTATACAAACTATCGCTAGATAAAAATACATCATTTAAATTAGTTGTTTTCGTGACTATCTGTGTCTTCAGATTCTTTAATTATTAACTTTATTTTTCTATATTATTTTAATTACAGAAGACTCGGTAAACATGTCGAGTCCGGTATCAACAGGTAGGCGCCTGATAACAAGCAAAGGGTTAAATGCGACAATAATAATTATTTACAATATGTCTTTTCTTTACCGTTTCTTTGCCCTTATTAATTACTACTTCCATTCACACTTAGTACCTACATGTTTTTTATTATCATTGTGAGATTTAAATGGTTAGTTGTTCGCAACTTAAAATTTTTTTTTATTTCTTTATTTTTATAATTGTCACAATTTAAATCGTCACAAGTTTCCTGGGGTTATGCTAATATTACCGACGTTTTGTGAATGGCGTCGCTACTATTGCTAAACCATTACATGAGCTAACGGAAAATAAACGAAACTTCCTGTGATCGAGAGAGTGTGACCAAGCATTTAGGACTTTGAAGATTGCATTAGGTTCGCAGCCAATTCTCGTTTTTCCAACTTCCGAAGGGAAGTACATCATAGACACAGACGCAAGCAATACTGGTCTAGGAGCAGTTTTGTCTCAAGTGCAGAACAGTGAAGGACGAGTAACAGCATATTACAGCAAGACGCTTTCTAAACCAGATAGAAATTATTGTGTTACAAGGAGAGAGTTGTTGGTAATTGTCAGAGCTTTGGGGCACTTCCATAAATACCTCTATGAGAGAGAGTTTTTACTACGTACCGAAAATGCCGCGCTTGCATGGCTATTGAGATTTTAAAATCCGGAAGGACAGTTGGCAAGGTGGCTCGAACGTCTGCAAGAGTACAACTTCAAGGTACAACATCGGCGGGGGCGCCTGCATGGTAATGCAGATGGCTTATCACGAAAACCGTGCCCGGAAAACTGCCGACATTGCCACAAAAAGGACGAACAAACTCAAGTGAACATGTTCAAGCCATCACGGTAGATTTCCTGGCAGACGGCTGGACAACACAAGAATAGATGACTGATGAAGATATTGGATTGATCTTGACAGCAGCCCGGAAGAGGAAGTTCGCCGCCCGGATTGGCAAGATATCTGCCATGGTTCGGAAGTGCTGAAGGGCTACTGGGCACAATAGGAATCTCCTACTTTAGAACACGGGTTGCTGAAAAGGGCTTGGAAAAGTGCAGATGGACGAGACGTGGTCATGCAGTAAGTAAAGTGGTTCCCCTAAGTAAAGTGTAATCTGTTTTGAATGAGATGTATGATGGAACATCTGGAGACCATCTTGGCGTTAACAAAACCCTTGACAAAATACAGAAGCGATTCTATTGGCCACGACGTAGAGGAATGGGTTCGGACGTGTGAAATATGTGCTGAAAGCAAGGGCCCACAAACCAGAAGCAGGGGAGAAATGAGACAGTATAACGTTGGACTGCTTTCGAGAGAATTGCCATAGACATTGCTGGACCATTCCCAGTTACTGAAGATGGAAACCGGTACATCATGGTTGTAGGTGACTACTTTACTAAGTGGGTGGAAGCCTACGCAATTCCAAATCAGGAGGTTACCACTGTGGCAAAGCAGTTAGTTCACAACTTCTGTTGCCGTTATGGAGCCCGTATGGAAATCCATACGGATCAAGGGAGAAATTTCGAATCAGAAGTGTTTAAAGAATTATGCCGTCTACTCGGAATTCGAAAGACCAGGACAACGCCTCTGCATCCTCAGTCGGACGGGATGGTTGAGAGATTCAATAGGACACTTGAGCAGCATCTTTCGAAAGTTGTTGACGAGAACCAAACAGACTGGGATCAACGTATACCAATATCCCTCATGGCGTATAGATCATCAGTACACGACACAACCGGCATGACTCCAGCAAAATTGGTGTTTGGGGGGAGATTCGTCTTCCTGGGGACTTGATGTTCGGCTCACCTGAGACTCAGTCCCAAGAGCCGCAGAACTATTCCTTGCAAATAGAAAACCAACTGCGAGAAATTAATCGCTTGGTAAGAGGACGGCTGAAGATTGCCAGTGATAAAATGAAAACTCGGTATGACATTTGCAGCAATAGTGTGGGTTTCCAAGAAGGAGATCAGGTCTGGTTGTTCAATCCAAAGCGCCGTCGTGGTCGCTCACCTAAGCTTCAGTCTAACTGGGAAGGACCCTACACTGTGAAAAAAAGAATTAACGATGCTGTTTATTGGATTCAACAGGAAGGACAGCGAAAGTTCAAGGTCGTCCACCTAGATCGCCTGGCTAAGTACTACTTCAGAGACGGTTTGCCAGTTCGGGGCGAACAGACTTAAGGAGGGGGCAGTGTTATGACATCACAGAACAATCTACGTGTTTGTCGAATGTGCCAGAAGGATCTCGCTGTACTGTGTGTGGCGTACGTGCTTGTAGACGCATTTTCGGGAGTCTTCTCGATGCCGCCAGCCGTGCGGACTCTGTCAAGGCCGCAGTTAATTACGTAGTCCATGCGGACGCTAAGACGCAATTAGGAATCGTCTAGATTTTCGGCGGTTATAAATACAATTACTCAGGGACGCTCAAAACAGTATAGCAGCGATATATTTACAGTTCGGTTCGAGAGTTATTATCGGGCGACATTACTGTGCGCTTTCAAGTGGTTATTAATCAAGTGTGCGCGTTCAAGAGTGGTGTTTTATAATCGGACGGTATAATTGTAGTACAATTGTGTTTAATATTAGTGACATTTTATTGTGTGTGAACAATTTATATTTGATTTGCTGTAGTAGACTGTGTTGTTAATTACGAACTGTTTAACTGTAAAAATTAAAGCTGGTGATTAGTGACTTAATTGGCGTCTTGTACTTATTTTGTTTCCACTGTACCTACGACGATCGAGTAGACCGTCGTAACAATGTTTATACTTTTTTTAAAGGTGCGAATTCTAGTCAATAATATAATTAATTAAATTGCACCTTTTTTTTAGCTTTAATTTGATGTGGTGTTAAATTTTGTATTATTATTTTATATAATTGGTTCCTAGTCACGATGTAAATTTTAATTTGTAATTGTCAGCAATAATTGGACTGTCCTAAGGTGAAAGGGAGTCAGTCAGAATTCAGTAGTTTGTATACACACTAATTGATTTGTGTTACGTATGTCTCGCTTTCACAAATACCGACACTCGGTAAATGAAAAACGGTAGAAAATTGTTACTTACTCGACTTAAGTCCTTAAATTCCTAGATAGAACATAGGGCCTCGACAAAATTTCTCCATCGTGTTCTGTCCATTTCCAGGGCCTCCATCTCACTCCATGTCTTGTTGACACCAGCCAGCTCTCTTTCCATAGTCCTCTTCCAGGTGTTCCTCGGTCTTCACGTCTGCGGCTACCGTGCGGATTCCAATTCATTGACTGTCTAGCGATATTTTCTGGTAGTCTTCTCACGGTGTGACCGACCCACCTCCATTTTCTTCTCTTTATCGGTATTTGGATGGTACTCTGTCTTGTGGCCTCCCATAGATCTCTGTTCTAGATGGTCTTGAGCCACCAAATTCTCAATATGTACCTCAGGTAACGGTTTATGAAAGTCTGTAACCTTGTGGTAATGTACTTTGTCACTTTCCAAGTGGTCCACCATAAGTGAATCACTTATGGATGTGAGATACATACAGCAACACCGATTTGACATTTGAGTCAAATATTCTGAGGTTTGTCCTCCTGAGTATATGGGACGATCTCCATGCTGGTTTTAACTGTGAAAATGCTCCTTTTGCCTTATTTATACGACTTATCACATCCCTAAGAGCTTCCATCCTGACTAACCATGATCCCAAAACAGCAGAAAAGGAACAAATATTGTTACCATTCAGAATTTATAAAATACGACCCTTTGTTTCACCACAGGACTGTACTTTGGCGGTTACGGCCAAAGGCGTCTAGGTAGCTTTTTAAACGCCGATTTATGTAACTTTCATTGGTTTACATATTATTAGTTATAATGTATAAGGAGATACCCGACGAAGGCCAGATTGCTCCAAGCCCCCACATCTGGCACGGGGCGAAATGGCGTGAAGATGGTCACAAACGTTAATGCTGTAAATGTAGGGAACCACTCAGGAATACTGTGTTGTCGGAAGCGCGAAAACTAAAAATATTTCGAATCCATAAAACACACACACACACACACACACACACACACACACACACACACACACACACACACACACACACACACACACACACACACACACACACACACACACACACACACACACACAATAAACCGGTGACAGACAGCTTTTAAAACCTTGTAAGTATAATTACCCGGAGTGGAAACTGTACAGAGTATATAAAAAACACATTTGCACTTGGAAAAATTACGATTCGGTAGAGTAAGGAATCTTCCGACTAGGAATTGAGTTAAGAAAGTGAGTTTGCTCAATGTAGATGGAGGATTGCAATGTACTAGCCACCGAGTGGAAGGATGGGAAATGTGGTTGCGGCCGGGAACTAGTGAGAGACGATGACAAATGGAGAGCTTGAAAGGAAGATAAATGGATGGAGCTATAAGGAAGAGAAAACGAAATTCTATTGGTCACATCTTGAGAGAGGATTATTTGCAGAAGAAAATGAAGGGTATAGGGAAGATAGAAAGAGATTTGATGATGGGGCGAAATTACAGACAACACAGTGCAGCGGAACCCTTTCTAACACTGATGGTGAAGCCTAATCCATTCGTTGTGTTTGTTCCTAAAGAGAGGAACAGAGCTATCTCGGAATGAATACTAAATGGTTCGGGCTGCAGCAACTTCCACGTAGGCTACGACAGGATGTAGGTCGCTCCGGAATAATGGGGAAAAGACGATCAAAACAAAAGACGCTTGGGTAGTAACGAATAGTAACATTTTCCTCGACAAGTTACTTAAGAAGACATAGAAATGTAAATAAGTTATGAATGCAACGGTAGCAAGTAGCAATTTAACAAAACGCAACTTATAAATTCTGGCGTAAAACTGGTATCAACATTGCCGCAGAAGAACATACAGATTTCAAGAATTATAGAACTGAGTCTGCAACAAAGTTGTTTGTTATATAATTAATACTTTCTCTTAGCACGAGCAGCTAATGACAGTGCGGTTACACAGATTAGCAGTCAAACTTCCGTTTACATGTCTTTCAAAAATGTTAACTGAAATCAAATTTAATGGCGATACTTCGAGTACTGTTATAAGCATACGCGGCTATAATGTAACATAACAATCTGCAAGGTGCCGCGCGCTGTCTGTAAAGGGCTGTGCTGTCGCGTTTGTATGGAAATCATCAGACGAGACGAGAAGTGTGTACAGTGAGCTTGGTCGCACAAGAACGTGTGTGGAGCGTGATCGCCTAGATCTAGAGAACTCATGGACGTCGCCTTCTAAAACAAACTTAAATTCCACGAGGAATGAGGTCATCTCCACGGTTGAGAATGATAAACTTGTTGAGGGCACAGGAGAGTCTCCCGTCAGCGGGAAGAATTCTGGTGACGGAATGTCAACAACAAGGGATCCGTGACAAATCATATCTGTGAACACGCTGTAGTCATCGAGCCGTTTGTGGTGTGGCACAGAATGACAAGTGCCTCGGCTAATCTGGAGATGAAATTGACCAACGTACTGGAATTAAGTACCTCTATTCCATACGATGCCATCCAGTAAAGTAAATTTGACTGACGCGGCTACAGTTGGCGTGTGGAAAACAAAAAATCGAACAATAATCCTAAGTCCTAAAATTTTCAATTTAATTTCAAATGACTCCGACTGTGAAAGCCAGCGAACTTATAGGCTTAGTTATTTATAAATAACTGAAGTTATTTAATCATGTTTGCACAGCTTTTCGAAGCATACTTATTATTTATTTAAAGAATGTTCAACATACATTCGGCAGTAAATAACTTGCGAAAGTATTCATTTTGCTCTGTCTCTGTGGTAACTGGCACCACATTAGTTCATTTAAAATGTGGAAGCGCGTAAGGATTGTAACGAATTTCGCCCATCCATTGAATAACTTTCTAAGCGGGAATAAAATCGTAAGCAGTCATTGTTAGACTGTCCTGGAAACAAAACGGACGCCTCTAAATAGGTAGCCAAGGCGTCGATTTCTGCTGATAATCCGTTAAGGTAGGAATCTGTCGGTTTAATAATAGTCACAGTAAAATGTGGAAAAACATTAAGAGAACAAATAAATAGATAAAAATTTATGTTTGTTATTGCAGTCATAGATAATTTACAGTGTTTAAAAATTTTATAGTAACGTCAAGTGCAATTATCGAAGTAACGTTAAGTAATAGAATTACTTAAATAAAGCTATAAAATCTCAATGATATCCTCATCAACACAGACGAACGGATGGTGTGGAACAAGATAGCAGTGGTGAAGTTTACGTTTTAATGGCATCCTTCCTAAAACTTTAAATATTGACCTGCTACAGTGCTTTGGTTCCCTATTCATTCCGTGCAGCACGCATATTTCTGATTCCAGCAGGGGAAGTGTTTTGGGCCCCATTCTGTATCTAATCTACACAGCAGATCTACCAACTAGCAATGATGTGGTTGCTGCTACGTACGATGATGATACAGCAATTCTTGTTGTAAACAAAAGTCCGGTGGAAGCAACCATTTTACTAAAGAACTCGCTACATGTGATTGATAAATGGGCAGAGAAGTGAAGGATACAATTGAATGAATCGAAATCAGCACACATCACCTTCTCAAAATGCCACGGGACAACATCAATTGTGAAATTAAATAACAAGGCTATCCCGGTAGCCGACTCTGTAAAATACTTGGCCATCCACCTAGACAAGAAACTGACTTGGGGCAACCGCATTTGGATGAAAAGAAAACAACTGGACACCAAGTTTCTCAAGCATTATTGGCTCCTGGGCAGAAAATTATTATTATCAATGCGAAACAAGCTGTTGGTGTACAACACTGTCTTCAAGCCTGTGTGGACATACGGCTTACAGCTTTGGGGAACTGCATCTAAATCCAATATCGCCATAATGGAAAGGTGTCACACGAAGATGTTGCGTGCCATGTCGAAGCGAGCACTCAGGGAGTCCGCTAAGGATCGGGACGGGGTCTGTCAGAGATTTTAATTACCGGGAGACAATAATTCGAGAAGATAAGAAATATAATTCCGCATTCGGTACAAGTTACTCCAACGGACGTTTAAAGCGGGGTCTCCAATATGTACAGTCTATAGTTGCAGACGACCATCGATATGAAAAACTGAAATCGTTATAATATGAAATCGTTATTTTAATATTTAACTTTATTTATACAATTTAATAATATAAATTATATTAATATTATAATAATATAATATAATAATAATTTATACAACTTATTTATCGATTGTTTATCACTAACCGCTCAATGGTTTCATCACAATTACTGGTGTGAGTGTAAGTGTCCGCTTATTACCGTGTAACATTTACCATATCTGTGCTTTAATTAATGTAAATACTAACACTAAACACGGCAATAAATGTTGTACTCGTTATTACGGTGGAATGTTTATCGGACACGCCACGGTGTGAATATTAATGTGATTTTGTATTACACGCCAAACCACAATTATTTCTTAATGTGGCTGTCCGCATCGCGGCACGCACTCCCAGTGACATCTTCATCTGATTAACCTATTATAATGATCATCTTCATAACCATACGATAATTAATCCGGACATCAAATATGAGAAGTAAAATATCTTAGCTAGCTGGAAAAGAAAAATTCGCAAATTCGATATAATTATTAACGACGACCATCTTATGGGCTACAAATTTTAACCTCGTTTTTTATTAACCAAGTCCACTTTGTGTTGCAGCAGAGCGCCAAATGTCGGAACTCGCCAATACTATGTATTTATTACTGTACACGCGACATATCATTCCCCATTGACCGGTTCAATTAATTTTGTTAATTACTGAAACATAGTTTTAGCTCATATTACCAAAATCAGACTGTTTATTGATTTTTATTTTAACTTAGCTAATAATTCTTGAGTTTATAGACAGGACCTAAGTATGGTAAACTTGGGTAAATTTGTGATACAGTATATAAAATACCAATTGTGCCAACCAAAAATATTTAATTTTTGTTTTTGTTTTAATCTTTGGAAAGAATGTTTTCTAAGGACTTTATCGCACTAAAAATTTTTTGGGTAAAACAACATATATTTATTTTAATTAAATTTCATAACAATGTTCTTTCTTGGTAATCTCGTGATATCCCAGGTAATCTCGTAACAACACTCCGCTATACTCGTGATATCACGACTTTACCTGGATTGAGGCAATCTCGTGATACGTCAGGCATACTCGTGGCATCTAAAATCACAAATAAAATAAAGCTAAAATCATGTGGTGAAAAAAAGATGAAAATTAAAAACTCAATTAATATTAAAATCGTACGGAGAAATCCAATCTAGGAAATAAAAACCATTGAAAATTTTAGTAGAAAACAATTTAGAAGATTTATATTTAATGGAAGTCTTTTTCAGAAGTAAATGTCAAAAATTAAATAAATTTTTACAGTACTACTGGGAAGCAGCTTTACTTGGAAAACAACACAAAACATTTAAGAAACTACGATCCGGAGATAAGCTCCTACAACGTATACGCCGTCCATAACCTATCAAAATATGTAACATCGTATTCAGTATGCATTAACCGACAATTTAAGACCAAATCTGATGCTTAATATAGTGAATTACAATGATGGTACAATAAAAATACACGACCTACTAACAGATACAGAAATATAAGAATTATTCCTTACTTTTCACTTCAAAACATTGCAAAACAATAAACACGTGTCGCAGTAGTGCGTACAATATCTCATACTGAACGTTAGAATGCGCTGCTCTCAATGGAGAAACTAGGCATTTGTGGGAGCACTGGTTAACCCGTGACAAGCTTCACACAAAGTATCACGAGATTACCTCTATCACGAGTATACCCGAGTTCACCATGCACAGTAGAACGAATAAGTATTGGAGGCTGTAATCGATCATTACCCCAGTACGTATGAATTTGTTTAGCTTAACTGTAGGCACGGGATTTATCGAACTTAATCATTAAGTGAGTTATAGTTTGTGACTTGTACAGTGTTTCTTGGGTTTTGTTCTTGCTAGTTCAGCTTTGTTACACTAACTCAATCGTACCTTTTGTAGCTGCTAAACGGAAAAGTGATATTTTAATAAAAGGAACTAGAATTAAAATTTTGAATAGCTTTTCCAAATGGCGAATGAGTCGTCTTTGGCGAAATTTTATACACACGGAAAGGCCACAATAACTTAAATAAATACCAACAAAGAAGTCATCTCAAAACTCGATTGTCACGAAGGTTTGAAAGAAAAAAACTTTAAAAATACCTAATACGCCATAGATAAAATACTCCTCGTTTTGAAAACGTCATAAACAGGATTGTACAGATTGAAAGAGTGAATGGGAAAGTTGAAAAAGCGACAGATTTGAAATATCTGGGATGGTTGGTTAGAGAGGACGTGCGTTGTAGTCAAGAGGCGAAATGAGAATTGCCTTAATAAAGAAAGCTCTTAATAGAAAGGAAATATTGCGCGGCCACTAGACGCAAGGCTGAGAAAGAAGGTTGAAGTGTTTTTGTTTGGAGCGTGGACACTGAGGACAGAACAACAGACGAGGTTACAGGCTTTCAAGATGTGGACATGCAGAAGGATGGAAAGAATAAAGTGACAAATAATGATGTGCTTGGAAGAGTAGGAGAGTAAAGCAGAGTGTTGGATATCATCAGGGGCAAGAAAAGAAATAGGTTGAGGCACTGTATGCGACAAAAACAAGGTAATGTGATGGTAGAATTACTGGAGGGGCTGGTAAATATAAAGCGGAATAGAGGACGAGGGAGAGACGATCTACGGACGCCGTATCAAGAAATCAAGCGAGTAGCCCTGGAAACCATGGAATGAGCGTGCCTTGTAAGACCTCACCTTGGGCAGAAAACAAATGATAATTCAGGCGAACTTTACTATGCGAGAAAGTACATGATAAGAATAAAAAAATAGAAGTTCCTTTTGATTTTAAAGCGAATTTCTAATCAAAATTAAAGAGAATTTTCACAAAAATCAGAATATAGTGTTCAGTTTTTGAAATTTCAAATATTTCATGCTATCAAGGTTTGAAAAATTATGCACAGGAGTTCCTTCTGATTTTAAAGCGAACAGTGTGCTGTGGGTGTTCAAACCTGCACACTTAAAATACACAAATTAAGGAACCGTAATTGCAACAACTTACTGTATTTTAAACAGTCTATCACGTATTATGATCTGTACTGTATCGTATTAAACGTTTTGTGTATGTTCGAATATCCGAATTTTCGTATATCCAACTTGGTCCCAATTAGTTCGGATAACTGACGCTCTACTGTAATTATTTAATCTGCTACCATATGGTTAAACGGGGAAAGTGTAGTAAGAGTTTTGTAGCGCACTTACAGATAACATATTAACGATGGTACGAATTTACGACGATAAGACGCGATGTAATGAATGATAATCGCTGCACTTACTGAATCAACGAGGAACTTAAACTCTTTACCGCAAAGAAAGCTGTTTAAATGTTATCTACAATTGTAAGTGATGTTTTTCGTAAGGCTCAAATTACTTTTCAGTGTACTGTGCCTAAACAGTGAAACCTGTTATTACGCATCTGAAACATTTGGTTACTCTGCTGAAAGTTTCAATATTTTTTAAATTTATTTTTTAATACAGTATTTTTAATATTTAAATAATATTAACAATATTTTTTATATTTTAATTTTAAACAGATATTTAACGTTTAATACTATATGCATACTGTTCCGTGTAGATCTACACCTACTGTAATATTTACAGCATTTAAACAATATATGCAGCCTACGTCATACTGCATTCTTGCGCTCGATTATTCCAATTTTCGTGTGTCCGAACTAGCCTCGGTCTTAATTTGTTTGAATAACTTACTCACTATTGTAGTAATAAAAAAATCACTTTTTTACAGGCGGCGTGCCCCCCTGGTACGGTGCCTGGAACCTAACACAGGCCCTATAAATAGGAAGCCAAGCACCATACGATGCTTCGCTGGTTTAAAAGACTTTTATATTTAAAAAACAAAATGTTAAAAAAACTCTTTAAGAAGTTACTTTTATAAGTAAATGTGTCGTGAGTTCTGTGGCATCTTGGTACATAAGACGCGACAAGACAAATGACCGTTTGCGCTAATCGCTGTATTGAAGTTTTACTTCAAGACCAGCGGCCTGACGTATTGTCTTTGCAAAATATTGGCGATAGAGGAATCAGCTTATTGCGCATATGTTTCCGCACTGTAGTGCTGTTACCAACAAATATTATAAGTTGCAAATTTGCATTTACGGGAAGCTGTTGTTGTCTAGATCACTAACGTCGTAGTAAGAAAAAGATTTTTGTTTAGAACAGATGGTTGACCTAAATCCTGAGTTAATACCATATATAGAGCAGGCTACAGACACTTGTTGTAGAGAGTCTTATGGTCGGTTAATCTCTGATTCGTTCGCCATTGTCTTGGTACTTAGCTATAGCTATCCATAAGCTTTCATTTTTCGTCACAAGTCTGTACACATTTCCAACCCCCCCAAAAAAAAGATGCAATTGAATTATAATAATGTCTTAAATTAACTCTCGTTCTGCAGACATCTTTTCCTTAATTTGTACATTAACACTTTCTCAATGTGGTGAAGACGTATCAAGTATGTAGGACTGTGCTATTTTTAGCCCTATAATTACAGATGTTGTTATCATTAACAGAAGAATCGGAGAATTTTCAGATGGATCAAGAAAGTATTTGCAGAACTGTGTTACAAAGTCCAGATCAGGAACAGCTTAAGGCACCTCTTGAAGCAGTATCTTGTTCCTAAGTTACAAGAAGGCAACAACTCGACGCAGACGCATAAAAGCAAAACCAATAACTAACTACGCTTACAACAATTATTTACTTTACTTACTGACATCTGAATAACGGCAAACTTCCAAGGTACGACACTCCAGCTTATCTTTCCTAATGTGTTTCTCCGTTGTAATATTTTTTTCTGCAGTTTATTAATTATTATTAGTAAGAATCTCGTGTAACACGGACGGGGGACGGATTCAATGACCGTGTAGGATTCTCAGACCGGATATATTTAAGCGGATATCGTTAATTACTACAGATCCGAGTGAATGCCGGGAAATTTGTTAATTGCTTCTTCTTTTTCTTCTTCTTCCCCCCCCCCTCTCTCTCTCTCTCTCTCTCTCTCTTACAAGATTAGCGATCTGTTTTTCGAGCACCGATGTTATTATGGAACGGTATACATGTCATGCAAATTCATAATTATACCCCATATTTATTGCTGTTGTGTCTGACAGGTTTGAACAGTAACATCTATTCAATTAATCATCATTCCTCTTCAAGCAGATTTTTTCCTTACTTCTCGTGCAAGGTATTTTAATTAGTTTTGATTATTTACTAACTTAGAAAAAGGTTAAACACTGAACTCAGTGAAGGAACTCGAAGTACCTAGTCCCGCAGAAAAACGGAACATAACAAGGACCCGTAAGCTTTAAGTTTTTTTCTGACGAAAAATTGTCCCCTTACGATATCGCAGACACCTCAGGTGTGGCACAGAAAATGTCGTGTGTTTGGCATTTTCTACATTTTGAGTTTAAATCTTCCACTGCCACTTTTAAGTCTCGCTTCTACTTCACTGTATTCTAAGCATCCCTCATCTTTCGTAAGACCTTCCTCCCTTAATGTCAGTAATAATTGTTATCCTTCGTCTTCCTGCTTTTCTCGTTCCCTTATATTATAATTCTACTAAGTTAATTAAATTCCTTTTAACAAATATCCTAAGCTGTTAGCTTTCTTTTTCTTAATACGTTTACATAATTTTACCTTTTCTCCTATTTTTTTTTTTTTTTTTTTTACTTCAGATAAAAGGAAGAAAATGGAGGTGGATCGGAAAATGGAAAAGATCACCAGAAAATATCGCTAGACAGGCACTGAATTGGAATCCGCAAGGTAGCGGAAAACCGACGTGGAAAACCGAGGAACACCTGGAAGACGACTATGGAAAGAGAACTGGCTTGTGTCAACAAGACATGGAGGAAGTTGAAGGCCAGATCACGCTGGAGGCGCCCTATGTTCCACCTAGGAATTTAAGGACTTAAGTACCTATTTTTTTAAATAGCATCTCGTTTCATATCATATCTAAACATTCTAAACATTCCAGATAATTTGCCTCCCTACATCCAATGGTCTATGTTTTTTGCTCGCCAATGAACTTCCATTCAGTCTGCCAGTAAACAATTTGTTCTTCTTGCTGAAAATAATTTTTCCATTGCTTATATTTCGTGTATACCTCGTTATTTTGCCACGTTCCTCCATTGTTTCCTCATGTACTATTATGTTTAAACATTCGTCTTCTTCGCTGTTTAAACGTTTCTTAATTAGTTTAGTTTTCTCACTACAGTATTTATGTCTATCTCATAGTTCTTCTGCACTTGGAACAATCTATCTAACATATCGTGCATTCCTGTTTACTATAATAGCAACATAATGTATGTAAATGTAATGAGCACATTTTAAAAACGGTTGTAAGAAAGGCTGGAAAAATAAACGGACATGAGGGTTTTTAAGGAAAAACACAAACAGGACGGAGAAATATTAAAGGCATATGGCTATTTTCTAACAAGGAGAACTTTATTATAATTGCAAATGTCATTACAATTACGATTACTGTCAGTATTATTGCCTCTGAGCTGCACAGAAATCTAACACAATGTTTCCAGGTTACGGCATTAATTAGCACAGTTTTGTGATATTAATTTGTGACGCATTCGTAGACTATATATTGATATCATCTGCTTTTCTCCTTTATTAATAATATGATCAGCTGTTATTGGGCTGGTTAAGTCAATGGGCCAGCCTTATCTGTTTTTTCTGTTCTTGTTCTGATAGTTCCTATCCGTTTCGGATGTTGGATATCATACAGACTACTTTACCTTTCTGTACTGCTGCACGGAATAAGTCAGTTGTATTCATACCAAACCAGGTCCTTAAATTTCTCAGCCATGATATTCTCGGTCGCCAAACTCCTCACTTTCCAAGTACTTTTCCCTGTAGTATGAACTGCAATAAGTAAAATCTCAGTTTATTTCTCATGAGATGTCCCAGATACTGAAGCTTTATCTTCACTGTGTTAATAACTTCCTTTCTTTCTTCATCTTTCTAAGAACTTCAACATTAGTTATATGTGCTGTCCATGAAATGCTCAGTACTCTACGGTAAAGCCACATTTCGAAAGATTCCAATTGAAGATTCCGATTGAATGATTTTTCTGATCATGGAAAATTATATCCGAATAATTTGCTGGTATCGTTTAATGCGTACATATTTCAAATCTTAATATAGTCTCCTCTAAGTTTGTTTGAGGTTGATGAGTATAATAAGGCTTTATATTCTTTATCTGTCTATACAGGAGGACTAGTGCGTAGCGGCTTATCTCCACTGTTAAATTAAATGCCTTTGTAAAGACTCAGTGTTCGATAAACTAGAGCATCGCGTGATTGTATGGTCTATATTGCAGGTCCTACAGATATCATTCTTCTGACTTAGTAATTGTTCAATACACCCTACTACTTACAGCTACTTGTAGCATTGCTCTGGTCTTGAACAGTGATAATGAATCTCTTTGTTTCGCCAAAGAGTTAGGGGACCAGTCTTATATCCCAGCATAAAGGTATCTTACCACAAAGCAGTTTTGTGGCTCTTGCTGTTGTTACATTAGTAGCTCGGCCACTCGTTTCGAGTTTCATAGAGGTGTACACAATTTCTGATAGTACAGTACAGCATCAGTCATCCGATATTTGCACACACAGAAAGTTTGTGATATCATATACTAAAATATGGCATAGACTGCGTATTGTACTTTGTACTTACCTCGAGTAGGCCATAGTATTCTATACTGTTACACATTAGGTATCATAAGGTTCATAAAACAAATATTAAAATAAAACGTTCAGTACAATAAAAGTGTTTTTGGATAAGTATTTACAGGTTTTAAAGTTTCAAATTTATAGATTCATAAGTAATTTAGGCCTGATGACAAAAGTAGATTATGTTTATGGATAATATTCAAACAACCTTGTCTGTGACTAGAGTTGTCATCTGTTCTAACTAAATGAGTTCACTGTTTTAAGTTCTTCGTCATAACCCGCAACATCGATGGCTATTGTAACTCAGTCGTAGGCCTATATCCATACGACTGCTTATTCATTTTGTGTTCATACGCTCAAAAATACTTGCTCTATTAAGAAACAGTAAACTAATTAATTTATAGGCTACTCTGTTTTCTGTTTTTGAGTATATAAAGTGATAACATATTAAATAATAAAAATAATATTGAAACAAAATCGTTTCGGGGGATAATAGGGCCAACACGTGAAAATGTTTTGTCAATGCAGCATATGATTATCTCAGCGTTACCTTCTTCATTAGGATAAAAAGATTGCAGTTGCTAGGTCATGTCCTTGAGAAAGGAAGGCAGCAGGGCAGTCAAAAGCAATACAAGGGTCCTCCTGATGGAGTGGATCTAGAGGACTGCCTAGGGGTCGGTGTACTCAAGCAGCTGAGGATGGACGACAGTGGTTAACACGCCAAGGGCAGTCCGTTGCGCCAATGAAGAAAAATAATAAGAATACTGTACTACGATAATTATTATACCATATGCAGAACTCTCTCACTGTTTTGAACGGAATACGTTTATTGTTTAGATAAAATCAAATTAATAAATTTTACTTTGTTAAAGATACAAGTAAAGTTTTCGTGTGTGTTTCTCAGTAAATCGTCGTTTCTCAATTTTTGTATTTCGCTTTATAATTTGTTTATTTTTTGTGTTCTTGTCTGCATATATACTTGAAGAGGTTACAAGTAATATGCTAAAAGTACAAATGCTAGTTATTCTGTCTACAAAACAAAAGCCTTACGGTGTAAAAATTTATAACCATAATGCCTAAATCAAAATAATGTGATACTAGCTTGTAATACTTTTCGCAAATATACATAACTAGTGTGCAAACATAGCTTACAAACTTTTTGAAGAAACTGTGTTTGTATTTTGAATAAAATTTCTGAAAATTTATAACCATGACGCCTAAATCAAAATAATGTGACACTAGTTTGTAATACTTTTCGCAAATATACATAAATAGTGTGCAAACATAGCTTACAAACTTTCTGAAGAAACTGTGTTTGTACTTTGAATAAAATTTCTGAAAATTTATAACCGTAATGACTAAATCAAAATAATGTGATACTAGCTTGTAATACTTTTCGCAAATATACATAAATAGTGTGCAAACATAGCTTACAAACTTTCTGAAGAAACTGTGTTTGTACTTTGAATAAAATTTCTGAAAATTTATAACCGTAATGACTAAATCAAAATAATGTGATACTAGCTTGTAATACTTTTCGCAAATATACATAACTAGTGTGCAAACATAGCTTACAAACTTTCTGAAGAAACTGTGTTTGTATTTTGAATAAAATTTCTGAAAATTTATAACCATAATGCCTAAATCAAAATAATGTGAAACTAGCTTGTAATACTTTTCGCAAATATACATAACTAGTGTGCAAACATAGCTTACAAACTGTGTTTGTACTTTGAATAAAATTTCTGAAAATTTAATGGTCTACACATACTTCTTCAATTTCTTCAAAATTTTGACTTTCATTTTTGGCTCGTTTGCCCCTGAAGTTAAAAAATTTTCTACGTAAACACTACATTTTGATGTAGGTTAAAACCCCCTTTAGCCTGACACCCGGCACGGATGTGCATAATTTTTCAAAAGTGTGATCCCATTTTTGGGCCTTGATGGCATAAAATATTTGAAATTTCCAAAACTGAACAGTATATTCTGATTTTCGTGAAAATTCTCTTTACTTTCGATTAGAAATTCGCTAATCAGTATCTGCTTATTAAATACTCTTTCGTAAATCCGTTATTAAATTTGCTGTCGCCGTCTAGTCGTCATCATCATTATCGTAATTATAAACAGCATTATGAATGTTGTGCGGTAGCAGGTTGTGAGAACCCATGGCGACACCGTACCTGCCCCCGGCAGCGAGGCATACAAATGACACTACCCTAGTCTGGAACCAGTCTTGTCTTGATCATAGTAATCACACACACACACACACACACACACACACACACACACACACACACACACACACACACACACACACACACACACACACACACACACACGCGCGCGAAGCACTCACGGTGCCATCTCACCGTCAGTTCGCTATTTACTATCACCTGAGGGGGGATCGGAGGAGTCAAAAAATGAGCAGTCGGGCGCCACCCGGCTGCCGGTTCGACATAATTCATATAATTTGATTTTATAATTTTTGTTCAGTTCCTCTTCGTCTAGTTAGTAGAAAATAAATTGTAAATGAGTGAAGCTCGGGGTTGGTGGCGGGTTCTCTGTATCCTCGCAGCCCATTAATGTAATTCCAGTTCCCACATTACTGAGTTTTCTTTTCTTTTTTTTATAAAAACATTTTGCTTTTACAAACACAATGCCGCTAACATTTTTGTTTTATAATTCCAAAATGTGGGAAAGCCTAATTTAATCTTTTTATATTCTCTCGTGAGGTGAAAAAAAATATTAAATTTATTTTTTTTTTATTTTTAAATAGTTACTATCTTGCGCATTCATGCATTGTGTAGTGCATACTATTATTAGGTGTCCAGAATTGGCAATTTCTGAGTAATTAAAATATTAGTAGTTGAGTTGTACTATTTAATTAATAATAGTGACATTAAGTACAAGTTGCCTTAACGTGGATAAATGACAATCAAAAACTATTACACAGCACACAAACATTGTGCTTTCTTACAATTGATTTATTTCATATCGAGCACGGAACTTAATAAACTGAGCCCAGTATATTTTAGAAAATTCATTCAATTGTAGTCCATTCACAGCTAAGTCCATTAACATTTACTATCATCCTCGCAACTGGTAGTTATTTACAGCGTCCTCTTAGAGAAATAAGTATTTCACTTACCTATGTGATGCCGTGTCACGCTGCTTTGACATCAATGAACATCACTTATTTATAAATATCTATGTACAATAATTTTTGGGTTTAGTTAATGGTCAGATATAAAATTCAAGTGCTAAGTCAAGAATGTAGTGGAATAAACCTAATGCTAGGACAATTATGACTAAGTGACGTATCTTCACTTGTCATCCTTTCACTGAACACACTCCGAGGTCACTGTATACTTGCGAGCTGCTTATGCGTTTATGCTTATATGTAGCGCACTGATAAAGTTCCGAAGCTTTCTATTATTGCTGTTATACGATGAGACAGTTACTCATAACTGAATTCCGAACGGTGTGAAGATCGTTACACCAACATTTTGCCTCACAACAACCACTGACGCTTGCTAAATTGCATATTTAGTTCTCCTCCGAGATGGATTCCTAAATAACTTTCATCGTCAGACCTGAATGTGACGTGTACAGATTTTACTTGTTTATTTTAACGTGTTACTTCTTAAACCAGCCCTTATTCTTCAGAATCTTCCTGCATTTCCCTTCCTCTCCAATATTTACTTCGTGTACTCGCTGTTCTTTGTCTGTACCTTTTATTTGTTAACTGCTAACTCTGCCCTCTCAGATATCAGCTTTTACGTTCAATTTATTTTCATATACCGGCCTATATATATTGTTATACACGGGAAACTCCATTTTACTTCCATGTTCCATAAGGAATGGAAGTATGAGAGGGCGAAAAACATCGTGTTCCAGATAAGGGCTGATTCTGATTTTAGTACCCTCAAAACATCAGAAAAAGTCATTTTCTGAAAAGTGTCTGTGTGTCTATGTGTAGAATTTTTTCTATGGCGAACGATGACTGCCGCAAATTCAAACAGAATGAAATAATTTTTTGCATATGTGCCTGAGTTGTAGAGGAATCAAGGTCTATCGATTTTGGTGGAGATCGGTTAATGGGAAAGGGGTAGTTTACCTGCAACGTTTTATGTTTTAACACGAGTAAAGTACTTAAATTTGATAAATAAAGTATCCTGAAAAAAAGGTCATAATAATCCACTGTAGAAAGGTAGATGAAATATCTATAAATAAAATTGGTAGTTGGAGGGGGAGGGGGTGGCTTTCTATAAATGAAAATGATAGTTGAAGGAGGAGGGGATTCTTTTTTATGTGTGTACTACGTTGTCGGCAACAAAAAAGTAGTTTGTCGTTAAAATTCTTTCCCTGGCTGTTTGGCCGTGATCCAATGTTGTCTGCAAAACCAGACGTTTCGGCAGTGTAATCGTCTGCCATCAGCAGTGAAAATCGAGTGCGCTGACGTGAGGTGGTATACGTTAGTGACCACAGTACTTTGGTTAAGGCTGAAGAAAGAAGTTGAAGGAAGTAGTTTCTATGTAAATATTTCATTTCGAAAATTATTTTAAATATAAATCTTAGAACATGGAAGTCATCGGTTCTCCATACCGATAATTTTTGTTTAAGCAACGCGAAGTACGTCATGTTTGTTTTTATAATCTTTTGCTTTCCTGCTTAGCCTATGTTTATTATGTAATAATAATAACAGGTACACATTACACATTAACGTATAGACCAACCGCAAGTGTTAACACACAAGTCACAATACCAGTTTTCAC
This sequence comes from Magicicada septendecula, assembly GCA_034769895.1. NCBI lineage: Eukaryota > Metazoa > Arthropoda > Insecta > Hemiptera > Cicadidae > Magicicada > Magicicada septendecula. Next base: position 42,632,143 of record CM068376.1, read on the forward strand.
ACGCATGGGCAGAGACCTTGAAAAGTACACACGCAATAACATTTGTGTGTATAACTCTGTACATCGACACACGCGCGTATGTCGACAGTGTGTGTGTGTGTGTGTACGCGGGCGTGTGTGTATTATCCCTTTACTATATGTCTGAAGTAATGTTTCATCTGATTTATTCAAGACACTTACTTTGAATATACTGAATACGGGCGTGAGAAAAATCAAGATAAAGATCAGTATTTAATAATTCTGTAATATGAAATGATTTTTTTATCGAGGCAATTCGATTCTGTGTCAGATGTTAGTAAGGCTGAGTTGCCATTCGCTACAATGAACTATGAGTCCCCCATGTGATATGTTGCTGGTGTGTCATTCATAATAAAATTACTTTGTTTTTGAAAAAATAAAGATGATTTACAAAATGACTTGTTTGAAAAAATTTCAGTCAACAGAATACAATTAAGGGTTCGCATATAGGCCTATAATTAATTACTGTGGCTCACTTATGAAGCGACAGTTTAGGGTTGTAAGTAAACGAGTAAGCATTGTTCAGAATACCAAATAAAAGTTACAAATGCTTTCCTTTTATTGAAGTGGCATTCCATAATGAGCGCTCTGTTAAGATATTTCTAAATTTTCTATGTACACTGATATTCCGTTAACGTAAACACAAAGTCACAATCTAGAAATATCGTCACCAAATATCGCACTTTTTTGACAAATATAAAGAGTTCAAAATTAAATTTCCGTTCACCTTACTGACCTATTGATCTACAAATTCAAATAAAAACTATAGCTGTATGTTAATTAACAACGGAAAAACGACAAGCTATGTTTTAAAATTAAATGAATTGTTGAAATGTACAATTTATTTTTCTTATAGTTTTTAACAGCCTTGTTTATGATCGAAATAGTATACAAAATTTTTGAAACTGTGAAAATAACGGTTTTGATGTCACGAAAGTTTGAAATTATAAACCTGCAACTTTAAATTTTAGATGGATACATTTTCAAGTCTCGCAATACATAGAAGCGAAAAACGCATATAAGGAATGTATTTCCCTACCTTACCTATCGCGTCATGTGGTAAACATTTGTCATCTGAGTACAACTGATGCCCAAAATAGGAAACATGGTTTTTAAAATCAGCGGTACCAACTGTTTTTAAGGCTGGACAGAAATTCCCCCTGGATTACATGTCCGGGAAACTCGGAGAGAGACACAAATATTATTAACGGATTAGCGCTATTTATTGTTTTTTAGATGAAATAATTGTTGCTTTCCCAATAAATTACTGTACCTGCACTATATTTTCGATTTTTTGAGTACGCCATAGAATCGATGAGTTACGCAGTGAGAAGAAGAAGTGTAGGCTACCAAGTGTAAATGAATTTTTTGCTGAATGTAATGCGAAAATACTTAACGTTTTAATATGCGAGGTTAGACAAGAACGTTTTGGTCTTTTTAGTTTATTGTTTAAATATAACAAAACTCTTGGTTTACCAAAATATAACGTTCAATAAGCAAATACAGTGATTGCTAAATAGTAACATTTGGAGACAATTTTAACCAGTGCAACTATAATCAAGCAGAACTAAGCTTTGTTTTAACGTTTTCTTATAATTCATTCATAAACTTCCTGATCTGAAACTTAGAATGTTTATAATTGAATTATTTTATGTCTATGAAACTGCATTTGCTCACCAAACGTGTTGCGGTGAAAGCAGCAGACACATCTTGATAAACACATCAGAAACACGGCGCGGGCCAAGGAAAAAAATCGAAACCACAAAGGTTTCGGCGGTAATTTTAAACAAAAACATGTATAAAATTTAACGTTTACAGTGAAAAGCAAGTTGTGAGACTTTTTTTTTTAATTTATTGGAGCTCTGTAATCTGTTCGACTAAGCGAACATTTAACAAATTGGCTGACAACACACATACAGGATTATGAAGAGCTGACCATTGACAGCTCTCCTTGTTTTTGATAATAGATTAAAGAGGTACACAAAATACAAATCTAAATGATAAAACATGTAAACAAATGAACGAAAATCACTTCCACTTCCTGCTGGCATGATACAATAAGTTCAAATGTTAAACACTGGGCCATAAGGCACATATACAGGTTGACATTAACACTTATTAATGACACGAATACAAAAACATATAGAGCAGATATCACAGACAGTACAATACAGAAAATACAGAGAATACATTATTAGTTAAACCTGAATGGTAAGTCTAAAAGTTTGTGCCTTTTTAGTCTATAAATATCTTCACTGTTGTCTAACAAATTAATTGTGAGACATGTATAGTTGTTTGCCAGTTGTTGTTTTTGTGTTTTCCACAAAAAAGCGAGTATTATTTTAAAGGTGTATATAGTTTGTCTGTGTTCTTTCAACTAATACCAAGGTTTCACAGGCTTAACCTAGAATACTGACACAAATACAAAAGCGGTTAGGACCGCAAAACAGGCAATATTTGTTGTGTATAAAGTGTAATCATAAACAGAAATATGCTGATTGCACATCGTATAACAATATTTAATTAATAAAGTTGTGTTAGCGGTTATAATCACAAACTCAAATATATAGTGGTGTGCAACAGTGTAATTCGAAACAGACAGTTTAGTAGCATCAAATACTCAATACGCTTTCTACAAGTTTACTAAAATTATAAGCAGTGGTCACTACGTATCGATATTGTCTATCGGGTGGGAAAGTATCAAAATAATTTTTACAAATAATTGATGGCTTTTGCCAGTTTCAGAAAGCCGTCCTTTTCAGCTGATGAATAATTTATATTTAACAGAAAACCCAAAATTATAATAAGCGTTACCGTTACTTATGTTTCCATGCGTTGTGTGTCTGTACGATAAATATTAAATAACAAACAAATTTACTATATTGACGTTTGCAGGAAGGTGAGAGGCATATTAAAAGAAGAAAGTAGAGCAATAAATTATTTATACAAGGCAACAAATATATTACATTCTTTGGTAGGAAGGTAAACAAAATTGTTGTTTTTTGAAGAAAAAAACAAAAATAATTACGTTGAACGAGAGGGAGATTATGTCATCACAAAATAGCTGCGTTTTGTGTTTAATCCTTGGATTAGAGGACAACCACATGTCATGGGTGACACAGTCACGAAAAGTGAGTGCACGCATAGGACTCCCTCACGCCATGGTTGACAAACGTCAATAAATTGCCGGACATCTCGCAACGCTCGCTACGCCGCTAAATGAGTCGTGAAGTTTAACACAGTTTTCTCTTAATCGTTATAAATCGGTTTGTAAGACAAAAAATAGTTGTCGGCGCAATTAGCATCACACGCTGGCGCGTAAGCGTCGCCGTCGTCTCTCCGCTGCCCAATTTTCAGCTTTCGGCTTTCGCAGGTCAGCTTTCTTCTCGCGATTTTACGCGTCACAGCAAATTGCCGTCTCGTCGTCCTTATTATGCCTTCCGCGTTGTAATTTATATTAGGGTTGTCATCGGTGAGGGGGACGCGAATTTGTGTCCTGCAAATCTCCGGTGTTTTGTCAATCTTTCAAGAAAGTTGGTAAAATATCATAAGCCGTAACGAGAATGATGGAAAGGCTCTTATCTACGCTCTCCATAATTTACACATAATTAGTCACCTGACAAGTGTTAATCGTTTTATTAGTTTGTGAGTTTAGCGTTTAAATTTAAGTCGTTTCAGTTCCAGTCTTTTTTTTTAATTTTCTTCTGTTTGCTTCTCTAATTACAAAATGGCAAAGCGCAAGTGTTTGTCTATTAACTTGTTGCATAAAATATAGGATGAAAGGAGACGTTGAGTGATAAGCTGATAAGCTGCGTGTACAGTATCAGATCTAGCATTAAAATAACGGACAATGCATTGCAGAACATGTTTCGAATGAAATACGTGAAAGAACGTATTGTGGTTATCAGAAACACAGTAATTTTATCATACACTAATGAAACATGAAATGTGTCCGGTTACTTTTATTGTTAGATGTACAAGCAAACCTATACCAGAGTCTATAGTATTCCTCTCAGTTTAGATTGATAATTTCTTCGTGCCCAATGCTTTCGTCTCGTTGATTTTGTAGCCTATGTCTACGAACACCACTATATTCTTGACATATTCTGACTTTCATAGATTTCTGAAAAAATAAATAATGAACCACATCGAATATTGTACAGAGACTTTCTTGTAGCATATATACACACATAAACGCACAGTCATTTAATGGCTGATGCTATTGTTCAGACAATCAAACATACCCTCCCTAAGTTTGAGTATAAAATTAAAATATCTCTCTTCTTTAGCCAATAAAAGTTAATAATTTTGTTAAGATCACATACAAATGTGATTGAGTGTTGGTATATGTTTTGTGCTCTGTCGCGAAAATACGGATAATTCCTCTACTCGGACACCGACATTCCTCTACTCGGACACACCGACATTCCTCTACTCGGACACCGACAGTGCCAAGCCTGACGTTTCGGTTCCTAGAATCTGGATCGTCTTCAGGAGCTGTGAGTGACGGCTGAAAAACCGTGTTGAAAGGCTTAGCAACTTCATGGGTCACATGAGAGGATAAAATATACGAATTAGCACCTAAAAAAGAAAGAAGTGGAAAAGTAGCAGAACGCAAGGAAACACTGTTACTTTGGTACGTTTTGGACAAGTGAATGAAGAAACTAATAGGAAAATATGAAGAAAGTAAAAATGAAGATGCGTGTAGTATCATGGAGTGATGAGACACACGGCGATCGCCAAAGAATATCGATCCTTGAGGTCGATGATGAGGATCGTAATCACACCCAGCGGTGTTTCGATTAAACACGACTTGACGTGTTTTGAAATACACTCGAACCCAAACCCGTAGTTTAGGAAGCAGCCGTTTGAAGTGCCAGACAATGAGGAATGGGCGAGAAATAAATGAAGACCCGTATCACTATAGGAAGCGGCATAATGTTCACTCGTGAAGAAAGTTTAAATTGATTCCGGTGTCGTGTGGGTGCAACGCGATCGCGCCTTTTTTGTTATACAAACAAAACATAAATGACGTGTAATTACTTATAGAAGTATAAACATATTAGCTTTCGGTAAATTGGAAACGTCACTTAAAACCAGTGATTTGAACGTGCGAATATGAAAATTCAGCTTTGATTTTAATCGAGTATAATTGATGTCAACAAATTGTGTGCTCGTAAATCAGCTGGTAAACGCCGCGTAACAAAATTGAAGATAATGATGGCACTGAGTACACCCGAAATAATTGAGCCACTGAATTGATAGCCGAGACCATATAAATCTAAACTCAGTAATTTCCGTATTATTAGACGTAAGTATATGTTATTTCAGACGTCTTTATACTTTTCTGTTATTTGCGACTGAAAAATATATAGTTCACTAACCAACTATGTTTATCAACAGGTTGACCGCAGCAACGAGACCCTGCTTACACTTTAATTTATAACATATTCATACAATTAAAGCTTTAATGGCTCTCATATTATTTACAGTTATTTACTTAGCGATTACAAAGTGAAACCAGCGTTTTATTTACGATTTTTTTTGTTGCCATTATTTATTCGTTCTTTAATATTCATTCAGCTACTCGACTGAGCGAATTTTTTCGCAGTAATATTAATATTCATACAGATTATGTTCTTTTAAGTATTTATCATGTCCAAAAAAATTAAACTTAGATACTTTGCTATGCAAATTTAGTTTTATATTTTAAAATACTGTTCTGGCTTTTTTAACTAATTCTAATTTTTGTTTTATAAGATTCACGAATTTGTGAAGGCACGCTTACGATGGCGGTAAAGTTATCCTTAGAAGCGTGGGTTTTCGTTAAAGTCCGCCACGCCTTTGGACGCCTGTGTTGTAGTTCTAGACGAACTCTGTGGGGCCCTGGTCAAATTTTTACACACGGAAAATTCTTTGTTGTGTTTTTTGTTGTTTAAACTCGGCTAGTCTACATATTTGTAATTCAGTTATAAACAGAATTTCTACGGTCACTTGTATTCAATTTTCTAATCAAAATGGGCCTAATAAAAAATTAAACAGACTAAAAATGAAAATAAGTCAATCGTTGCTATGTCCGTTCCTCATGCTTTTCGCAACCACTAATAAACAATGTTTGTGCATGAGCGCGCGCCCTTCTGACCCAAAAATGCTTGTCATAGAGTTTTGTTTATTGATATTTTGGGGTCAAACGTTCTTAATCCTTAGCAAAGTAGGAATACTTATTACCAAAAGATTATTATTTTTCACAAGAATAAAAGAGACAGATCCACCCCAACAGATGAAACAAAAGAAGTATTAGGACAAAACTAAGCTTCTTAGACTTTTTGGCTTAAGAGTGAGGTAATATAAACTTTTCGATTTTTTATAAAATCTGATAATTGTAGTTCTTGTGTTTCTATTTCCACCTACTGGCTGTGTACTCATGTCGAAATGATTTCTTTCACCTTTTTGTACGGACTGTGAATTTATAAATAAATAAACAAAATACAAAAATCATGACTTTTTCTACGTTATTATTTTCTTCTGCCTTTCACAGAAACACGATTTTCTCTTGCTGATGTCCACAATCAAACTAATTTATTTTAATGGTAATACACATTTCCCTGCAGTCGATATCAGCAAAACAAGCAGTTAACTACAGTATCTGGCGTCTGTTCTCTATTGAGAAGATGAAATTTAGTAATGCAACGAACACGTGCATTCATTTTCCACAAAGTTCCTTTACGAATAAAAAAAGGACAACGAACAGCTTAAACTTTCGTATACTGTTCAGAGATATCGTGTCACCTGCCCCGACTTTTTTGATTTTTTTTCTCTCGTATTTAGTAAAACCAGAACATGGATCCGAAAAGACAGATCCGTCTACATGTAGGCCTATGGGTGGTGTGTTTACAGTCACCGTCGGAGGGTATGCGACGAACATGTGTATAGCCTAAAGGTCATACCCGAAGCGATAATAAGGAAGGTAACTGCTTGAAGACTGTTGATGAACAGTTCAAGAAGGAGGATACGAGATACGAAACAGGAGAGTAACTTGTAATGTGCAGTAGAGCCGCGCCCATTATAACGTCCTTACGGTAACAAAGCAAATATTGGGAAATTCGAATTACGTAGTAGTAATGATGATGATGATGATGATGATGATGATGATGATGATGCAGGCAGGTAGGCTATAAAGGAAAGTAGCGCTCCCTAGAGATACAACACAAGACAGTTTCCGCATACGTGGGCAAATTGATTTTGGCGAGTGCTTCGCCGCAACACCACGCTCTAGTTTTTCTTCTCTATTATTTTATTGTCGGTTCGGACGTGCTTAGCAACCGACAACGTGTCATAGCAGCGCTACTCTGACTTTACCAACGTTTCGCTTTTAGATGTTCCGGTTTCCGTTAGAAATCAAATATGGACGTTATGGTAATAATTTGAGAGAGAAACGTCACAAAGCAAAATTCACGAAAGTGGTAACGAAGCCGGAGGAAAGAAGGTTCCCAATAAAGATGAACTGAGAGAAACTAATTAAGAAAATGTTCGCGCAATAGGCCCCATTTGAACAGGTGGGAAAACTCTCACTTTGACAGTAGACACGAGTTTGTAGAACCGCGGGCCACTTAGTCAAAAGGCAGATAAAGGGTGGCTGGCCACCGCTTCAGCCTACTAAGCAAAAGGACAATTTATTTTTTAAACGTCTTAGTTATTTAGAATAAATTTTATCTCATTTGATTTAACTAATTTCAATTAACTAAAATTACGTTTGAGTTAACTAAATTACCACCGCCTTACTTGAGTTTAATAGATGATAGTTTTGCTTCAGCATTTCTCACCATTTGTGGAATTATTGACCCGGTAGTGATTCTCAAAGCTATACGTATGTATCCAGCCCCTTTCTTTTCTGATTATGCGACAAATTAATATATTTACTGGTGGTCGAGGACATCAATAAGGACATATACTAGGTCAGTCACAGGACTCGACCACAAAATATTCTCAATTTTATTTCCGCTGACAAGACGAGGGAACAATTGAAGCGAAAAATTGCAAAAACTCGGTGAATCATTCGGCAAGTTTTTGTAGATTACAGGCGTTAAATAAAAATAATTGGTTCAAATGTTGAAGCCAGAAAGATTAATAGTAAAATAAAAATGTTCGCTGACTTGAAAAGTCTTTTTAAAATTCGTAAAAATACAAACAAAATTTGTTTCATGTAATGTAAGATCAAAAACCTTCACTTCATTAAAGGCATCGTAAAAAGAACGCCTTCGAACTTGGCCCAATGCATCTTCTATTATTTCCTTTTGCGTATCCAAACGTGGGTTCAGCATAGGTTAAGTTTATTTAATTATTGAACATCATTTGATTTAACCAATTTCCTCCGTCCCCGTTTATTGCTGTTTACACGTAGACTATAAACTGTTCGGGTTTTTAGATGAGCGGGAAATTCTCTCTCCCAATGTCTCCACCTTCAGTCTGATAAACCAAACAGTTACTAAGTCGCCTGCTTCATTCTCGGGTTTGCGGGGACTAGGGGTGGCATGATACCGTTGTCTCGAGATTTATACATTTTCCAAGTACTTTGAAGCAGAAAAAACCGAGAGAAGTGAAATTGGTACGACGCGGTGTCTGAAGGTTGTGAAGGAAAGCGTCGGCTGATGCGCCCGGCCCGGTGTACGTTATGAATGAAACGCTGTCGCGGAACATTGTCGGGTAACTAGACTGGTACAATTGTCCGGAACGAATCGGACAGTTTACGGTCCAGCAAACTCTTCTCGTCCTATTTCCTTATCTTTTGTTCACAGTTTTAATGGCCTCTTGTGACATCTGGATCTCACTTTATACCACTAGTGTGTTGGATGATTGCAACTATTTCACATTCACTCTTATGTCTTCCTCAGGGATTTACACCGACAGAAGAGCTGTTGGGATAGTGGGATTACGTAAAATATTAGTTTTCACCGTTTAATCACAAAGTTTATAATTAGTCACATTATTTCAAAAGATTTTGTCACACTGTAGGCTCAGTAGCCCTATGTGTATTCTCAGAGTCTGTCCGTTCCAATTTTTTAATATTTACAATATTGTACAGCCATGTGTCAATTTACAATTCATAATTTAGTTTACGGTGAGAAGGAGAAATGGTAACCTTTTATATTCATGTAATTTATTTAAACCGATTTTTTATTGTTTGTTTACGTAAGTCTATTGTTAAGTATACCATCCAAAGTTAGAAAATTGAAAGTATATATTTTGAAAGTATATATCTCAATTGTTTTGAAAGTACATATTGAGCCCTTGATAATTTTTTACCATAAATGTCAGGTATCTTCAGTGCTGTTAGAATGTTGATACAGAGAGAGAGAGAGAGAGGGAGAGACACATGCACACAAGTATGTTCTAAAGAACAAATGAAATGTTAATATAGTCGAAAAGTCATTATGATATTTAAATATATTCACTCATAGTTTTTTGTGATAAGACATATTTTTAGAATTTTAGAAGCTATGAGGGTAGGATTTTTAGGTTTATGGGCCGGGTAGATTCGGATTACTCATCCTCAGAATATAGTCGCCCAGCGGATCAGCTGTGAACACAAGTAAGCTTGTAAACAACGGTTTCCGCAATGAACTCCCTTCAACAAACTTGAGATTTATCCGACTTGTCACTGTTGAACATTACAGAGGAAGTATTGCAGAAACTCAGATTCAACCAGTGTAATTAATTTTAAAATTACTAAAAAAATTAGTTGTTGGCCAGTGTTAATATTACATGTTACCATAAATATTCTTATGGGGAACAAGTAATGCTTTAGGACCATCACAGAACAACAAACGTAGGAGATATATAGAGAAAACAATAACTCGTTATGCATAAACGGATTTAAGAATTTCATGCTTGATAATTTTTATTTTTAGTCCAAATCTATTACGTTTGATCGACTTTGAAACATTAATCGAGTTAAGTACAAAACGCTTTTGGCTCCGTTGTTCTTTTGGTGACATCTCCTGTACATCTGTTGTAGTCATGCAGTTGTATTAATGTTTCGTACAATTGTTTTGTTTTATGCGTTTCAATTTGTTTATAAAGTTAGAGTGAAGTTCCATTTAACAATTATTTAAGTATGGGGGAAAATTCTGTAAACAAATGCTTTAGAAGCGGCCAATTACGTTTATGGAAAGCAATGCATTGATTTCGTGATATAGTTATAAATCAATTAAGGGATACTGGTGTGGACAGGTAGAGCTACCACTAGAAGCGAAATTATACAGCTGTCAATCAACCGACCTTCCCCCTTCGCCACTGTGGCCAAGCACTTACGTCTGCTTCTCACCGTCGGTTCGGTGTATTATTAGAACTTAATAAATTAATATCATTTAAAGGTACTGTCAAGATATACTTTTTACTAGAGGCATTACGTTGTATGTTGCTCTCGTTTGTACGATGCATGTTTTTATTTTGTGAGCGAAACGCGTCTAAAACACAAAACGAATCAAATTTCTTTTGGGCAACCAGTTTTTCTGTAAAACACTCAAAAATATGAAAAATCCAGAAAACCAAACAACAAAATATAATAATAATAATAGTAATACTTTTGTTGATTTAATTTTTTATGGCTCCTACTCACCTGCAGATTCACGACAGAAGAGACACCCAAGAGAGGAACAAGGGACAAGATAGAACTGTTGATCTCCTACTTTCTTCTTTTCCTTCTGATAGTTCCTATCCGTTTCAGATGTTGGATATCGTACAGACTATTTTAACTTTCTGTACTGCCGCACGTAATAAGTCAGTTGTATTCATGCCAAACCAGGTCCTTAAATTTCTCAGCCTTGATATTCTCGGTCGCCCAACTCCTCTCTTTCCAAGTACTTTTCCCTGTAGTATGGACTGCAATAAGTAAAATCTCTGTCCATTTCTCATGAGATGTCCCAGATACTGAAGCTTTCTTATCTTCACTGTGTTAATAACTTCCCTTTCTTTCTTCATCTTTCTAAGAACTTCAACGTTAGTTATATGTGCTGTCCATGAAATGCTAAGTATTCTATGGTAAAGGCAGTTTCTAGTTGTGGCTTTATTTATTTAATGAAATACATAATCTTTATTTCATTACAAAAACACATTTATAGCAAATAAAATGATTGAACCAATAGGGAATATCCGTGCTGTGGCGTCCCATTAAATGTGACACACACTCGAGCTCGTGTTTGTGACCTCTAGTTCATAATTTTTCACACTTTGACTCCAGCGTCGAATCCGTTATCTTACATGACTGTGAAAACAAAAAGTCACAAAGCCGTTTCCAGAAAGACTCAAATATTTATAAATAAATAGATGTCTTTTAATTCTCGTAGTATTTAATATAATTCTCAATATATTAAATAAATAAACAACATTTTAAATACTTTTCTAAAGTAACGTCATTTTATATATAATGATAATAATATTTACCAACAAGTAGACATGGCAGCTACTACTTCCGCAATCATATCAGAAATATTTTTACATTTAGATATAAAAATACATGATATCATTAAAAGCCTAGACCATCTAGGTCATTATTATAGATATGTAAATTACACACTCTAGATATCTCAAAATAATGGTCATAATATTAATAAGATTTTTAATTTAATTAATTATCTCCATAAAATTATAATATTTTCTATAGAGTATGAAACTAATAACAAACTAATTTTTTTTAGATATTACTATTATAAATAACCACAATAAATTTGAATACAATATATTCAGAAAACCTACTTAGACTTCTTTAATAATTCCAAAAAATTAAATTCTTTCTCCTCTATACAAATACGCTGCATTTAATTACATTATATATAAAATAAATAATATTCCTTTAAATAAAATTGAAATAGAAAAAGGAAAGAAAAGTTTGTTTGATATTGTAATCAAGAATGGATATAACCCCAAAATTATTGATAACATAGCAAACAAATTTAATAAAAAATGCTAAATAATCCTTTCAATAAAAATACAAAAAACAAACAAAATATTTTAATTTGACATAAATAAGCACTATTATACATAAAACTACAAAATCATTTAAAAACCAGAATATAATAATTACCTATAAATTAATAAAAATTACCTAGCTAATAATAATTACCTAAAAATTATCCGTAATCAGACAGATTTTGACATAATCAAACCTAAAGCACATAATTTAATTCATAATTTAAATGGAAATATAAAATTGAATGCCCTGACTGTAAAAAATGTTATGTAGGAGAAACTAAAAAAGTTTAAAAGAAAGATTTATTCAACACTGTAATTCATATTTAAAACCACGTATACACAGATAAAATGTATCTATCCACTTATTCAAAAATAATCACACATTTCCAAATTTAAGTAATATCACTTTATTAAAACACATTTCCAAAGGTCCAAAACTGATCTTATGGAAAAATCTAGAAATATTTAAACTTAAAAGAAATAATCAATTAATACCAAAAGAAATCCAGATTAATAAGAAAATGATAATACTTTCAAAAGCACTAAGTTAGTAAAATAATAAATAATTATATTATATTTTAGACTCAGTTATATAACATATTTTTATATACTAACTGATAGTTTATGCTATCAAAACAGTCTAATATTAAAAAAATTCAAAAAATATATTCTTGTAAGAAAAGTTTTACTTATTATAGCCTACATATATAATTTTCTATATACGTAACTCGATGTTTCTTGCAGCAATTATATAATATTGTCATATTATTCAATGTAGTATCTTCTATTATTCAATGTAGTATCTTCTACAAGAAGTGTATAGCGTTTTTTGTCTTTACAACACCTGACGCATGTTTCACTGAAAAAATCAGCATCATCAGAGGTTTGTAAGTAATAATCGAAATAATTCTATGTCAATATAGAAACTAATGAATATTCGAATTTGTTTCGATTTTAATGTAAAATAACTGATAATCGATTTAAGTAGATTAGTTAACGATTGTTTTATTGTTTATTTACTTTAGCAGATGCTTTGTCGGTTATATTAGAAATATCTAATGTTTATATTTTTAATTTTTATTTATTTGAATAAATTTATAATTTTAAATAGATCATATTGTTTTGTTTTTATTTGGGTTTGTTCTTTAATTAATAAATTATTGTTATTGTGTTCATAAATATTAAGATTTCCCCGAATATTCATTTTTTGACTTTTTGTATGTTTTTAATTAATTTTATATTTTCAGTGCCTGAAAATTGGTGGTTATTATTTAGACAATGTGTGACTAAATTATATTTATAAATAATTTTGTTTAAAAAATGCAAGGAGGATTAAATGGTGTTGGAAGATTCTATCGAGTAGTTTTTTCTTTGTCTGGCCAACGTAAAATTTGTTGCAATCTGGACATTCTATTTTGTATATTCCATTTTTATTGTGAATATTGGATTTAGTTTTAGGATTTATTCTATTAAAAATTATATTATCTGTATTACAAGATATTTTAATATATACTTCAATTAGTTTTTGAGTATATTTTTATAATAAGTAAAGGTTGTATATTTTATGTTATTATTAGTAGGTGAATTTTTAGATGTAGTGTTATTGAGAATTTGATTAGTGAGTTTATGTTTTATTTATTTATTTTGTTTATTGATCGGTTTTATTTTGTATCCACTTTTAACTGCTATTTCTTGGATAATATTTCTTTCATTGTCATTTAGTGGGATCCTAAGTATTCGGTGAATCATGGAATTAAATACTGCCATTTTATGTTGCGGCGGATGGTTTGAATTATTTGGAATTACTAAAAAATTTGAGAAGGTTTCCTGTATATTGAGTATTCAAAATCTGTTTCATTTTTCTTTATTGTTATGTCTAAATAATTTAATTTATTATTAGATTCTTCTTCTAAAGTGAATTTTATTTTGTAATGAAAATTATTTATTTATGAGTTGAATAATTTATTTATATTTGTACCATTGTTTTGGGAAATGTATAGAGTATCATCCACGTATCTAAAATAACATCCTAATGGGTCGTTTAATTTTATTATATTTATTGTTTGTTCATCGAGTTTTTGTAGAAAGATTTCTGATATGATAGCGGAGGTTACGGCTCCCATAACAAAGCCATCTATTTGATAGTGTAGTTTGTTGTTGTACTGAAAATAATTTGATTTAAAATTATTTTTAAACTATTAGTTAACTGTTTAATGTATGTGTCATTTTCGTTATTCGTTTTCAGTTCATTTATTATAATATTTATAGTTTCTTCAATGGGAATGTTTGTATACATGTTTGATATCTCGAAGGAATATAATTTTGTATTTCTGTTTAATTTTACGTTTTTTAGTTGTTCCGTTGAGTGCGATAGTATTTTTAATATTGTATTTGGCTGGAAGTTTCTTTTTTTTAATTTGTGTTAGTAATTTTGCTATTTTATAATTTGGTGCCGTTCTCGCGTTCATTAAAGGTCTGATCGGTTTATTGATTTTGTGTAATTTTATTAGAGAATTTAATTTTGGTGCACAAAGAATACACATTTAATATTTAAAAGATTGCTTAGGATTTATGATTTGGCTACTATTTTTTAGTATATTTGTTACTTGTTATTTGTGATATTTATTTGTAAGATCTTTATTTAATGTTATGCAATTATTATTAACTATAAATTCTTCTGCTTTATCGTCTAAATCTTTTTTTAGAAATTATTATTGTACTATTACTTTCATCAGCTTTGGTTAAAATGAGGTTATTGGTCGTCAGTTTGTATTTTATGTTATTAATAGTGTTATCTTGTTTATTTTTAATATGACGATATTAGTTATTATATTTTTTGATACATTTTATTATTTCAATTGAGGCTTCTGTTCTTATTATATCTTGTTTTTCTTGTTCTATATTATTAATTGCGTTTTCAGTTTCGACTATGATATTTTCTATTATATGTTTGTTTACATTTTTAAGATTTGTTTTGCTTGAGTTTTCTAGAGCAGCTATTTCATTTTCAGTGAATTTAATAGTAGATAAATTTACAAGTTTAGGGTAAAAAGTGTGGTTATTATTTAATGTGTGTAAGTGTTGGTTATCTTCTTCAGGTTTATTATTTATTAGTAGATTGTTAAGTTTTTTTTACTGATTGTGTTAAATTTGTTTGTTTTGTGTTTATTTAGGATTTTAAGCAAATTAATATGTTTATTATTCCATATATGATAATCAAGTGTGTTGGCTAATGGAAGACGTAAATTAATTAATTTTTCATTAATGTAGTCGATTTTTCTGTAATTATTTGGCATTTTGTCTTCAATATATGTATTGAACTTGAGTAATATATTTGTTTAATTTATTGTTATAGTTGTTTTTTACTATTATTTTTGTGTATTTTGGAAAAACGTTAAGTTGTGGGCATTTCTGATGAAATATATATTTCCAAAACAACTAATTAAAATTGTTAATAGTTTTATTAAAAATAATTTATTAATTAAAAACAAACTCAAATATAAACAAAACAAGATGGTCTATTTAAAATTATAAATTTATTAAAATAAACAAAAAATATATAAACAATAAATATTTCTAATATAATCGACAAAACTACTGCTTAAGTAAATAAACATTCTCTGACGGCCATAGGCATGTTATAAATTGATTTTGTTCTTTCCTTTGTAAAGTAGTCATAAGTTTTGAATTAAGGTATGGATAAAAACGTGTGTTATGTCAAAATATTCATAATTTTGTACTCTTTTATGTCAAGTGACATATTTGTGTGTAAGTGCGCGGGTACGCGTGTGATTAACATTTTTTTAAATAACTTCTTTAATAATTGACATTTCTTTTTGAAACTTGGACATGGTATTCTCAGTATTGAAAGCTAAATTTTCCATATACTCAGTTCTCCAAAACTATAATTTTTATGTTTTTTTATGAAAGCAATTCTTCTTTTAACTCGTTATCTCTAAGAGGGTAATAAAATTTGTAGATTAAATCTAGGTAGGCCTTTGCAGAATCGGACCGATTTTTATCTTGATGTCACAGTGACCATCTATGACGTTGCTAGGTTTTCCACCAATCAGAAGGTCTAAAATTTATTTGAGTCGGTACTCTGCCGAGTACGGATGGGACAGTTCTCTTCGAAGTCTTGTCATAGAAGGACGTGCTGACCGTCGTGTCGGGACAAGTCTACTTCTATGAGACTTAGTACTTTGGTAGACGGTACGAGTTTATCGTAGTCGTAGCCGTATCGAAGACATTCAAAATTTAAATAGATCTTATTTAGTGATTTTTCGTGTACAGTGGAAGATTTCCGATTTAGGGGCAGTAGTACCTACCGTGGTATTCTGAATATAACGCGAGAACTCTTGAAGAAGCGGGAACTGTGTAAGCAGCAATACACATGATCTACTTGTACCCAGTTAGAACCCTGAGAGTAACTTCATAATAAACAATAGTCCGGTAACGCAGTGTGTGCGAACGTGTGGAATCAGCGACGCGCGGAGGAGCAGCCAGAGCGGCGGGCCAGATGTCTACATAACCATAGGAATTCTACAAACAAATAACCGTATATATAAAACGAACCCAATAGACTCTTTTATTTAAAAACAATTAAATAATAAACAATTTTAAGTTAAAACTCAATAAGACAATAATAATTATTAATACCTTAATTAATAAAATTTTACTACCTCCAGGTATAGACTCTGTGTTGATAATTTCAATTAACCTATCTATGCAATAATAAATTTGTATCGTTGCTATATACATATATATATAAGTTATATATATATATATATATACACACACAAAATGTATTTAATATTTATAACTAAAATATTAAATTATTATATTATAGTATATTTTATTATTATTATTTATTATAATTATTATGAAATTATTATATTAAATTATAAATATTAAATGTATTATATATGCATCAAGAAATAGACTGTAAAAAAGTGTTTGAATATATATAATTGTATAATTATGTATTGTATATATAACTGCATAATTTTCGTAATGATATTCATGTTTATGCGACATAAACTATTCCCATGATACCAGACGTTTTAAAATCCACAGAAAGCCATTCAGAGGTGTTTAAAAAAATGAAGGATATTAGTACCGGCCGCACTGAGATTGACCTAATTTTAAGGGAACCTTCTATTTTTCTTAAATAAGCTTTACAACGATTGTGCAGCCAATCGCATCGGGGGAGCTGCAGTTGAAATGGATTGTCTGACTTGATTTTTTTTACTATCCTGGCTGTGTCATGTAAAAAATATAACTACTATCGATTTAATGAAACATACCAATTGATTAGCAAAGTATTAATGAAAAACTTGAGTAGATTCGATTCATATGGTATTGCAGTTGCTAGTAAATCGTGGACTTGGAAGCAACATGTGTTATGCGGTGTGTCGTTCTTTTGTGTTAAAAATGACCAGATCGTTAACGGTATGAAGCCGATTTATTTATAAAAAGTAACGAAGCTTGTCTTGTAAAGACTTCTTGTAGTTTACTACACAGATTTATGCGTAACAAAAGAATAAATGTAAAAAAATCATTTCTTCTCGGTGGCAACAAGTTAAAATCTCAGAAAAATCACGTTACAACTGTTGTCCGCGAACTGTCCTCAAGGCAGCATGTTTCTTACAAATCACATTTTGTATAATTGATAGTTCACTCTTCTTCTGTACGTACTTAAGGTAATGTTTAGTCGGCTATGAATTTCTTTCTTTTTTTGTTAGTTTTAAGGCGGTGGGTGGTTATCGTTTCGAAGGAAACACTCAATACATAAATTACAACAAAAACTTCTAAGAAGTAACCCGAAGTGTATTTTGACTTTTTAAATCAGTTTCTGGTGTTATTAATATTAATGAGAGGTTAGATGACAGAGCCGGCTAATGTGTCTGGCCTGGGGCTTCGGCGCGCGAGAATATGCATGAGAGTTGTTGCTTCGCCGCTGGGTAGCTACTGGTATTACTACACACTCAATATACTTATCACTGAATATGCAACAAAATCTTATTTGAATTACAAAATTCAATCAGGTGGGAAAGTCTGTGGCGCCCTCTGCCGAAAGCTATCGTGACATTTTCATTCTGTGTAGCGTTTAGCGCCAACTTCGTTTAGAAACACGGTTCCGATAATGTAAAATATTTTACGTTGAAACGAAACACTGTAACAAACTCGATCCAAATAGGCCTAAATATATACAAACGCGCAGGCGCCCACACACGCTTCTTCCTCCATCGCTATTAGTATGCAACTCCGAACATGAACAAAACTATCCACAGATAATTTAGACTTCAACATGAAAAATGTTTCTATTTAATATTCCATGTGTTTCCATTTTATGTTTCATGTGGATAGGAAACTTTAGAATGAGATAAGTTAAAAACCAGGCAATGTCCTATGCTGATGATATTGCTCTGTTATGGAAGAATTGCAGAATATAGTGATTGACCAAGTGGCATTACGGTCAGAGGTATGAGGATATAACTGGCACTGGGAAGGATCAAGTCAAATAAATGAGAACAGATGGAAAGCAAACCATATCATACTGCAGCTAAAAAGGTAATCGCATACCTGGATTACAAACCAGTTAAATAAGATTTTTGAGGAAAGAACTTTGAAAGACCAAGTCAGGAGTATGTTTCAGCAGGAATCAGTTGTGGAGGTGGAAGAGATAGGAATGCTACAATGCTCTGGTCGTATAATGAGTACAGACAGAAGCAAGCTGAGTGTTTTTATATAAGAGTAAAAGGAAGAAGACTATTGGTTGCCGGGAGGGGGGGGCTTAGTAGAAGTTAAATGTCTTGCCAATGACAAAGGGTTTCTGTGGATGACAGCAGTATGTGTCGGAAAGGAATAATAATAAACAATATAGTTTAATTATAGGCCTATTCATACGGGCACCCGCCAAAGTTGATACGTTTCAAACGATAACGTTATAAACAGGAATAAAGAGTAGAAGAGACTATCCAAGAATTAGCTGAAAATATAGATTAAACTATTAAATTCATGGATTTGTTGTCCATGACGTCTCCGTTGATTAACTAATTATAAGTATATTCTAATACTACTGACTCGAAACACGAAGTTTTTTATTGGTAAATATGTATAAGGTAACAATTTAAGGCATGTCCTTATTAAAAAAGAGGCGGGTGTTTGTATGAATATAATTAATAAAATAAATACTAATACGATCATAGTTTTAACGTGGTTCGTAGCATATACATTAATATTGTAGATTTTACAGCCCCGTTTAGTGTAGGTACGAAGAGTACATATACTGGCCCTTTTGTTTCGAAACAGAGAAAAGGCTATAAGGTAAAAATTTTACATTTTTACCAATAAAATACTTTGTGTCCGAGTCAGTAGTATTTTACTTATAAATTTATTAAATTCAATTAAAACGATAACGTTTTAAATACGCGTATTGAATACGTGTTACAGTCCACTTTCCAAGCCTTATTTCTTAAGCTAATTCGTTATTTGTCATTTGGTCATTATAGATTAACCGTCTCAGCGATACCTAGACTTAGATTAACCGTCTCAGCGTTACCTAGGCTTAGATTAACCGTCTCAGCGATACCTAGGATTAGATTAACCGTCTCAGCGATACCTAGGCTTAGATTAACCGTCTCAGCGATACCTAGGCTTAGATTAACCGTCTCAGCGATACCTAGGCTTAGATTAACCGTCTCAGCGATACCTAGGCTTAGATTAACCGTCTCAGCGATACCTAGGCTTAGATTAACCGTCTCACCGATACCTAGGCTTAGATTAACTGTCTCACCGATACCTAGGTTTAAATTAACCGTCTCAGCGATACCTAGGCTTAGATTAACCGTCTCAGCGATACCTAGGCTTAGATTAACCGTCTCAGCGATACCTAGCCTTAGATTAACCGTTTCACCGATACCTAGGCTTAGATTAACCGTCTCACCGATACCTAGGTTTAGATGAACCGTCTCAGCGATACCTAGGCTTAGATTAACCGTCTCACCGATACCTAGGCTTAGATTAACCGTTTCACCGATACCTAGGCTTAGATTAACCGTCTCACCGATACCTCGGCTTAGATTTTTCGTAGACCGTTGGTTCTACCGTTTAATTTTATTTTATTTGCTCGTTAGTAACAGATAATGTGCCGTTTTAAACTATTAATGATCAGCGTGTATACATTAGAAGATATTTAAAAATAATCTCTTATTCGGTTTAAATCTCAGTTTTAAACAGATTGGTAGCTATGATACCTGACAACCACGCCCGACCAGACGGCAGGATGTGCCTAACTGTGCCCGTGTGAAGTCGGCAACCTTCCACTGTCTCCAACGGATGTTAGCAGGGCAGAGCTACCAGCAACGAGACTACACAAACCCTGCTACCCTTTCGCATAGACGCCCACGTTTCGCTTGAATCCCGTGCCAGCGTTGAGGGCTTACAAAGCGCTCTTTTAGCTTAATCAAATTTCAATCCTATATTTTTGTACAGATAAGCAGGACGAATGTTCTCATAGAATTTATATGGTAACACCAATCATGTCACTAAAATATTCAAGTGTTCCTCTTTACTGAGATCGTCGTTTTTCTGTGCAGTTTACACATCACATTCCACTCGGCAACGTACTTTAGACTAGTTTTCTTCGAAAACGATGTCGACACATTAAATAAGTGACCACGGAACACGCTTTGGTGTTACTGAGGCAAACCAGTACCGCTGATAACATCGAGACATGACAATATCGAAAACCGATGTGCCAGTCAAGTTATCTTTTTATTTATAGTCATTATATTTTGTAATCAACCAATGAGTGTGCAGGTTTGTCACTCTGGCTATTTGGTTTTCCTTCATCTAGGTACTGGTGCACGTTTCCAGTTAGATGTTCGCATAATAATATTTTTTGTTTGTACGTGGGAGACAGTGTAAAGGTAATGTTCGCCGCAGGAGGGTCCGCACTCCTACTGTATGTGGGACTCGCACCCACCAAAATCACAAACCCTGTTTGTCCACGGCATGGATCCACCTTGGGATTTCGCAATACTTCAAGGTGGTGCCATTTGTACTTCGTCCTGTGGACGTTCATCTGTTTTAAACCTTCAGCGGGTCCACGTTACCTGTCTTCTGCTATTCTGTCAGCGGCGCTAACAAGATCGTCTTCGGCTTCCTTCTTTTGCCTTAGTACTTTCTCTATGTAGGGTGCTACCCCTGATCCCAGTGGCGTTCACTCTCCAGCATTATTCCGACGATATTTTCGGGCGAGATCTGTCCCACAACATTTTCCAGGGTCTGCCTCTCCTCTTTCCATCTATTACAGGTGAAAAACGTGATAGATCGTCTAATTCCTGTTTACAGAAAATGCAGTTTCATCTGTCTACTTCCCGATCCTACATAGGTAAGCCTGGAACAGGCCGTGGCCAATCAGAAACTGCGTGATGAAATAATTAATCTCGCCATGTTTGAGGTCAGTCCACTCAGCTAACTGTTTTATGAGACTAGCGGTCCATCTTTCCTTCGTGTCACTGGTCCAGCTTTGCTGCCACTGAGCCATAGTACGGGGCCTGGCCTCCTTGTGAGCTTGTACAGTATATCTACTTGGGCCTTCCTCTTGTAAACCATTTTCCGTTCCTGTGCCAGCAGAAGATTGGGATTATTCCCTAGATGACGGGATTAATAATAATAATAATAATAATCTTTTGAGGGGAAACGAGCAGGGGAGGAGAATCTCACTCATCTTTCCGTGTTACGTCAAGGTGCCTCCCGGTATTTAGCACTTGACTTGCTTCTGTTCCATTGCTAACCAAGTTGGTGTTTACTGGATTTCGTTTGTTCTTTTCGGTCAGCATCACGTTACCCGGGGTTGGCTGTTTCATCTCTGCTTCCAGCGTTTGCAATCGAAGTCTGGGTTCCCCAGTTTGTAGTGGGTGTGGTAATAGTTAAGTCTCGGTGTGTTGTCCATCATCCTCTACTTTCTCTCTCCCTGGACTCTTGCGTAACAATTTTCTTGGCTTCTTCCGTTGCAGCTTTCTCACATATTTTCACCTTTCTTCTCGTTTCTTGATCCACCAGTTAGTACGGTTGACTCCCTACACTACCGACACGGATGGCCCTTCCTCGGACCGTTTCCTATATTTCTCCAGATCTCGCCAACATTAGCAACCATGGTTTGCTTGCTGACAGCATCTTTCCCCTCCCCGTTTGCCATTAGTGTTACTTAGTTACCCTCAGTATGCTACTATTTCTGATTTCGCTTTGTTTCGCTTCTCTTGCGACTTCAGCTCACAACCTGTGTCCCCCGTTTAAATGCGATCTTTTATGACATTGCATACCGTTTGATATTCATGTGTATATCCCCATCTCTATCTGAACGTACTTGGTCGAATCAACTGAGGAAAAAAATACTCAACCATTCCCGACTTCACTCGTACTGATGCTATATCATCAGGTACTAATCATCATCAGTATTTGTAAGCAGTAACGCAAGTATTTTGCTAAAATACCTCTGCCTTGTGGTATCTGAATTTTAGTAATGGAAATACACGCGTAAAACGTGATTTCATTTATTTATTTTGTGTTCTACGAGTACAGAGTTCTTGTGCGGTGCAGAGGGACAGATGAACGGCTTTACGTTTTCATCGTTTTTTGACCCGACTGTTCTTTTAAATGTTACTTCCTTTTTCGATAAGTCAGTCTCTCAAACTAGCAGGGAAGCTACAGTGTGTCGATTTACGAATGATTTACAGAAAACCGACCAAGTCACCTTCTGTTCACGACAAGTAAGGATTCGGTAAAGTTTTGTTTAGTTTTGAAAATTGTCGTCCAAACAGACCATGCTAAACAAATGCAAGTATATTGTCAAAACTCTGAACGATTTAGACACATAAGAAATAGCTGTGCCCAAGTCATCGTTAATACGGAACACCGATCTGTCTGCTTACTGTTAAATGGACACCTATTGAATACCGTGACGATTCACAGCCTTAATTATTTAAACATTACAAGTTATGAAGAAACGATTAGAATTAGAATTAGTTGGTCAAGAATAGAAGCAAAGACTCCGGTCTGTAGAGTTAATAAAATAGGCCTACGCCTAAAAAAGGATAGAGAATATGTGTTGAAGAATGTAGCCTCGTGACCGTTGGGATAAATATGTGTTGTAGAATGTAGCCTCGTGACCTTTGGGATAAATATGTGTTGTAGAATGTAGCCTCGTGACCGTTGGGATAAATATGTGTTGTAGAATGTAGCCTCGTGACCGTTGGGATAAATATGTGTTGTAGAATGTAGCCTCGTGACCGTTGGGATAAATATGTGTTGTATAATGTAGCCTCATGACCGTTGGGATAAATATGTGTTGTAGAATGTAGCCTCGTGACCGTTGGGATAAATATGTGTTGTAGAATGTAGCCTCGTGACCGTTGGGATAAATATGTGTTGTAGAATGTAGCCTCGTGACCGTTGGGATAAATATGTGTTGTAGAATGTAGCCTCGTAACTGTTGGGATAAATATGTGTTGTAGAATGTAGCCTCGTGACCGTTGGGATAAATATGTGTTGTAGAATGTAGCCTCGTGACCGTTGGGATAAATATGTGTTGTAGAATGTAGCCTCGTGACCGTTGGGATAAATATGTGTTGTAGAATGTAGCCTCGTGACCGTTGGGATAAATATGTGTTGTAGAATGTAGCCTCGTGACCGTTGGGATAAATATGTGTTGTAGAATGTAGCCTCGTGACCGTTGGGATAAATATGTGTTGTAGAATGTAGCCTCGTGACCGTTGGGATAAATATGTGTTGTAGAATGTAGCCTCGTGACCGTTGGGATAAATATGTGTTGTAGAATGTAGCCTCGTGACCGTTGGGATAAATATGTGTTGTAGAATGTAGCCTCGTGACCGTTGGGATAAATATGTGTTGTAGAATGTAGCCTCGTGACCGTTGGGATAGGGGAAGGTGGGGGAATTCCGCGCACTTAAGATATTTTTATCGTTTTTGATTTTACGAGTTAACCTTGTTAGTTCAAACTTCTTACAGTTACTCTTTAGACATTTTGTAACAAAAACATACATTAAATTTTTATGTAGCTTTTCTAAAAAACTAATTATTAATATTTTTTAACATATATGCTTTTGCGCGACATTCCCCACCATGTGGGGGAATTCCGCGCATAGTGTGGGGTAATTACGCGCACTACTGCTACTCAGGTATTATCAAATAAAAATCACTTGTAATGTACAAATTTAGTATTTCGAACTTTTATTACGTGACTACTAGTATATAGTAACAAATATTTAAGAAATTATAGGTATTTGAACAAGTTTAAAAATATACAAATAATTTGTAAAATCTTAAAGTTTAAAAAATACATTTCATTATAAACTGAATTATGCAAATTACATTCGAACAAATATTAAACACTATATTTAGTACTATGTCTAAATAATCGCTATTGAAATTCAAAAAATCACAATGAATCTAAAGAATGTTTAAAATTTTTTTGTTATTCAAGTCCCTTTCTTTCTTCAAACACCTATCACATCTATATTCGTCTGCACAGTCCCACCCACTACACTCTGAATGTGACCAAAATCCACATGTGATGCAGCGATACCACTTTTCGCCATCACGGCCAAAATCATCACAAATAATACACTTTTCATTATTTTGATCACTTACTAAATCGTCCATATCACTCTCATCATAAATGTCTTCTTCTGTAATGTCTGATTCGTCAGTTTCTTCAATTCTCTGTTTTCGTTTAAGTTTTTTGAAGTTCCTTTTAGCTAGTTTTTTTCTCCATTTAGGTCAAGCTTTCTTTTCGCTTTGAATCCTTTTTCATGTTTTTCAAGTCTCTTCCTCTTTTTTTCCTCAAGTTCCGCTTTCAGGGGTGTGCTCGTCAGTATCTGCGAATGTTTTTTTCTTGCACAGGCTTTCTTTTCTTTGTCAACCAAATTTCGTTTCGGTATTGGTGCTATATCGGCCACGTGAACGTTTGATGGACCCGCATTTAACGAATCTGCACTCCCTGGAACTAAGGCTACAGAAGATGATCCAAAACGTCTAGGGGTTGAATGAACAGATTCGTTTTCTGTATCTGCCTCAACAATCAACTCTTTACATTTTTCTGCTGGTGCAAAATCGTCTGCTGAGAATTTGTCTGGATTAAAAGGAACAATCCCAGGAGCTTTGAAGCCAGAAAGTGCTTTGTCCATTGTTGCTACCTTTAGGTAGGCTTTGTTGAATAACTGAGGTATGTCAGCTACGGTTATACGCCTATGTGCATGACTAAACATAAACAAATCATATTCTCTTGACAGAGCACTCTTAAGCGGGCCAAAAAAAGTTAAATCTAATGGCTGCAAGCGATTTGATGTATGGGGTGGTAAAGAAACCATTACAATATGATTTTCCTTGCAGAACTGGAATACTTCTAAGGAAATGTGGCTCTGATGATTGTCACAAATGATTAATACAGGGTCTTCGATAGAAGATTTTACCTTAGTTTGGAAATGATTAAGCCAGACAAGAAATAAATCTTCATTAATCCATCCATTCTGAGAACACTGGTAAGAAGTTCCAATAGGACCATCGCGCTGGAGATGTGCAGCCATCCGCAAACGAGGATAAATAATCATAGGTGGAATATAGTCTCCTGCTGCGCTAAAGCAGCAGACAATAGTAATATTTTCCTCTCTCTGCTGATGTGGGAGCACCGACTCGTTTTTCTCCTTTCTTCGCGAATATTTTGGCTGACATTTTTTGAACAACTGAAATGCCAGATTCGTCAACATTGTATATTCGGTTAGGAGGGAAATTTTTCCTAGAAAATACCGTCTCCAGATTCCTGAAGAAAAGTGTTACTTCTTCTCTATTGAACGAACTGATTCTGTTGATACTAGTTCCTTCAGGTTGACGAAGGCTAACGGTTGGGTTTCTCTTCAAAAAGAGGTATAACCAGTCTTTACCAGCAAGTTTAAGTCTGTCATTAAAATTGTGTTTGATATTTTTTAGAGTAGCAAACTGGTACACTATACGTCTAAGTGCTATAGGGGTCAGCCCAAAAAACAGTTTGGCCATTGTGATTACATGCTGCGTGAGCTCTTCCTCGTCTTCTTTTTTAAAAATTGGCTTTCTTCCTAAAGCTGGACACATTAACTTCTCATCAGAAACTTTCAGTTTGTCTCGCAGTGTAGATTCAGGAATATGAAATTCTCTTCCCGCTTTACGTATAGAACTGCCATCTTTTATAGCTTTTAAAGCGTTATTTAGCTGGTCCGGTGTCCACGACTGGCGTTCAGTTTTTCTTTGATACGTTCTCGGCATCTAAAACGAAATAAATCGACTTTTTAAAATAGATAAAATGGAACGAAAAATGGGTGGAATAGCGAACAATGCGGGGTAAAACCGCGCATTGCGACCTAGCGCGCGTAATTACCCCATCTTAACCTCAACACGTAAACGCGACCACATCTCGGTTAAATAAGATACCCTTACTAATTTAACTATTTATAATCATAGATAAATAAAACGTAGACTTGCCTTGAATTCTGCAAATTCCTCAGATTACTATACACAGCACTATCACAATTCAACTAAATGTTAGAAATAACAACAAAACCACACGTCTTCACATTAACATAGATTGCACACAACTGGCTTCATGGAGCGCTATTCCCGCGTATTTATCGCAGTTTACGTTCCAGTCTCTAGAGTTCAGCACCATCCAATACTGACTTGGACAAACCCTAAGCCAAGAAAAGTGATGCGCGATTTTACCCGACTGCGCGAAATTCCCCCACCGTCCCCTAAATATGTGTTGTAGAATGTAGCCTCGTAACTGTTGGGATAAATAATTAGTATACTGTTACTGCACTATACATAGCCGACATGAACAGGTAACAGGAGTAGGCCTACTCTGCGGGGGCAATTGAAGATAACCCTGTCGTTTTTGATGAACACGCTAGAAAATGATAAAACGATCATTCTTGACAATAACTGGTAGCCTATCTATAACAAATAAAGTTATTCCTTTTTTATGATTAATGTTTTAATGTTGAGGCTTAAGACCTTTAGTTGTCGAGCCCATAACAAAAAATTAACTTACTGTTACGTTAAAAAGTTAAGTGCAAATTTTATGTTAAAGTAAGCAACGAAGAAAGAAGATTCCAATGGTCTGAACACTTTTGTTCGTGTAAAATACGAGAACCAAGATTGTGTAGAAAGATCACAGACTATCATAACAAACACTGAAATATAAACTATTAAAGGAAAAAGGTGAAGCACTTTTTTAAATTTAAAAGGAATATTTGAGCATTAGCAATACTGATTTACTTTTTTTTAAAACCACTTTTCGGTTACACCAGGTACATGGTGAGGTGAACAACGCCAAGGCCTACAGCTGGCCTTCAAATACGGCCGAATGGTGTAGGCTGACGTCTTTAGACACACAAAATGTAACTTGAAAATTTATACCGGTACAGGGACAGTGTGAGGTGGTAGGCTACACTCAATAGTCCCATAAGGTACCGTTTAACTAAAATTGTTCATATTAGCTAAGGGCAGGGAATTTCAAAATGAAATATCTATGCAGACACATGTCATTATCTTAAATTAGGCCTACTGTCTACATCAAATGTACTTGGTTTCTTATGACATTGTGATGGGGCACAGTTGTTTACAACGATTGAGTGTAATGGAAAATGACATATTTTTCATAGTGCATCACGATTAGTTTTTCACAGATTGTAAACAAAATATATATTACGTTTCCTAACCAAATTAAAACTATACGTATTACAAGGGCCAGGATTGCTTTTTATGTTGTAGAATTGTTTGCCTGAAGACTGTCGAATGTTTTGGCTAATATGCGTTTACATAATAACACTTTTTCATCATCCAGTTACAATTCACTATGAAATGATCGTCGGAAAGCAACATCTATCCACAAACCACAAATTTATATATAATTTTTATAGGCTGAATCGACTTGGGGATAATAAACGCACCTTGCTACTGGTTGTCGAACCAGGACCTCTGGACTGGAACCCAAGCAGTGCTGTGCTACGTAGGTACTGTACTGGATTTCATGGTTCTTTCCGGTGAGCATCACGTTACCCGGGGTTGGCCGGTCCATCTCTGTTTTCGGTGGTGTCTGAGGGCATACAAATACTCAAAAAGGTGTGAGTATACGTTACTTAATCTGATATAGATTTTATCAACATTTTTAAAAATCCTTAATTTTTTGTTTATTTATTTGACGTTGTCTGTTCAAACTATACTGGTTATCACGAGTAAAGTATTTATTATATAACTCTGTACTATTTATAATAAATTTTAATACTATGTATTATTTTATTATGTTTATACTTACGTATAGACGTGTCACTTGGTCGTGTTGCCTTCTGACATTAGGGAAGTTGTGACACTAATGATCGGAGATACAAATGTAATGGTTCCAGGAAGTGTAATATGATAATAAGAAGTTACATTTACACAGAAGCCAACGATTAGTTTTAACAACTGTTATGTGGTCAACCTGACTGCATAAGACCAACAATAAGTCCTTTATTTCATTAACAGTTAATTAAAATAAAAGAACGTTTATATTGACGACATTCTACTAATCATTTTAAAACAATTTATATTTGCAGTTCTTTTAGTTAGCCTGATCAAATTCTCGCGCTTAAATCCCAGATATTTTAAAGTTGTTATTGATTTTATTAATTACATTAATTACAATTAAATATAATTAATTATTATTATATTATAGTATATTATGATCATATAATTATAAAATATTATATTATATCCTAATTAAATTAATTATAATAATTATATACATTATTTTATTATAACTATTACAATTAACATTAAACGCACCATTATTATTATTATTATTATTATTTTGTTGTTATTAAGTGTATTATGACGTTAGGAAATGCGATGAGGGATCGAACATGTTCAATCTGGTGGGCCAGGACTTTTACAGTTTTACTAATGTCAGTTAAGTTATAACAAATATGTTTATAATACACTCAACCGCATGGCATACGGTTTCGTATCAGGAAATAAAACTTTAACTCAGTTTTACAACACTAGCTTATTCATTAGCGTATTCAGGATTTATTCAACGCGTTTCTTCAATATCATTTAAGCCTAAGTGGTCTTCTTATATCGGTAGAAATCATTAACTTATCTACGTTTTCAAGCTATAACCTAATCGTAGCAAACAGTACACTGAATCTGTTACACATCGATACAGACAATTAGATAGAATGAGAGAGAGTGAGATAGGCAGATGTGGAGAGAGTGAAAAAGAAGTAAGGAGGACTAGGGGAGAGCACGAGAAAGAGAAAGATAGAGAGATTTTTTTACTGTGTCAACTTGGGACGATTAATGTGTTGTAGAGCACACATTTTCCTCTAAAAAGGAAGTTATAAATTATATGTAAAATGAAATTTGACACTCTATTAAAGAGCCATAAATTGTACCGAACGTTATCTAACTGTTGCACAATTAATTAAATTAGACATTAATCAATTGGTAAGTTAAAATTATAACCTTTCATAGTTTGAGCTTACCTTGTGTTTAGGATCGGTGAGGAGAAAAAAATAATAATGATTTAATGTCGGTAAGCGACAGCGATGTCCAAGTGACAACGACCTGTGACCATTATTACCGGTAATTAACAATGCAATAATTACCTTAGTAAAATTAATGGCTTCTTTATTTAGATGTTTTCGTTCACGTGTGTATGTGTGTGTTTCTAAAATCGAATGCATTTTATGTAAATATACGCGCGCGCGCGCGCACACACACTCATAAATCTTCCCGACTACAGTTTCCCAGTCCACCACAGGATTTCATAAACCGTAAACCTATTCGGACACACACACACACACACACACACATATATCAAACAATTAATACAGTTTTTAGGCATAAAAAATGTTTTAAAGACAGTCACTTCAAACATTGCGTGGAGTTTATAAACACAATAGAGGTACTCATTGATGTTGAATAATTTATTTATAGGCCTACCAATGATTTAAAAATATTATTTGATTTGATTTTTTAATAAAACTAGATAATCTATTTAAGAGTTAAAATTAAAAGAGAAATATTACAATATTAGCAGGATATAGCAAAGCAATAATTCCCGATTAAATTAATATTACATAGTTTATGTTTACGAAAGCAGTGCTTCAAGGATGCCAAGGCTACATTCTAATGTAATATTTTATATACATTATTTTTCATTTCAGATCGTGTCCACCTCACCTGTAATGCAGAGAAATGACCTCTTCTTAAGACAAATAGAAATCAGTTGCATTCAAAAGGCTTAACCATTTTACATGAATTGTGACGGCTAGAAATGTGGCTACTAGTTGTCGTCGCATTGCTTAGTGTGTCAGATAACCGCCGTCATTACGGTAGGCAAAATAATATTGTGTGTGTGCGCTAAGTAAATCAATAAGTACGGAACTTGAGGCAGCACTATTCGCCTGAAGGAATGAGAAGGGCTGAAGCGTTAGCTGTCTAGTCTGCCTTCTTGTACACTATTTCCAAGAGACGAAGATAGTCTTTATTATATTAATATTTCTATAGCCCATAAGAAACCTGTGCATAAAATATTTATATTACTTTCTATTTGTAGATAAGAAGTGAAAAATAAAATTACATATGACAGTTAGGTTAGGTTAGGGCACACCAAGGATGCATCAACGACACATCAATGGTACAGACTGAAATTAGAGGGCCATATTACAGTTAAGCTACGATCCCAACCCGTGTCAGTGGGACTGTGATGTCAAGTTCGTTTAATTAATTGAATTTGTACAATACTACAATTGTGTTTCTGACGACCTGGCTGGTACTTTCTGTCAGGCATGGTCTATGGATTTTCGAGGCCATACGCAAGGCCAGTGTTAAGAGTAGTTTAACTCTGCAACCAACAATAGTGTACTTACGTTTTTACTTTAACAAGTTCGCACACGGCAATTAGCAAGACGCGATCTTCATGACGTCTTTCCTACAATCGTTGCATCGTAAGGAAAAAGTTACAAATTCATTGGAATTTTTAAGAAATGTCGGCAATCTATAGGTCTATGTATATAAAATGTCGGATAACACTATTAAACGTTAATTCCCTTCAACATAGTTTCCTGTATTTGGATTTAATTTTTGTATTGTTTTTATAATTTACTTTTTCAGCGTTAGGGTACAAATTGTTTGAGGAATTTAATGTTTGGCAAATACAAATCCTACATCTATTGGGACTGCGAGGCCTGAACGCCCTTCTTGAACCTTCAGATCCGTCTTTACTCAGCGGTGTAATTGCTGCCGTTTGCTTTTCTATTTCTTCCATACAGTTCCGTATATTTCTCAAGATTATCTATAGAACTACACAGGCTGTTTCCTGATGTTTTACTCGTAGTAAATAGACATATAGTCCAATTTTTATTGTTATAGACCTAGGCCTATACATTCACAGAAAAACTCAACGTTGCTGGTTGGCGGTAGCAGTTATAGACTATAACAATTATTTTAACTATTTCAGTTTTTGTCTTGTAGGGCCTACATCAACTAAATTGTACCTTAAAAACAGTACTTCGAGGCTTGCCATTAGACTTAAGGCCGGCAATGTATTATGATAGGTAAAGGTTCTATGTAAGCGAGGTTTGGCAGTTTTTAAATATTGAGAGAAAGCAATACACTATAGTTTTTCTTGAACAATAGGCCTACCTCAGTTCGATTCCTCAGATCTCCGTACAGAAAGTGTTTTGAACTCAGTAGTGCAGGGTACTGACTGTATTGCAATAAGTTTACTATTAATCCAACTTACATTTGGCTTTCTCTGCACGCAGTCAAAGAGGACATCTTCACACACCTTATTGAATAGCCTTTCAAGTTCTTTTATCGTTTATAAGCGACAGTTGAGAGAACATGTTTCCTCTCATAACAATTTTGTAAATTTATGCCTTCTCTCTATCTGACCCCCCCCCCCAACCAACCATCAACCCACCCTCACACATATCTGTCTGTTTATTAATATATTAAAACTTTATATATAATTTATATAATATAATATATATATATAAACTTATATATAAACTTTATATATATATATTTTATATATATATAAACTTTATATAATGTTAATATATTAAATAGATGCAAACGCATTGATTTGATAAAATGTAGTAAAGTGTGAAACATATTCTGCGTTCTAATTATATGACAAAGGCAGAAACCAAGGGACGATGGCAAAAATTAGTTAATTTTACATATTACTTGTATAATACATAATTGTTGTAGAAGAAAAAAAAATGAGAAAGTAGAAAGTAAGGAGACGATGGAATGTAGGTGGACAAATTTTTTGCGAACAGAAAGAAATGCAACAAAAGACAAACGTTTGTGTTTACTCATAATTAACTTAGTATGTGATGCTGAATGACGGATGTTAGTGTTTTGGCATGTAATTGCAACCGCTGAATTACAACAAGTCATAAACGCTGTTTTTTGTGAGATCTGACCGATGTAACCGCAATGTTGGCATCACTGGCACGCTTCTCCATTCCGATTGGTTATGACGTCACGAGGCAGCTGATTACTTCAAGGTTATTTTAAGGTCACTGCCTTACTGACACGGACAAAGAATTAATTCGAAAAATTATCCTCTTTAAAATTATTGTTACTGTACATTCTGCACAAAGACGCACACACGCACACCTCGCACTCTCACTTTATGGTCTTTTCGTATGCAGCAGAAAAGGTTCGGTGGAACGTGGGAAATTGGGTACCAACGAGAGATTGTCGATGTGTTGATATGCATGAGAATATAGAAGTACTTACGGTCATACAAAGTTTTTGTATGACAATTGATTGCATTCATTAAAGGTATATTTTATTTCATGAGCTACCAAAAGTCAGACAATGTTTCATGGAAATTAACGTAGGCTACGTGATGCGTTTCTGAATTGGTTTATTCGTTTGATCTTTGTCTACTCGAAAGTCTACGTTGGCCTATACGTGAACAGATCAGTTGACGAATTTAAAACATTGCTTGCTTGATTGTGTAAACGAAACGGCTAAACTGCCGACTTGAGTGAGCGTTGACTAGATATTACCACATATGGCTAAAACAGCTTTTCAACTTTAATTTAGCAAATAATTTAATTATAGACAGTTGGATTTAATAATGCCATCTTAGAGGGCATTTAAAATTATCGACAGAAACTAATAGGCCTAACATCAGGGGCGTAGCTACCATTGGACGAAGCGGGGCAGTGCCCCAGGACCCCCCGAAGTTAGAGGGCCCCCAAAACGAAAAAAAAATAATAGTAATAATTCTTTCCGGTAGTAATAATTCCATTAAGAAAGAATAAAAATATTTCCGATATGCACTCGTATTTACCTCAAAAAATACAAAACGTAGCGACAGTAGCGACATCTGACAGCGGCACTGGTACTACGATTTCAATAACCCACAGCTGATCTAGTTACTTCTATACATTCGTTGTCCCTAGTAAACAAAACAAAGCGAGGGGTTTCGTGCAAACATTTAACATTTTTTCATATCTTATCCGATTTTCTTAGTTATTCATTAGTCAGACATTAACTTATGATTAATTGAAAATGAAGCGTAGTTATAAAAGTGGTGCAGAAAAGAGAAAAGAGAAAATACGAAAGGAAGAGACGTCTCGTTCATGCTCTGAGTTAATATCAGCTTGGTTAAACCAGCCTTTAACCTCAACATTACCAGACAACTTAAATACTGAAGAAAACGAAAGTAAGGACAATTTTGAAACCAATTAGATACCTTATACTTGCGAAACATTCACTTCTTTCACTGAAGTTAAAGATCAAAGTGCATCTGGTTTGAAAAGTAAAATAATCCAGTCTATTGAAGAAAAAGGTCTTGATATAAAGAAATGTCGAGGTCAGAGCTATGATGGAGCTAGTGTGATGAGTGGCATGTACAATGGAGTTCAGAAAAAATACAACAAATGCACCTCACGCATACTTTGTGCATTGTGCTAGTCACAATTTAAATCTAGTATTGAATGACGCTGTAGATGCAAACCATGAAATATCACAATTCTTTGACGATATTCAAAGTATTTATAATTTTTTCGGCCACAGCATAAACCATTGGCTCGGGTTGAAAAACGTATCCGAGAGTGGCTCAAACGTAACATTAAAAACTCTTAATCAAACAAGATGGGCAGGAAGATACGAAGCAGTTTTCGCCCTAAAAGAGAGGTTCGGCGATGTAATGAAAGAGCTTTCTAAATTGATTGTTACAAGTGATAAGGCAAAAGAGAGAAATGATGCGATCGGACTGAAGAAAAAACTCGAATCATTTGACTTTGTTTTGCTTTTGGTTGTACAAACGAAGGTTTTGCAGCAAATCAATATAGTATCAAAATGTCTGCAATCTGAAAGTATGGACGTTGTTACGGAATATGATCTACTAGAAGAATCTCTCTCGGGAATAAAAGAAATTCGGAATTCTTTCAAAGATTTTGTAAAAGAAGCTTCAAGCATTTGCTCCAAATGGGCAATTCCATGCACCTTCTCTGAAAAAGAAGGAGTAATAGTAAAAAGGCACTTTGACGAACTGAGTGAAGACCATCGCTTTCGTGATCCAGAGAGCACATTTAAAGTAACTTATTAGTATTTTGTCGAACGTAAGATATACTTTGCGTGCAGTTGGAAAAGAGATTTGAAAGAATGAAATCTGTTATCAACACCTACAAAGTGATACAACCTTATTCCCTAAATAGTGCTTCTGATGAAAATCTTATTAAAGAGGCAAAAGAATTCGCACAGAAGTTTCCTGAAGATGTATCTCAAACGTTTCCTGCACAGATTTCCAGTGTGCGTAAGGCTTTTCTAAGTAAAATCAAGAAAATGTCTAATGTGAAGGAGCTTGTGGATTTTCTCTTTATTGAAAACAGTACTTTAGTTTCAACCTATCCTGATGTCTGTACTGCATGTTTTATGTACCTGACTGTGCCTATCACAGTAGCTAAAGCAGAAAGGTCGTTTTCCAAGCTTAAACTAATTAAAACCTTTCTTAGAAGCACGATGAGTCAGGAGCGCCTAAGTGGTTTGACCCTTATATCCATTGAAAATGATAAAGCACGAAAACTGAACTTTTCACAAATAATTGATGTTTTTGCCGATATTAAGTCGAGAAAGAAACCTTTAAAATGAAAACTTTCAGAATATTTCAGTGAGTTAATGAGTTCTAAGCTTGCTTGACCAAGCTTTCTTGTATTGAATTGTTTTTATTATTTTTTTAGGGTTCAGTATTTAACTTGGACACAAATATAAAGCATTTTTATCAACATTCCGACACTGTCTGTGTAAGTCTTAAATACACTGCCATCATCAGAGTCTATTTATGTACAAAAACAATGAATACACATAGGCCTATAGGCCTAACAAATGTTAATATTTATGGGATATTATTAATAACAAATATTAATATATGTGTAAAAGTTATTATTTTTTTATGCAATATAAACACACATTCACACAAATCCAGTCATGATATGTGTATTACTTTCCGTATCGCTTGTAGTCTATACAGATACTGACTATAACAAGAAACGTCGAGACAAGTGTGTCTAATATTAGTTAACCTCATCTTTCGTCATCACTGTAACTACTTATGAGAGGCTTAAAGCCTACTCTGCATTTTAGAAAAAGAAGGGGTGAAATGGTAGACTGGAAAGAATGGAAGAAATTTGAAAAATGTACCCTTTACCACTGTATAGTAACGAGGTTTATAATAACTCCTGTTATGAGATTCAGTCATTAACTAGACAATGTTAAAACATTTGTGGCGACGTTCCTGGACATGTTTTCGAGCGACACAATACAAGTGCAACGAGCGTTTGTTGAATTGCGAGGGCCTACATGTTACATAAAAAAAATATGAAATATGAAAGTTACTCCATTACCTTCCATCAAATACTAATGATAGTTATTTTTTTTATGTAACATGTAGGCCCTCGCAATTCAACAAACGCTCGTTGCACTTGTATTGTGTCGCTCGAAAACATGTCCAGGAACGTCGCCACAAATGTTTTAACATTGTCTAGTTAATGACTGAATCTCATAACAGGAGTTATTATAAACCTCGTTACTATACAGTGGTAAAGGGTACATTTTTCAAATTTCTTCCATTCTTTCCAGTCTACCATTTCACCCCTTCTTTTTCTAAAATGCAGAGTAGGCTTTAAGCCTCTCATAAGTAGTTACAGTGATGACGAAAGATGAGGTTAACTAATATTAGACACACTTGTCTCGACGTTTCTTGTTATAGTCAGTATCTGTATAGACTACAAGCGATACGGAAAGTAATACACATATCATGACTGGATTTGTGTGAATGTGTGTTTATATTGCATAAAAAAATAATAACTGTTACACATATATTAATATTTGTTATTAATAATATCCCATAAATATTAACATTTTTTAGGCCTATAGGCCTATGTGTATTCATTGTTTTTGTACATAAACAGACTCTGATGATGGCAATGTATTTAAGACTTACACAGAAAGTGTCGGAATGTCGATAAAAATGCTTTATATTTGTGTCCAAGTTAAATACTGAACCCTAAAAAAATATTTCGTTACTATAAATTTATTAAAATAAAAAGAGTATTCAGCGATTATGGCCCACTACTACTTGATCTGCTATTTCTTTATGCTTTGCAATTTTCGCTTCCTTAATTTTTTTTGTTTCTTCCGTTTGCCGTAAATATCTTCACCAGGTTTATCTATCCACATTTCTCATTCTCTTCCGTCTTCTCGCTTCTCAGACATGTCATCACATACTTTGCTTTTTTACCTCTTACCGACACCCATCAAAATAGGTCTAAATATCTTCTCTTGCAACATCCCGCGTCCTATTATCCTTCGTCATCTATTACCGCTTTCAGATCCCTTTAATGTCTATGTTTACATCTTCCATTATACACTTCAGATTATCCGTATTACTTTTTAGTCTTTTCCTTTCTAGAATTGTTTCCGTACACCTGTTTTCTTTTTTGCTCAAGGTTTTCACCACCACAAAGCAAGTATTTAACCACTTTTAGCCGTAGTAACCTCATGGCAAAAGACAACCACGTATCGTACCGTAATCCATCCTTTATGCAATAAAACTCGTTCATCGGTTCGTTCATAATAAACGACGCAATCAGAATGTATATTGATAAAAATATTCTTCATCAGAGAAAGGTAAAATTTTCGAATTTTTCTACCAAAGGTCAATTTTCCAAATTTTCGTGAACTTGAAAAATGGTACACTTGGTTTCCGTTTTGATTAGAAAGCACCTGTTGTCTGTGTTTGTACTTCAACATTCTGTTCAACATTTGGCTATCTAACGTTTTAGAAAGCAGTGTTCCTGAAAATCGGTGTAAGACCGGCAGACCGAAAACTTTGTCGCTCTACAGGAAGTAGTCTGTACTTAAGCTTCTATAGGAAACGGCTTTAACAGATTTTTATGTACAATTGAAATAACAACTAAATATTAGTAATTCCGGGTTGAGATGTCGATCTTCTCATTTATTTGGTTTGTCGTTTTACCACGGTTTCCCTGAAAGAAACTCAAAGTTAGCTAAACTTAATCTTCAGTAAAATCGACTGATTTTAGCAAAAGGTTACTAACTACAAGAATACAATAAAACTTGACATACATATCTTGCATATTTGTGTACACGCGGTTCGGGGCCTACACAGCGTACGCACATAAATATTCATTTTATATCTTTGT
This sequence comes from Magicicada septendecula, assembly GCA_034769895.1. Taxonomy (NCBI): domain Eukaryota; kingdom Metazoa; phylum Arthropoda; class Insecta; order Hemiptera; family Cicadidae; genus Magicicada; species Magicicada septendecula. The sequence goes on from CM068376.1 coordinate 42,669,927, forward strand.
ATTAATTTTATATTTTTTAAAGTCTTTAAATGTAAATAGAAACAACTACAGTGCTGAAAAAATTAAATAAATAGGCCTACCAATATTCTGTTAAAAATAAAAGACCAAAACGACTTCCGTTATAGGCTATAGGCTATTGCGTCCATTCTTCTATAATGTGTTACAGTGCAGATCGGATGTATCAACTTTACTATGTTATAGCCATGCTGCGCTCGCGCGTCCGTTACGGTGGGCGTCGCACTTCTAGGGGAGACTTAAAATCGAAGCACTTTACATACTTGGCTGCACACGTCCGCCAATTTGTGATAACAAATACTGGACAATTTGCAACCACGTGCATAATTTTGTACCGTGATTTATGTATCAATTATTTTACATCGTGTAATACAATTTAAAATATTTCTGTGGGCATTTCTTATTTGAAGCTTTTAAAAGCAAATTTATGAGACTTTTTCGTGCGTTATCTGAACTGTTTAATATATTTTACGAACTGTAAAAAATAAAACAAACGATACTTTTAAAGACATAGATTATAACATATTCACATTAAACGATCAGATAAATGGCCATACTCAAGTAGATAACGTAACTGTGTGGAACTAGTACGTAAGAGTAACTGTGAGTTTCGGATAAACTACTGCCGACAAGGAAATGCTGGGAACAGTGAAACGAAGTGCAGATTCAGTCTTTTAATTACTGACTACAGAAAATATTAGAGTCATATAGGTTTATATATATATATTCAATCACTTTCTGCTACAGTTCGTTTCTTGATATATATAAGTATTTAAAATTTATAATTATATTACCTCAAGATGTTCTTTTCTTTATTTGGAACATGTTTCGAGAGTTCCTGTTCTCTCATCTTCAGCCTTCGCGATCTTGTTTCTGGTGAAGTATTTGTGTGTTGGCTGCTGGATGTTATTAAAGTAGTTTGTTGGTCTTTGGTCTTTTAAAGTTGTATTATTGTGTGTGATTGTGGCATATGTTTTAAAAACAACTTTAAAAGACCAACAAACTACTTTAATAACATCCAGCAGCCAACACACAAATACTTCACCAGAAACAAGATCGCGAAGGCTGAAGATGAGAGAACAGGAACTCTCGAAACATGTTCCAAATAAGGAAAAGAACATCTTGAGGTAATATAATTATAAATTTTAAATACTATATATTTATATATATATATATATATATATATAGACATGTGTACACGTCTCTGCCCCGCTCCCCGAAAGAACGACCTATGCAGGGAGGACGACAGCGAAACCGTCCCGGCTGCGGGGCCATGCCGAAAACATCGGGTGATTGCTATTAGTCGTCCCAAAAATATCTTTCAATAAGGATACTACACATTATCACATTATATATATATATATATTCAATCACTTTCTGCTACAGTCCGTTTCTTGATGTATATAATACATTTAATATTTATAAATAAATTTACCGCAAGATATATTTTTTTCCTTATTAGGAACATGTTTCGAGAGCTCCCGTGCTCTCATCTTCAGCCTTCGCGATCTTGCGTCTGGTCAAGTATTTGTGTGTTGGCTGGATGCTATTAACAAAACAAACTAATACCTGAACAAATACAAATCAATACAAAACATGACATAATATTCAAAGCACTCAACATCGAAAATACACAAAATTCAAATACATATACAACAATCACACGCAATAATACAACTTCAAAATACCAGAGACCAACAAACAACCTGAATAGCATCCAGCCAACACACAAATACTTCACCAGACGCAAGATCGCGAAGCCTGAAGATGAGAGCATGGGAGCTCTCGAAACATGTTCCTAATAAGGAAAAAAAGTATATCTTGAGGTAAATTTATTTATAAATATTGTAATAATGTTATATATATATTATATTTAATATTTATAATGAATTTAGCTCAAGATATTTTTTTCTTATTAGGAACATGTTTCGGGAACCACTGTGTTCCCATCCTCAGCCTTCGTGATTTTGAGTCTGGTGAAGTACTTGTGTCTTGGCTGGTTGTTATTGTGGTTTCCTGTCGTCCTCTGGTACTTTAAGTTGGTATTATTGTATGTGAGTGTGGTGTATGTATTAGTATTTTGTGCATTTTCGATGTTGAGTGCTTAGAAAATTGTGTCATGTTTTGTATTGATTTGTATTTGTTCAGGTATTAGTTTGTTTTGTGTTTTATGTTTGTATATCTGTAAATTTTCCCAGATATTCATTATGGTGCCTTTGTGTGGTATGTGTTTTATTAGTGTCATGTTGGTTATGTCTGGGAATTCATGTCCAGTGTTTATTGCATGTGTGGCCAAATTAGATTTGTATATTTCTGGTTTGGCTACAATCTAATTTTGCCACACATGCGATAAACACTGGACATGAATTCCCAGACATAACCAACATGACACTAATAAAACACATACCACACAAAAGCACCATAATGAATATTTGGGAAAATTTACAAATATACAAACATTAAACACAAAACAAACTAATACCTGAACAAATACAAATCAATACAAAACATGAGACAATTTTCAAAGCACTCAACATCGAAAATACACAAAATACTAATACATACACCACAATCACACACAATAATACCAATTTAAAGTACCAGAGGCCAACAGGAAACCACAGTAACAACCAGGCAACACACAAGTACTTCACCAGACTCAAAATCACGAAGGCTGAGGATGGAAACATAATGGTTCCCGAAACATGTTCCTAATATGAAAAAAATATCTAGAGGTAAATTCATTATAAATATTAAATATATTATATACATCAAGAAACGGACTGTAGCAAAAAATGTTTGAACACACACACACACACACACACACACACACACACACACACATATATGTATGTATATTAACACGATTTTACTTCTGTGTATTTGTCTTGCTGCTGAAAAATGAAATTAAACAATTCACGTGTCCCGATTCACGACATAGGCCTACTTTAGATGTACAACAAGCCTATGGGAGAACAAACGTTAAATTCTCCGCAAACTTGCTGTCTCTCCACATTACTAGGCTAATTAAAATTGATAATTCAAGAACAGTTGGAATCATAAGAACACATGCTAGAATATTTCACGTAGTCGGATGTGTATGTGCAGAATTTTGGTCAGAATCGTAGACTCCGCCCTAGCCACTGTCTGTCACATCTTTACAGTAAAATATTGACAAAAATATTGTACCATAATTGGAAGAAAAAATTAATATTAGTCATGTTTTAACTGTAAGTTTATTAAACTATTAAATTGTCAAGTCCATGTTCTTCAACTAAAAGCTTGTGTCAAATTTTCTATTTTTAAAAACTACACGAAAAAATTTATTACAAATTGCAATAAGATAGCAAAATGAAATTACAAGTTATTGTATTCTTAAATATAAAAGTGCGATCGGTAAGTGAATTATTACAGTATTACAAAATGAATAACATTGAGTTTCAACGTTAACACAGGAGATATGAAAAATTAAAATTCATTCATATAGCCTATGCTGCTGAAATAATAAGTGTCATTTTGTACGTAAAATTACAAGAAAACTTACTAAATTATGTATGTACAGTTTTTCATACTGTCATTGTGGCAAAGTCTGTAATCAGTTCTTTTATCTCAATTATTTTTGGCAGCTGACATTTTAGGCGGCCAACAAGATATTCTTGACTTCGAGTGTAAGACTTTATAAAAAAAAACGTCACTCTTAATTTTTTCTCCTCCCCTCCCTTCAATACGGCCATCACTCTCACCTAAGTTGTAGGGGCGACATAAGGGGTACCAACAACCGTTACAGATTCAAGAGATGAACTAATTCGTGCAGGATACAGAACACTCCAATTGATATCTTAAGACAGCAACCGAGAATGTTTTAGGAAAAGAAGGTTTAAGAAGGACGGTTATGGCAGGATTCCTAGATCTAGAAAACGAGAATGATGTAAGTAGGCTAATATATTTTCTGGAATATATTTGTATTTTTTATTGTGAATATCTCTTTGGTCCTACTTGTATTTGTTTACGAATTAATATGCTTATGGACAACCGAGGCTTCCGCTTGTATGCGGAAAACTTTACAATACAGTCTATTCCCGTAATTAATTTCCATATTACATTTATTCTCTTTGTTTTGATAATTACTGTATCTGAAAAACTCTACTATCCACTGTTCATTCATGTGTATTCTTAAATATAATTTGCATCAGATTAGCGCAACTGTTAATTTTAATTGCGTTTATGTTCTTGTACTTCTGCACTTCAAGTATTTGCCTGTTGCGGGTTCCTTGGCCTTCCTGTTGGTATTTAATAATTTCATACTTAAAGTGGAGTCCACTTTCTGTTCATCTGATCCACCAAACTTCTTCTTATGTTAATTTATTTATATAGTTAATATAGAACTAACTGTAATGGGTAACTTGAAACTACTTAAAGTCCAATAGTTATCGATCTGTGTTGCTATTATAGAAAGAAATTAACTTGTATATTATTGTAAAACTTCGGTTGTGACATTACTGCATCTTTGAAATTGAGAAACTGATTTTGCTTGCAAACGATATTATTAGTGTTTTTAACATTTTTTAATTACTCATCCGTATACACTAATACTAATACTCTACCTACCATTAAATTCTTAAAATTTAATTCTTTCTTGTGATTTTTAATTTTACTACGAAGAAGAAAAATTATATTAATATCTTAGTTCCGGCCATTTAAGGAAGAGAAATGTAGGCCTATATATTAAGATTTACTTAATACTTATAAATTTTTTACCTCAAGATGTTTTTCCCTTATTTGGTACATGTTAAGGGAAGAGTATTGTTCCCATCCTCGGCATTCCTGATTTTATATCTTGTGGAGTATTTGTGTTTTGGTTGGTTGTTGTTATGGTTTCCTGTTGGTTTATGGTATTTTATACTGGTAAGTTATTATTTTGTGCGATTGTGGTGTATATATTAGCTTTTTGAATATTTTTGATGTTGAGTGCTTTGAAAATTGTGTCATGTTTTTTATTGATTTGTATTTGTTCAGGAATTAGTTTGTATTGTGTTTGTATATTTGTAAATTTTCCCATATGTTCATTATGGTACCTTTGTGTGGTATGTGTTTTATTAGTGTCATGTTGGTTATGTCTGGGAATTCATGTCCTGTGTTTATTGCATGCGAGGCCGAATTAGATTTATATATTTCTGGCGTTTAGATTTTCAAAATAACGTTTTTTTAGTTGTTTTTTTTGTTTGTCCTATGTAACATTTATTACAATCTTGGCATTTAATTTTGTATATATGATTGCCGTTGGTTGTTGTGTTGTCTTTGTTGTGTGGGTTATTTCGTTTTTGTATATTATTTTTATTAGTTTTGTATGCTATTTTAATGTCTGTGTTTTTAAATAGTTTTGTTAGCTTTGTCATCTTATTATTTATGTATGTGAATGTAGCCCATTTTTTATTGTTGTTATTATTTATGTGTTGTTCATTTTGATAATTTCTTAAATGTTCAGTTTTTATTTTATATTTGATTTTGTTTTCTGTTTTTTTTATAGCCTTCAAAATCAGGAAGGCTGAGGATGGGAACAATACGATTCTCGAAACATGTATACTAGATAAGAGAAAAACATCTCGGGGTGAAGAATTTATAAATATTAAATAAATTATCTATATATATACATCAAGAAATAGTCTGTAGCAAAAAGTGTTTAAATTTTTATTAAGATTTTTATGGCACAAAAATATATAATTTTTTATAAATAGTTCTTCTCTTTTTTATATTATAACGTCCTAGCTTATTAAAATTAATGTCTTATTCATTTCATCAACAACCATCAACAAGCAAATAAGTGAACAAGTCATTTTAATTAACTAAATTAAAGTGTTAAAATTAGCATTCCGTGTTATACCTTAACTAGATCGTCATGTTGAGATCGCCTAGCCATGTGTCCAATTCTGTAAATAATATCGTCTCATACATTTCCGTTGTGAATCATTTCAAATACACCCTTTTATATTTCCCAGAGTAGAGTCATTTTCAGAGCAGTTCACAGTTTTGTAGTTCACCGTCCATATTTATTATGAACCACACGACAGTACAGGAAGCAGGATAAAATGCTAGTTGTTGTTTGTTAACAAGAGCTCTTTGTTAAATAACACTATTCATTTCACAAAGTCCTAACTTAACGATTGATCATTTCTGACACTGAATTACAATTTCATTCGCAGCTGTGGGTTAATTCCATTTCCTCAGACTTTCAAATGTTATGCTTAATTCTTTTATTTTTAACACCAATATTTTTAATTTCGTGATTCAGCTCAATAATATTTTTTCCTCCTCAATTGCATTTTCATTAAGTTACTGTATATTGACCATAAATTTACGATTTTAAAGGTAGATTCAATCTATTATGTTTTTAAGTTTTCTCAACACAATCAAAAATTCTTCACTGTAGGCTACTACAATACTCCGTCATCTACCTTTAGTAACACGCGCGGTTTGTAAGTATAACAATCCTTTCCCTTTTCCTCCTAAAGACTTCATTATTATTTTCGTGTAGAGAGAATGATAATATGTTTAATGACAAAAAATTGCCATAAAATTGTTTTCTCTACTCATTGGAAAGTTCTTAATTTGGTGTTTCCTAGAAGTTCTATCGACACAGTTTTCCTTCCTCCGGTTCGATGAGTCACAGTTCACTGCGTAGTTCTCTGATAAATCTGTTAGCGCTATATTTGATGACAAAATGAAAATGGTATATAATTACGTTCCCACTGTACTATGTATTAGCATAATTGTTTTTCGTTTTGAAGCATTTCGTGTACAGTATTTGTATGTCTTCCGCCATTCTGTAATCGCCAGTAATTGACTTTTCCATATTTTTCCTGTACAGCGTAAAACGTTTAGGACGTCAACAGGCTACGTTATTTAGGACTGCCGTCTGCTGAAGGTAATCGCATTTAAAAATTAGGACAATCTTGGAAAAGAAAACCTGTAGGCCTACGTTTAAAACCACAAATAAATATACTATTTATTTATAAAACATTACCATTTTTAAAATGGTGTCATTTTCTTAACGGGAACAGTATTTTCATTAAATCAGAAAAAGTTGTAAATAAAAAATTCAGCACATAGGCCTACATCGGGAAAATATGTGAAAAATTAAAAACATACAACTGCCTTTCTTTTTCCTTTAAACGATAACCAAAGCAAGGTCTTACGAAGGCCTTTCTCAATAATTAAGTTTTCCTTTCTAGAATGAGAAATACGTTTTTTGGTAATGCGTCAATAAACAGGCACTTGAGTTATGGGTTATTGATTATTTATTTGGCTTATTTACTAACGTAAATAAGAAACACTACAAATTATATAAACTGACACTATTTCTATTTAAAAGCAAAACTATCAATTGAAAAAAAAACTTTCAAACGAACAACTACGTGTAACTGATGCCGAATTATTTCTTACAATCAGCGTTACCTGAACTCGGATAAAAGTTGCCTCCTGGAATCCGGACGGATGGCAACCCTACATTAATTCCTTTGATGTTAAGTGTCTCTGTTTAAACTTCCTACTGCTCTGTCTCCCTTCTCGTATAACGTTTATTGCAGAGCAATTAAATTATATTGTCATACGAAGTAAACCTAAAATCATAATTTATTCCGAATAAACGTGTCTACAAGTGTAGAAGTTTAACTATCTGTTTGATTCTAGAAAATATTTGTAGACTTCTGGATGTATCGACTACGGCTAACTTCGCGGAAAGCGCGTCTCAAAAAACCAAAAATCATTTAGAGTAGGGCTGAATTTAAGCGTTTCGAAATAAAACGTTTTTAAGTTACACGTACGTGTAGGAAACGCGTGGTGTTTGGTATTCGTTGAGCGTCGAATAACATTCCGTGAATAAGAAACACGAATTAATAAAGGAGACGGAATAATTTAGATGGGGAGTAGGGAACGCATGCGCAGTTATGGAAGCCTTTCATGTTTCCATCGAAATGACGTGACGTTTCACTTCGCTTCCGATCGAGCGGGGGAGGAAACTAAAATAATAAACGGGTACGAACTAAGTTTATTAAAAGGATTACTAAACCGGGAGGGGGGCGGTAGAGCACGTTCAATGGCGCCTAGCTCTTTCGAGACATTCACCTGTATTGTTGCACTATTTTTACATTAGCATTATTAAACATTACGAAATTCCATTTTAGTGCTGGTAATAGTCCATAGGTGTATGCCTACTGACAGAACGGTTATTCACCGCTGACATAACTTGTAGGTCTATTCTTGTTAAACAATTCAAGAATATTAGTAAATCAGTATGGCTTGTTTATTCGGATGATTTTAAAGCAAATAAAACAAAACTCATCTGTTAAAAGTCTTCAGAATAAAAGATAGTAGAAGCACTATACTTTGATATGCACTCGAAATATTCCTAATGTATTTGGATATATTATTATAAAATAGTGTTTGATATTTAGATTATTAATATTAGACTATTATCATCAACAAATGGTGCTCTGCTGTATGGACAGTATCACCACGTCTGTTTGTATCTATTCCAGATTTGAGCCTCCACTACCTAGTATTGTATGACATCCAAGAGCTTCAATTTTCACCTCCCATCTCTTTCTTTTTCTTTCTCTCGAAAACCCTTTAGTTGCGGAAATTATCCCAATACCTGTCTGTAGTTCGTGTTATTGTGAGTCTTCTGCAGAGTCCCATGTACCTCGTGCAGTGCTGTAGCTACATCGGTGTTCTATATTATGGTGTATTTTCTGCATGGTCAGCTTAGTTTTAAGGCAGTTATTGCAGTTTCTGTTCGTACGTGCGCCATCCACATTAATATTCATTTCTCAGAGGTAACCTGTTCCTGTAATTGATGTTATACCCCTGAGTTTTGTGCCAGACTAAGAGTTAGGATGTCAATTTTCTGGGCTGTTTTTGCTGAATTGTCAACGTCTTCACTGTACTTGATATTCACATGAGTAGGAATCCACTGCAAAACGCAGGTTTTATGCAAACATTTCAATTGTTTTAAAAGCTTAAGTTTTTTGTTATGAGACATTTCTTTATTTACAGCGGCTACTTTTTAGGGATTAATAATTTCTGTGACGAAACTTGTTGTATTTTTTTGTTCATTACTATTTTCTCTTGAATTACGAATCATCAGTAGTATTTTCTCTGTGCAGTTATCCAGAAAATATTATTACTCTATACAGATATTCAGTGTGTATCAGCTACAGGCCTACGGATATTATGTATTCAGACGATACGTGTATTCCTCAGCGAATAAGCTAGTTTCTCCGTCTCCTCTTTGAGCCCACCGTCTTGCTCATTTTATCCGTCCGCGTTGTTCTGTTCACCATCAATTCTGTTTGAATCACTGTTCCTCATTTCCGTGTCTCCGACAATTACTGCATATAAATACTCTACTACCGGTATTTCGTTAGTAATTTAACAATTGTAGAGCACGCAATCATAGGCTACAATAAACACTAAAATTCGAAAAATTCTGATTTAGCTTACAGTTCCTTTTAGTCTGACACTCTGCTGGATTTTCAAGTAAGTTATTTTTTAGGCCTCAAAATTTTGAAATTTCTAAAACGTAAATCTACATTTAGCCGTCAGTTTAAAATCTCTTTAATTTTGTTACCCCACTATCAAAATTGTCACTCACTTTATGGATCCTGACGTCCTTAAAGTGTTAAAAACAGAACACAATAGGTCATTCAGATTGGGGTTAAAATGTCCTTTAATTTGATACCCTACATAGGCTTTGGCTATTTTTTCACAATTTTGACCCTCTCACATTTTTGACTCCCGCACCCCAACTTTTGAAGGATTAATCTAAAATATCGGTATGTGGAAACATACATGACTTCTTTTTCTAAGATTTATATTTAAAATCATTTTCGAAATCAAATATTTCAATAGAAACTACTTCTTGCTTCAGCCATAACCACAATACTGTGGTCACTAACGTAAACCACCTCACGTTAGCGCACTCAATTTTCAATGATGATGGCAGTCGATGGCACTGCCGAAACGTCTGGTTTTGCAGGAAACATTGGACCACGGCCAAACAGCCCGGGAAGGAATTTTAACAACAGACGTATCGGCTTTGTTGCCGATAACGTAGTACACATAAAAAATTATGCCTTCCCCTTTCAACTGCCCTTTTCATTTATAGATATTTCATCTACCTTTGTACAGTGTATTATTATGACCTTCTTTTCAGGATGCTTTATTTATCAAAATTCAGTACTTCACTATTGTTAAAACTTAAAACGTTGCAGGTTTTACCCCTTCCCCTTCCCATTAACCGATCTTTACCAAAATCAACAGGCCTTGAGTCCTCTGCAATTCAGCCTAGTATGCAAAATATTATTTGATTTTGTTTGAATTTGGGGCAGTTATCGTTTGCCTTAGGAAACGTTCTACACACAGACACATAGACACTTCTCGAAAAATGACTTTTCTTCATGTTTTGAGGTTAGTACAATCATAATCAGCCCTTATCTGGAACACGATATTTTTGCCATCACCATACTTCCATTTCCTTATGGAACATGGAAGTAAAAACAATATGGTTCTGTAGGGCAAACGTATGGCCACGCACGCCAAGTTTACGAAAATCGGTTGATGCATTCAAAAGTTAGAGAGACAGACAAATGGCAAACTCGCCTTGCTCGCTCAAATATTACATAAAATACTTGTACACTATTTGGAGACTTTTATTACATTGGGGATACAACAACGGATCGATGTTGGACATTTACGCTGCAAATGTTGCACTGCAGGACTATTGTATTTTGTTTGTACTATAACAGATCTGTTATTTGGAGGTACTTTACAAACCACTTTGTCTGAAGTATCAGGCAACGATAACTATGTCGTGTTATTAATTTACTTAGTAAACTAAATTACTTACCGCAGTTATTTCATCAATCAAAATTATATTCTCCAAAATGTTTACTGAATTATATTTGAATGCAATTTTTTGCTAACAATGTCTTTTTTAATAAACAATCACTATAGCGGACAAAAGTAATTATCTTTGGATCAAGGATGTGGCGATCGTCCAGCTAAATAACTGAAATACATGTAAACTACTTTTGAACGGAAATAAGTTTCAGTGCATTTAAATTCCTAGTGTAATTATTTTTATACACAATAAAAAAACTAGATGGCAGAATAGTGCCAAAACTATTGCTGAATACAGAAATCACTATTGAAGATGTGCGTTACCGATCAGGAAAAAAGGAATACAAAATTACAAGTTAGTTAGTTAAAGAAATTACTAATTCGTACGTAAACTTAGTAACAATAAAACAAATGCTAATAAACAAATCCTTAGCATAAATGTTAGTTAGTAATAAACTAAAACAAAAAAAATCAGGTTTTTCTATTTAGAAAAAAGGTTATTATGATTTAGAATTTAATGTTTAATATGGTTTTTGGTGTATACTTAATAATGTTGCATTTTGAAGTGCGTTTAAGAGTTAAAACGATGTTATACTATTACACGGTTGAGAACTGTCTATACATCCCAGTATGTTTGCTTGTCTTAATATTCACTTTAATTACATTGATTGTTACGAACAATTTTTCTGCATTTTTCTCCTTCTTTTGTTTGTTTTTTTAACCAAGATGGAAAAATTTCAAATATGTTGTTTTGGAGCTCTGCACGTATGGATATTTCTGTGTAATGGGGAGACGTTACTGCACTTACCCATTTGTCGTGTGCGATATCCGATATGTTGTGTGCGGCATGTTAGTTGCGATCTAACACGCTTGAACATATTTTAAACATCCAATACAGAAACAAAATGAAATAGACTGGCGTATCTCAAACAGATGAATACGCCTATTTAAATATACCTTTAAAATAAGTAATTTTAAGCAAAGTCAAACCATAGGCCTATTTTTAACATGTACTTTGTAACTAGCCTAATTACTATTTTTTCTATACGTCAGTGAAGCATTGTATCAGAGAAATATATCAACAGATATATCAGAGATACGGTGAAACGACATTCTTGAGAAAAATAGAGGGGAAGACAAGAAGAAGCCAAACACGAAACAAGATAACAAGGGAACGACAGCCAAGTGTTTTGGGAACCGCTGGAGGAAGAATACCAAACGAAATACAAGGAAGAAATAAAGGAAAGAACTAAGAAGAAACTGAATGCAGGGCATTTAAGAAGTTGAGAAAATGGATATAAAGTGGGATGAAATGAAGCAGAGGTGCAAGACGGAGTGAGTTGGAGAGAAAAATGTGAAAGAAAAAAATATTAAAATCTGTTCACCGGAAATGTGAAAAGTATAGCACTAAACGAAGTATAGTAGTGAACACTAAGATTCTTAAGATACGATTGTAGGGATGATAGCCAGTTGTCAGCAAAATAGCCTATGTATCGTTACTTTAGTTGTGTAGTTCACCCGTTTATTGAATAACAATTAAACATTCAGTTCTTTCCTGTTAGAAAATATCACTGTGGTTCGTTTCGCTGTTAAAAATCGAGTACGTCATATCGGATAAATTGTGTGACTCAGTCTTACCCTAACTTTCAATAAGATGTTCGTTTTCAATGTTTGAAGTTAGTTTTTAATAAAATTCAAATTTACTAGAACGGAATACGTATTTTTTCTGGCCGGAGGAGAAATGACGGCTGCTTGCCATACAACGGCGGTCATAAACTTTTATTACCCAGCTTAATTACGCTCGAACGACTGACGATGTAGCCTGTTTGCTCTGGCGACAGCGAATAATTCAATCATCTGAATACTGGCCACAGGTGCTCGTAATTACTTTAAACAGATTGATAACAGTTTCACTTTCTATCAGTACAGCTAACGATACCAACAATACGCCGTTACCATCACGTACAACAAAACCGCAGATATGGCTAAAGAAATGGCAAACAAACAAAATGTGCACACTTAACAGGAAAACCTGTCCTCCAATGTGGCTGGTTGCACAACCAGGAATTGTCAAGTACTTGGAAAACATTCGGACCGCCGACTCTCGTGGAAGGAACACGTACAAATATAAAGGAAACAGACAGGCTTAAAGTATATAAATTAGAAGCATGAAATTCATCGTTACCAATCGAGCCTCCTTTACTAAACTATATACAGACCTTAGTCATCAGTCGGGAGTGAATGAGCCAAATGCAAGACTAAGTGTTAATTATTTTGATAAACTTCGCCACCTCCCTAGCCAACTGACAAGTGACAACAACGAAGTTATCAAAGTTAAGAGGTTTAAATCACTGGACAGATATGTCCAGTGTTTCTTCTGTATAGTGTCTAAACACATATTGAGTACTTTCCTAGTCTGAACTATTGCCTTATGCAATAACTTACATGCCATAATTCTGTGACACGAATTTACTTAATGTCATTGCATTTTGCATTGATTTTAAAAGTAATGAAAAATAATCAAAATTAAAGAATTTACCTAGGAATAACACGGACCAAACCAGTTCAGCAAAAATATACGACTTTTAAAAGGAAAAGGCTTCTTATCAGGTATGCAGGTTGTCTGACCACAAAAGTGGAGAAGGTAATAGAACAACAAATTCGTTATACGCAAGACATTTCATAGAAGAGAACCATACATTTGTCAGTCCTTTAGAAGAATATGAAATTTTAAAAGTAGTGAATAACACAGTCGAAAAAGCTTAGAGTGGAGTTAGAAATATTGAATAAAAGAGAGAAAGGGTTATGTAATTTAATGAATACTAAAACAAAATTTGAAAATGAAGAAATATTTTTTAATATAATTAAGAAGTGAAAGGTAGAGGGGAATAGATAACAATAAAAAAGAAATTAAATTGTATATACGGATGTTTTTGAAATAAGGGTGAGTGACCGCGCCCATAGGCGGTGATAGGAAGGAACGAAAAGAGTGTTTACCTAAGTTGTTGTTTGCGTTAAATATAGAAAGAAAAAGGGAAGGTTTTGACAATATAACGCATTGTAAAACTATACCGGAAAGGAAATTGCAGTTAAAAGTGTGAATAAGAAAGGTTTTACAACATTAAGTATCGAAAAGAATGTACACACACAAACACACACACACACACACACAAAACACACATCACACATACACATAGAATTTACTAGAAAGATATGTAACTGTACAGAGATGAGTGACTGAACTCTTAGCTAGTTAATAATGGCCAGGAAGGACATTTAACTTAGCCTATAGCTTGTTTACGAAAATGTGTACGAGCGATAGGGCAAAGGGGGGTATGAAGAAGTGATTTGTCCTATTATTGTTATTTCTGATCTGACAATGAGCTGTGAAGCTTGAAAACGCTAATCGGAATAATTTTTATAGTGGTGTGCAACAGTGATTATTCTGTTTGTCAAAATACGTACATCTTACAAAGTCTTATTGAATGGTGAATGGAAATATAAGAGGCTGCTGTTTTTCTTGTGCTGCCTTTATCTTCTATCACGGAGTAGGCCAGTGCCAGAGAAACTACATCAACGCTTGATAGACTACTTGGCATCCTATTCCATCTCTGTGCGATTTTGTGTATTAAAAACTTTCAACTCTTTGCGTACATCTATTCCATCTCGTGCAGAACTTGAACAGTTAGCAAGAATCTCTTCTTCGATGCTTTGATTCTATTTACATGTTTTTATCAGCGGAACCCAAGTTCCTGACAACGACGTCACTACCATCTTCTAATATTTTAAGCCGAATAGATTTCTCGATTTCCTTGACAAACGTTTGCGCATATTGGCCAACTTATAATTATTATCATGTTCTACGACAGGATAGTTACCTGCTCTACCTTCTTAATGTCTAATTATGCTAAAGTTTATCCACAAAAGTCACATTTCTTTTCTTCTGTTTATGTTGTAACTGGAACACCTCATATGCTCTTTCATTTTGAGTTATTTTAGAACGTTCTATTATTTATTTTAATTCCTAGGTTCACTCTTAATTTGCACTCTGTAACTACGTCATCTTTGTATATATTAAACAAGCTTTTCCGTACTCTTTGATTAATGTAAATAACTCTTAAAATACTTGGTATGCGTGAAACTTTTACGTCCTAAAAATGATATAGGAACGTAAAAGGAAAGCACGTGGTTCAGAGACGGTAGATCGTTACGCCCAAGAAACTACAGCGAGATTACTGCGCGCTATAACGACAGAGATCCACCTTGGTACTATATAATTATTATTTTATTGTATAAAATCATAACCGATTATTATAGTTGTAAGTTTTAAATTGTTGCAGTAACTGTGCCTTGGTAATTTTGAAAATTATTGTTGTCGTTATAGTAGTAGGCCTAATTCTGGTAATTATCAATTATTTTAATTGTAAATCGTAATTTTCAAAACTCGCGCAATGGCAGGACCACGCATGTCTCGTGTTGGCACAGCGCAAGGAATTATGATTAGAAGGGAAAAATGTTTCAGTACGGAAGCTTGTTGCCTAGACCTCAATAGAAGCTCCTCGGAGTGAAGAAACAGGGAACGTAACACGGAACAAACCATGAAAACGGGGAAGAGAATGAAGCAAGTTGAGAATGAGCCTAATTGTAGGAGAGGAACTCAACTTGTTGCTTTCTTCAGTTCACCGTAAAACTAATTCTTTATTGCTTGATCAAGTATGACGTGGATACGTGATATGATTGCGACTAAAACTCAAATTAAGCCAAAGTCGGTTCATTGGTTGCAAATTTTTCTGTATACACAGGCCGATATAATACAAATCCCAGACTGAGCAAAACGATACGAATGTTACTAAGATTGACGTTTCATCTTCTTCTTATTCTAATCAAACCAGGCTTGCATGCAATTGCTTCTCTTCCGGCGACAGTCTCATAATCACCATACCTTCTTCGTCCTTTTATCTCATCCACATACTCCTGTCTTGGGCTATCCCTCCCACTACACCCCCCCCCCAAATACGGTGTTTCATATTCCACGCTATTTCTTTCACGACAACTGAAGACGATGCGTAGAGAGTCCAGACGAACAACCAAATGCATAAATAAACGTAACCATTGCTTATATATGAACTGATGTGTTCTGTTCTCTTTTGCTGTTATTTATGATTGTCATAATTGACTTGGAGAAAAATAACTAATGCGCGATTGTTAAGTTATTCCGCACAATATGCACTAAATTTTGTACCGGAAATTATCAATAAGTAGTCACGTAACATCACTTTATTAACCACTACCACAACGATGGATTATAAAAAATTTTTTGGCGAAGAGACTGGTGGAATATCAACGGATAAAATACACAAAGCTTCAAAGAATAAATTTAACGTGTGGAAGTGAACAGAGAAGTTGACGAAACTATGTTGGTCAAATCTAGAGGCAAACTAAACTATTACCAACGGTAGCCGGGAGAGGAAGCTACTGAATGTGGGGTGTCGATGAGGTAGGAATGGAACCGCCTAAACCATGGTGATGGGGAAACTCTGCTGGTTAATTCCAGAGGCAAAGTTAAGTACTAGCAACCTTTTCTGAAGAAACAGTGCAGGGTGAGGAGGCAAAGAATGACTGGATGACGTACACCGTGGGGTCTGGATGAGCTTCGAATGTATACGAATGGAGACAATGGGGATAGGGGCATGGGCGGCGGGTAACTTCGTTGATCAAATCAAGAGGCCAAAGAAACTACTAGCAATGGTTTTTGAGAAAACAGTGCAGGAAGAGGAAGCTACTGGATGGCGTACAATGTGGGGTGACGATGGATACGATTACAGACCCAATGCCTTAACTGTCGAGCCCGCGCAAACATTTTCCTTAATTTTTTAAGAATGAGTTTAAGCCACTGTACTTCAGAAAAATCAAATCGTTATGAGTTGAAAAATGAGCTATATCTTAATTTCTGGAAATGAAGCAGGGAGCCCACCAACTTAAAGTTGATGAAAGCTCATTAGAGTTATAGAAACGACCGATCAAACAAGGCTTATAAGAAGAGATTTTAAGCAGCCTTGAGAAGAATGTATTCTATCTACGTAATATAATGTTAGTATTTTCCACAGTTATAAGGACGGGTTAGTATTTACGAGGGAACAATGGTATGAATTAAGTAAGGTTAGTAGGGGGTCCCGCATAGGATTCCTGCGGTGGGCACAGAGAAAAGAGTTACACACCTCTGGAACAATGATGACAGGGGCGTGAACGATGAGGGAACTGTGTTGGTCAAATCCAGAGGCATAATAAACAAGTAGTAACAGTGCAGGATAAAGAGGAGAAGAATGAAGCTACTGGATGACATACGAGTGGGGATGGAAACTACCACATGGCAAGTACTACATAATGTTTTTACAAATTAAAAAAATATTTCTTTTGGTATTTATTCTTTCCGATAAATAATGAATGAAGTGAAAAACGTAATGATTAGTTCTAACTAAATATATTAGTTTTAATAAACCGTCTTACAGAAAACAAAACACACACACACAAAATGAAGAAAAACATGAAAAACATAACATTTTGCACGATTACGCATAATTAGAAAGAACACAGAGGAGCACTTGGGGTGACGGAAGACCGTACATTAACGCTAATTTAATTTTTCAATATTCATTCTAATTTGGCTATAATGGCTCGTAATGCGTAGCCAACGGCTGAATCTGTAACATTTTAGTGGTCATTAGTAAAACGCTAAGATTTTTATACATTATATATATATATATCGCTTATCGTTTCGTCATACGTGTAGGATGTAATAGTGAGATTAATGATATAACTCAAGAAGCATAAAGTTAATGGTGAGAACAAGTTTTATGTTACATATTTAACGCACTTTTTTTTGTTATATAATATAAGGAAATAAATTAGATCAAGAGAAATAGGAGAAGATACATAGATAGACAGGGCGTGAGACCATATGAGGCAGTTCAGGAGGTTAGTAAATGAAAGAAATAAGTTTCTGAAAAATGGTATGAAATACCGACTGTCAAATTATTTCCAATCCTAATAGCTAACTAATTAAAATCTAATGTTTACCCGTTGGTGTGCTATAAAATTACCATTATACTCAACTCACTAAACCGATTCGAAGGGATTTTACTTTTTTCACATTTCATTGTCAACTAACAGACATGTGTTAGTGGAGTCTTCCATCACGTTTAGCAGCAAATTTATGTCCACCTTTGCAACTAATGTCTCGATGATGTTAAGATTACAAGGGACAGTTTACTATTTATGGTCTGAAAACCGGTTATGCTTTTAGTATGACGCTGTTTGGCATACAGGGTTTAGTAAATTTATGTATGCGTATTGCATATTGAAAATCAAAAATTTCTTCCCAATTCAAGAGAACCTAAATAACAGGAGAAATAAAATCATGTGCAGACTCGCGATAATAGTTTTTCTTATCATCAACAACAGTTTTCATTCAAAAATGTTCAGTAGACACCTATTATGTCTAAACACATGGCGTGAACAATTTTTTCATCAGGTTTGTAAGTTTTATTTTTTTTCTTCTACATATTTTATAACTTCAGATTGTCTTCATTTTATCTAACCGGTTCATTCTTCGTGACGCATGTTCTTTGGCTCCTTCGCCTTCTTCCGCAAAGTCTAATTCTACGTTCTTAACTGAAAGCCAAACAGGCGAACACGATTTTGAAAAATCGTCCCTAACTTACTAATCTACTTCTTCATATGGTCTTTGAAACCTATAGTTTGTTTTTTCTGCCGTAAGCAAGATGTACTCTAGTATATAATAAATAGTGTTTATGAAATCTCATGTTGCCATATCTTGATTCTACTTTTCACTATCATTATAAAACCGTTTCATGTTCAAACGTGTTTCATGACAAATTATCAGCGTGGAAATGGACCTGCGTTTTGAGTGCAGCCAGTTCCACTGTGACGAATTTCACAAAACGTAAAGTAAGTGTTACACTTGTTAGTTAATATTCCAGAAAGTCTTTATTCCGTATCAGGCCTTTAGCGATTTCTGGCAGTACAAATATACCGCCTCAATACGAACATCGTGCAAAGTAAAACTGAAACGATCTTCACATTGATCTTCACACTGTGCGATGCAGAAAGCGGTTTACAAGCAAATGAGGTCGGGCAACTGGAAGATGTAGGAGAGATCGAATGACCATCCCAGAGATCAGTTTCAGAGGAAATATACAGGAGAGAAGAGCATTGCAACGGTTTGGACACGTAATGAGAATGCACGAAAGGAATTTAAACCGCATCATGTAAGAACGAGGAAGAGGGAAACAAAGATTGGAATGGTAGTAGTAAAGCAAGTGGAACTGGTGGAATATATAGAATATACTAGAAAGGAAAAATACCTTATTGGGAGCGAAGGGATTCTAAGTGTGTTTAAGGACGGCAAAAGGAATGATGAGAAAGAGAAAACAAAAATATCAAACTCCCACACACAAACACAAAGGAGTAAATTTTTTTATTATAGTTACCTCTTCAGTGACCCCGAACACCCATTTGAAAAAGAAAGATGTCAACAACATTCACTGTCACACGCTTAATTCTTATGAATGTGTGTGTTTAAGGTCCCTATCAGATCGATAAGAATAAGCTGGTTTACAGCAGAACATATAAAGCATGATGATCTGACGAACTGGAGATGAGTGTGTAATACCATAAATCAAGCGGCTGTAAGCCAATGGGATTAGTTCATATAACTTAGTCCATAAACTGTCTATCTTTGTTACAAGCTTCTTCCAGACTTCAAATTTGTGTAGTTTTTTCTAACGTTCCTTATCATGTCCAATGCTTTCATTCTTCTGTTTCACTATCCTGAAGCTTATCGTTCCACTAAACATTAATAATCGGTTTCAAACGGATATCACCTGGTGTTCAAGAAGGAAATACTGGGGGTTTTTACGTCATTATTCACAAAAGACTGTAGTCTTTTCTGCTCGATATAAAAAGCACAGGTTTAACGATTATCCGTAAACATTTCCATAATAACAATGTTTAATGGTTGACTGATCACCTGAGACGTTCTTAACTCAATTTTATAGCGAGCAAAACTTTACGGCGTTTTGAAAAATACAATTAACTCGTCTTATTTGGTTTAACTTCCTGAAGACAATTGAAAATTGATTAAAGGTTAAAATTGCTTTGTAGAAATCGAAAATTGAGTTATTTCGGAGTTTCGGCGCTTTTAACGAATATTAATATCCTGATCGTGGCTGGCAACGTTGCTGCTGTAACGGAAACCGATACCGGTAATTGTGTGTCATCCGAAGTAGTCATACTGATGTTTCAAACTACAGTATTAAAGGTGGCTGATTGTTTACGAGACAGACACAGAATAGTCACGTTTCTTTACTCAGTTACCTCCGTCAGGAGTCATCTTTTCATCTCCACGAAGCCACGATACATTTGCTCAAGCTGCGGTGAAAAAATTTGCAGTGCCTTATGGATATACTGCTTTCCAAATGTGTGTTGCAGTGGAGGACTGTCGACTCAGAATTGACAAAAAATTAACTCCATTTTTCGTCTTTCCCTCCTCGCGCCAAGATTAGGGACTTACTCGGGAACCTTGGTGTACCAACATCGGGAATCTTGGTGTACCAACATCTCTCTTTCCATTAGAATGTCACTGTTAACATGGTCTCATATTTTCTTGTCCGGAGAGTCAGTGTTTAGTATTCGTCTAATGTATTAATTTATTTTCCGATTCGTGAGGGACTACCATTGTATAAAATTTTGATTTCAGTTTTTTGAATTGTTCTTCATCCTTTTCAGCGGAAGATCCGTGTTTTACTTGCATACAGATATGTGGGGTGGGAAGAAGTACTGTTTTGTATATTTTCATACGGTTACTCCCATCGTAAAACTTGGCATATTTGTACATACGATTATCCCACACATATACCCCTATTGTTTTGAGATCGATCGATCCAAAATTAGGCAGATGTTACGTTAGGTAAGTTCCAGACGATCTGTGGGAAACAAGTTCCAGACTATCAACTGTATTTTTAGAAACAATGTACGTTGAAATACAAAATTAAAGTTTTACAAAATTATGGCAGTCACTGTATTGTCCTATGGTTACGAATTACGGACGACAATAAAAAAACAAGACAGTAAAATACTGGCCTCGGAAATGGCATTCTTAAGAGGAGTTGAAAGGTGTTCCAAACTGGGCCGTATAAGAAGTGAGGCCACAAGAAAAGAGTTACAGGTTTTTTACTTCAATAAAAAATTAAAAGATTGTAAACAACGGTGGAAAGAACGTCAGATTGCAGACTCGGTCACAGGTGTGTGGGTAGAGATGGCTGGAGGTTTTTTGAAGGCGGAACAAGCAGCACCTTGCGTATGCCGTGTAGTGAAGATGATGATGATGATAATGACATCAGCCTACATAAAATTAAAAGCTAAGCCTCTATAATTTGTCATTTAGGCATTAAGTTAAATAGAAAACTAGTACAGATATTGGAAAGTTTTAGTGTTTGTTCTATGATTATTTGTTTACAATTTTTATTTTACTAAAAAAATAGTAGAGTAATGACGGATTTCGTAATTTTTCTGATAACTGAAAAATTAAGAAATATTTAAATTTACCTAATAGTAAATGTATTTTGTTCAAAGTTGTAAGCAAATTCTGGAGCTAGGGAGCTTCCTAATATATTACTTTATTTTAATGCCAAGTAATTCTCGGTTTTACTTTAAGTTTTTTAATTGGCAATTTGCTTCTATTTTCTATATTCGTAAAATAGAATAACACGTATTTTTTTGTTTTAACAAAGGTTAGTTTTATTTTGTAGCATCCAAAGAAGATAACAGGAAAATGGTGAACGAAATGTTCTGTTTCTTAAAACTGAACAATGGTTAACGTCAGTGCCAATACTGTGAACTATGAAAATGTACCATTGAAAAAAAGTAAGTTTAAAGATCGCGGTGCCTTTAAAAAGGTAATGTAAAAAGAGAATATTTTACTTCTACAGAACATTTTACTTGTAGCGACGTGAAGAACGCCATTGCTACAGGGCGTGTGACTTTTCTACGCCTTCGCTGTATTTATAATTTCGCTAATCTGGGCGTGAAAGAAAATTCTACAGTTCTTTTTTTATGAATCTCATTCTATTCCGATAAATCTACATAGTTCTGTAGACACGACGGAACGGTCTGACTATACAAAACTTGTCCCGTAATAAACAAATTTACTTCAAACAAAATAAAACTTTACATGTACAGAATTTTTTAGTTAGAGTAGTTTACTTCTTTTGAAAAACAGTTACTTGGTTACTTGTTTAATCGTGAGATATTTCTAAAATAATTTGTTGAGTTTGTAAATGATTGTTTGAATTTTTGGGTAATTTTAATTTTGAAAATAAAATAATTTTCAATGGTATAACTAATATCTTTTAGTGAAGCTAGTATCTGTGAAAACAGTGTCTCAATCATTTTTTTCTTTGTTCAACCGTTTTCCTCATACCTGTTTTCATTTTTACAATTACAGTAGTTATTAGGAATGTTGATTAGTCAGCAAAAATATTGCATTGTATTAAAATATTGAATTTACTTTTATTACAAAATATTTTGTAATAGATTTAAAAATTCTTCTCATCGATTTGTATTTCGTTTTAATATGTTAACTGTTGTAATGTTTGCTTGTGACAATCAGGTGTTAGATACAAAATGTTGAATGTTTACGTTATTTTCAATAATATTTAAAATAAATTATCTTGTTTTGACTTCATTTGAATTTGAAATTACAGAAATTAGTAAATTATTGTCATTGGGGGCGCGCGCCCCACATGCACGCACACGCACGCACACACACACACACAATTATTTAGATTTTTTAGATTACACTTACATTAATTTTTTTACCTTTTCGTGTACCATTTATTAGTTTAAAGTTTTGAAATTCTCAAAAATGGCGTTTATGCTGTCATTATACGTATTATATTATATTGTTATCATATTTATTGACTATATTATGCACTTATACTATTAAAATATTAATTAATTATAATTGCATAATTTTTGTATAGGTGTATGTTATGTTAAATACCGGTCACATGGATTGTAATTTTAGAGCGTTGGAATAAACCACTAAACGCCAGACAAATCGATAGTCAACCCTATAAAAATTTTCAGAGTCGACTGAACGCTAACTCGTTAGGATGAAACAGCTGCGCAGAAAGATATTTAGATATTTACGCGATATTTCGAAAGCATTGTTCAACAAACTTTATCGTAAAGGAGGCAGTCGTAAGTTATTGTAGGGATAATGGACCAACAGGCAAAATAAGAATCAGTCTGTAGGTAGGTAGACCTACATAAAACAAATAAAATCGTTTTCCCAGATACTTTATTAACGAGACTCAAAACATCGTTACATTAAACACATTATTTGTTACAAAAAGATCTGTGAGCAAAATTAAATGAGTGTAACCGTTTGGCATTTATCTGTCTTTCTACCTCTTAGTCAGGTTGGGGCATGTCTCACGATATCTTTTGACTGTATCACCGGATTTTCGTAAAACGTGGCACGCATGTCCATACTTTTACTCCTCAGACTCGTATAGTTTTTCACATTTGTCACCCACAAAATAGGCTTGCTGGAGGTGAAAGTGTGACATTAAAAGTTTGAAAAATGCCAAAAATGCACGTGGAGTATGAAATTAAAGTGAATTTTAATCAAAATCTGAATATAATATTCAGTTTTCTAAATTTTAAAATATTAGGATAATAAGCACCCAAAATAGTATCAAATACCTTACAAAAATTGTAAAACTCTATTCTAGGTATGAGACCAACTCTGTCAGGGAAATAGGAACTAGTCAAAGCTAGGGAAACATATAGACCTACTAGTTAAAACATGGAATTTAAACGCAAATCCGAATATAGGCGTAATGTTTACTCTGAAATGTTGTTAACGGCAAATAATTGAAATCAGAGTTTTAAGAAAATTTAAAATTGTATGGGGTCATGAAGTTAGGAGGGATTTTATTCAATAAAAATTCATTTAATAGGTTGACTAGCCCTTGCACCCTTTACAGACCGCTTTCAAAAATTTTCAGGTCAAGTTTGCAGAACAATTTACGTATCAGTTATGTATATTTGTGAAAAGTATTAGATACAGGCCACATACGTACGTTATAAGTATAGCCTATGTACGTTTCCATAAGCACATAAGGTAAGACAAAATTATTGGTCATAAAAGCATTATTTTTATAAATTTCACAAAATATAAATAGATTATTGCAGAATTTGTATTGTTTATTGCATGGATGTTTGCTTTTACTAACAAATAAAAATAGTAGAGCTATCGGGGTTTCCGTAATTTATCTGGAAAATTAAAAATTGTATAATATTAGAATGTATCTAATAACAAATGTGTTTAGTTCAAAACTTTGAGATGTTCCGCGGTCCAAGAAGCTTTCTAGTAATCAGATTATTATATAATGTGTAGTAGCACTACTTACTAACTGGCTAACTAACGGGTCAAATGAAATCCTTGACTTGGTTTACTAAAATTTCAGTTACCTGACGTCGAACGTCTGTGTGCCCTGTCATCAAACGCTCATACGCCAATGGTGAACTGTTTCGAAGTTTTGCCTATTTCGTCTTTGGTTAACACTGTGGGGAGAATGCAAACAATACGTTTACCAATTAGTGTGTGACGATATTTGTGGACAAAAAACACTTACTTGCGTCTAGATAAATCGTTTTCGCACATTTTTACTAACTGTAAAAATTTCTAATTTGCAGGTCAACTGAGTGTTTGAAGCGTAGACATTGTGATACTTGCTCGGAGACCGAATGTAGTGACATTTGTTCGGATAAACAATGGTTCTAGGAATTCAGAATGATTTCAGGAATTGAAGTATATTCTTAAGCAGTTACATTTGCACAGAAGCCAACGATGAATTTTAAAAACTGTTATATAGACAACTTGTCTACGTAAGTCCAACAATATCCTTTATATATATCTCACTGTTGTTTTTTTAAAAAAAAGAACGTTCATATTGGCGACATTCAACTAACCATTTGAAAACAACTTATAATTTCAGTTCTTTTAGTTAGTTAGCCTGACCAAATTCTCTGCGCCTAAATCCCAGATT
This sequence comes from Magicicada septendecula, assembly GCA_034769895.1. Classification (NCBI taxonomy): domain Eukaryota; kingdom Metazoa; phylum Arthropoda; class Insecta; order Hemiptera; family Cicadidae; genus Magicicada; species Magicicada septendecula. The sequence goes on from CM068376.1 coordinate 42,694,976, forward strand.
TATATATTTTTATTGACATTATTAATTACAACTAAACATATTTATTTATAATTTTAAGATCATATTATATTATAATTATATAATACAGTTAATTATATGAATTTTTTTTATTAAAACTATAGTGTGCTATTTTCAATAAATGCATCATTTGTTATTAATTTCATTACTGCTATTATTTTGTTGTTATTGAGTATATTACGCGCTTGCACACACACACACACACACACACACACACACACACACGATATTAATCCAATTTTGTTGTTCTAATGTTGAAGGCTTTTCATAACACTGAACGAACACTTTTCAGATGCACCAGCTTCTTTTAGAATTTGCTTCTTTTCAGAAATATTCCTATAAAGTAATACCAAGAAGATATGATCTCAAAGGAGATTTTGAAACCCGGAAATTTGAAGAACTTTAACCAGTATGTTAACTTTTAGCCTGCTTCTGTCGTCACACCATTTAGTTTACAAGAGACTGTTTTTTTTTCATGACAATATTGTGAAATTGTTGCTTATGTACTATTTTTCATTAATTGTCTTTCGTTTTACTTACTAATCAACTCCCTCCATAAAGACACAGAGTACGAAAGTCACATATTTGACAGAATATCTCTCAACGTTAAAGAAAAGAAGAGAAGAATCTCTGTTCTGAAGATAATCAATTCATTTCTAATGCTTTTAAAAAATTAGAAAGTTTTTGGAAACTTCCGAACTTTTATCCACAAATTCCAGTAAGAACCATCTCTGAAAAATTAATATAAATTGTAAATATTGTATGAATGACTCTTGGAACTGTATATCAAACTATTAAAAAAAAGAAAAGAATGTTTAGAAAAAGCAAAAAACGTTTCTGTTAACTATAAAAACTTCCTTTCAACGGCGTTCTCTCGAAACGAGCCACAGTAGCTACATGTGTTCGAATAATAAAATATTAAATAATTCTGTTCCGATCTGACGATGAGCTGTGCAGCTTGAAAGCGCTAATCGGGATAATTTTTATATAGTGGTGTGCAACAGTGATCATTCTGTTTGTTTATTAAATAATTACAATAAAAATCCAGCACACATCTTTTTCCACTATTTATTCTTACAGTCTTCGCTTTAATAACATTCAAACTATTACAATTTAAATTGGTAATACAGGGCTTCATACTAGATTATCGTAGATAAAAAAGCACGTACTTGAACAGAATTTAGTATTATATACACATTTGTGGAAAAATCAGAATATATCTTGTTAGGCCAGTGAGATTCGAACTTTCTCTATACTTCAATAGGACTGGAAGGCTGAAGTAGACAAAGTACTTGTTTATTTGGTAGGCTATATTCTTGTGCCGTGTGTGTGTGTGTGTGTGTGTTATCATTTTGTTGGTAACACACGTATACGTTGCTAGAAGTCTTCTAACCCCACCCGTATAGGCGTCGATTGCCGACTCAGTATTTTCTACACGTTGACAAGGATGTTCTTTGCGCTTCGCGTTGTGATGGGTCATCACTAAGTGGCAAGCTACATGTACGCATCGCCGTTACTCATGGTCATCATCAAGCATTGTTAACACCATAATGGGCTATCCTCGGTACACAGAATCCTTCTGGCATTGTATCTTCCATACGTTTGTTTAATTGACACCTAATTCTGGTCTGTAGCACAAAGCATAATAAAGAACCAGTAGGAAATTTTGAAATGTGAGCTGACACTTTTAATGTGCATAGATCCTTTGCTGAGATGATAAGTCGCATTTATATGGTTCATTTATTTTTTCGAACTGAAAATGGTAAGTTGAACTGCTAAACCGTGTTTTTCTGTGTAAAAAATAATTAGTACCTCTAACTAACAGTAATTTAAAATATTTACCTGTATACTATTAACTACCTGTCCGTTAGTTTATGGGACGTTCAGATGTTTTCCTCATAGCTGGACGAATGCTGATTTCATTTTTACAAACGGTTTAAAATGAGCCAGTTCAAAAAACGTACATAAACATTAAAAAATAATCATTATCAATTCTGTGTGTTAGATTGAGCACTAAACCTTTGAGTAAGCAAAAAATATTAAAAACAAGACAGACGGTTGTATAAGGTAGACTTCACTCCTTTGTGCAAAAACAAAACATTTTCGAAACTCATTAAATGTAGACTGTATTTGCAAATGTTTACAAATGCTTGAGACATAATTGGCAAATCTGACGTCTTTACAAATATAGCCTATAAGGCGTTTATAATTTAGAAACTCACTAGGTTATAGAGGTGTTTTACAAATAGACCGAATAACAATATTATGTAACATTTTAAATTACACATAATAAAGTGAAATCATTCATAAATAAGGGTAATTTGCCACCCGTTCGTTAGTTCAACGGTTTTCCTCATAACTGGACTACTGCTGTTTTCGCTTTTACAAACCGTTTAAAAGAATCAGATCACAAAATGTACACAAACCGTCATCAGCTATGTGTACTAAACAGAACGGTTGTGACGATTGATCGCGCTAATCGCCATCTTGGTGTAATGGGCGACGAACAATGGAGGGATGCCAGCTAACAATGGTAATTGTCAATAACATAAACAATTTCATGATAATATTGCCCGACGAGCGGGCTTATTAAATGGCCGAGCCGGGACCAGTTTTGAATTTTGTGGTTCCTCCAAGAAAATTACCATAATCAATGTATATGATTCCCTTCCCCGCACTCTATCATTACGGGATCGATTTTTGTTTTATTATTTTTACCCATATCGCGTTTTAAATGAGTATCTTTCCTAGTTTCCTAAGAATCGTGTTTAGAAGACATTTTCTCACGTTCTGAATAACACAGACTTTAATGAACACTGAGCGCACTTCTCTGATCAAATACGATAATCACAAGAACTTAATAATAATGACTGTTATTCATACCTTAGTATTTGCGATAACAAATGAGAATTATGTACTTACAATTATAATGCTTTCCATATGACTACACAAAGGCAGTCTGTACTTTATAGTTTGAGAACTTTATATGTTTCGAGTGTCGGGTTAATATTTACATTACTAAAACAAAAATTTAAAGAAGTATTGTCAATAAACAAACAGCACCAAAGTAGCAAAGGTTATATAATAATATACTTACTGAATTTGTGTGAACGGTTCTTTTAATAAAAACCAAAAAAGAAAAAACACACTCACACAAATAGCATCGTCCGTTACACACTGTCCAGTTAAGATTTTCCGTTCCCTTCGTTATTTGACAAAATCCTAGCGTTAATAGCATTTGTTGAACTCTTTATCTTCTCGGCACCCTATGTTCAAGTCACGTAGAAGTTAACAATTAATTGTCTTGTAGTACAAAAAGTGTACTCTTTCGAAGCGACAAACTATAATAAATAAACAAACGTCATACTCACCCAATGCTTTGTCATAAATCTGTGTCTACAAATTTCGACCGTCCTTTATTAACTTGAATAGTTCAATTGTAACAGATATTGTCATTATTATTGTGAAAAATCTTCTCAAGTACAGACACGCCTCCTAGATGCGTAAAGAATCTTTGCCTCTCCAGAAACAAATGAAGACTGTCTTCGTAGCCTTCCTCGATGAAAACTGTTTAGTATGGTCTGTCTGCCTTTCGACTGAAGAAAATTTCCTAGATCTAGGGAAAAATTCCTTAAATCGGAGACTCTGGCCTGTGAACGTAGGCTTACAAGGAGACGTAACTTACAAAACTATTCACCCGGGAATGATTCCGGTTGGATAGTTGCTGAAGGCCAGGGAACAGGCGTGTCCGCGACGGTTAGACATTTCGTGGAGAGCTAAACACGAAAGCAAAAGTGAAGATATTAAACAGTGAGGAAGATACGGGAGTATAAATATAAAACAGGTAGATACGGATACTTGCGGGAATAGGAAAAGGGAATTTTGTATAGGAGCCGTGTAGAATGTTTTGTATGGGGTGTCTTACTTTGTTTGGCAGAGGAAAACGGATAGAGGTACGTTTGAGGACGTAAGGCAACGAGTAGGATCAAGTACATTTCTGCGGGTAAAAGGAAACTGAATTGATCATATGCTGAACGCAAATGTCGGCTACTACTAACAACGAAAGAAAGAATAACAGTGGAAGGAAAATATTGAAGCCCTTTGGAATACATACAATGTAGGTTGATGAAGGCCGGTGTCTTGGGTCTGTCCACGTATAACGAAGAGAGGTCACAATCCATACATGCCTTCAAAATATACGCAAACATAAATATACATAGTTTCACTCAGTTTCCAAATAATTCTACCAGTTTTGTAAAATATTGTATCTATGTACGTCTCACGTGTTATTTAACTATACTGAAAAAAACAGGTTAATATGGGATATGTATGTGTGTGTGTCTGCTGGTAGCTACACATACGAGATTTGTATAGTCTGATAGCCGTTCATAACTCATCTCGTTCAGAGTGTAATTCATAAACGCGTTTACAGTACACAGAGACGACTCTTGTCTCTAAGTATTAATATTTATTAACACACACACTTACACACACACACACACACACATCTATTAGACTCGACAAGTGTTAAGGAGTGTCGCCCCCCTACCTACGTTGGGGGCGCCGAACTTCTGAAAACTAATTACTTAAGACCTCATTTTTGTAAACAAAAATGTAAAAAAAAAAGAAAATAAAGAAGGACACAGAGAGAGGAAAACAGTTTAAAATCTTACAACATAAACGTCGTGTAATTATTTACATAAGTGCCGACGGCCTCACTACCTGCCTCCATACATATTTATACACTTAACACTCTCCTTACCTATTTTCCACCGTTTTACATGATAGCATTTTCCTAAAAGTGAACATTATAATTTGAGAAAAAAATTCTACCCCTGCGTTGTTTCAATATAATAATAATAATATTATTAGGAATAGTAGTAATATTATTTTTAAGGGAGGATGTGAATAGCGGCATAATGGGTTGTACGTAAAGGTTACCCGGCCGGCGGTTTGTGAATTTTAATTATTTCAAAGAACTTTCCTATCGAAGGGAGTTATTTTTTGGGCAAACTTCTAATATCCGGCAATTTCGTAGCCGCCGTCGCCCTTTCTTTACGGAATAATTTTTCACTTATAAGACAAGAAAACCAAATTAAGTAAATTGTTGTTATTAAAATGCGTCAGTCGGGGCAACTCAGTAGTTGCACGGCCCTAAGGAGGAACAGGAGCACATGGCGTCTGTAAGTACTGACATTTTTGTCTTATCATCATTGTCCACGCGTTCGGCAATGTCTTATAAATATTGTCCCATTTCTCTGTTCTAAACGATTCAACCAAACTTTTTTTTATCTTGGACCCACACCGTCGTAGCCTCTTGGACATCACAATCCTTACTTTTGGATGAGTTTCGGCATTATTTCTGTTCCGTTTTAAATGTTTCTCTGGTCTTTCTACGTAACTTCGTTCTGTTTTTCATGGTATTTACACCTACTTGTAGTCTCTCGTTACCCGAATGTTTTGTATTTTTCTTCTACGAGTCTCTATTTTTTAATTTGTTCAAATAATACACTTTTGTTAGTGGATATATTCATAACCAGAAAAACAAATTTGCTGCAAGCTACTACAAAGACAACTCCCGATTAGCTCGTCGGCTTATCTTCATATCCTAAGTAAGCAGTAAAAACCTTTGATGAGCTAAAAAGTCTACAGGGATGTGCAACAGTTTTATTTTCTGTTTTTCATTTATGTTTTGTTCATTTAATTCGTCGCGAACGTGGTGATTTCCAGTTCTTTCGGCTACAGTGCAGTTTTTTATGAAATACCGCATTGCGTTTCGAACGTATGTGATCATAGTCTGCGTCTCACTATCATAAAACAAAACAGGCGTAGTTAGCAATTAGTCAAATTTTATATCTGTTCTCACTTTGTACTTAAGCGTTCTATCGATGGTTCCTTATGTCATTTCATACTTATATATTTCACTATCTACATCCCTCTCTACAGTAGATCTTATAATGTCAATCACGTAATTAGTCCAGAGTTGCTTTTGCATATAGTGTTTTGAAGAACATGGACGATAAGTTTATAAATGTTTGCGTCTATCCAGAGTCCATCAGATCTCCTTCATCGTGAATTACGAATGTTTCATCCTCGTATCTATCTACAAATTTCAAGTACGTACGTACGACTATCATATTCATTTCCATAAATCGTCATCAAGTTTATAGCCACCTGTATCTTTAAGATATCGGAAGTACTACTACCACGACGCACTTCTGAGTTAGCGTTAATACGCGTTATGAAAAGTTTTCTAAATCAGTCTAATCGTTCTGTAATGCGTTGTACAATTTTAGTAGTCTGCTAGCTTGCACAAAAACTATTTGCCTCGGAAGTGAAGAAAGCAGATATTGAATCACATAAAAGTGGAAGGGAACTGTTGAGTCTCGAAAAGTACAGAAAATACTGATTTCGGAAAACTAAATACAAACCCAGATAATTAAACAAATTATCTGAACTACTGAAGTTATTTATATAACTGTAGTTTACTTCTAGATTTTAACTATGTTAACGTATTTAGATTATTTGTGTATTATCATTTTTTTATTACCTATATAGTAAGTACGTTATAAATAACCTATAACTTCTCTTGTTCTTCTATCAAAGAGTAAGCCAATTGAAAAACAAAATACATTCATATAACCAATGCTTCTTACGTCTTCTTATATTTCTTTGTTCAGAGGCTTGTATGCAACGTGCCATCCGACATTGTATTTACATGAGCATTCCGCAATACAGTCTTGAATATTAAAAATTTTCAAATTTTTGCGTATGTCTTCGTTGTTAAGTTTGTCCCTTCGTGTGCATTCTTTAACAGATCGCAAAAAGCTCACATTCGATGCCAAAAAAGTTGCGTAACGAAAGTTTCAGACTCGTCAGGAACAAAGCACAGCTGTCACCTTATAAAATTATATCCGAGTCTCCCACGAAGTGTTCCACATATTGTCCAGCTTGTGCGCACAAACTGTCTGGTTCTGGAAACGCATTAATTTCTGCTCTTATCACAAACCAATAGAATAATTTCTTTTTCCTCATGGCTGCTCTGGAACACATAACACTTCTGAGAAACTTTGGATGGCAGTCACACAAGCATGTGATATTCATAAACGTTTTTGGATTATCATATAATCTTTTTAATCTACGTTATAGTTTATGGAAATTTTTTAACTGCAACTATGCTTACCACACTATATCCTGTAATAGGCATGATTACCGATACCTTTGTGTGTTCAGAATTTGATTGAACAAGCGACGTGCTGACTCAACCGTTTCTCTCCGCCTGTAATGTTTGAATGCTTCGACCCATTTTTGTAGAACTTAACACTCATGTTTCCATGCAACATGATCTTTGTTATTTTGGAGATTGATCTCCCTAAGCAGACGGGGTGGGAGGCAAAAATGTAACGGTCTAGATTTAAATGCATGTGGCTTTTCAAGTTAAAGAGAATTTTTTAACCACAGTCTTTTATGAAATTTCAAATTTTTTTATCCGAAAAAGGGATCAAAATTAAGAAAAAATTGTAAGTATCACATCGGGGTTTTAGTGATTACTCTGAACCTTAAGAGAACCACGGAGCAAAAACGAAAGTCAGAAATTTTGAAAACAGTATAAATCTATGTACGTTATCAAATTAAGAGGAAATTTTTTCAAAACAGGAACTCGGAATCTTTAATGATTTGACTAAATTAAGATCTGTGAATACTTTTTACAATTTTTGGACAGCCTTGAAAAGTTTTTAAGATATGTTACCAAAAAATTTACATGTATTTTAGGCAAATGTATTTGCGGAAGGTATTGGATGTCTGTAGAAACCTACATATAGGTGAATGTTTTTTTATAATATTCCTATAACCATATCACAAATAGTAAACACAAATTCGCACGTTCGCAAGTATTTTAACACAGACAAGTATTGTTAAAACTCTCATGTCTAAATTCAACTATTTAAAACGATCAATTCTTTCATATATATCTAAATTATTTACTAAAAATGTGAAAATAATTCGATTGGCTACAAGTAGTAGAGTATCTGTATTGTGCTATTCCAGTGTGGACACAATATTAGGAGAACTATTATAAGCCTTCTCTGCAATTTTAAATACTTTTTATTAATGCAAACGAGCAAAATAGATTTAGTAATTCTAATCTGATAAAAACAGAGATAAAAAGATTTGTACCGTCTAGAATATTGGTTATATTGTCTATAACTATACAGTGGAGCACTGATTAATTGAACATCCATTAACCGAACGATCTATTATCCGAACTCAATAAAAGTACAATTATGTACTGCACTATACAGTAATGTATTGGACAAGTGTAGCCTTATTGACCATAAGAAATTGTATAATATAAATTATTACAGAACTGTACAGTAATAAATAAACGCTGTAGCTATACAGTCTTACAATCGTTAAACAAAGATTGGTTGGCTAAAGGTGGATTAAATTTGGTTAATGGCTAAAGTTGAGTCATTAAATGAACGTAATAAAAACGAAACAGATTTAGATGAACACGGCAAGAGTGCTACTAATACAAAACCATCGACGGCAGCAAACGCTTTTGACGCACTTGAGACTGTTCTAAAGTGGGCCGAAACAGAAGACAAGATGGATTGTATTCAGCTTATGAATCTTAAACGACTTCAGTCTTTAGCAGCGAGAAAACGGGGTATCGGTTTGCAACAGTGATAAAACAATTCTTGAAGAAAGTGTAAATCCATGACACTGTATTTTCTGTTTAGTTTTTTGTAATTTTTAGTTAATTTTATAGTACAGTGTTTGTCATTAAACTCTAATATTGTTTAAATTAAATTTTGGTTGTTATTAATCACACTCACTTTTGATTCAGTGATTTTTAGCCTTAGTAATACATTACAGTACAGTATACATAGAAGTTGCTGTAATTATATAACAGTATGTTAGAAATGAATTTGTACTAAAAGTCTTTGTTTTTGTAAAGAGAAATAATGTTTTAAATTGACGATCTATTATCCGAAATATCGATTATTCGAACGGGCCCTAGTCCCGAGAGGTTCGGATAATCGATGCTCTACTTCTAAACTGGTTCAGGCCAGTGAAGAACTGCCACGCTACATGAAAAAATGAAGATTTTTCGAAAACTGTTCCCCAACATGAAGAAGTGTATGATGAGATAAAAGAAGCCTTACTCAAAAATTGCTAAAAAGGTGTATTTTTATTTGTCATTTATTAATTTAATGTTTTATTTAAATTGAATTTGATAAATTACCTATTTAATATTCATTTATTTGATACTTATTTTGTAATTATTAGCCTACTCATAGTAACTGTTATGCACACTTTGCCAAACGTAAGTACAGAAAGTGAAATGGAAATTTGGAGAAAGAGGCTTTTATCTTTTTGATGGCGTTTTATGTTCGATCTAGAACAGTTAACGTTTGTCCCGCACCGTAATTTGTAACGTAAGGATTCGTTCACGTGTGTGGAGCCGTATCGCGTTGGAAGGTATTAGCCAATGTGCGTCACAAACACATCCTTTGTATTACAAATACATAATAATACATTACAGTAATGTTATTAATACTGACAGGGCGGGGACTGAACTTTTCCATTAACCACTTAGGGCCTGGATGTGGAATTAATAATGCATTTAAATATATAAACACAACAATAGGCTCATTGTAAATTCATAGATTATGTCAATGCGCTAGGGAATAACAATGCGTAGTAATTACAGCTTCTCAGAAAGCCGGCTGCCGCAGCTTTATTTCGACCAAAGTTATTCCTTATAGACCTTTTTTTTTTAGTTTCAAAAATTTTAAACTTTAAAACACAGTCGTTTTTAGTCTGTTATTTCTGATTTTTTTTCCCTCGTCACATATTTATGGGAGGGAAGGCGATGGATAGACCTATCCTATTTCGAGTTTGTGTAATAGTTTTCATATTCAAATTCAAGTTTATTGTACTTACGCCGCTTGTACCGCAGTCAAGGACTTCTGTCCATTACCTCTTGTCCTATGTTTTCCAAACGACGAACACTTGATAACGAAATAATATTATCAGTGGTTGTTACTAATGAAGAACATGGTGCGCCTAACGAGCCCTAAAAGTTGGCCCACTTTACTTGTTCGTGAAAACAACAAACTAATGGGGTACGAATTCAAAACAAGGAATGTAAAAAGGAATATTAAATCTCTGCTGTTCCAGTGAAATTAAAACTTAAATTTACGCCAGTGAGAAGTTGGTACAGGGCCGGCACAACCTCCGAGGAGAGACAAAAAAGTTACGAGACAATTGTTTACAAACTCTAACATTCGCATCTCAGTAAGTCAACGTAGACTGGTTGGATTGGCCACAATAGCACTTGAAAGCGATTTAGAAAAGAATTTGAATTTCAAAAAGTGATTTTAGTCTTAACCATGCTGAATCACGAAAAACTCGGTAGAAGTAACTTAGTAAGTTATATTAATATTTCACTAATTAAATTTCACTTATTATTTCAACTGGACTTGGGTTTATTATTAATCCATCACTCAATTTTAATTTATTATATATAGTATTTGATTTCGAATACGTTTTTTAGTTATGTTTAAATTCGGTGTTATTAACTTTGTAATAAATATTATTTTCACTTCCTGATCGTATCTTTGTATCTAAAACAAGATAATTCCAATTTCCTTTTAGTTACCTTATTGTAATTTCATATAATTTGTAATAATTTGTCTAATTTTTAACATTTGAATGTTTGCTACAGGTTTTTAGTTAAATGACACGAATTACAATTTTCTTACAGTGCCTATGCTTTAACAAGTTAAGAGTTAAATTTAAAGTTAAAACAGATTTAATTATTGTTTTCTTCCCCTTATGATATAGGCGTAATAGTTGTACGGCTGTTTAGTTGAAGAGATAGGGCGGCAAAATACCTCTATCGAAAAAAATCTAAAACTACGGAGATGAAGTAGGAACAGAATAGGAAACGATACAACAAGAAGAGAACTAGGAGTCGAAGAATGATAAATACAGCAATTGATATGGTTTTGTCGGCAGACAGTGAAGTCGTACAGACTCTGACGATTTGACCAATGTTAAATTTCTCTTGTTCGGACACACTATACGTTTTCAAATTATTATGTTATCAACCGACGAACAAATACAAACAATTTTAAAATATGATAATTGCTTTAAAATTTGTTCAGTAATTCATAGTAAATACTTACATTAAAACACTTGGCATAATACATGTAATCAAATCAATTTAGCATTGTGTATCTAAACTATAGTATGAAAAACAGCGGATCAACATGAAATCAAGCAAATGAAGAAAGAAACAAATCGAGAAAACAGGTGTAACGATGTTGAACAGAAATTTATTCAATCTCGAAGAAGTGTGCATATTACCTCAAAAATGCATGTATACAGAAATGTACATATTACCTCGGAAATAAATACTTGATTTTGGAAACTTCCAAATTGAAAAATACATAATACAAGAAACGGTCGGGTAATTATAGAACACACAACACACACGCACATGTCAATTTCCAGTTTAAATGTGTTTATATCTTAATGGATTTATGTTACAGTTTATTAAGTTAAACCGCGCTTAAAAGAATTTATTTGTTTAGCTGTAATAAAAAAAGTTTTCCAAGCTTATACCATTATGTTCGTGTCATCAGTAAGACAACACTGGGTAAAATACTGCAAGATCTCGCCTGCCTAATGTAAACGATAGCACATGCATATCGCCTTGCCTTTCTAACAGCGGTAACTTCCTGATTCGCAGAAATAAATCTACTATAGGCCTATATACTCAACGGAGCTTTTCATTGCTGTTGTATGCAGTCAGCCGTTACAATTAAAATATTTCCTGTTTATGTCCTTATTTTTTAGAATTGCTTTTAACAACATTTAAAATTATAAATAAATCATCTTGTGTTGTTTTAATTTTAATTTTTTCTTTAATTAGTGAATTGTTTTTATCTGAAGTTATATATTTATCTATCGCGCGTATATCTGAAGATTTACGTATAGCCCGTATTCATTTTACGCAATTATTTTTTATTAGTTTAATGACTCGAATGTATGAAAAATTATGGTCATTATTCTGACAGTGTGGCTAAATTATATTTGTAGATATGTCTGTTTAAAAAGCATTTAGGTGTTCATTTGTTTATGTCGTGGCGTTTTGTACAGGGCGTTTATTAACGGCAGACAGGCATACACCTGTTTGTATATTTACGGATAACATACATAGATATCCGCTTTCATTTTCCATATAACTGCAGAAGAACAGCCATTAACCTGAAATACCTGAAATAATAGCGAAAATTACACATGGATTTTGATAACAAATGAGTGGCAAATATGAATTATAAATAATTGTATAAATAATTATATGGGAAGAATCTTGAATATCTCAATTGTCCTAAGGAATATGGGGAGTCTAGTCTACCCCCCTCACAGAAGCTAGTCTCATCCTCCCCAGAGTTTCGCCACTGGTGCTATTTACATATTTTTCTTGCATAATAAAGTTTGTTTCTATTTAGCCTTGTATGTTTTGTTTGATTTTATTTCAATTATAGTAGAGGAACTTGGCCAAACACGGACCCATGAGCGAGGTGGTGCTAGTTGAATTGTAAAGATATTAATATGAAGGTTTCGGTTCGAAATTGACAACACTGAAATGCACGTGGCAGTCATTTTGTTCCACCGGTACTGTCTTTCGTGTGGGGGAAAGTTTGAAGATCTGTACATAAAATTGTGATTTTTATTATTTAAATTAATTTTGATAGTATTGTGTTCTGTGAGCATTGTTCTTTATAACTGTGGTCTATGTTTGAAGGAATATCTATTTAACTTTAGTTATATAGCCTTGAAATTGTCAAGATCTATATGCCCTAAGTAGAACCCCAAGCAATGTCCTAAAGTCGGACCGTAAAGAATTACAAATTTTGTTCTGTAAATCAAATAAAGGGATTTTCCTTTCAACTGAAGGCATCCTAAATATTATGTCAGATGTCCCATACAAATAACAGTGCTCGTGGGAGAAAGCGGGATACTCAAAAAATGGAAAAGACAATTGAAGCGATTAGATATAAGAAGACTGGATGAAAAGAGCATCTGGCATTCCAGGTATCAAAAACAAAGTTGGTGAGTCTTGCAAATGAGAAGTATGGAAGTCCAAAGAAAACAACCAGCACAAAAATGGGAAGAACCACAGAACTTAAAGAAAAGTTGGTTTAGTACTTTCTGATTGTAGACATTTCCATAGACTGTAGAAACGAATTGTGGGTCCAATGTGCATTGCATAATTTGTGGGTACACGGGAAATCTATATTAGCCGTTAAGGCAAAGTAGCTTGTTTATTAATTGGCGGGGTGTTCGGACTATCTACTTTATCGATGTTAAGATCAGCAATGATTTTGATTTTAATTTTGTGTGAATTACTTAAGTTTTCATTTTCATTTTAGTTAAATATATTATTTTAGTTACCACATTTTTTTATTTAATTATTTTTCCTGTCATTATATGCTTATTTTTAAAAGGGGTCCGACTTTGGAAAAATTTTCTCTGTAGCTCATTTTTGCCACTACACAAAATGTCATTATATTTGCTACATAAAATGTTATAAAACATATTAAAAAACTTATTTCAGTAGAATTCAAATAGAACTGATACAAAATAATAACGTTACGAGTAAAACATAAAATGGGGCACGACTTTGGCTTTGTTCTTTGCAAAACCGCTACTAAGTTATATGTAGACCTAACAAATTAAACGACTACTGTGGTTTCTAAATTATTATTATCGTATATTATTATTTATTTTTATACTATAATAACATAAATGTTCATTATTAGTACGTTATTTTTATTAATAATTGTTTGGACAAAGTTTAAAGCAGCTGGCCCTTAGTTTGGTTAATACGTTATAAGCTACTATACATTTCTGTCGCATAGGCATTGTATTACGAATACCGAATGGATAGACAATATAAATTGATGGTAAATCATGTATTATTGCCATTTTTACCAATCGACAATAATATAACCAAAGAGCAGAGTGAGGCTTAAAAAACCCAAGGTATGTGATGAGATCAGCTGCAATAATGATACCGTATCGTACGTCACTTAACAGTCGCAAATGGCAACGTATCTGACTGAAGAGGAAATGTGGGGCTTCACAGATTCTATGTAAAATAACTTACAAACAAGTCAGACGTGTGTGACAAAGAGAGAAATATACGGCTTGACATTGTATTTGTTTACAATGAACGCATTATATTCCGTTTTGGATATCAGAGTTTGTGTGTGTTTTAAACAAATTGCCTTGGAGCACTTCATTGAAACCTGTCAATCGTTCCCCCGAATAATAATAACAAATCTACTCGAAAGAATTTTTGGAGTAAACTAGCCAAACGATGGACAAATAGCGTATTTGCAAGCTTGGACTTGCCTCCTATTTTATTATTTCCTTGTTTTTACTATAACTGGAAACATATTATTTCGTAAATTCTGGAATATTATAGGGGGGTAAGCGCTCAATTTACCCCTATAGGCGTACAACCCAAGCGCAAACACGTTACCAGACATGTCTGACGATGCTTATCCGGGGGACCGCTAGAAACTAACGTCATATCGGTTTACGGTTCTTGTAGATAGTATTCATTTAAGTTAGTGTTATCGTATCGTAGTGAGCGTGCGCACTACTGCCGTTTTACTACACATGTTTCGATGGGCGAAATATAAGTCACGGCGTTCAACGTTTGTATAGAGCAGGTTAGATGACTGAGACGTAACGTTAGTGACAAACGCCATGGACACGACACGCGAACACATACACGCAAACACGTCATTTTTTTGCACTATAATCCACTAGTGTTACTTATTAATTAAGAACATGTAATTATCCAATTCTTTAGTGGGATAAGATATCCTACGGTGGCTCATCTTCAGGTAGGGCTGCACAAGTAAACGTAATTATGCCTTGTCTGAATCAGCACGACGAGGGAAACACTGCAATACTCCTAATTACATTATTTCTTGTAAACAAGAGGCGATAGAACACGAAAACAAATTTAAATCAACAGAATTCTTAATTTGTATGTGAAATCGAAATATTGTACAATAATAAAACTGAATAGGAAATAAAGAAAATGTTCTACAGGACGGGTGGAAAGGGAGAGAAGGCAGAATTTTGGACCGTTTACAGATGATTTGCTCAAAGAACGAACGTTGAGATGCATAGGCCTACCGGAATATCCAATAAACACACCACATTACACGAAAATTCATTAAAGTTTAATAAAGTCAATAATGGTAGACCTAATTATTTATAAGTCAATTAAAACTACTGGGAAAGGCGCTGAAAGATAGATTACGAAAAGGGATTAAAATTGAATTTCAACTGGATATTACGGACACCATAGCTTAGCAGGTGTGGACACTTGCGTGGTGTATCACGAGACAAGTATAACATTGAAACACGGAGAAAACGAGACAGAGAGGAATTTCAAGAACGGAAGGACGAGGTGAGTCGCATTACGCAGGTGAGCAAAGCATTACAGGTAAGAGACTAGAATGCGAGCTGTGGACAGCAAAAGGTGGAGCGAATTTAATGCTGCACAGTTGAGCAAAGCATTATGGTTAACAGACTGAGATGCGAGCTGTGGACAAACAAAGGTAGGACGAAGTTAATGCTGTGATGGTGAGTAAAGTATTATGTATAAAATACTAGGATGCGAGGTAGTGACAACAAACGGTGAAACGTATTTAATGCTACGGTGCAAAAGAGACTAGGATTCGAGCTGTAGAGAGCAAACAAAGTGACGAAGTTAGTGCAGCATAGGTTAGCAAAACATTATGTAACAGATTACGACGCGAGCTGTGGACAAAAAACGGTAGGTAAAAGTTAATACTGTCATGCTGACTAAAAGCAGTATGAATAAAAGACTATCTGATGACAGCAAACGTTGGGACGAAGTTAGTGATGTATTAGTGAGTAAAGAAATATGGATAAGAGACTAGGTTATCCAGCTGCGGAGGACAAACGGAGGGAAGAAGTTAGTGCTCTGATTGTGAGTAAAGAACTATGGATAAGAGACTAAGTTATCCAGCTGCGGAGGACAAACGGAGGGAAGAAGTTAGTGCTCTGATTCTGAGTAAAGTATTATGGATAAGAGACTAGGTTATCCAGCTGCGGGGGGCAAACGGAGGGAAGAAGTTAGTGATGTATTAGTGAGTAAAGAAATATGGATAAGAGACTAGGTTATCCAGCTGCGGAGGACAAACGGAGGGAAGAAGTTAGTGCTCTGATTCTGAGTAAAGTATTATGGATAAGAGACTAGGTTATCCTGCTGCGGAGGGCAAACGGAGGGAAGAAGTTAATGCTCTGATTGTGAGTAAAGTATTATGGATAGGAGAATAGGTTATCCAGCTGCGGAGGACAAACGGAGGGACGAAGCTATGATTCTGAGTAAAGAATTATGGATTGGAGACTAGGTTGCCAGCTGCGAAGGGTAAACGGAGGGAAGAAGTTATGCTCTGATTCTGAGTAAAGTATTATGGATAGGAGACTAGGTTGCCAGCTGTGGAGGGCAAACGGAGGGAAGAAGTTAATGCTCTGATTCTGAGTAAAGTATTATGGATAGGAGACTAGGTTGCCAGCTGTGCACAACATACGGTAGAACTATGTTAATGCTGTGATGGTGAGTTAAGCATTATGTATGAGACAATAGGATACGAGCTGTGGACCACAAAATATGAGACGACGTTAATGGTGTGATGCTGTGTAAAGCATTTTGGATGAGAGGCTACGATGCGAGCTGTGCACCATTAACGTTGGGACGAACTGTATACTCTTGTGCTGTGTAGAAGATTGTGGATAAGAGACAAGGATTTGAGCTGTGGACAGCAAACTTTGGGACGATGTTAATGATGTGATGGTGAGTAAAATATTTTTGATGAGAGACTAGGATGCGAGCTGTGCACCATTAACGCTGGGAGGAACTATATACTCTTGTGGTGTGTAGAAGACTGTGGATAAGAGACAAGGATTTGAGCTGTGGACAGCAAACTTTGGGACTATGTTAATGATGTAATGGTGAGTAAAGCATTTTGGATGAGAGACTAGGATGCGAGCTGTGCACCATTAACGGTGGGACGAACTATATACTCTTGTGCTGTGTAGAAGATTGTGGATAAGAGACAAGGATTTGAGCTGTGGACAGCAAACTTTGGGACGATGTTAATGATGTGATGGTGAGTAAAATATTTTGGATGAGAGACTAGGATGCGAGCTGTGCACCATTAACGCTGGGACGAACTATATACTCTTGTGGTGTGTAGAAGATTGTGGATAAGAGAAGTTGGTATTGCACAGTTGAGCAAAGCATTATGGATAAGAAAGTAGGATGTAAGCTGTGGACAACAAACGATAATACGAAGTTAATTCTTGGATTCCGTTGTCCATGACGTGTCCGTTACTTAACTAAATATAATTCATTCCCTACTGACTCGGAACACAAAGTTTTTACTACGGGTAAAAAAGTAAAAGTTTTACCTTATAGCCTGAACTGGTTTTCGCTTTTTAAAAGCTTCTTCTGAGGCTGCCGTTGGGAGCACTGTCCGTCTTGTTCTTGGCGACGGTATCGACTTTTGAAAGATCGATGTGTGTGTGGGGTGTGATATGTTTAAATAATGCGTGTGATTTGAATTGTCCCTGCATACGAACTCGCAAAACATCTAGACAAAATTATCAGACAACACACACAACTAGACAACAACATTGCAGTAAAAAACAACACAGACCTAGTACCAAAATGAAAGACATACACATCCCCCATAATGCCACAGTAGCCTCCTTTGACATTAAAATCCTGTACACAAACATCCCCATCTCTGAAACAATCACCATCCTACAAAACAAACTCAAACAGAACTACACACCAGACGAACGTCTCAACGAAATAACAGAAACTCTGAAGATTATCACAAAACAAAACTACTTCACATATAACAATAAATTTTACACACAAAATGACGGTTTACCCATGGGCTCACCCATATCCAGCATTCTAGCAGAGGTCTTCCTACAACACTTAGAAGAAACAAGAATCCTCACAAACAATGACAGACACTCAGATAAAATACTATATTGGCACATATACGTTGATGCAAATCTAATACTATATAGGGGAAACAAAAGACAATGCGAACAGTTACTAACGCACATAAACAAAATACACAAAAATATAAACTTTACTGACGAATACGAACACAACTATAACATAAACTTCTTAGACCTCTCCATCACAAAATTTTAACACATGCACAAATTCAGTATATACAGAAAACCGACTACAACTTACACACTAATACACAACTCCTCCAATCACCCAATACAACACAAACTAGCTGCCTTCAGAACTTTGATACATAGACTTAACAGCATCCCACTAGATGAAAAAGACTACAATTGCGAACTAAACACGATAAAATATCTAGCAGAATCCAATGGATACAACAGAACAATAGTCAATAAACTCCTACACAAAACACAAAACAAACAACAGACAAAGACAGGAAACAACAAATTCATAACACTAACATACATCAATAACCAAACTGAAAAAATAGCCCACAAATTCAAAACGCAGGATACAGAATCGCATACAAAACTACTAACAAAACAGAACACACACACAAAACACAAAACACATTCGATCTACCTGGTGTTTACAAACTAAATTCCTCAGGTTGCAAAAAATTCTACATATGCCAGACAGGACGTAGCTTCAAACATTGAACACACAAAGGCACTACACTCTACTACAGAATCCACCTTTGCAAACCACCTCATTGAAGCAAACCACACATACAAAAACATCGAAAATAACATGGACATCCTACATGTACACACAAAAGGCCGAAAACTAGACACTCTAGAACAATTGGAAATATACAAACACACGAAAACACATAAAAACGACATCCTAAACGAACAGACACAATTCATATTTCACGCATTATTCGATCATATCACACCCCTAACATACACATCGATCTCTCAAAAGTCGATACCGTCGCCAAGAACAAGACGGACAGTGCTCCAAACGGCAGCCTCTGAAGAAGGTTTTTAAAAGCTAAAACCGGTTCAGGCTATAAGCTGAAACTTTTACGTTTTTACCCGTAAAAATCATTGTTTTCCGAGTCGGTAGTGAATTAATTACATTAACGAAGTTAATGTTGTGATACTAAGTAAAGCATTATGGATACGAGATTAGAATATGTGCTGTAGACTGCAAACTGTGGGTCAAAGTTAATACTGTGATGCGCGCTTTGGACCACAAATGGTGGGGCGAAGTTAATGGTGTGATGCTGAGTTAAGCATTATGGATAAGAGACTATGATTTCAGCTGTGGACAGCAAACAAAGGGACGAAGTTAATGCTACATTGGTAGACCAAAGCAATTTGGATAAGAGACTAGGACGCGGGCTGTGCACCACTAACGGTGGGACGAAGTTAGTGCTGTGATGCTGAGTAAAGCATTATGGATAAGAGAATAGAATGCTTGCTGTGGTCAGCAAACGGAGGCACGAATTTGATCCTGTGTTACTGAGTAAAGCATTATGGATAAAAGAATAGAATGCGTGCTCTGGTCAGCCAACGGAGGCACGAATTTGATCCTGTGTTACTGAGTAAAGCATTATGGATAAAAGAATAGAATGCGTGCTCTGGTCAGCAAACGGAGGCACGAATTTGATGCTGTGTTGCTGAGTAAAGATTTATGGATAAGAGACTTGGATGCGAGCGGAAACGGGGTTGTTTACGATTGCAACCACGGGAGAAATCCTTCTTTGTTGAGTACTGTTTTAGTATTATTATTATTTTTTTTTTTTAGCACTACATTTGTATAACTAAGGTTTGGAGTTTTGACGATATCTATTTGTATCCGATAGATTTATCTTTGTATTAATTTATTGTTCGTCTAAGACGACCTCTGATTTTACAGAGGTCGAAACATCGTGTTTATTAATTTTAATTTACGATGGTTAATGTCCGAAATCTTATAACTTCTAATGAGTATATTGAGCCATCGATTAATAATATTTTAAAAAATCGGATTAACGACAGATTTGTTTGGACATGACGATAAACAAATTAGGAAAATACGTTAAGAGATCTCACTAATTTTGTGTGTGTGTGTGCGCGCGCGCGCGCGCGTGTTTGTAAAGATTCTGTTGTATCCATTGAGAACTGCGTCCCTGATTAGATAATGGTGACAAAAGTCTACAATCGGAACTAACGTAAGTGACACATGTTCCCGAGATTCTATAAGCCAACACGCAAGACTCACCTTTTACAATCTATGTGAAGACCGAACATGCATTTATCGCTAAGCAGTGAAGTGAAGAAGAAGATGTTGCGGATGCTTGTCACGACTAAACTGTTAATTGTTGCATCCGTTTAGAAATGACTTTACATTAATAACAAAGTTTAGAATTAAGTGTGTTTTAGGCATAACGTATTTGAAGATGAATACAAAATGACAGTGAAGTATCTCATTGAATATTAAATTTAAAAAATACGTTTTTTTTTAAGAACGTTTGGACTCTGTTCAAAACACATTCATATAATATACAGCTTGCCAGATACTCGTACAGGAGGCTAGTATGTTTAGCCCAGAAGTAGAAACCCTTTGAGTTAGTGGCACGTGTATTTACTTAAAACATGAATTGAATGGAAATATAAATACGTGTCGGTATTAATTTGAAAAGTGTAAGATTTAGCTCCAAAATAATTTGTCTAAACTTTATAGTTTCCGAATTATCAGACCACCTGGCATATTTGTACAAAAATGTAATAACATTTGTAAGTGTAATGGTATTTGTTGTTTATTGTGTTGGTAGTATTGATAGTGTGATGCTCCTGCTGTGTAGGCCGCCCTCTATACGATCAATAGAAAGCTTACGCTGACGCATGACCTCTGCTCTGCTATTGGCCAATCTCAACCGTAGTCATGACAACCGCCGCTTCAAATTCATAGACCGTCGTTCAAAATTTTAAAGCTGATGTATTCTAATGCGTCCCGATCACTGTTGTGTACTAAACTCCATGTAAATGTCAACATTTATTTCTCTGAAGTATGAAATTTATTATATAATTCCTTTCTTGTAAAATATTTCATCGCGACAATCGTCCCGTTTGGGCTTTTACGAGTACGTCTGTTCTTTATTCTTTTCCTATTTTAATACATTTTTATTGACTCGGTCATTTACTTCTCGATGTAGACACTAATAAACTTATCGACTTTTAATAATAAATCACTAACGTTAGTGATCTACAGGATGAGTCGAAATGGAATGTGAAAACGAGCCCCGATTTTATCGTGTTTCGAACCAAGCACGTCTAGGTAAGACCCACCAGGCTTCCAGTATACAATACAAGCGTGTAGTACACGAACTACCCACCACGTTCCAGTGACACGCTTCAGGAGAAATTAAACTAATGCTTTTAAGGAAAATAATGAGAAAAACAATATCATTGATGGCGATAAAAACAGAGTATAAATTACAAAACAACATGAAAATAACGAACGGATTTTGTTTGCTTCTGGGAATAAAGTACTTTCCATATTTTAGTGAATTCGAGTTATCGATAATCAGATGTATCCAATTCGAATTATCGGGACTCTATTTTCTTCTTTCGGTCTTATAACCTATATTTCCGTTACCACAACCCTCAAATCGTCCTGCCAAACGTCATCCACCGATACGTTTTCCCATTGGTCTCTGAAAACTTATCCGGCAGTCACAACTAACCTACTCTTCGATATATATCAGCGATTCAATCAACAATTCGTTTGTTATGCATACTTTCGCAAAGACTAATATTTCTTTCTGATACTGTTACTTTCAAGCATTCCAATTTGCTCTTCGTTTCTACTGTTAAGCGCCCAGGCATCGCATCCGTGCCTCTGACCTAATAAGACTTGACTTTCATACATTTTCTGCTCTTTGTCTGACTTTCATTAGTCTTCTGTTATTCCCACTTGCAGTATGAAACGTATTATATCACTAATAATGTTAGAATATAATATTTTTAAATTAATAGGATTGTTTACTGCTGACCTATATGTTTATGTCACTGTAACCCTCGTAGGCGTCACTTCTGTTGGACCAGTAACTTCTAACTTTGAAATAAGCTCCTCAATACAGATTTCAAACCAGCCGTATTTGGTAATATTTGCTCACTTGTTTTATCGCAATTCCTAAGCTGTAGGTCACGTGTAAAAGTAATTATACGTATACACTTATATGTATGTAACGGAAATAGGACATAAGTTCCGATCCAAAAGTCCCAAAAAGTTTAAGTTCCAATTTCAGATAATTGTTTTTCATTACTATTTTGTTTCCGAGCAACAGAAGGTTAGTATTATTATACATTTTTTCATAACCTACTTAAACTACAAAATTCAGAGCTTCAAAATTTATCGTAACTTCATTAAAAATTGAATTTTGATCCGATATGGCCGAACTCATTCAGTTCATGGTCATTCATTGTCAGGGCAAGACAGTTTATTTACATTTCTGTAGTTTCCTGTATTACAAACATTCATCGAATAAGGAAACTGTCTATTGGCGTTGTAGAAGGAAAAATGAGTGCCCTGCTCGAGTTTCAACGGAAAGTAATGGACATGAAATTATTGTTCGTAAAGGTGGTGAAGCTGCTGCACATACGCATGCTCCAAATCGGGAAGAAGTACAAGCTTTACAATTACTGTCAGGTATGAAAAGGGAAGCTACTGAACATCCGGGGGAACCTCCTTCACGAATCTTACGACGATTACAAGGTGCACCGTCTAGTGTCCTTGCAGAAATTCCTGACCAGAAAATATTAAAAAACAGATTCAGCGTGAACGTTTGAAAGATATTCCTACTAATCCACGATGTGTACAGGAGTTGCGAGGTTCCGTCAATCTTTTTCGTTCAGCGACATCAAGAATACGTTGAAAATGATACAATCATAGATTACCTGAAAGCTATAGGCTATTATTTACATTTTTAAATGTATTTGGAAATTTTGTACTTTTGAAACTTTATACTAATGGAACTTTGTGCAATTGGAAAAATAAAAATTGGAACTTTCGAATTGGAACTTTTGTCTTGGAACTTTTGGATTGGAACTTTTGTCACCCAATCGTATGTAACCTTCGCTTCTGACTGATTTCTTTCAACTCAGTTTAAAATGATTTCATCCCTTACTGAAAGTGTACTGAGCTTATTTCGAATTAACATTATGGCTATGCGGAACGACATTAAAAGGTATTTGTAAATTTAAATAGATTCTGATCGCGGAAAGTGGTTTACTTTTTCCATGTGATCATCTCTGATGTAATGAGTTTATCCAATGCCTCAACGATCTCTAGCGAAGTATCACGTTAGCTTATCGACCTCTCGTAGAACCCTTTCCGTCTCTCGCGGGTCACATTGTTTTCGTCCATTGACGCAAGTCTAAAAACCATCGCCAAAAGGTTTTTTCCACAATAATAACTTTATATAACTTACAGTACATTTGAGATTATAGGCTACAGTACATTGTGGCTTGTTATAATGTAGGCCTAATAAAAAATATGTAACAATTATGTGGGTAAAACAATTATGTAGCTATACGATATATTAAAACATTACACACAGTAAGTGCAAAATCATTAACTATAAACCGTTGAAACTGCAGTCGTAGTATTTAACCCGTTTTAGGAATTTCGCATAATATCTCAAACGTGGAGATAAGTGTTATCAGTGTTAAACAGTTTTACTATAAGACAAAGGAACTAAACGCAGATGGAACGGTCCGCACACCTTTCCGAACAACAAAACGAAACCAAACAAATATTATTTGTACGTTTCATAGGAAAAACAACTTTGGTAACATCCGTCCCGAGGTGGTGAATTTTTTATTGCGGTTTGTTTTAAAGACATTAGCCCTTTCCAAATGACAGGCTTCAGGACGGCGCTCTCTTTTTATTTAAAAAAGGATTCCCAGTTGTATACCAATATATAATTACCCGCCATATACGGCATTAAAGATTATATATAATTACATACACCGGAGACTTGCAGAAAACTTATTGTTAAACTTGTTTCTAGCGAACGTATGTAGCGTTTTAAACAGAAAATGATATGACTCCACGCGTACGTGTAAAATTTGGTTTATTTATTGGCCCGTTCTGAGACACTTGTTGTTCTAATAATACATAAAGAAATACAGGTCGTTAGTTTGAACTAACATTAGCTGAACCAAATTGTGGTTGTTCTAGGTTTCTTACATACATTTCTCTTACACATGTTTTTGCTCTGTCTTTCTTACATAAACGTACAGAGAACCGAACTGAAAGAACCACCATTTCCATCTGTTACAATTATATGCTTCAACCTTTCTGTATCTGTAGCTAAAGGATAGGTCTTTCACAGGAGACTATGGTATTCATTTATTGTTTTAATTTTCTCAACAAATAGGCCTACATAGTTGACTTACGTGTTTTCAGTATGGCGCGTGATGATTTCTTGAAAATAATAATAATAATAATTTCTGTTAAAACGTACTGTATCAATTACGTTCACAACACTAGGAATTATCTGAGGGCAATGATAAGCTAAGCTTTGTTAGGTCCATTTCGGATTCATTGTTCAGTCGCTGAAATCATTATGCAGGCTACAATAATACTTACGTTAAAATAAAATACTTCCAAAACACTTTAGAACACCACAAGAAATCCATCTTATTTCATAATAACCTCAGTTATCATCAGATATTACGTTTAACACATGTGGTGAATAGTACGAAAAATATTAACAGTTATGACAGTTTTTAATAATCAACAAATCATGAACACTTCTAAATATAACAGCTGAACCATGTCATACTCCTTATGAGCACAATGAAAAGACAAAGGAAATTTGCTTGTATTAATTACAACACACGTAGACTTAATAGACTACGTGTTTGAATTATTTTTAACGGTATACATGATAATAAAGGTATTCAACGATTTTTTTATTTATTATCCAAGGTTTCGAATGTTTACGAAATATTACTTTAATTTTCACTTTATATATACTTCAGGATACAAATCGTCGGATCGGTCATTAACCTGTGATTTGTGTCTCCCCTATCTGTTTTATGAAGAAATTTGTGTTAGTGGTTGAAATCCCAATCAGAATGATCAATATTGCACACCACTATATAAAAATTATTCCGATTAACGCTTTCAAGCTTCACAGCTCATCGTCAGATCAGGAATAGGCAGAAAATATGTAATACCCAACCCTTCACCCCTCTCCCCCACCCTGCTCAAATTTTTAGTTTGTTGTGGGTGAGCAGGGTGGGGGAGAGGGGTGAAGGGTTGGGTATTACATATTTTCTGCCTATTCCTGATCTGACGATGAGCTGTGAAGCTTGAAAGCGCTAATCGGAATAATTTTTATATAGTGGTGTGGAATATTGATCATTCTGATTGCTATCTGTTTTATTTTCTAGCTCACAGTCTTAATGCCTCGTTAACATTCCCGTCGTTATCTTTCTCTGACTTCCTCAGACGAATTTTACAAAATTCTAAGGATACAATGTATATCAATATTTTAGAGATATCGGGTTGTCTCATCTTGTCTGATCAATTCTTCTTGGATTACTTTCTTTAACGTTTTAATTAACTATCTTTCCTCGAATTCTTAGTCTGTTGACTTCTGAATTAATTTGCCTGATAGCAAATTTTGAAGACCCGTAACCTTTTTTCATTACCAGAAACGTTTAATTTTTGTTTTTTTTGCTCCAATTGACGTAAGCCGCAACGATTGAAAGAGCGAAGAGAGTTCTCAGTTTTATAGCAACATTTGGCATCTGTCTGCCTGTTTGGAGGGGGGGGGGGCTCACGATAACTTTTCAATGCACCAACGGATTTTCGTAAAAACTGGCAAGCATGTCTATATCTTCACCCTTCAGATTCCCTATTGATTTTGAGATCGAATCAATCCCGCTAAAAATAGTGAGAGTGAGTAAGGGGGTGTATATTAAAATTTTAGGGGTAACATTTTTGAAACAGTTTCTCAAATAATCCACATGAGGTATCAAAATAGCAATAAGTTTAATTAAACTCTGAATATAGTGTTGTTCACTTTTGGAAATTTCAAAATTTTAGGACTAATGCTCAAAAAAAGGTAACCTTTTTTTTAACTAGGAAAAGTCCATGGTAGAATTTAGACTATAAGAACGTAAAAGACGTAAAAGTCTATATGTCATCAGATTTTATCCACAACACGAACCCGAAGTCTGTAATAATTTGACAAAATAAACGCTAACGCTAAGAGTCGAAGAAATTTACTCGCAGCTTTAAACAATTAATGAATAATAAATAGTGTGTAGTTCGCTTAAAACATTGAGTGCGTTCTGCAGCTCAGGGAGATTGATGTTTTATGAACTGATAGTTGTATTTATTTTTTGATTCTGGTAAAATGCTATAAGGCTTAGTAGATAAGGTATACTAGTTGTGAAGTGGTCTGGATGACGTAATCTATCAGGAACAAGACTGGCGGCTATAAAAAACGCCCGATAATAAACGAGATGGCATAACATTGTCTTCCTAGTTCTTAGTTTTATGACAAGACTATTAAACGGTACTTTAAAAATAAAAAATTACACCTCAGTAAACGCACCGCGATTGTCTCGTTCTCAACGATTACCGGGCGCGAAAATACAGTCCGAATATTACACGTGGTATTATTATAATGTGCTGCTTTACAGTTCATTAGGGCTAGTATTACTATTCAGTTCATCCAGTACAATATTTCTTAAATGTAGTTTTTAGAATTTAGCATTGCTTTCGTAACACCTGGTCTCAGATGTGTAAGTTAGCTATTATTTTATTCTATTTAAATTTACTTCAAACAATACACAACTCTCCTGGCAAACGAAAGCTGTTAAACCTCAAACTCGGACATACGTAATGGTTCCTCTGAAGTAAGATTTAAATGTTTTAAATAACAAATTATTACTACACAAAATTTCCTTCAAACCTATTTGGTGCTGCGGACCTCAGCTACGGAAACACGCTGAACCTAAACATATAAAAACCATAATTAAAAGGTTCTAATCGTACGTTCTGGAAGCTTTAGTATTTACCTCATGTTACGTCACGTACCATTCAAAAAAACGAAATCCATAAATTCGTAACCAGTAGTTGTGGTGCAGTCACCAAACAATAGATCAGTTACTTATATGACGCATAGCCCGATGTAACAGGATCCCATTTTAACAGTATGCGGTGACAGTGATAGAGTAATAATTTTTCAATTTATTATGCAGTCTGTTTACAAAGACTAACAACTGATAACAGGTTATAGGACGTTCCAATTTTGCCTGAAATCTCTCAAGCATAGAGATATTGAAGCTGTAGCCCGTACGTTAACTCTGTTTTGAGTGTGACGTTTCGAATAATAATTATCATGTTCTAAACAGAAGGTAGTAGTGTAAGCACAACTTCGACTGTATGTCCCATGTGTATCTCATCAGTTGGGTTCATCTTTAATTTGTACCGTCAGAGTTTTAGTATGCCATTCTTGTTGATATAATTGCGTTCAGTGTAAACCTTCACTTGTTTGTCCGTTTATTTTGTAACGCTGAAGATGGTTTGTTCGCACTATCGTCCGTAAATGATTTCTTCCTTAACAGTCACGTTGTCGTCTCTTCTATTCTTCGTTGGCGCTCACTTCGAAATTATTAATTATGATTTTAGTTATTTTAAAACCGTCTTTATCTTTTTCCTCAGTTTTAACTCGACTGTTTAGGATTTGTCTTTCCGTCTACCTGAGTAATATCACCGAAAGATTTCCGTAAAACTTATCACGCGTCTCCGTAATTGTACACCACAGAACCGTATCGTTTTTTAGACTGATTCAACGAAAATAGGGGGGGGGCTAAAAATAATTTTTCCAAAAATTTGAATATAGCGTACCGCTTTGGAAACTCCAAAGTTTTGACGCACAGAGTCGAAAAGCGGATCAAAAGTTTGTAAAAATTTTACAAAACAGTGTTCAGTTTTAGAAACTTTAAAATTTTAGGACAAAATTTCAAGAATTTTGAAAAACTGTCCGTGCCGGGCGTCAGAATAAAGGGAATTTTAATCGAAATCCGAATGATATTTTTATTTGGAACATTCTTAACTTGAGAGATACCATGCCAAAAATAAAAGCCTATGTTTTGAAAAAAACGTAAAAGTCTATGTGAGGCGTAACATCATGAATACGAACTCGGTGAATGCGATAACGTAATATCTGTAGAATTTGAACCGTCTTGAAAACGTCCGTATTCGGCAAAACTTTTACATTTTATTATCAGTTACAGTTACTTGGTACTATATTATTTGTAACAACTTCATTTGTATATCTATTCATGAAACACATGAAAAGTGAAAAGCATAAAAAACAGAAAGAGGCGTAGACTATGGGTAAGGACGTATGGTTACCACGATAAAGTAATACGCATGAAGAATTTTACACACAACATTA
The DNA here is from genome assembly GCA_034769895.1 of Magicicada septendecula. Classification (NCBI taxonomy): domain Eukaryota; kingdom Metazoa; phylum Arthropoda; class Insecta; order Hemiptera; family Cicadidae; genus Magicicada; species Magicicada septendecula. The sequence continues at coordinate 42,723,538 of CM068376.1, forward strand.
AACAATTTACATTAAACATTAATTAAATTTGGTAATTTGATTGTATTTTATAATAAGTGTATTTCTTTCAAAATAATTAGTGAGTTCTGCAGCTTACTAGTTATTCTTTGTGCTTAACTCTGGACTTGGAGCAGCCATGTGGTCGCTACCGTTTCCATGATGAGTAGGCCTACTCAAGTTCCACCTAGTCTCCTCCATCCTATGATATTGGTCGTGTAGTGGCTCTTTCGTCTAGAAAAGTAGTTTCTTACCTCAAGTACAAAACGATGCCCTAATTCTAAACTGTCCTCTTGAGAAAGAACTGTTTACAGAAATTAACAATAGAAGGAAAGTTTACATGGGATAGAGGAAGAGGAAGAAGAAGACGGATTTTGTAATGCAGCAGTGTGGGAAAGAATATCGTGGAGAAAATAGTCAATCATCACAGACGATGACGGTCTTCTGTAGCCTAATACATAAATTATAATTTGTAAATATTAATGCTTTCTAAGGCGTCATAAAATATTGTAAAGGAAGTACAAAATAAATGTATGTGTATACTGTTGGGATGAAAACATGTACTGCAGATTTCTAGTATGATACGAGAAACGTAAGTAAGCCAGGGTCTGTTCTTCCCTTTAGTAGCTCTTTAACTTTAATCTTGAAGTATAACTTCCCGCTTTCCCCTTCGTACGTTCTTGACTGTTCTAATACACTTCTGATTCAAATATGTTCGAAGATGGGTCTGATCATCTCGTTTCTTGCGATTACTTGACTAGACATGAATAGTGACATCCGGGAAAGAAGCCAAATACCTCAAGTCAAAACCGATAACTACGCTAATGTGTTGTAACCGCGTACAGGAATAAGTAGCAGACAAACAATACATTTATTTTCTTCTTCTTCGCCTTCTTTGTCTCGTTGACTACATTTCTTCTTCCTTATCAGTTCCTTTTGCCATCAAACGCCGACGACCGATCTTGGTCTTCGCTCCTTTATTTCCTTTGCAGCACAACTCCAAATGTTTTGCAGCACAACTGACTCCCGACGGTCAGCACACCGTTTATATGTTTGTTCAGCAGGAGGAGGGTTTGTTTCACATAGTAACGTTGGTAAAAATATCTGTCGTAGAATCTTTAAAAATTCAGCCTAGAAAGTTAATTTTCATATTTATTTTCTTATTTTTAATATTTCAAATAGTATTGTCTTTGTTTCTGAGAATCGTTTTAATCTTAATTTCAGCTTTGTTTAACTAATTTTATTGTAGAATTCTAGGATTTTATTAAGCTAAACACGTGTAAGATGATTAAGCTAGAGAAATTTAAAGAGAAACGAGTTTTTTACAATTTCGTATCATCAAAAAATTTCATACATTACAAATTCTGTACTAAGCACTACTGTGAATTTATTAATAATGCTGAGGTCTCTTTAGTACGATAACCTCTGGAAAGCCAAAGCTGCAATAAGATTGAAAGTCTAAATTAGGCCTATAAGGAAAGCTGTTACGCTTTATGTGATCACAAAAATTTCTCACCTGATCAGACTTGTAATGAATGAATACTTAATTTGGAACTTTTCTAGGAGGAATAATGGTTAAATTCATCGACTCCGTTAAAGAAAATTCTTTTTACCTTAAAACTTTTGTGTTTAACGACTTAAGCCACTCTCAATTTTTAAACTTAATTCGATAGAGCCCCGCATAAATAATGTTCAGAGTAGTAAATCTTAACAAATTCTGCATGCTTTTTGTGTTTCGTAAAATTAACTTATCAACGTGCGTGTGACTTGGACAACGAAACATAGAAAAAAGTAGAAGAAATGTTGCAAAGATTTCAGAGACTTTTGGAAAACATTAAAAGAACTCTTTTAGAAAGAGTAAGGAAGAGGATCTGTTATTGTACAATGACCGTTACTGTACGGTTGTGAAACTCAGGCCCCTACATCTCATCAGTGCCAACAAAGTGAAGCAGTTAAAATACCTTTCTTACATATAATATTAGGAATATCGTTTAGAGATCATGTGAAGGTTGATGTGATGTTATTCTATGTAATATGTGGGCAGGAAGGTGCAGAGGGTATGAGGGTAGAATGACAGGGTCATCAGTATGGTCTAGAGCTATAAAGCGATTGGTGGAGGAGATGGAGTGACAGGGTAAGTGGCGTCAAGCGTCAGTTGTTTAAACTAACTAGGATACACGACAACTGTAATACGATATGAGTTAGACTGCAAGTGTTGAGGGCCACACTTAAACTCACGAACCCGCCGGTGGACTCATTGTAAGCTATCAATTTTCGACAAGTAACGTAAAAAAAAAGTAAGCATTTAATTATGAATAATTAAAAAAATATAATTTACACATATAACACGTGTAAAGATATGTTGGTAAAATGATGAAGAAGTAAAAATGAAATATTAAACATTATATAGCTACAATCTTCAATGTGAAAACTGAAGTCGATCTGTTGTACCCACTAAAGCGCGAATGTCCGCATAGAGCTGAAAACACTTGAACATAACAGATGCGACTAACTACGAATCAAGGACAAGCCGAGGAATGAAAGGAAGTAGACTGGAACTGGTAATATGAAGGAAATAAAAGAGGACTAATGCAAATTCACATCCCATTAAACAAACTGAAGTCTACTCTACGTTTATTAGTGAATAGGTAAGTGAAACATTTTTTCATAAGTTTATCCTGCAAGACCATTATTAGTTAAAATAAAACCTTTTTATTCATTTACTTATTAAAATAAATAGAATAATTGTTGAATTGGTTTTCCAAAATAAGTTCCCGGGCCGCCGCCTAGAAATTACTGGTTAAAAATATATTCAAATGGTTTAGCCTAAACATTGTACTTTACGGGCAACAGTGGTGTAAACGTTGTACTTTACGCCCCACAATGGTGTAAACGCTGTACTTTATGCTCCAAAATGGTGCATAAACTGTACTTTATGCTCCACAATGGTGTAAACGATGAACTTTACGCTCCACAATGGTGTAAACGTTGAACTTTACGCTCCACAGTGGTGTAAACGCTGTACTTTATGCTCCACAATGGTGCATACGCTGTACTTTACGCCTAACAGTGGTGTAAACGTTGTACTTTAAGCTCCACAATAGTGTAAACGTTGTACTTTACGCTCCACAATAGTGCATACATTGTACTTTACGCCTAACAGTGGTGTAAACGATGTACTTTACGCTTCACAATGGTGTAAACGCTGTACTTTATGCTCCACAGTAGTACATACGCTGTACTTTACGCTCCACGATGGTGTAAACGCTGAACTTTATGCTCCACAATGGTGTAAACGTTGTAATTTATGCTCCACAATGGTGCATACGCTGTACTTTATTGTCCACAATGGTGTAAACATTGTACTTTACGCTCCACAGTGGTGTAAACGTTGAACTTTTCGCTCCATAATGGTGTAAACGCTGTACTTTATGCTTCAGAATAGTGCATACTGTGTACTTTACGCTCCACAATGGTGTAAACGCTGTACTTTATGCTCCACAATGGTGCAGACGCTGTACTTTACGCTCCACAATGGTGTATACGCTGTACTTTGCGATCCACAATGGTCTAAACGTTGTACTTTACGCTCCACAATGGTGTAAACGCTGTACTTTATGCTCCACAATGGTGCATAAGCTGTACTTTACGCTACACAATGGTGTATACGCTGTACTTTACGATCCACAATGGTGTAAACTTTGTACTTTACGCTCCACAATGGTGTAAACGTTGTACTTTGCGCTCCTCAATGGCATAAACATTGTACTCAGTTATACGCTCCACAATAAACCATAGCTTTACACACTAAATATTAGACTTTAATAAACAATAATATTTGTAATAAAATATTCAATATAATAATACAGGCCTAAATGTTTTCGAAATGTGTTTACAATTTTTAACGTTTGTATATGATTAACCTAGTAATATCTTAAGTTTAATGAAAACAATTTAGATATTTTTTGTCACATAATTTTCTCATATGCTTTCTTTACAGGCAGCACTTTAAGTTGACTGTTACAAAATCATCAAATTATAAACGGGAAATACGTAATACTGTGACAGTCTTGCCGAATCGTTTAGCGTATTTCAAAAAAAGAAAAAGAACACAGGTTCAGTTAATTACTCTGATTTTCTTTACCTTTTTGTTGATACGAAGTGAGAATACATTAAATAATTAACGTTAAATCGATTCAAATAACAGTGGAAAACGTTCGGTATGCATTACGCATACCTGTCAACAAAAGTAACTATATCGTATTATCTGCGAAATTTTCCTTTTCAGCCAATTCGGATATCTGATTTTCGGATGTTTGACGTTCAGATATCTGACGTTCTACTGTATTTGATTTAAATCATATAGTTTGTGGGGAATTATGAAACTTGACTCAGCATATTTGTATTACAGTTATACTTTTACCTAACAAATTTATCCGACTTTCTTATATTGTCTTTGTTTGATGTGAAGGTCCAGTTGGTGGGTAAATGCATTGTGTCACTTTGTCGTAAAAACAGTATACTGCAACTGCTCGATGGCAATGCAAAATAAAACCGATCTGTTGTCTATTAAAAACAAAACAGTTTTTCCGTTCGACGCGAACCTTGTACGTATTAAACCGGAGAAGCGTTGTAAAGCATTTCTTATTCGGCCACATTTATTATTATTATTTTTCTCTCGTTTCACTGATATAATTTATAATAACATTCTTCGGCCTGTATAAATTTAACATTATACACACCAGCTTTTATATTAAAATGGTAATGAAGCAACAGCGGGAAGGACTCGTCACTCGCGCCGTATAATTACTTCCATACGATATATATAAAGCCAACTTTTTGTCCATACTGTACGGTTGTTTTCTTCTTCTTATTAAGTTTTTTTTTTTTTTTTTTTTTGAAAAAGCTGATTCTAAAAATCGTCTGGTTTCATGCCCCGCCTACTCTAGCTATAATAACAGCGAGCCCACCAATCAACAGCGACTTGCCAGAAGAACACTGTATGAATACTAATAGACCTGCTCGCTTACACGTGTCCATTGCTTACCGTACGAAATTACTCAATTACTAATTGTTTTAATTGCGCATTATCCGTATTAAACTTTGTCTTCTGATACTTCGATAATGGAATGAGCCAAAGCGGGATACGATTGTCTTTTACATACGCGATAATTGTTTGGAAACATTCGATGGCTATACTCGGTTAGGGAAGGCCTGGATTTATTTATTTACAATCTGTAGGCTACATAGTAAGGATACAGTAAGTCGGTGTTATGATGATAAAGCATGGATCCAGTGACCTTAATGATTTAGCATCAGCTGAAATGGTACCGTAGTTAAATAATCTATTAACTATACATCGTCTGTCAGTTCTTTCCGCACAAATATGTTTCCTCTCTGATCAGTTTATTTGGCCCGTACCAAGCACCGGTTTTTGAAATTTCTGCAGCTCGACTTACCGACTATTCCCCCACCATGGTCTCGTCTTGAGCATCATCTGTCACTTTCGGACTAATCTCACAATGTTTCAGCAGATTCGAACTGATGGAACTGTTGTTTATCTAACAACATTCGACATACTGAGTTAGCAACAAGGTCTATCCTTCCTGACAGCGAACAAACTGCTACTCCTGTGTGTGTGTAAGGTCCCATGTTACTCTTAAATAACATATGTTATTGATATACGGACTGTCACGTTGGAACCTCTGAAATACAGAGAAGTCTAATATGAAAGCACGCCTTTTTATATTCCATAAACACACTGTCTTTACATTTCTACAAAGTAGGCCTATTTATCTGCACCGTCTACTTTTCTGGGTTATTCCAGTAATTAAATTTTGTATATTTTCGCTTGTTTTTATATATACATAGCAAGTATCAGGTACTTAACAGCTCTTATAAGGAAGTCTCCACACCCACCAGACCTTTCCGTTCAGTTTCAGCCTATTTCATTTAAGGGGTATATACACTTGCGCCACATACCTCCATCCGTCTCAGATAAACTTAATTTTGTCATAGGCCTACTATCCGAGATAGCGTCTTCAAATCCAGTTCTGTGTCTTGTTTCTAATACGGTCCAACACTTGCAGCATCTTCTCCGATAATCCATTTCTGTCGAAACATGCAAGACACAGTTTTAAACCAAAGACCTCTATGGGACACGGCCATCCCATAACAAGAGATTTACGTTGTTTCGAAAAAACTCTTCCTTTGACAACTAATTCTGTACTTCTTTTTTGTGTGTTGTTAATGTTAGTTCCAGATATTTGTATTAATTTTTCTGGATCATCAGTTTTTGTTCCTATTTGCCCACGTTCATGTTGTGTCATCATTTGTCTTTCAGTTTATCTAATTTGTTTTTCTATACAGGATACAGTTTCTTTTGTCTTATTTGAGTTTAATTTATTATTGACATTATTGAACGCTTCCTGTTTGGAATACTGTTTTGTATGCCAGTTTCGTAGCATCCAGGAAGATCTGTGGCATACTGTGGTGGCATACGAAGCAATAGAAGTCGCCGCCCCTAAAGTTGGCAATAATTGTGCTAAACCTGTTGGAAACAATTACGTTTTCACTATAACATTTCCAGATGAATTTTTACTAGAATTTGTAATAAAGGCGTCGTTATTTCTGCAGGTATTGATTATAAAAATGGTATTCTGATATTGCTACGTAGTTCGGAGACATTTGTCATGACGAAGAAGCGGGAAACCATATTGTAGCCATTTAGATGAAGTTTTCGATCAGAGACAGGGTCTGTACATTAACGAACTGAAAATGCAATGACATACTGAAGCTGAAGACTGGGTGTTAGAGAATGGAACATATGAAAGTCAAGTAATGAATTCCTTAAAACTATCAGTGGTGTTACAAATTTAAATCAAAACAAAACACTGCAGACAACTACCAGCCTCAAATTGATAAAATAATATGTTTCGATTCTTATCGGTCGGGAATCCTCCTCAGGCAGGCAAAAACTTAAACCATAGGTCGCAAAAAAGGTAACATAAAAACATAACCCGTTATAACCAAAAGGAATTGCATAATACAAGAACCTTGTGCAAGCCTACAGACGCAGCAACAGCACAAATCAACCTACTGAAAGAGACCGCACAATAGCAGGACTACAAAATTTCATTTGAAAAAACACAATTTTTGACAAACTTTAAAGATGATCCAAAGTTCCTGAAAACAATGTGTGGGAAATCAATAAAGTAAACAAATGTAAGTATCTTGGATAAATAATACAGCCGAACGGCATAGATAAAGAATCCAATAAAGCAAGGTCTCTAAAAAAAAAAGAAAACTAGTTTATCAGCTAACAAAAGTCGGTCTCGACTCCGCGACATTACAACACTGTTATATAACCAAAATGCCTGTACGCAGCATAAACCTTTGAATTAGAAAAATAGAAAAAGGAAGTACCAAGAAAAATTCTTGGTCTACAGAAGAATGGAAATAGACAAAAAATGAACAATAAAAAATTGTTTTAAAAATGAAACACGTTATAATACAATTGTAAGATCCCATTCTACGGATACTTGGTTCCGATGAAACCAGAAAGACTGACAGAAAGGATATTTGATAAAAATCCCAAGAAACAAATCCCTTGTTTCACAGAAGAGGATCTCTCAGAATGAAATTCACAAAAGATGACAGGGACATCTTTAGGAAAAAAGATTAAAAAATTGAGGTTTTATGGTAAAGGAGAAGCGACAAATTAAACATATCTCGGAAGAAGAAATAAAAGGAACATAGTGAAAGAATGAAAGAACATTGAAACAGAAAAGACAGAAAAGTGAGAAAAAAGCAAAATCATGACGAAGTTATTTGCCAGGCTCCGTGTCCGCCAAAGTTGAAGAAAGCAGAAGAATACAAAAAATGATGTAAAAACAACTTACTCATATCGGACATTTCAGACTGAATACCAAATATATATACATATTGCAACGGTACTGTGCATTGCCAAAATAAATTAAATAAATAATAAAAATAAATCAATTTTGATTAATAATCATGATTCAGACTGACTAAGCTGTATCGTAGTTAAAAATAGGGAGCGCAGAATTCTTGCATGGACATGCATTCCTGGCACACCTGTCGCTAGCGTTGTGTACACGCGTATTTTTGATTGTGTGTGTGAAGCCTGTCAGTTCCTGAAATGTAACCAACCCTTTTTAAGTAGGATAGTTTTATGTTTTATTTTAATTATAAGAAACATATGTACGATATGGTAAAACAAAAGACACCAAAGTGTATAGAAATCAAAGGTGAACAAAGGGTTAAAAGACCGTGCCAATGTGACGAAAAATGCAATTACTATAGTAAAAAGTGAATAGCTCTTTTTGTAATTACAATAAAGAGTGTAATTTACGTATAGTAAACATATAAAAATTAGCGATCGATTGAACATCGTGTAGTGTGAAACAGACTTCGTAATTCGCGAAGATAGGCGAAAATAGTGAATTGAACCAGAGTGGGGCAAAATACGCTTCGACAAAATCAAAAATTGTTCAGTCAAAAAAGAGGCTATGTCAGTCGACGACGCTATTTTAAATCTATAGTAAGAGTCACAGGACAAACTGGAAGTCCAACCAGAGCAGCACAGCACATACGAGGAGGTCTATGTATACACCTGCAGCATATGATGTGAGGCGTGACGACTATTAAACAGCACATGCAGTGGAACACAACCAGAGGATCAGGAGGACACGGAGGACACGGACTGAGGACCAAAGGAGAACGTACGGATGATTAACCACGTCAAACGAGGTGATGAAAAACCATTGTAATTACAGACATTTGAAAGACACTAATTAAAGTTAGAATGAAAGACATTCAACCAGTATTAAAATAACTAAATTGTACATAAATGTTAAAAGCAGAGTAAAATGTAGAATAATATCTCTTGTATAAAATTTAGTAATTGAGAGTAACATAAATGATAAGAGAAATATTTGATTTTTGAATTAACGTAATTAATAAAGTCTTTGTTGGTAAAGGAGAATGCATATGCAGTAGAAAGTTTTAAAACCAATTAATATTAAAGAAATTGGAATACAAGTAAATTCATTATTGAAATAAATTAATCAGCAATTGAAAAAAGATGACCACACAATGAGTAAGCCGAGAGCAAATAAATATATAATTAATTAAAATTAGATAATAAGATTTATGTATAACCTGTTGTATGTAATTTGTTAGCTATAAGTTGTGTGCGAAAGAGTCGTACAAACAATTTAATAATGAGTACTATTTCAATATGCGAAATGAAAGATTTTGTTTAATAAAAAAATAAATAATGGAACAATTTTAAACTTAAATAACGCATCATCTTCTTATTACGATTAAACTCATGAATTCAATACATTATATAATTTGTTATGTTATATAAATTGGCGCTCCAAAACCGTGGGGCTGCACAAATTAAATATATATCAATTTGTGTTGTTATATAAATTGGCCCTGAACGTGTGGCTCCACAAATTTTATTACATTGAAATTTGTTGTGTTATAAAATATATATATATGTAGTAGATTTATAAATAAGAAGGAGATATCAAGAAAAACGAAAATGAGTGTGTATAAAACAGTATATAGACCGGTTTTAACATACGGCTGTGAGACGTGGGTGCTATCCAAAAGCCAAAAAATAAAATACAGGCGGCAGAAATGAAATATCTTAGGAGAGTAGTGGGAGTAACAAGTAAGAACAGAGTTAGGAATACACAAATTAGAGAGGATCTGGAAGTGATATCGATTCTGGATTTTATTGACAAGAGACAACTATGCTGGTGGGGACACATGCAGAGAACGGATAGTGATAGAATGGTAAAACAGGTTTGGGAGGCAAAATCAGGGGGGAGAAAGAAGAGAGGAAGACCGCGACTGACTTGGGATGGAATGATGGGAAACATTTTGAGAGAAAGAGGCTTGGGCTGGAGGGAAGCGAAGACATTGTCAATGGATAGAGTAAGATGGAAAAAATTTATATAGAGTGTAGTTGATGTACTTATCATATATTGATGTAACCCGACACCAAGGGTATTTTGATAATAAATAAATAAATAAAATATATATATACATATTGTTTTTATTGTTTTGTAAGGTTATATACTTTTTAAATATAGACCTAATTATTTCATTTCGTTAGTAATAACAACATTAATTTTCGGTTTAACGTACGTCGTTTAATTTATTTTGAAACCCAACGTTATTGCCTATACTACGATGACGCATCCTGAGTAAGTTCGACGTCATAAATGAGCAAACGCTATTGCCCACATTACGATGAGGCAGCTCAAAGTATCAGTCGTGATACTCATCATAATGTGTTGTTTTAAAATAAATAAAACGATGTGTGGAAAACAGTGTTGTTAACGCCGAGAGTCAAAACACTTCACGGCGGTAGTTTTCTGTTTTGATTCAAACAATTAATTACCAGCCATTAGAAAGAAAACTGATGGCTAGGACGACGAAACATGAAAAATGGCTAATACCCAACTGTGAAGAAGTGTAATTGGAAAGTGTAAAGTGGAAGAATAATCTTCAGGTTGTGTAGCCTAACATAAATTGTGTCATTTGCTTACGACTGTAGGTCGTACACTGTAACCTTCGTTTACGCTGAAGATTTCTACGGAATTTCTATTTTCGGGTCACGTTGACGTTAATTTTATCTCTAACGTTTACAGAATAATAAATTTCGTCTAAGATGCGCGCTTTTTGTATCGGTTTACCTATATACAAAGCGTGTACCAAAACGATTGTGTTCCCTGAATCACATTTGAAACTTTTTTCGATTTGGTCGACACACGATTTGTCATTAGTTTTCCAGCTAAACTTATGTATTCGGATTCATTTTTCTTTGTTAACATGATAATGTTTTTAGGCTGGGGGTCATTCCACAAAAATCGTGATCGAAAAACGTGACGCTTCCACACTTTCGATTCCCCACAGTCTAGAAATTTGATATGTAAACGCATCAAGACAGAAATAATCGCTGCTGACATTGAGTTTAGCAAACGTTTTAGTGAGAATAAATTTGGTTTTACATGCTCTGTTTGTGATCGTCTTTGGTTTGGAAATGATTTATGTAATCCACCAAACGTAATCCACATTATACGTTTCAAAAGCCTAAAAACATTATCATGCTTCGATGTTTCGGTTTCGTCGAAATTCTTTGAATTCTATAATGATAGTACTCGAATTTTTTTTTAGTTTCTATCGGTGGATTAAATTCTGCAGACTATGTCGTGTCTACATACATTAACTTTAGACTAATAATTAACTATATATTAACGGCATATATTAACGTTTAGTGACACATGGGTAAATTGCGTTTCTTGATCGCTTTATTTCACGCGAAGACTTCCTGTGCTCCTCCTACCGGAGACACCTCTATGCGGGTTTGCAGCTGTTTCCAGAAGACAGCGTTCCGTTGCCGATACGTTCTAAATGTGTTATGTCTAAAAATTAACGAATTAGCAATTTTTTTCCAGACTGTAATTTGATCTAATGGTCTGTGTTGGCATCTAGGGTTTATACCTTGGATAGTGCCACCGTTTACTAGCAAAATCTGCTACAGATAGGACGAGAAGTGGTAACAAAATACTGTAACCAGTTTGTGTTCTTTGTGTTCTCGGCAAATATGTGAATCTTGGAAGGTCAATAAAGCTGATGTCCATGTATTTGTAAGCACGTGTCTACTCAGAATGCTATGCGTTTTTTAGCCAGATTGGCTTACCAAAGCCGGTTCAACAAAATAGTTTCGGCCGGCGACGTCTTTGCATACAGCAATCTCGAGGAAGCAGAAATTTGTCGACGTTGGAATGTCCTCCTCAGCATCTCCTACATAGGTTTATAAAGCTTAATTTGTCCACAGATGAGGACTACTAAAGGTGGGAGATATCCTATGCTCACGTATCAATTAATTATGATAAGTTACAACTAACTTCCACGTTAGAAGGTGTTTCCATAAAAGTAAGATTTCCTTTTGATATTGAAATAAGCTACATTTTTCATCTGCCTGCTTGAAGTCGTTATTAGCATTTGGGTAGTGTCATCGATGTAAGCTAATGGTAACAAAATAGGAGAGACTTTCGATGCTTAAGGGGTCCAGAAACTCGCCGTGTTCCGTTCGACACGTGTAATATTTGGCGCACACGTCCGCTTCAGTTTCCACTCGATAATTTTTTTGTTTAACTCGTAAATGGGAGAACTTCATCAACTTCGATCCAGATAATTTTCCTTTCCTTAATGTTTTGACCCCAAAATTTTATAAACGTAATTCACAAAAAATTATAAGGAAAAATGGTGTCAAAATAACTAATGAATAACAAAACGCTACATTAAAAGGATACCGGACATAAAAATAAAATTAATAAATATATGTTTTTAGAAACAAGGTACGGCGAGATACAAACTTAAAGTTTTACAAAGTTATAGCAGTCCCTATTCTGTCCCATGGGTGTGAATTACGGACAAAAAACTGAAAAGAAGACAGTAAAATACAGACATCGGAAATGGCAATCTTAAGAGGAGTTAAAAGGTGTTATAAACTTGATCGTATAAGAAATGAGGTCATAAAAGAAGAGTTACAAATTCTTAACTTCAATAAAACATTAAAAGATTACAAACAACGGTGGAATGAACGTCAGATTCCAGACTGGCCAAACAAGTCTGGAAATACAAACCTATAGGACAGAGGTGTAGACTCAGGAAGAGATGGCTGGAGGATATTTGAAGTCGGAACAGACAGCACCTTGCCTATTCCGTATTGTAAAGATGATGATGATGAAATATAAGTTTAATCATAAACTACTGAACGCCGAAAACTTTCTACAGTAACGACTGGAGGACCTAATTGAAGAACTTAAAACCGACATGTCTGTCAACAAAGCCCTTCAACTTCAACAGCTAAGAAAGTTTTTAGTGTACATTATTTTTCGTTAATACATATAGATTTGTTAATTTTATGTTTGTTTCTTGCTTATGTTTAATCGGATGTAGTAAATAATATTATTTTCACATATTTTGGTTTTATAATTTTTAACGTTAGTTTCTGAGGACTACCACAGATTTTGGAGCCGAAACGACAAAGAAATACGCCAGCGTTTAAAAGACAACACAATTGTTTTGCCACAAGTATTTTTATTATCAAATATTCCTACCGTTGCGAGCAGACACGTGTCTCCGCAATATGACTTTCAATTATCCCAAGGTCACCGTATAATTTCATTCTCTGAAATGTAATAATTGTGTGTCGCGTGTCCATGTACAAGGCCGGTTACTTCAGACAGTGGACTGATGTTAACATGACGTCGGTCGTCAGCATTACGTACCCGCACAATACATAAATGGACAAACCCATAAGATTCACTACCGGTCAGCGGGTGCAATGTGTACACTATTTGTAAATAAACTCTCCCTTTAATTTCGTACGCCAAGATTTAGGATAAGAAAAATCCAAAACGTTTCAAGACAGGTGGCATAACTAATGAGAAAATTCTCTGACTACAACGCCACATTTGAATGAAACTATGTTTGGGAAAATGGAATAAAAAGACGAAAGCCACAAACGAGATTGGTAGACACGCGGGATAGAAAATGAAGAAATGTAGAGGAGGAAGAAGAAAAGCGAAACCGGAAACTCAGAAACTGAGTATGGTAATAATAATAACAGCTAATAATAGTAATAGGGTAATAACAGCCTATCCCGATTCTTTACACCATTGTAGATTGTACAATAAAAGAGGTTATTATTATTAAGATAAGGTACGAAAAAATTCCACGTACAATGTGCGTAAGCTTTCAGGGCTTCAGCGTTCCTGTGCGATAGTTCAAGTTTTCTCTCTAAACGAAACTCAATATTCACGATACACAGTGCACAGACCAGATTGTGTATCAGAATCAAGTACAAGTGTTTCCATTTGACTGTAGGTATTCCTACTCGTAATCGCTGAGCATAAACCTGATTTTATGAGAAGCAAGCTGTTAGTTTCTAAAGTACTGTTCTCGAAGTGAAACAGGGGGATCTGTAAACGAGTGAGACCACAAAGCGGTGGAGTACACTCCATATTTTTCTCTTTGGAACACACTTACTTGTCCGATAGCTTAGATTATGTCGAGTGAAAACGTTATTAAAAATTATGGAAATTCGATTGTAAAAAAACGTTTAACAAAGTTTTGACTTCCTGCTTGTAAATTATATATACGCCGGGACTATTACTCAGTCGCTGTGCGGTTTTGTTCGTTTTCCGAAAATCAACGAGTCACAGCCTTAAAGTGCATAAAGCGCATTAACCTGCAGCATTAACCTGTACTCACCAGGTTGAATAAAAACTAATCTGTCAAATTGCCTTAGAGCTTTTTAAAAGTTCTCAGCTTTTTTAAGTACGGGACCCACCTTGAAGGATACTACACTACACTACTCATAACCCATTTCTATGGGTGTGCACACAGTTTATAATCATATTATTGCTAACATCGAATACTTTGAGCCTCATTTTACGATTAGACAAGTTAAACATATTTAATTCTAGAAAAGTAAATATGTAGTAGATTTTTAAGACACAGTAAATATATTTTTTATTGCGACTTGGAGACCCACCGGCCGCCTCCATTGGTTGAGAATCACGTTGGGTACTCTGGCGAAAGCCGTTCACTGTACACACTGCAGTTGAAATTTCATTTTTTGCGAAAAAATTACAAGACGAGAGTAACCAGAAAGCAGTGAGAGCATTGGCTGAGTGACCTGTCTTTCCGTGAAGTAATGGCGCAGGAGGTCATGAAGTTAATATGTTAGGGAGAATCTCAGGTCACGGGTGTCTATAAAGGCATTTCCACCTTCCTACACTATACCAACCGGTGACGTCAGCGAGTATGGAAATCCTCCTACTCATTAATTTTTGATACTAGAAAATTATTTATATTTTAATAAATACAAAAGATTCACTTAGATGTGTACATTTACATACAAAATATACTTTAAATTGTAAATAAGGCACGACTTCATAACAGATCTTTCTGGAAGACGCACAATAACAGGTTCTAGATTAACGTCAGGGGCTTAGAAATTTTTAAGGAATTATGATAATCCATTAATTCGTTAATGTCACGATATTATGAGCATATTTTGTAATGGAAGAAAATAAACGAATATTATTATTATTAATTGTTTCGGTCTTTTCTACTGCTACATAGCTATTGTTTAAGTACATTATATTCACTAACTTTGTGCAGACTACAAATGTTTATTCTACATTTCAGCAGACAGGAGTACAGAAGTAGCAACTTTTCATGTTGAGATATAAGCACCTCGTCCTCATGTACATGTTCTTCATTGTACTGTAAAATTAGATTTTCTTGTCCCTCTTGTGATGTATGTAAACATTTTCGTAAATATTTCATAACGTATTTATACTTGAGGTAATAGACGTACATGCTGTAAACTAACATTTGCAAAAGACATCTGCTGTCAAGGTTATTAATATGCCTACAGTCCGCAGAAAATAGCCCATATTCGCAGCCCCGAAAAGCAAAGTAAGTCTTTCAAATTTTTTTTTGTAATTAACGCAATACTTAATATCACGAATCGTGAAGGACTTGTAGCTATAACGCGCGCGCGCGCGCGTGTGTATGTACGGCTGCCTGCCCAGTCAACTTAAATATCTTCCCACACAGATTATCTAGTTGCTTATCTACCACACTTTATGCTCCTTGTCTTCTGTCGAATGGAAGTCGTCGTGCAATCCTTTTATTTTCTTTATACAGTAAATTGTACCATATTCAAGTTTGTTTCCGTTATTTTCTTATTTTCTCTGAAATAACCGTTTGTAAAGTAGTATTTCCATGCACTCGACACATCATTTACATATTTTAGTTGACTTACCTTTGTCCCTCGGATGTGTCTGCTGTTCCCCATGTGTGGGGTTAAGCGGGAGCACAAATGACTTCAATAGTGTGATGTACGTGAATTTAAAATTACAGTTTCTCTTTTAATGTGAGTTTAATATTACTTTGAATGTTAACGTTAAACACGCGAAACTCCTGTATAAATTCGCACTTACAGAAGTTTAAAATTTAGCCTTCTTTACAAACCTCTGTAGTTCATCTGTTAACTATATATCTGTTAACCGCAAAAAGATATAAGGGACCTCCTCCATCCTTAAGGAAGCGATATTGTAACTGAGCAGAGGCCGGTCACAAAAGTTACATCTGTCTCAGGTGTCAACACTGAAAGTGAATTATTTTCAAACGCATTTTTCCAAATGATTCTACCAATCGATGCCTTTTCCTTCAGTTTTCTCTTCTTCTTCATCATTGTTAGTTTTCAGACATCGCAACCTAGACAAGGTAATATTCCCCAAGTTTGTCTCCACTGGAAAATTTGTCAGTATTTTAACTCGGTCAATAGATTAGACCCACGATCCAACTCTATTCTCCTTTTCGCCTCAGCCTTTAAATTCCGTCCTAGCTTAACAATAGGAAAATCTGCCTTTATTGGCAGCAGCATCTACTTTCAGTTGATACAGAAATAAACAGTTCACAAACTACGTTAGCTGGCCAGGAATCCGTTGACCACTGAAGAGTTTAGAACGAGAGACACAGTATATAATTCAGAATATTCTTTTGGGTGTCATAGCAAGACAGTTACAGTATCCTATATAAAGTAGGTAATGAAGGGATTCAGCGGTGAGCAAGGAAAGATATTTTAAAAGTTTAGTAGAAATTTAATATTAAATTTTTAAAAGTCTAATATCAAAAGCAAAACACTTGTAAGACGACGTTAACAGACTAGGGGTAGGGAAGCGGTAATAAAATGAAAAAAAAACTGTACAGCAAGTAACAGAAGAGAAATGTTTCGATAGAAAATTCTGAACATGACAAAAATTTATAGTAACGTTACTGCAACTGAAAATCAAGTACAAGGCCGTATATTGTTATACTTCACACTGTTTTCTGGGTACTTCATACCATTTTTTAAAATATTACGTCAATGGAGTTAAACTTTACACCAGAGTAATATTTTACTTATCTGTCAGAGTACTTCCTGTGTTTACGGTATCCAGACGCATTTGATTACTTTGTGGAATTTTAGTGAATATATTCTTGTAAAATGGAATTTCATTCAGCAAAGATTTGCCACTGAAACAACAAATCGGATTTTATCCATTCACCTTGACGTTGACGAGTAGTACTTTGGATTACTTAGATTACTATAGGAGATATAGTTATATAAGCCAAAGTATTAGCGAATTTGAAAAGGGCTTTAACGTCCATACTTTCCTGGTGTTGAGTGTAGCTATTGTGTTTAAATTATTTTTTCCAAACAAAACTAAAAGAAAGCAACAAATACACTTACAGTAACAGTTTTTTTACAAGTACAACCTCCGTTTTTTAAAAATTAGATCGTCAGAAATTTAAATTAGCCATGGTTAAGCGGAAAACGATGAGAACTTAGATAAAGTTTGTTCCCTTCAACTGCAAAACTTATAGCTCTAGCCAGACTGTAACTGGGAACTTAATATTTTTGTTAATTACTAATACTTAGTTTCATCAATTTTAAAAGTATGTAAACTTTCATTAAAGCAGTTACTGTAATCTTTAAAATTCATGAATGATCATCACTAAAAAATTTTAAATCATCGTAACGAAATCAACAATGATTTGGCAGGTGTTTATCACTTCACAGGAGTTAACTAGTTGGTAACTTCGCCGAGGAGATTGTCTATTGAAGGCACCTAATTTTGCCATGAATCTTAAGTGTTTCAAATTTTGTTGTCTTATAGTGGCTCCTTTTTAAGTTAGGATGTCTTATTGTAAATAATATTGTAAGTATATCCAAGTTCATTCTAAAGTCTAATATTTTAAGTAATTCATTTGAATTATAAAAGTATTATTTATACTATTTTAATTAAAATTATAATTATACTACTTTGTCTAAGTAATGGTGGTAAAAGAAAGAAAAAATAAACCATTGAACTGAGTTGAATTGTACTGAAATTTTGAGGTCTTGGTTAGAGATTGCTTAACTTTTGCATGCGGCCTGTAGTTAAGAAGTAATACGTAATTTCCAGTGGCGCAGTTACACACCCCAAAGATCATACAACCCAACCTAATGTGCATGTACGATGTGGTTGTATACCTTTACAATTATCACGATATCCTGATTCGTTGTACCATCTTGAAGGCCATCTGTCATCTTATATTAAAGGATTGCTCAAAATTACCTGAATCTCTCAACTTTTTGCAACGTCGTCTCAGGACCAAGATGGAAGGGCATCTTGCTGATATGAATGAAGGGCATCCGCTGTAGTCATACAATCTACATACCCTGTTGGAACTAATACGTCCCCAATAAATGTCCCCATTTCAAATTACTTATCTTATGTTACCGCGCGTTTTCTCGTGTATGCTGTATGTTTGCGCTGCAAACCAGGATACATACACGAAGAATCGATAATCGACTCGAATAGAAACGGATGCTGCAACATACAGTATGATGAAACGGTACGAGCGATAACAAACGATAAAGTAAGAAATGACAGCCGTAGTCGATAGGTCGTAACCTCTGTCCTAACCTGTGGATTTGATGCAGGAAAGAAACTTGTTTTTATTGGTGTTCGCGCCTTGTAGCGGGATTGTGCTCTTCTGGTCACGGTTTTCTTATAACTAATAATTTCCTTACTTAACAGACGTTTTATATTTATTGGATACATTATTTAAAAACACAATTCTGAACACAACAAAATTCAAAAGTGTAGAGATTAAACCACAATTGTATTTCAGCTCTTAGATGCTGTACTTCTGAGCTGTTCCCGATACCGAATTGAGACATTTCTTAAAGACCTCAGCATGTGTCACGTTTTTCTCACGAAATAGTTGACATCATTAAATTATATTTTTCACAATTTTACGTAAAATATCTTATCTGAAAAAATACATTCTTTCTTACGTGAATACACACATAACCTACCAACCATCCGCGCACACACACAAACCTTTTTTTAGAGAATAGTGTTAAAAGTTTTGATGTCAGTCTCATTATTGCGCCGGCGAATCCACATACATTGGAGTTTTGTGCATGAATAAATATAGAAGTCGTAGTCAATTTCAATAGAAATTAAATGTTTAAAGATAAGATAGGAAACCGATAGGAGGACCAATATATTAAGATAAAGTAGTAGTGAATGTACAGCCAGAGGAAGAAGGAAAACAACAAGAAGATTAACGTTGTTTAAAGTATTATTGAATTATTTGTCAATTGATTTAATTACATAATCAATTTGTCTGAGTCCCCGAAGATGCTCTATTCTGAAGTCCCGCCTTGAAACATCTCCGCTAAAGCCATTTCATCCACGTACTGTTTCCTTTGACTCCCTTTAGTATTTCCATTAATTTTCCCTGACATCATACTTATATAGCACTTACGTCTAATTAAGTATTCCAACCACCGATGCTCTTCCTTAATCTTCGCCTTCCAGTTATGCATCTGAATACATCATCCTTGCTTACTTGATTCTTCCCTTGCATCCTCCTCTAACATCGTATCTCAGAGGTTCTCTATTCATTCCTTGTACATTTTCTCCATTGTACAAATTTCAGATCCTTATAAACCCATATTGCATAGGTGTGCAATAGGAGATTTTCTTGACCTCAATACCAGTCTTCCAAGAAGGCCATAACTAATAATTTCCTTACTTAACAAACGTTTTATATTAATTGGATACAAATTATTTAAAAATACACTTCTGAACATAGGCTAGCAAACTCAAAAGTGTAGAGATTAAATCACAATTGTACTTCAGAGCTTAGATTCCTATTCTCTTTCACGTTTGCTAAAGCTATTCTAGATTTAATGTCAACAGTAGATATTCCATCCTCGTGACACACGTACGTGAAGGCCTCAACTTTCCCCTATCCATCGCTGCTGTAGGGTTTCCCATAATCATTACTACACCCTTTTCTCTGATAGTTTTTATAACAATAGTAATTAAAACAGGAAGACAGTAGAGGGCACTGTAATAGGTAAGAATAATAAAATACTTAGACGTAAAAATAAATTTTCAATTTCAAGTGGTAACAAATACTACATACCATACAAACTTTAAAATTTAATAAGAAAAGAGTCAGGATTCTGGCGGGAGGGGGGTGCGCCTTCCAAGAATGATAACGCTTTCGAGCTCAAATACTGATGAAGGTGTATTGAAGTGTTATTTTTGTATTTTGGTTGCCTGTTAGGACGCACGACCTTTGATATTGTTCTAGCCATTATATAAATAATTAACGGTTCGAATACATTTTAAAGGCGAGCCTTGGCCAAACATACATACATTCATATACAGACATTAAAGGCGAGCCTTGGCCAAACATACATACATTCATATACAGACATTAAAGGCGAGCCTTGGCCAAACATACATACATTCATATACAGACATTAAAGGCGAGCCTTGGCCAAACATACATACATTCATATACAGACATTAAAGGCGAGCCTTGGCCAAACATACATACATTCATATACAGACATTAAAGGCGAGCCTTGGCCAAACATACATACATTCATATACAGACATTAAAGGCGAGCCTTGGCCAAACATACATACATTCATATACAGACATTAAAGGCGAGCCTTGGCCAAACATACATACATTCATATACAGACATTAAAGGCGAGCCTTGGCCAAACATACATACATTCATATACAGACATTAAAGGCGAGCCTTGGCCAAACATACATACATTCATATACAGACATTTGTAACGTTCTCTGCCTTACTGTGCTACCCTTCCTTGTCTTTATTAATAAATTGCAAGAACATAAAGAAAAGTTAAAATATATTTTTTTACGAGGGTAGGTCGAAACCTTTGCTCAAAAAATGCATTGGACACTCGCGGTGCGGTGGATTTGGGTAGTTTGGCTTCCGACTCACTAAAAGACCATCTCCCTTGCCTCTTCTAGGACGCTAACCTGGAAGTGACTAACTCATTACTTTGGGCTAGGGCTCACTTCTGAATTGTTGTTCTTCTAGTAAATTAATATTATCCAGGTATACCCCCACAGTTTCAGGTGCCCTCCCCTCGAACCGTCGCTGGATACTACTACTACTACTACTCCTACTACTACTACTACTACTACTACTACTAATAATAATAATAATAATAACAACAATAATAATAATAAAAATTATTATTTTTATTATTACTTAATACAACAAAAAACTTCAATCTGTCTTCTTAATATGTGTTTATTTCTTTCAGTAAAGCCGATGCTTCTTTTACTTTCGTGGCAATAAATGAAACTATTGGAATGTGCGGTCCTCCTTCGTCATTATCATCATCATCATCTGCCATTTGCGTCAAATTCCCTGTTCTTGGCAACGCGGCATTCCCGTCGCAGTTGTAGTATTAGTAGTAGTAGTAGTAGTAGTAGTTGTTGTTAGCAACAGTTATTTCGTCCGTAATGGTTGCAGAACCTTTGTCCTCCACGCGAGCACGTTATCAACATCACTTAGTAACATCTTTAAGAATCTAAAGAAATACCTACGAGCCCCTAATGTTTCGCCCTAAAATATATCTTTGACTATAAAAAATTATCAATGTGACTTCGTAATGATAGTTATTATATGACCCGCGACTGACCCGAAGGTAAATGAGTTTTCTTGTACGAGAGCCTTTGGGTCAAGCAAATACGTGACCAGTATGTGTTTTTTTCTCTTCAACTAGATAATTATCACCCACCGGCTGACTGTAAGTGCTAAAGAAACCAGTTGGATAGTGAAACGCTAGAAAATTTTGCGATTTGCACAATGAAATCTTCGATTAATTTGCTGTAGCTTGGAACGACGAAATTATAAAGAACGAACAAATTTTAGTTATGAAGAATCTGATTAACATCATTAAGTTTACGTAAGTTGGTCACGTGCGTAGTGTGACCTGGCAAGATTGTCGGATACTAATGGCTGACGAAGGAAAGGTGTACTTTGGACATGTTTTGCGAGGACACAAATGTGAAATTTTAGAATTCACACGTCAAGGTAAAGACGACGATCACGAAATTGTGGTACAGAAACATGTACATAAGTACATGTGTACATGTGTTAAGCTTTGCAACCCAACAAGGAATGCGGTGACGTTTGCCATTCTACTGCACGTATCACGGCACTACTACACATTTAAAATACGTTTAACACTGTCTCTGGCACGGTATTTCTAATTGCGTATAGCTTACAGAACAATGTTTACAGAACCAGTAATACCGCACCAACACAAGCACGCGTTATCATTCAGTAGACCCCCGCTCTTCAGGCGTCTCGGTAGCACAGCTTGTGCTCATGCAGTAGACTCCTATTCAGGGGAGGCTGCGTCGAACGGTTCCGTCAGTCATTATGATTGCCGAATTTCACACAATATTAATACTCCTACAACAACAATAACAACAACAACTACTACTACTACTACTACTACTACTACTGCTGCTGCTGCTGCTGCTGCTGCTGCTGCTACTACTACTACGACTACGACTACGACTACTACTACTACTACTACTACTACTACTACTACTACTACTAATAATAATAATAATAATAATAATAATAATTATTATTATATAGCTACTAATAATTTTTTATAGTTTATTTTATTGTTTATGGTCTCCACACTCCCCTAGCAGACGTCCCATCCTCCTTGAAGTTTTCTAACAGGGAAGCAAAATATCTGCATTCTGATGTGAAGAGAACAGTTTGAATACCTTTGTGTATGCACTTTACTGTGACGTATTTCTGGCGGAACGTCGATACATCGTAAGAGTAAGAGATATATACTATACATATATAAAACAAACAAGTAACATGAACTTATACACAACGCACATTTCTAAAATGTTTAGATGTCCACTCCAGTATCTTCATAACGTTCTTCAAAAAGGCATTAATATTCAGACTGAAACGATCAACTTTTACTGTCACGAAATCTGTTTGTCATTTTGATGGATCCCTCAAAATGGAGCTAACACACTACAGCCAGTATCTGAACAAGACGTAAAGAACTCTGTAACCGACATCTACATCAATAAGGCCGTGAGTACATAAACAGCACATCTTGTAGTGCTCTTCTGTTTTAAGGGTCATAATGTCCCTATGTCTACATTTGGCCTCATGTGACGAAAAATGCTGACCGATGCCACGATATTGTAGATAAGAAAAAAACTCGTTATTGGATTGCCTCAACCTTCTGATCGTTGTCGAATCCCAAAACCACCTAACGATACTCCAGAATCGGTCGAACGATGATTTGGTATAGCAGCAGGATGGTACTGACGACTCACCCACAGAAGCAGTCCTAACTTCCTGCTTGCTTTAGAAGTTATTATATCTACATGATTAGTGAAAGGTAATTTGATGTCAAAATTATTTAATAATAATAATATTTTTTACGGAGAAGGGGAAATGCATTAACGCACGAAGTGGAGTACCCACTAAACCCCTCCTTCGTCGAATGATCACTAGCCTGGGGCCGTTTATCTCACCACTTCAGTCTAGGCCATTTTGCTGCGCCCAATTACCTCGCATCTCCATTGATCTACTCTAAGTCTAACTTCTTGAACCGGAACGTCTCTCTTCTAAGTCTATCTTCTTTCCCTCTACGTAATGTGCCACATTAGTCCATACGTCCTCCCCTCTTAGCATGGCTCCGTCGATGTTATCTGGAGCTATTCTTCCGCAACAAGAGGCGCTCTTCTTGTGACCCACCTATCGCAGTTGAAGAAGATGTGCTCCGCGTTATCCTCTACACCCGGGCAGTACAGGCAGTCTGCAGACAAGGCTGTACCCATTTTATGGAGTTGGGATAGGAAGTATCCATGTCTGCTCAGAAACCGATCTCCCCACTCTTTCTCTCAATCCACGGCCTCACGTGTTTGATCAGCATCGCGGTCCAGCGGTTTCTCGTCTCCTCGTCACTAGCTATTTGTGTGGAGCCTCTCTTGCTGTTTTGTATTCTCTCTGCGGACCACATCTTTCCTAAGGAATAATGATAATAATAGTAATAATAGTAATAATAATAAGAAGAAGAAGAAGAAGAAGACGACGGAGGAGGAGGAGGAGGAGGAGGAGGAGGAGCAGAAGGAGAAGGAGAAGGAGAAGGAGAAGAAGAAGAAGAAGAAGAAGAAGAAGAAGAAGGAGGAGGAGGAGGAGGAGGAGGAGGAGGAGGAGGAGGAGGAGGAGGAGGAGGAGGAGGAGAAGAAGAAGAAGAAGAAGAAGAAGAAGAAGAAGAAGAAGAAGAAGAAGAAGAAGAAGAAGAAGAAGAAGAAGAATATGAAGAAGAAGAAGAAGAAACTGCGTGCTGATTAATCTAAATGTTTCCGGTTAACACTGTGGAAGTGAGAAAGAAAAGTGGACAGGAAGAGTCAGTATTCAGAAAGTCAAATGGTGCATCCTCCCTTAAGGATTTAGGCGCAGCTGGTTAGGGCGTGAAGTCGGCACGGTGAGATGAGTTAAAATGTAGAGTTGCAAATCCCCTGCTCCCCGCCTCAGTCTCTAATTTATTATCTGTTAATTAGTTTTAATGTACGGGTAAAGTAACGTGTACTGCACATTCTAGATGTGTTGCACGTCAAACTAGTATGAAGTAGTGTTTACATTTTGGCTGACTGTATTTCTAGTTTTCGGAGCCATTTTTTTTTTTTTACTGAATATTACATACAAATTATGAACAGTACAGCTACATGGCAGATCTGCTATGACGAATTTCATTTTTCTTAGTAAAAACTAGTATATTTTTGTATACCTAATGGGGCTCTAGTTATTTGGAATTCCAAGCAAGGGAAGGTTTAATCGAAAAATACACAGACCATGTAATATTTTATAATTTTGAATTGATCTCATTTTCAACAGTTTGTATTACACGATGAATTTTATGTTTTAAAATTTACTTCTGTTAAGTAGTATAATTATTGTTATTTTCAGTATTTCACGAAACAAGCCCAGACTTTACCACAACATGGGACCAACCGAAACGGTGTTTTCTAAAGTTCCATTAAAAGGAGAAATGGTTTCTTTTTACAATTCTTCCTGTGTTTTAAGAAATAAGTAGAAGTGGATAAATTAAACACGAGAACGTGCTTTACTGAGTCTACGTTCCGTCTAGGCAACGTAATGGTAGCTCGTGGTTGAACTGTAAATAATAAAGGAGTATAAAATGAGTTATTCTTATAAAGTACGAAGGATATACACTTTAATACAGGGTAACGTATCATGATTGGATAAGTCAATGCCGCAGGCTACAGTTTTTGTTAGATTTAGCCAACTACAACGACAATCTCAATTTAATTTAGGTCGATCGCAACATCCCTCTAATGAAATGGGGCTGCGTCTTAGAAAAACTGTTGCAGAACAACCATGGGAAGTTAGTTCAGGGGAAATATTACACAAACTCTTGTCAAAGGAAGTATCTAAGATAGAGACATCTTATAGTATCGTACCTGAAAGTGTTGCCTGGGTTAATGTCAAACCTGACAGCTGAATGAATGGTTAGGACAACACTTGGCACGACAAAGATGGATTTTTGTTGAAAATCGTTAGGGGGTAAAAAAAATCATCAAATCGTTTAAATAACGAATAAAAACTTAATTTAAGTAACAACAAAACAAATTTAGTAGAAGACCTAATCGATACATGACCTTAATGATGCTGGTATGGAATAACACACGATCTCGGAAGAGGCAATATCTAAGGAAGTGTTAGACCGGGTACCAGTGAACTGGAGTTGACACGTGTGAGAGCCACGTTTGTAGAAGAATTTGGCAAGACAGTAGCAATGGAGTTTGGGAAGTTTAATCCAAACACACTGTATGCGCTGTTGCTTCATAACGTCACGACTCGATTTCTCCTCGTCACTTGACATTTATAATACTGTAATACTCATTAACATAATTCTCCAATAAACGGATGAACAAGAAGAAAGCGCTTATCGCATTACTCGAGAAATTGCGACACCAATGAAACGATTTCGAAATTGCACCGTAAGCTTCATGTTGCAAAAGTTGCCAATTGGGTTCCAAGTCAAAATATTGCCCTCGTAGAAATATACTCTCGACGAGAAGTTGCCGTTAAAAATGTTGACTTACCGACAGAAGATCTTTGTTCAAGTTCGTCTTTATATTTATTATGCTAAAATTCGTTTCTTAAACTTTTATTTTAATTTTTTTTACGTGGCATAAAAATCCAGTTGCTGTTCTATATAAAATAGAATTTGGTGATGTAAAAATAAAAACACTTTTAAAAGACTTGCTGAAGATACTGGAAGAATTAAAGAAAGAATATGATTATTTATTAGATCTAGATATAACACAAGATTTTGCAGGAAGTTTTAACAAGGAGGAAATGATTAAATATTTAACTAATAATTTTAATTTTCGAATAGAAGGAGAATTTTATGAAAATTTTAATGTATTTGTCATTGATAAAAATAGAGTTGAGATACAGTGTTTTGACATGGCTTAATAAAAATTCTGGAGTTAAGGATTTATAACAAATTTATATAGCAGTTAACAAGCCTATGAGTTAATAAACTAAACAACTATTAGGTCTATAGATTTCGTAATTAGTCCATATAAAAGACTAGACAAAATATTACACCTAATTTAACTAAATAAAATGGAATTACAAGATTAGAAGCAACAATGTGTAATTATTTTTAAGAACATTTGGAAGGGAGACAAGAATTTAATCCAATAAAAGACTGTTTAAATTTAATAGAAAACAATAAAACAAATTTTAGGTTGTTCCCTTGTATTCTGTTCCATCACATAAAATGAGGGATAACTTAACAAATAATTTACAAAACCGTTGTTGTGTTGTTTTAAAAAATGTATTATAATATATATATAAGGATAATAAAAATGCGAAAAAGTAAGTGGTTTACAAATTAAATTACCCGAAAATTTAAAAAAGCAAAATAAACTAACTACTTTTGCTTAGTCTGCTTTTAGTTTTAATCTTTTACCGATTAATTACCTAGAAGTTGTAGAAGACCCAAAAATTAAAAAATATTGTAACTATAAAACAAAAGGTTTTGTTAAGCCCGGAGAGACATATTTTTCAAAATCTGGTACGATATTTTCCACTATTCCGAAAGAGGTAAATTTCGAAAATTTGGGATTAATAAATGTAACAAAGTAATTCCTCCAGTTTTAAGAGTTAAAAGAACAAGAATATTAAGTCATGCCCATATAAAATTAAAGAAGTAAAACAAGTAAATTATGCTTATTTAGTTTCTGCTAAGAAAAGAGAACTAGAATTAGCGACAATTAGGATACAACAGAAAAAATGAGAATATTTAGATAAAAATTAATCTCTAAAAGAAGAATCTAATAATTTTTATTATAAAAGGAGCAAATGAATAAAGAAACAGAAAAATAATTTCTAATTTATTTTAGCCAACAATCGAAGGATTTTGAATTGACTGGGTTATATAAACTTTTTGTTTTTGTTGTAAATGATAAAGGTACATTTACTTATGTTGGTGTTGTTGGATAAAAAGATGGAGTTAATTTTAGAATTTAGAAATTTTTAATATTCCAAGGACAAACCATTTATGGAAATTAATACAAATGGCCATAACAAATTTTAAGGGAAATAGTTTTCGAAAGATAGACTACTTAAATATTTTTAAAGAGAAAAAGGATTTACTATGTAATGATGAAGATATAGAACAGATCTATAATATACAGACGGAAGAAATAATCGCAAATATAAAATTAATAGACTGAGAAAGATTAGAAACTTTACAAGAAGGATTATATTTAATTATAAAAGGCGTATAAATACTAAAAGGAAGATTTACTTTTAAATTTGAAAAACTTGCAGATTGTTATTGTTTTAATTTGTTGTTATAAAAAGAAATACAAGAGAGAAAAATATATTTAAGTTATAGAATAAAAGTTAGATTGGTCAAGAACAAAACGAAACCAAACAAAAATACAGAATTATTAGTATTTGTTGTTTAGGTTTTTAATAACATAAAATTTTTCTGCTATAATTATATTATGTTCTTTAAAATATTCTAACTTTATTTCCGTATACGCGTTATCTATTCCTTTTGATGTTCTATATACTTAAAATTATAATATTTATATATATATAAACTATGGTCTAATAAAATGACTTTCCGTTGGACCACAGATGTAATAAAAATTATATCCTAGTCCTAGATGCTCGTTGAGTAACAGCCACAATTCTATATCTATATCTTTAGTTATGTAAACTTTTACATCTTTATTGTAAGGAGCTATGCCTTTTTGTATAAGTAATGTATCAATTTATTAATGTATGTAATATAATAATGGATTAGAGTTTAATAAATTGATTTATGGCTGTTACTCTTACGGTATTTGTAAATTTTTCCACCGGTTGTTTTCTGTAACGGAAATTAATCTATTTTAATGTTAATAATTTTACCTATTAAAGCAATTCTGTCCTCTGTATCTAAGTTAAAGGTGTCTGTTTGGTCTTCAGAGGTCAAACTAACAACACATCGCCCATTTTGGAGACAAATATCTAAAATACGAACCAATTTGGAAACAGGATTTAACAAATTGTAGAGTTATTTCCTAACTATCTTGTGGTTCTCCTCTTTTGTTTAATAATTTCGAGAATGTCGTTATTACGGATTTCTCTAGATTGCATTTAATAAGACGTAAATTTTAAATAATTTTAACAATTTTTTCAATAATAATATGCATACAGAATATTCGGGAAAATTGTAATTAACAAATAAATAAAATAGATACTGAAATAGAAACTGATTAATAAAATAAGCTATTTTAAATAATTATATCGAATTTGTTAATAATATTATACATAAAGAATGTTCTGGGAAAATATAATTAAGGCTATATGAAAGTAGATGAACGCGGTAGACTGACAGTATAAGTTATTTTACCAAGTTGCAGCATTGGGTCTATATAAAGGGAATGATGTTCAATGGATTTTATTCTCGAACCAGGTAGATAAGAGCTAACAGCTCGTTAGTGCCCACCGATTCCCAAAATTTGCTGGAAAGTTTTAATAATGGGAATATAAGTTCGAAAACAAAAAAATCATTTGGAAACGTTAAGAAATGAATCCAATTGTGTTAACGTAAACATGTATTAAAGTTTGAGTTTTGTCATTTAAGAACTAGATAAACTTAATAAAGCTTGTCCAAAGTTATACTTAACTTTCAAAGGAACTATATATTTACCAAAACGAAATACAACATACAAGTTAGTCCAGATTAAGTGCAAGTAACAAAAACCTAACGATAACGCTAACTTTAAATGCTAAATGGAACGGTAATGATACCGATAAACGTTGAACAAAACGATAAGGTTAACGTTGATCAGTTAAAAATATGTTTATTAATGTTTAAAAGCGTTCTAAAACAAACGCACTTAGAAACTACACTATACAATACCACAACAAAGTTCAAAGTACAAAAGTCTTATCATTACAGAAACGTTATATCCGCGTTTGTAAAACGATAAAATTACAAATCTAACTTAAATAATTTGTTAACCACACACCTGAATTAAAATTTTGAAGTGGCCAATGTAAGCGGGTTTTATAATGACGCTTATGGAGTGTGATGTCTTCTAAAACAGATGAGTTTTGGCAACATCTAGAAGAGCGGTACTCACAACCTTTCCAACTGACTGTAAACAGGGATACAAAAGTTTGTATAAATTTACTAAAGCTGGTCGACATTATAGAACGAGGTAGATTCCATTTTTTAATATAATGACTCTTAAATACACGAAAAATGGTCTTGTGAACTTCCCAGTTTGGTATTTTAATTTAATTTGTTTATCTTCGTCATCAATATAATAGCTCGTCATACTCGTATGTTAGGAATCCTAATTCCACAACAATAAATCTTTATCCGAATTTAAAGTCTTATTACTTTTTGAATAAGCCTCCTTGAAATCCGAAGTATCGTTAACACTAATCTTATCATGAACTTACATTTATAGTCTTACCACTCAACAACAAGATAATATTACGTACCATTTCTAGACATTGTAAGATATTGAAAATATCATATTTAATATATATATTGAATATTCATCATATTTTTTGTATGCTTTTGTCCCAGTAGCATACAACTTTGCGGGTTTGCAACAAATTTTAGAATAGAATAGGGATTAAAAATCGTACGATTCCTTTTATAAATGTATCCGTTATAAAACCTCATAGCTTGTTGTATTTTTCTTGGATGTGAATTAAGATGTGGTTTATGAAACAGTACACTAACTTCTTGCAACAAAAATCCATAAAAATTTACAAAATCGTGATCGTTCAGGAAACGATAAACCTCGAGGTTGTTGATACCTGACAAACCAGCTGGTGAGATACACAAAACACCTGTAACAATTCCAAACTTACCTTGCTGTGCGCAAAGAAGACAAACAAAATAAGCAATATAGATCAGTTTCAAGAAAATTCATCTTTAAAAAATTTAATAATTCGTTCCGAATGTATGTGTAAATATCTTGACTGTCAATCAACATTATAAAACAAATACCTATCTCTTTTTACATAAGATAAAGATGTTATCTGGTGCTAAATTATCAGAATTTCATATATATATAATTCTTTTCGAGATAAGAAAATACTTATTAATACAAATGGCAATTACTTAAATAAAAATCCGTAACTAATAAATCTCTTATCAATACATTCCACAGATAAAAAAATATAATTAAAACACGGTCTTTCTTGCTAAATAATAAATAAGGCTAAAACAAATAATCCCACTAACAGAAATAATTAGCGTGTTGCGTAATATCAAATAAAATTGGAAATTAACTATGGTACCAAGATTACACTTAAATTATTATATTTAATATCGCTATCTCAATTCTTTTAAATTTCTGGGATTGTCTTCTAAAGGCAAAATAAGAATATAAGTCTTCTAAATTTCACTAATACAACAATTTCACCCATAAAATTTAGGAAAAACAATCATAAAGACGCAGATGTTATTGGCTGTTCAAGAATCGGAGGAAATCTTTATAAAAATACTTAAAATCGGTCGAAACATATTGGTAACCATAAACGTATCCTTGGTCACATGGATCTTATGTCCATTTAATTACAGGTGAGACAACCTGGTTTAAGAAGTGTTACCCTATACATAAATTTGGACACCTATCGTTGTCCGGCAAAACAGAAAGAAATGTCAGATATATTCCGTAAAGCACTCGTAAAATATGTATAGTAATTATAACTTTTGTGTCATAACTATTCGTCCGTTAGCAACACGGAGTTTTCAATGTTATACTTTACTTAAATCCTTAAATTCGTAGTGACCGTCAATCAATGAATTTTTCGGTGAAGGGTTTGTGAGGATCGGTCAAAAATATAACACAAATTTTAACTTATTTGTGTCAACGTTTCGACAATTAAGGTTTTATATGTATAAACGTTTTCTGTACCAATTCTAATATTTAATTTTTGATTACTGCTTTTATAATTAATTAAAAAATACCATTACATTATGAGTAAGTTTAATTGTAATCTTGTATAAATTAAGTTCTGTGATATTATAATTTTCTCGTTGTCTTTAAAGAAAACATTTAAAGATATAATACAAACTATCTCAAATCCTTCACATATACAAAGATATACACATACTCACTCGCGCGCGCGCACACACGAACACACACTCACATACACAAACACGTTCACGCAAATAATTGTTCTGTTGTGTTTGACATTTCTTTTGTATACATACACAGGTCCTGATGATGACAATAAACATTGTCGAAACGTCGACACAAATAAGTTAAAATTTGTGTTATATTTTTGACCGATCCTCACAAACCCTTCACCGGAAAATTTATACTTTACATTTGCTACTTTACAACAACAGTATTAATAACATTCTCGAAACAGATCCTACGTATTGCTTTACACTTTGTGCTGGATATAGTCTGGGTTAATCCTCTTTTTAACATTTCTGGTTCATGGAAATTCTTTTTCTCTTTAACTAATTATTTATGATCGTTTTATCATTAAATGACGTACAAAACGGTTTTACAAAACACACAACGTTCCCTATCATTTCACCTTACGGCTAATTTAAAACTCAATTTCAGTTACTATAACAAAAAAAGATTAGAAATAGGTAAGGTAATTTCGTTTTAAATTTAGTCGCGTGCAATTAATTTTAATACGCGGGAGTTTAAATGTTAATTGTAGATTTAATGCACTTAATTTAGGGTAATTAATGACAAGTTGGGTTGGTGGCAGACAACTTGTTCGGACTACCCGCATTAGTCAGGTTTGCCGGCCGTGACAATTGCTGTTTAACAACACCGAATAATGTCACTACATTTAGAAACACCTGCTTTACATAAACTGTGAACGCCACTATGCGTGATGCTCTTACATTTATTACACTTTAAGCTTAAAGGGAGAAAATCTAAGTCGCAAAAAACTAGAATGTACGACGTAGAGAGTAATGGTTACAATTTTTGGTGTCTTATTTACCGTCATTATGGGAACCTCTAATACACAGAGAAATTTTTGTTAATGAATCGAACATTCTGATTAGTAATAATCTTACAATCCGCTAATAACAAATTAATAATTACAATTTTGAAAGTACTATTTATCAATTTCCAACAACCAAAATAAACGTTTCTTGATTTTCCTGTGGAAAATTCTTTTACGGTATCACATACGTCTACGTTAATTAGATTCCAGTACTCCTTAAGGCTAGATTTGTTAGCATAAGTTACGTCATATTTTCTCTAAATCGTTTTGTTTATTTTTGAAAATGGTTTTCAGTTTCAGCAACATAGGCAGATACTGTTAAATAAGTGCTTGAAGGGATAGAGAAATTTGGGGATGTGATAATTAAGTTGAGACGTGGACTACAGGAAAGAAGGACGAAGAGGACATAAAAGATTTTGAACGAAGTATATTGAGAAAAACGTTTTGGCCCACTGTGAGTACAAGACAGCGCCTAGTGATTTCGCATGAATCTTGAGCTGTATGCATTGATACATGTAAAGTATATTAAGTCGTAGAGAATTACATGCCACAGAAAGGATAGGAGCAGAGTGGAAATCCGAGGAAGAGGTGCGATATAGAGCCAGACGAAGAAAAGGATAAGTTATTTCTATTATTCTTGCGATTAACATGGTAAAAGCCCCTGCTCGATACATTGGCGGTTCCGACTATGAAACGTTGTTCCTCCAAGTGGAACTTTCGAAGGTAATACATCCGTTTTAGCGGTAAATCTGTCTTCTTCTCCTTGAATTACGAAGCTACAAACCATGGTTATTCACTCATGATGGATTACCAATAAAATAATTATAATAATATTTTATTCCCATTAATAAAGTTTACAATATTAATTACATTCACTGCACTGCTCAACACAAACCATGAGCAGTGACAAGTTAAGGTTTGTTAAGGTCACTGTTACTATTTTCAATCAACTTTTAGTTCTTTCGTAAGTCCGGTTACCTCTTATCGCCAAACAGTTTTGTCACATATTCGTTCTGCAGTCACTGAAACCTTATACCGTCTATATTAAAAACTTGATATACCAGAAAATATATCCTTCACAATTCTGTGTACCTTCAATTGATCTCAGTAGATCGGCTCTCATTGTGGACTAAATATGTTTAATGACAGTTGACAGCAACGTTTTATTTCTGTGACTTTAGACTTTAACCACCACGTGTTAGTGTTAAGTTTTCGCCCTTCGTGTTTTTCTCAGTGAACCGAGTAAGTGGACTTTCGTTGTCACCTTGAATCGCTAAGTTTTCTATCCCGGCCTTTATTAGATATGTCGGAAATATTTCATTATTCGATTCGTTACTGTCGTCTTTGATGTTTTCTTCTTGTATATACTGATTAGGTCGTTTGGCAGTACACTGTATTCTAAGCACTCTTCTCCAGCATTTGATTTACGTTAAAGAGCATAATTTACGTCTCTAACTGTTACATCCTAAACTCAATTGACAAACAAGGATATATTAACTAATAATAATAATAACAATGTGTTGAATATATTTTATACACTACTAAATTCTATTATTCAACAATAGCCTAATGCAAAATTTGTAATGAAACATAGGGTTATAATTTATAAAGTAAGGTCATAACGTTTAATCATTAAAAATGGAATTTATATAATGGCTTAATCATTTAAAACCTACTAAAATTAATTACAGCTTTGGTGTGTAGAGAGCTTGAGAACACGGAATAATTAGATACCATGGTGACTTACAGAAATAACAGACATCTGAAAATCATCTGGTAATGTCGAACTGAAATATGATAAAATGTTTTTGTTCACAAAAGTTAAACTGAACATAAAATAATAGGAATCGTTAGAAGTCTTATGATTAATTGTTCAAGATGTTTCAAATAATTTATACACACGGAGATTATTACGTGATTTTTAACATTACAATTAAAATTACAGACTTTGATTTCCGTAGCGCAATCTTAACAGAGAACAGACATACTAATTTCAAAATGTGAAATTAAACAAATTTTAATGATTTTGTTTTTCAAGGATTTCCTTAAAATAGAATTTGTGCTATGCCGATAAAATATCATGTTTCAGCCTTTACAAGTTTACTACCTGGGTAATTTGCTTAATTTAAGGGGGGAAGAATGGTGGGCAAATGGTTCTCTTAAACAGGATCACTTGAAAGGCAGTTAAGTCCGTTTGTGAGAGAGGTATCTAATGTTAAATTAACTAACCCATTTATTATAAAATTTTGGCTCCTGTCTGTTTTAGTTGTAAATGTAAACTAAATGAAATATTTTCTTGGTTTGGATTGCATTATTTTCGTAATTTGTTTTTAACCCCATGCCATTTTTGTGAAATGATATAAATGTGTGGGTGAAAATGTATATTAGTTAATAAAGCTTTTAAAAGGGATAGCCGCTGCCATAACAAAGTTACATTATTTCATCTTCCTCGTGTGGTATCTTCACAATCGCTACTTCTATGCAGAAAACGAGAAGTCTTAATTTGATTTTAATCTTACATCTAAATATAAGTTACAAACCAGAGTGTATGGAGTGTAATTTTGCGTTTTAAGCATGGATGACACTGTTTTAGATTATAAGCTGCGGAAATTACATTTGTAAGAGAAAACAAAATAAGAATTAAGACAGAAATCCTAAATAAATAAGTAGGTTTATATGCCGTAATTTCCATAGTGTAAGACGCATATTTTCTACATTGCTTCCAACTAAATATAGGCCTAAATGTGTAACTCGAGTTCGTTAAGTGGTAAAATCAACATGGTGAATAAAAGTATTTAAGGAGTGCTGCATTAGTAATAATCTGGTGGCAGGGAAGATCGCGATGAAGGAACTGTATCGGACACCGTTGCCGAAAGTGAAGGATGTCAAGAAGAAAAGTAAATAATAAAAAATTTACGATTTAAAAATACCTTTATATTTATGATTTTATATGATTATTTGAGGGCTAAAGTGTATTTCTTATATTTACGTACTATTTAAGTTCATTACTGTGATGATAAATGTAACCGTAAATGTTACTGTAATATATTAACAGACCGTTGTAGTCCTTTAAGTGTTCTTATTATAATTTGATAATTAAAAAATTTGAAAATGTAAAAAAGAGTAGGCTATACACGAATTACAATTATTAAGGACAAAGTTTGGTTTACTTAATTAGTAGAGGGAATACCGTTTTGTACATAACAGTAAGAAATAGACGTAGTTCCGGTATTCCGCTTTCTAATATCGGAAAATAGAAGCATTAACGTAGCAAAGAAAGAAGATGAATGAATATTTGAAGGCAAAAGGAATATCAATATAACCACGAAGTGTCAATTATGATGATACTGATTTTTTACAAACGAAAGCATACTTAAATAATAATATGAATTATTACGTGACCAAAACGAAAACGCGTAAGTTGGATTATTATATACAATATTTTCGTAAACTGTACCTCTCAAAAACGTGCGGAAACACGGAAAAGTTCTGATTTATTGAAATTTTGCGCCCGATTAAAAATTACGTACTGAATGTATTACGTTAAGTCGAGTTGTTTCTTGTTCAGGTTGTACACCGGTTAGTGGCAGCTAGTTATTGTCCGTAGTTTTGAGGTTAGTCTGGACACCCCACGCCGAGATAAGGTGTTCTCTCTAATGATAATAATTTGAGGCATCGTGCCTCTAACCGAGTTCATCCGTGACTCTACTTATCTCGTATCGCAGCCATTACACTTTTGTCTTACATTTGTGTTACACACGATTTTATTCCCATAACGTAGGCCGCGTATGGCTTGTTTTAAAGAAACGTTGGCAGCATTTTTCGCTATATGATTACCACCTCAGGTTTCCATCTAAATACAGTTTTCCTGCAGAAGGAAATACAACTTGACGTGATTAATCCATTAAGGTCGCCAAAATAGTGGTTAGTTCTAGAACTCTGGCTTTCCTCATCCGTACAGTTACATCTTTTACTGCATCAATTAGTTTACTGCTAACCTTATGCCGTAACGCGTAATAGGTGATATTACTTTTAACACAGAAGATTACGGTAACAATTACAATATCCCGGAGCTACAAATCCAATTTTCTATTTGGAATTCACCTTGGCGCTATACATACACACGCATTGCATTATGTTGCCTATTAAACGCATACAAGGAATTTCCAACTACAAATGTCCATATCCTAGTTGTTCCAGAATACACAGCTCTACCAGGATACACTGTTTGTTCAGGATCCACAGGATCCATATCAGGATTGTCCTGGTATTCTGGTACACAGTAAATCCCGTTCTTCATCATTTTCGTCTACAGTTCTTCCATCTCTGTCTCTCTGTCTCTGTCTGTCTATCTGTCTGTCTGTCTGTCTGACTGTCTATCTATCTATCTGTCTGTCTGTCTGTCTGTCTGTCTGTCTGTCTGTCTGTCTGTCTGTCTGTCTGTCTGTCTGTCTGTCTGTCTGTCTCTCTCTCTCTCTCTCTCTCTCTCTCTCTCTCTCTCTCTCTCTCTCTCTCTCTCTCTCTCTCTCTCTCTCTCTCTCTCTCTCTCTCTCTCTCTCTCTCTTTCTCTGTCTCTCTCTTTCTGTATCTCTATTACTCTCTGCCACTGCTCGAGGAATTTCTTTTGAGATAATTATACCATATTACATGTTTCGGTTTTGACGTTTTCATAAACGTTAGTCCTCTCCTTATATGTTCCTGACTGAATTATTCTTTCTAGCAATTTCTTGCCCATGCTGTGTCGTTATTAAATAATTCCATTTACCATCAATTAATACTGACGTAATTTTATCATAGAAACGAGCAGTACTAGTCGATCCTATTACAATAGAAGAGTTAGAGGTGGAGCTAAGGAAGTTAAGAAACAGAAAATCTATTGATCTTGGTGGAATAAACTCAGAACTCATGAAATATGGAGGGAAGGATTTAATGGCTCAACTTTTGACTTTATTCAATAAATGTTGAAAAGAATGTGAAGTCCCCAAGTCTTGATTGCAGGCAAAAGTTATATCCTTATTTAAGAAGGGAAGACGGAACTGCTGTAACAATTACAGAGGGCTTATTCTCTTAAATATATGTTATAAATTATGTTCATGAATCCTTAATCAGTGCTTTAAAGCTATCTCTGAGGCACTTACATTAGAGGAACAATGTAGTTGTAGGAGTTGGCCGGTCTTGCAATGACAATATTTTTTCCGTAAAACAAATAATTGAGAAAAGACGCGCCATAAATTTAGAGACACATGTGGCCTTTATAGATTATGAGGAAGCCTTTAACACACTGTGTAGATATAGGTTGTGGGAAATTTTAATACCTAGGGGTTTTCCACTTCGCCTCGTCCGCGCTATTCAGACCCTGCATGCAGGGACAACTATTCGTATAGATTTAGGTAAGGGAAGATTTCTCAAGAAGTGGCCATAAATCAAGGTGTTAGACAAGACTGTATCCTCTCTCCAAGTTTATTTAATATGTATATTGACGAAATTTTGCAAGAATGGATGAACTTCTGCCCTGCAGGTATACGATATACGAATCTCGGATAAGGGATCACTTAACACATTACTATACGCAGATGACAAAATAATTATAGGCAAGAGTGAAAATGAATTACAAAGGTCCATTTATACCTTGCATACAATCTGATAGGAATACAACTTTAAGATTTCAGATACTAAGACAAAAGCAATGGCCTTCCTAGGGAAGAAACCTGAAGAATGAAAATTGTAATTGATAATAGTGTTTTGGATCAGATATCACATTTTAATTATTTGGGATGTGATATCTCGTAAAGGAAGGATAACGGTATGGACAGAAAGTTAAATAAATTTAGTTATACCTGTGGAACAATAAGACGACTATTGAAGATAAAACGCAGAGGGAGACACAGCTAAAGTTCTTTAAGGTGGTGGCTCTGCCGCCTTTAATGTATGGATGTGAAACATGGAGTCTCCTGAAAAAAGGATATTAAAAAAATAGAGGCCTCGCAAATGAAATATTTTAAGAGCAGTTAAGGGATATAGTTTGAGAGATCATCTACGAAACGACGACATAAGGAAAGACCTGAAGTTACAGTTGGTTTTGGAGGGACTAAAGGACTACAGGCAGAATTGGAAGTCGCATGTGGAACGCATTGTAGATACGCGTATGCCTAAACAAGCGTTTGAACTTAGGCCAGTGGGGACGAGAGATCGTGGAAGACTCTGGAAAAAGTGGTCAGAGACACTGTGAAGTCGGAACGGACTATAGCCCAAGCCATGTAGTGAAGAAGAAGAAGATTAAGTTTAGTTACTTAGTATAAACTATAAAACTCTTCATTTAGCAATCCAGATACGGAGAATAAACTTCATTTGAAATTAGAGATTGGGAGAAGTAAAATTTTTGAATTTTACGCTAATAAATGCGTGTGTGTTTGTGTGGTCTAAACGTAGTTACTGAACTACACAAGAGTGTAGTTACAAGAAAAATATTCACGTTGACTGTTATTCCAAGATTAATACCGACGAATGAAGGTATGTAAATATAATTATTAAGAGAACATTTTACAACAGAGTTATACAGTCGCCAACTCAATTCGGCGTCTACACCATAACACGTTTCAACAGATCGTAGAAAGTCTGTTGTTTGTATAATCTCATTTGCGATCACGGAAGCCGTAAAGTAGATGTAGCTGTCAAACTTACGTACATAACGAGTATAGCGTTTTCCATGTAGGGTCCACGCAGCATAATCTGAGGGCAAGGTGGTTTCTCTTCATTCCATCCTTCAAATAAAAATGATTCTGTTCCATACTTTCACAATGGCAATTATAATTTCGACTTTTAAATTTTGATTGCTTAATTTTGTGCAAAAAAGAACACGTTAGATGTGCACACTTTTTTGTGTTTGGTATGTGAATACAAAAATCGTGAGAAATTATGGTTGCAATTTTATTTGTTAATTAGCGTATTTTCCGCATAAACTACAGCGTATCATTTATCCAAATAACTGCCTACACTATGTAATATTTATGATGTTAAGAAATAAATAGTGATAAATAAGTGACACTAGGCCTGAAATCAGAAAATATACTATCCATTTACTCAGTGCTCTTATGATAATAATTAGGCGTAAAGGCCAACTTGGCAAACCTATAATGAATTATTTTACCACTGATTTGTAAAAGTAGTAAAATACATTAAATGAATAATTATAAAAAATATTCATAGATATAGTGATGAAAAGTTATAAAAGGACGAAAAAGAAGATAAAAATTGTTTTATTTTTTAGATTTTAGTGTGGCACCTCTTCTTCCCAAAACCGATGTCCCTTCGGCTGAATCCCTAAATAAACCCCTTCTCCATATATGCTACACTTCTGCTGTTCAGTGCGCTACGGCAATTAACACATCGGAGGTATACCGAAATAAGGTGTATTAACCTACAAGAGATAGTAACACTGGATCAGAAGTGGTTGTCGAGAAGGTGGAAGATTTACAGACTTCTACACTTGCGGTGAGATTGTAAAAACTGTCCCAAATTTTGGCATTCTTCTATCCATTGTGTATGCGTGTAAATTTCTAATGTTGGCAATATCCTATCTTCCACTCACCGTATGGGGCCAAGCTTTTCCTCTTCAAGCGTCTTTGAGTTAATATCCAGCTTTCACTATCATACCACGTAATAGTTTTTATATATGTATTTTTATGTTCCGATGATTCTCTCTTGCCTTAAAGACGAAGATGATTGCGAAGCGGAGTATTCACAATCTTCAAGAAAATTACTTAAAGACGTATCGGGCAAATAACTAATCTTCGTGATAACAACTAAACTTGAAACAAAGGAAGTGGTCTTTTGTCGTTGTTTACTTATAAGTTGGTCATTTTTATTATAATATTTATGTTTTCTTAACAAAAGACAACTCCTGTTTCTTGGGCGGTACGTTTTTTAGCCTACTATAATTAGCCTACTATAATTAGCCTACTATAATTAACTTAATTTTAGCGTTGATTTAAATCAAATAGTTATTACTTTTATTAAATACTGTAGCGTAATCGGGAGGGAGTGACGCACCCTACATTGCTTTCCAGACTTTCTCTTTTGCATTGTCCACCTGTGGCACATCCCGAAGTGAGCCATAGTCATCATATGATATCATAATGATAATAATAATATATTATTATGATTAGTATAATAGTATTAACAATATTAACAGTAACAGTGGTAGAAGTAACTCTGTAATACTGGCTCGACTAAACGATGACAGTCGGAAGCAATACTGCACTGTGTTATTCATCAACCTAAGCTTACCCGTGTCGTCGTCTTTCTGCCGTTGTTTGATGATATGCAGAAACATGTCAACAACGCTGTTGCGAGATATTACGACCAATAACAGTTGCTTCGGTAACGGTTTAATGAGGGATTTATAACACTAAAACATATTGAATTCAAATTACTGTTATTCTCAAGACTAGTAATGTCAAACAATCCGTGTGATTACGAATTAATACTGCACGCCTGTTAATAATGTGACTCCGTTGTTCGGAAACATAACGCGGTACGTTTAAACTAAATACTGTGTTTGGCTACAATTGACATAATTGTTTTTAATATCGATGCCTGATGACGGAGAATTTGTGCAAACAAATTGGTGCGCACAACTTACAATAACTTTATTAAGTGTTTACAACAACTTTAAGTGTAGTCGAACACACACACGCACACACACCAACGTTCGTGTGAGTGTTTGATCAAAGAGAGCCTCATTAATTTGTACAATAATTTATGAGAACGACGCGTGTTAGTTAAAACGTGGAACGTGGTTTAACCAATAGGAGTACAGTTGAATTTTGTTCTTCGTGAAGAAGTGAAACTTGTAAGCAATTGGCTGGATTCCAAAACACGCCAGACAATTTCAGCTCACTTCTATCTTGCGTTGTTTACCTTTCATGCCGAATATAATAACGCTAATTTATACAGCACGTGCTCTATTCCCGGAGTACAGCTACGCCTCAATTAAACGTCATATGACTAAGTAGGTCTGGCGACACAAAAGGACAAAACGCTGTTTTTTAAAAACTATAAACTGACAAGATACATCTTCATGATGTTGAAGCTTGGTGTACAATTTCAAAACTGTACTTGCTAATTGGCTGGATGTCTCATAGGATATTGGACAACAAACTATTAATTTATAAACCTATACTAAAACCTATGCCTAGACTTATGACATACATCAGTAATTCCAACCGAGGAATACTCCAGAACAACATATTGAGAGCCATAACCAACACCCTCCACGCTATGTGCACAAACGAGACGTCTACAAATGCCAACCAGATAAAGCGACAACGCGCTAATTACAACGTCCGCGCCAAGGAGTTTCAGTCTGAAACGTTTCAAACTCAGTGACTTGATGGACGGGTTATGGTGACCATTTTGATAATATTATCACATTAGTTGCTTTTTCTCCATGAGAATAGCGTCCGTACCTCACTTTCACGTCTGACCATAGTCTACCCTTGAGCCTCTGTTCCCTTATTGTTAACAATTATCCCTACGTACCTTGGGAATTCGTTACCCTTAAGACCCTATAAGAATACCAATACTGTATTATTATGATTATTATTACAATAATGCTCGGGATTATTCGGTAAATAGTTTTACTAACGTTGTTTTGAGCCTATTAGTCAACAGGCT
Source organism: Magicicada septendecula (assembly GCA_034769895.1). Classification (NCBI taxonomy): domain Eukaryota; kingdom Metazoa; phylum Arthropoda; class Insecta; order Hemiptera; family Cicadidae; genus Magicicada; species Magicicada septendecula. The sequence continues at coordinate 42,765,752 of CM068376.1, forward strand.
GCACTGTACCCTATACTCCTATCCCTATTTAATCGATAATTTATACTATTATCCCTATTTACATTATCGATTTTATTTAGCATATTGCCACATATTATACTGTTAGATTTTGTGGAACGTTAGAACAAATCTCACTGACATCGCCTTTAACAATCATGAACAAGCTAGTGAAATTGCGGCACATTCCTTGTCAGGAGGACTTCAAAAATAAGTTTATTAAGGAAACGACGTTAAAGTTCTTCAGATCAATGATAACACCTGAACGGAAGTCAAGGTCTATAGAAGGGTGAAAGAAAGACACGAATACGTAAGAAGAGAACTAAATATTTATTGTGAGAACTACAGAGCACAAATGGAAGGAAGAGATCTAAAGAACAGCAAGCAAAACTTGCTTACAATTGTAGAATGGGGGAGGGGACAAGTCCTGGTACTTTATCATTATAATACACTACTTTGTTTTCATCAAATACTTAGTCTTTACATCAGGAAGCATGTAATATAATTTTAGTAGAGATGTTCACACTGCTATATACGTATATTTAGGGGGTGAAATCGGGTATTTAGGGACTCGGAGATGTACAACATACAAGTGAAAATTTTCTTATAGTCTTGTTTTTTACATATTCATTTTAACAGTTTTTTTGCAAATTTAGAATTTAATTTACGAGCAGAATAAAAATGTATCATTTTAATAACTAAATATAATACTAAATATAAGAAATAATTTGCCAAATTTATTGCAAAATATACGGTATTGTATCAAACCATAAAATTAACCATTTTTCAAAAATAACATTATGATTAGTGAATCATGTTCACTTTTTAAAAAATCCAGACCTTATTCACCATGATATATCTATCGCGTATGTGTGTGTGTGTGTGTGTGTGTGTGTGTGTGTGTGTGTGTGTGTGTGTGTGTGTGTGTGTGTGTGTGTGTGTGTGTGTGTGTGTGTGTGTGTGTGTGTGTGTGTGGGTTGTGTAAATACCAATTTCGACTTTTATCTGTCAGTGAATTTACGTTGCAATTTTTTGTCTTTTGCTCCACCCCTCCAGTTTTTTACAACCGTACGCCAATGCCGATGAGTATGCACTCAGTGAACCGTACAATGCTCTAGAATCATCGAGAAAACAAGTCTAGTCCTTTGTCAGCATTAGTTTATATTACGGGCATCCTTCTGGATGTAATACGGCTGCAGTTATGTTAGACTCTTCTGCGAATTGTTTTACAGAGACTTGAGTGCAATATTGTGTATAATTCAATTCTGATTTCTGTTTAACCGTGTTGTGATAGCTATTTATCAAATCAGTGACTGGTTCTTAGCGTACATTGGATAGCAAAGGATGTAATACATGTGTGATAATGTTTTTACGTGTGTTAAATAACAAGTGCGAGTTCGCTTTCTCTGGTGTCTAATGATTTATTCCACTGTTTTAAGATTGCAACTCCCGTAACAGCATGTTGAAATATTTTCTGCGTTTTCTGTTCTTTTTTTCATTTAATCTCCTGGACATAGAATATTTTCTGTGAAAAACTGCATTCTAAAATTTCTCTGTGTGCTTGTCATTGTTAAATCCGTTAGTTCTTCAATTTTTAATAATTCGTTTCGAGTTTCTCTCGTTTTCATTTACATTTAATTTTAGACTATATTAGATTGGATTCTATAAATGCCTGATCATATTTTATGATACGTCTATCAAACAGTGTGTGAATTTATATATCTGGCGTTGTTCTGCAAAAAAAGCTGTAGTTGTTACAAACATGGGTCAACCCTGGGGGGGGGGAGGAAAAACTTTTAAAAATACAAAATGTATAGTGAAACCACTTGAATACGAAAATGTGTTTTGATCAAAATAAGAAAGTTCAGTAATAATTTTCTTAGTAAAAAAAGACTGGAAATTTCATTTTCAGTGACCAATAAACGTGTTCCCAAAGTTGTACTTGCACTTATGTTCAGCTAAAATAAATATACATTATAAATATACTTCATTTTCCTTTTTGTTTAAATGTAGTACATACCGCATTGTGAAGTGTGATGGTAGAGAGTGTAGCTCTTGTTACTAATTAAATTAGAGTTGCCTATCGAGGTAACAAGCACCAAGAGCTGCTTCTTGGTGAAATGGCAGTGGTACGTTGACAAAAAGTGTGTCTAGGTGACTGTGGCGCGGGAGGCTGTTCAGTCGTTTGGAGATCATTCTGTGTTGGGTAACTCCAGACGTTACTGTTCTATTCTACAGACCCCCCCCCCCCAAGCCCGTTATGTCACTACCAGTGGCGTATCTAGAATTTGGCCTTGGGGGGACCGGGGACGGATTGGCTTCATACAAAAGAAAAAACAAGTTTTAAGACTAATCACCATTGCTATCTTTAAAGTGGCTGAAACGAGTCCTATTTAAGTAAACGGTAATAATAAAATAAAAATACACGTTATTGAAACACCGTTCAAAAGATATTTATCGATTGAATTGATTTTCGTAAATTCCATAATGCAAACGTATACGCTAATGCTGTGTAATAAACCTGTTTGTATATTAAAATAAGAGTTAAGAGATACAAATATTAATATTAGCGTAACTGAAAAGAATAATAAAACAGCCTAAAAATTAAGAGATTACCAAAAATCGTAAACTTTTTCGACCACCTGGGGGATTCCGTTTGTCCCCTCTGTAAATACACCCCTGGTCACTACAATGCAAGGTGGTGAAGTATAAATACTCGATTTCAAAGCAGCTGAAGCCAGTTTAGACCTGACGATATGAAAGTGGAGTTCAGAGATATTGTGTCGGTTTAGTGGAAAGTGATCATTGTGTTAATTAGTGCGACACTGTAATAAGATGAAATCTATTGTTGTTTGTTGGGCAAATTCAACTTTAGACTGTTGTATAAGAGTGCCTTTGTTGATTTCTAACTGTCGCTTGTGTCTTAATAAAGTTTATGATCAGTGATTTATCGGTGGCAGTTATTTTGCTTCCACTGTACAACATGACGATCTGTGCTACCGTCATAACACTGTAATTTTGCTGCACAGAACAGAAGAGCTGATGGAGCAGAGCTGTACTTATCTTCAAGTCAATATTAAAGGGTTCAATTTCCTAGACCAGACGCCATACACGGATTATATTGCAGTTTAGGTCTCACAGTTATACTGTTTTTTATCTTTAAACACAATGATTACTTTGATATACTTCATTAAAATTATTTTTACTTCCAGATTTAATTAAAGAAATAATAATTTCTATTAGTATAAATGTAGCCGGAATATCTCATGGAGTAAACTAGTTCAAGCTGTCCTTGTAAGTCTCTCCCGTTTGACTATTTGGTAGTTTTTATTTACAATTATTGGAAACACAATTTTATAAAGCTCGGAATATTGGGGGAGAGGACAATTATTCAGCGTTGTGTTAAACGCGGTAAACTCTCTGGCGCCAAGAACTAGAGGTACGCACGCAATCATTGCTCATCAGTCATCTAAATGGTGGCCTTTGATATTTGGTATTTGATATTATAAATGAAATTGTAGACAGTCTCAGTGAATATTATCCATGAAGTAACTTATGACAAGTTCATTACGCTAATTAATTATGAACTGGCACTCAAAAAATTATGTGATTTTGTTTGTTACTTTTAATACTTTTGAAAGGTAGAAGCACAGTTTTTGAAGACAAATGCTTCCTGTTTGGAGGAATCAAAATTAGTAAAATATTACTGTAATTACTTACACAAATAAAGGAATCAGTCCAATGTAATGTACCCGACAACGCTCCAGGGCTCCCAAAACAATACACGTCAAACGAAACATTATTTTTCCTCTTACCGATTTAGTATTCGTTTATATTTAGGCAAAATGTGTCAGATTATCGCTCATCCTTTAATCTGTTAATGTAAAGTTCCGCTCATCTTTCAAGGCGTTCATTGAGAATATCTTTAGTTTATTTTTCTCATTTCCGAATCTTGTTCTTGCAAGTCGCTTAACGCTGGCAAAAATTTACTTTCGTGACATGAATACGAATTAGAATATAATACCGTCAGATCTGTGTAAACTATAAGTCTTTAATTGTCTGGAATTTTAGTAGCACATTTTGACATTAATGTCAACAAAGCTTTTATACGTAGGCCTAATCTTCACAGGAGGAGTATATGCTTTACCACTGAATCATGGCAAGTTTTTAGTGGCATATAATTACATTACAAAAATTAGTTTAAAATCTATATTATCTGTAAACGAATTTTTAAGTTCTTTATTACCTTCATGTTTCAAATACATAAAATCGTCATTTCCAACGTTATTACAATGTGTTCAACCATTTCTCAGCTCATAATTTTCAGTGTCCTCCAGCGATTTTCTTTTTTTTTCTCCAGAGATCATGAGCACTTCATTGTACAACAGCTCTTAACCTGATCTGGACCTTCGTGTCAATGGCTAGTCCTGCCCATTTTGTTCTGTCAACCTTATCATCTATTACAGTCTGCTAACATACCGTTTAAATTTTCCTAGCTCCAAAATAATACCGTATGTTGAATAGTCCATTCTGTGCTTTCTGCAAATTCTGTTCACTGTAGACGTCTTTGTTAGCACCTCAAACATCACTCTACCACGGCGATGTCATTGTTTCTTTCAACTGTTTACCCTCTCTGGAGATGTTTGTTTCAGTGATTTCAACTTTATGCCAACTGACAGTTTGTGTTCACTGTTCACGTTTCTCGTCCACAAGTCATATGCCGGTTACAAAAATTGTTTGTTTCTATTTGACTTCTTTCAGAGCCGTCAACCATTTAGGCCTACATTCATTCAAATTAGCCTTCTCAGCTAGTAGAGCCCCATAAAAAATTATGTTTTTTTTTTAATAGTTTTTTCTCACACCTAACGCTCTCTTGTTCATAATTATAAGAACTACTGTCCGGGTTAGCAAGGCCGCACTCTTCCGTTGATTAACACAGACTTTCCAACCTTGCCACTGGAGGCCATCTTCAGTGTTTAAAGGACTTAAATTTGTACTCAGAAGATGTTCCTTAGTAACACCAGAATACTGTGGCAAAGACTTTATTTAAATCTAAGTCCTTCAATCTTTGCAGATGACCTCCAGTGGCGAGGTTAAAACTTCTGTGTTAACCAATGGAAGATCACAGCCTGATAGCGAAGACAGTAGTTCTTATAATTACGACGCCTGCCGTGAAATCAACTGCTCTCTTCTTCCAATTCATTACTCATCTTCTTCATATATACTGCTGTTCACTAAACAATACTTCACCATTTGCAAACATCAGATTTGCAAGAAACAATGCAATTATGTAATTGTTCTGGTTTTTCAATCAGACCATCTGAACTCAATCTACAGAAATGCTGAGAACGGCGTAAGTGGTATGCATCCCCTGGTAAGTATTTCCTCCCGTATTTCCATTTCTGTACATATTTTATTTGATAATAGTTATATTATTTTCAGAACTGATGAGTGTAGTCGTAAATATCGCTTTCATTTTCCGTGTTATATGATGATTTCTTTACATCTTACGTGTAAACTGCATACAAAGTGGTATAATTGTTCCATACAAATTATTGAACAGTAGTTTCTCGTATTCCATAAATCTATTCACGAAATCTTGCTGAAAACGTACAGAGATGGAAGAAAACTAATTGCTCTACATTTTTTGTCGAATTTTGTCTTTCTTTAGCGACAGGCCTACGGGCCTGTATTCCGATGTTGCGGACACATTTTTCCATTCACTGTCAGTTTCTGCTTACTTAAGCGGCCGGGTTGAGGAGCTCTTTCATCTGTAGCAATGCATTTCCTGTGTAAGTTTACTACAGAGTTCTAAGTACCAGGTTTATGACATAATTCAGATTCGACATTTTGTCAGTTCCCGACAGCCGTATACCGTACCACCAGTATACACCAGTAGTTTCCCAACCAACAGTAGCCCATTGTCTATACTTAATTTTCTGCTATTATAACTATAAACGGGCGTGTCAAGTATGTGATCACTGTCGGTTACTCACTAATACTCCGTGTGCTGATTTGCAGCCAATAGCGTATGCAGTTTAATTACCACTGGTGTCGTCTGTGTTGTAGGAATACCGTGTGGCCCACCAACTCTACCTTGAGAGTAAGTCAAGAGCTTAGATATTATGGTATCAGTTAATGAAATGTAAAAAGATACACCAGCTTATGTGAGCAGATCAACTGGGACGGATGGGTGACAGGGAAACCGAGTACCGTGTTACATTCTAGAGACCCGAAATGTTTGTAGGAAAAGTGGTGATGTTGGATAATGAACCGTAGACCTCAAGAAAAAGAGACGTAATCTCGTAAAATCGTTTTAAATTCAAATCGGTTTTAGACTGTATGACAATAACCAGCGCCCGTCTGTCGGCAGAAATATATTTCAGACTCTTACATAGAGGTCATTAGGTCAAACACTGGCGTCCGTTAACGGTGTGTATGTCTTAAATTAGTATACTAGTGAGGTGACCTGATACATGTTTTTATTTGAGGTTTTTAAAAATAAGCAATTTGAGTTCAAGTAAACAGAGGGAAAATGATGCTTATTTACAGATCGTAGTGGATGTTTCTGAAACCGCAAGGTGTGTAACACTCAATTGGTTCCACTGTCAGGCTTTAGCGGCCACTCGCGAGCCGTCACACCAACATTACGCTGTCCCTCACTTCCTAATGAATAGCTATTAGCCTAGAAATCTTTGAAAGTGATGTTGACATCAGCATTCAAATTGATTTACATGAACAAAGGCTAATGGCTCGAGCATGTAAAGATCGGATGACTCCATGTGAGTCGATTTCCTGAACACCGACGTGTTGATTGTGTTTCCAATAATCAATACGTCAAGAAGTGTTCTTCAATCTGTTTTAACTTTCACTGTAAATTCGTAACGTAATTGTTGAAATAACTTATCCAATAATTGAAAATATTGTATGGCCAAATAACAAACGTGTCATCAGATTAGGTGCGTTGGCATATTTATTGAACATTTTCTTCTCAAACGGAGACAAACCCATGGGTAAATCGTTTCTTCGGACGTAGAAACGTAATCCTCTGCTATCATCTTGTAAACTTATTATCTTTAGTTTGCCCTTCTTCACGGATATTTAACATATATGTATACAGCTGAATTTGGTTGGTTACAGATTATGCAGCCTGGATAATTACACTTATTTTAACAACTAGGAACTAAGATAACTAACCATAGGCCTATATGTGAAAATGTAACTAAATACATCCGCTTATTTACTTTCCTTTACATTATTTCAGATCTTTTACAATTGTCTCGTTACAAGCTAATGTTTTTTTTTAGCCGGTTAAAAACTGTGTCTGAACATATTTCACACTTGCAGTATTTATAACCGTGTTCTTCTGTTACAGGAGTCGATCGAGCACGTGAGGACGTTTCAGTGGTCCGTGCATCTGACAGTGAGGTCTACGTTGTCCTGAAGAAGTCATTTCCTTATAATCTTCTTTAATTGCTACGCTTGATTCGGACGCAGACTGCCTCCTTCTTCACACCCGTGTAACGCGCGCGCGCATGTGTGTGTGTGTGTTTTGCGCGCCCAGTGTGTTAAATATCTTGAATGTGTAATTACGTGGAATGGATGCTTCTCGCGGAGGGGGGGGGATAAAATATAGAATAGCACTCGGAAACATAGCGATAGGAGATCAAAATATTGCACATTGAAAGACAATTCAGTAGTGTTAGAAATCACAGAGGAAATAAGATTGCTTGAAGACAGACCTTTGGTCAGCACTTTAAGTGGAACATTGTAATATATGCATAAGCCATCGAGAAGATAGAGATGAGATATTTGGAAAGCACAGAAATGTGGTTTTGGCGAAGAACGGAAGAAATTAACTGAAGTGAGAAGACAACAAATGAAGAAGTAAGTATTACACAGGACGGATTGAGTATCAAGACTCGGTAGCGTATCTAAAATCCGACGGAGGTAATTTAGGAAGCTGAAAATGATCAAAACGTACTTCTTAACGTCGTTTCAGAATAGGTTGACTTCTTTGACAGTTACTTTGCATTCAAATGAAGCCAGAATGTGTATATCAATAAACTAGTCAATGAGTTGCTCTCCTATATAGAACAACATTTCAGGAACTTGTGAGAGGAAACCTGGACGTTTTCATTAGTTTTTTATCATTAGGCCTATGTTGTAAACATTCAAGTTTTAGTTAGAAACAAGATTGGTTCCCTACAAAGAAATATATGCTGATTTATTTATTTTTTGCTGTACAATGTCAATTGTTAGTACAAATCAGAAGTCTCAGGTTATATATAAATATGTACGGAGTATTTTCTATGAATTTCTGTAAAGTTATAACATTTTCTATAAGGTTTCGGTGTTTCTGTCTGTTATGGCGTTGATAGAGGGGGCCCATGCGCCCTTAGTTACGGCCACTGAAAGGACTGTACAAAGAAATTATTAGTACAAAAACATTGCAGGGAAGGGAGGGAGAGTAAGTATGTTAATGGTGGGGCCAAGTTGTAAACGAAACCCAACATGTCTCCGGACGGAATACCAAATCATTGTGGCAGTCGAGATGCGAAAAGAAATTGGCGGCGCCCGCAGCAAAACCAACAAGGTATGCGTAATCATAAGAGACAGGAATGGGTGCCACGTGTAGCACACGAGTGAATGTATTGAATGACACTTGGCAATGTTAAACAGACGACAAAGTAAGTTATCAAAGCAACAGACATGGATATCAAAAAATTGTACAAGTATTTACATGTTACAAGGTGTGAATATAATTAAGCTTACGACCAATCGATTCAGTGTAACACCTGTAGGCCTACGGCATGCTGACTGCGTACACACACACGTAACCCCATAATAAGAATACCAATACATTTTTTGTTAAGATTAAAAACAACAACAAAAAATGTAAGTATTCGGTGAAAGAGAAATCACCATTATTAGTATGGAATATTGTGTACTGGGGGAGTCGCACATGTGAGAACGCCTATTCCACTGTATGCGTGCACTTTTTGTGCGTGCCTGGTGGTCTGTTATTAGGCGTAGAGAGACCGGCTTGGGCCAAGTAATTTTATATATGCATATGTGGGCGTATATAGGAGGGCGTGGAGATTCTCTTTCCCACCACTCTCGCTAGACATAGGCCTACTAGATGAAATTGTACTAACTATACTAAAGTCAGTACAAACACGGACAATGTAACGTCGTGACCACAAAATGACGGGGACCGGAAGATGCAAGACTTTAATGTCATGCACACGCAACGGCGGCCATGATCATGTAGAACGATGGCTACAATACAATTACAGTGGATTGAGGCCGTTTTTTTTAAATCAAGATGTAAAAAGGGGTAGTTCAGGAGGTCCTGTATACAGAGTATTAAAGGGGGAATTAAGTGGGAATATGCTATAAAGACGATACGACTTAGGTAGAAAAGAATTGGAATGAAAAAAGTAAAAATAACAGTTTAACGACTATAGTAAAGTAATTTATGGGCTCAGTGTAAAGATTAACTAGGCCTAAATGAGTTTAATACTAATTACGAGTTAAACTGTTTTAATAGTAAAATATACAGCCACACATGTGATGACAGTAGGGCGCTTGGAATTAACTAAATGAATGTTTCGTATAAATGTTACCAACTCAAAATAATGCAGTGCTTTCATATAGGCCTACGCGTAATATTCGAGCATTTATTTGATTTTATACGAATTTGTTGATGTACAAATTTGTAGCCTATATAATACGTAGGTTTTGTGTACATACATATAAATGTGTGTGTGGAGGGGATACGTTTATTTTTGGTGGAACAGAACGGTTTTTTTGGTCTCTTTGATGTTTTGTTATGGATGGGAGCGTGTTCCTGAAACTTTTGAAAATCTTCACTTCTGTTTTTCGCGTTTTCACAAACTACATTATGTTATAAGAGTATGATATAAAATTTGCTTGTTACGACAGCTAAAAATTACGGTGCTTAATAGGCCTAAGTGAAAAGTACACAATTTTGCGTTTATGTCGTAAAATCGTTCAACGTTCTAATTTGCAAAAGGCAATTTGCGTTGGGATAAATACAGTAAAAGTGGGAGTGCGCAGTGCTTACTGAAGCAACAGGACGAGAGGAGAGTAAATAGATGTCAGAGCCAAGTAACGTATGAAGACCTGGGACTGTTTCTTGTGTGACTTCAGTAACACTGAAAATAAGGTTAAGTTTTTTGAAAACGACTTTTTACCATTGTTATGTAGGCCTAGCTTTTTTCTCAGCACCTGTACAAGACAGAAACAAATTTAAGTTGTAGGATTAATTACATTACATCTAATGGACAAAAAAATAATAAAATATATGCCTAAACATTCAAAGTGTAAAATTTAATAACTATTTTTTAAAAATCAAAATATTTTTACGATGTTTCAAAAAATGTTATTTTTTTAGATTTTCATTTTAGTTGTAATTAGGAATAATATTTTTCTACAGCGCTTTGTCAGCAGAGAACGAATGTGTACGTCATTAAAATTGTTTATTGTGTGATAAACAAATTGATTACAATAAATGAGAAAAATAATGTAGACCTATGATATAACCTGCTAATTAAAGTAGGTCTACTTACAATCTTCTCATTTGTTATCCGCTCACTGAGTGTGGTTTGTAGATAGGTCTAGATCGTTGTGTTTAGTATACTGTACACTACAATGTCCAGAAGTGTAATCTTATCTTTGTTGTTTTATTAATATATTTTTTGTTTCCAGACAGCAAGTCTGTACTTGGAGAGCGAAGTTTCTGCTCGGTTCAGATAAGAGAACAGCTCTCCAGTTTTTAATTTAATCCTGGCTCGCGATTGGTCGAACGAGTCCGTTGTGACGCCATTACTGAGCCGCTTGCGACAACAAAGTGTACATGATAACCATAGATTAAATCCAGTTAATCTAAGATTAACATTTATTCCAGGCCGATCGATGTGTGACGTAGGACGCTGACGTGGCAGGAAATTAAATCACATTCATTTCGTCTCATACATTATTTATTAACAAAAACAATATTTTACGTGTTAAAAATACAAGGACTTTTTTAACATACAAACCTTACTGGTACAAAACCTACTGCGTGCATGTGTGTGTGTGTGTGTGTGTGTGTGTGTGTGTGTGTGTGTGTGTGATCGCATCTTGTTTGAATTCTTGTACAACGTCAGGTTTTAGCACGTAATGTATAAACAATTACATACACACGTGTACTAGACTATATATATATATATATATATATATATTTGTATTTGTTCATTTATTTACATTTTTATAATATGCATATGCATATACAATGTGCTTGAATGTTTATAATGTATCTGGATATGCAAGTATTTATTTTGTTGGGTTTTCCTTATGTACATCTTGTTAGAATATTATGTAACATTTCTTTTATAGCAGAGTTAAAATTTTGATGTTACTGTTATTTTTCTGTCAAACCTTCATAAATTTGTCAGAACATAACACTCAAGGTGATAACACGAATGTTTTTTTTTAACAGTACGTTTTCAAGAAACTGTTATAAAAACAGGCGATCTGTTACAATAAATAAGAAAATACACACACACACACACACACACACACACACACACACAATTCATTTTATTGTTATAATATTTGAGTTAATCAAATTTATAGTATTGACCACTTTATTAATGTTAGTATTTTTTTGAATTAGACTTTAATTAATGTATTATTTATGTTGCGTTATTACGTTTATGGACTTTGCCTAAGATTACTTTTTCAAGAAATTTACCCTTCTTGTTAAAGGATTTTACTTTATTCGTTAAATAAACATCTACAGGGAAACCCTAAGTATTACGCGGACAAAGTAATTAATTATTCTGTCCGATACACATTTCGGCAATTGTAAGCCGTTGAATAACTTAAATATATAATTTGATTGTTTTTATTTAATTGCTGCAATGTTTCGTTATTTTCAAAATTTTAGTTGATTCCGCTTACTTTTATTAGAATCATAATTGGAAATAGAACTAATATTTAAACTTTATATAAATAGGCCCGTTATTCTTCTATTTGATTTTTGTGTTGTTTTGTGATTAAAAAAATAAAAGCAATAACACGACCTATCTAAAATTGTTACCAATATTTATTAGTAATTGTAATAAGTAAAAAATATAAAAAAGTAAATCTCCAGTATAATTGTCATAACATATAATTGTATTACAAAATCATTTTGTCTCCCATGGTCCATAAATGTGAAATAACTTTATTTTGAGAAAAAATTATTTATTGTTCCGATATTTAACATGATATGACCTGAGAAACACAGAAATAAGGAATTATAATTTAGCAGAAAATATATAGCCTAAATATATATTGCTTCACACATTCCCACTACAATTGCATTCACCGTTCTTGAAATATTATTATTATATTGACAAGAAACCACTTTTACTTTTACATACTTATTGGTAATGCAAACGAAAACAACCGAAAAAATAAGCGACCATTTTTCGTCCTTTGAAAAATGGTTTTCTATCAATATAAATAATAAACGGGTATATATATATATATATGATTATTGATAATATATTATTATAATATATAGTATCTAATATATAAGCCTATAAGAATTTTATATATATTGTGTCATGTTTTGTATTAATTTGTATTTGTTCAGGTATACAAATCAATACAAAATCCTCTCAAATGTTTGTGGCAATCGTATTTAAAGGAAAAAGATTTTATTCAAATAAAGTATTTTATTTTAAAAATATTTTAATAACTCCATTTGAGAGTAGGCAAATACTGTATTTAAAATTTTAAAAGTAGATTTTTATTTTTTTATCATATTCCATTCATAAACTGTTTATCATAATTCATGGATAGCTTTCTTGAACTCGTCCTTCCAAATTCTTCTCTGTATTCCCAATTGAATCTAATCTGTGATTACAATACTGATTATGAATTTAAGGAGACATATATTTCTTTAGGTTAAAACCTGTAAGATTTTGTAGTCTTACATTTTTTGTAATTTTATATAGGTTCATAGGTTTATGCCTTTCCCTACATTCCTGTAAAGAAAATAATAAGAAAATAAATTGTAAGCTTTGAGAATAATTCTCCTGCTAATTCTCATGCGCAATGCAAGTTGCGTATAAGATATACGAGTCAGTAGGATTATACCAAATATTAATGTACGTATTAACATCGAATGATATCAAAAGAAACAGAATAGTAGGCCTAATATAACAGAATATAAGATTGTAAGAATATAACACAATAACGTATTGTAGCCTATATCTTACAATATATGCGTCTATGCGTCATTGTGGTAGTAGGCCTATTGTTTATAGCAGTTTATAAATCAAACGATGTTGTTGAGATTATTGAAAACAAATAAGCAAAACGTTTCGTGGCTGTTCCACCATCGTCAAGTGCGTCCGTGCAGAAACCTGTAAACTAGAAATAAATGCAAAATTAGAACTAGTACAGAAAGGCGCAAAACTATGCGATATTCACAGCACAAAAGATTTTTTAATAAAACGATAGGCAAATAATTTGAGTGTCATATTACATTAAACCATCGTTATACTCCAATGGCCAAAATCGCTGAAAACCGTTTCAAATATGGCGCCAGAGCCTTTCTGCCGGCAACATAACATAGTTGTATTACATGATTATTTTAGAACATAAATTTATAATTAATATAAATAAGTATAACTCTAAATTATGTGTTTAAAGTAGTTTATTTTTCAGAGGGTTTTACTCCGGTAATGAGAAAATTTCATGTCTTTTTTTCTCTACAGTTACACTTCAAGTTCTTTTAGCGATTATATATTGTATAATATCAGCATAATAATAAAATTATTTTACAAGTAAATATTATTATATCATCTTAAATACATTTCGCATTAATAATCTGCGTTTATAATAAGCTACATGTAAACGAGGAATTGATTTGTATTCCGATTTAAATACTTAAATTGCTATAATGTTTGTTTAAGCAATCGATTATTTATGTTTTTACTACACAAATGTTTAATTTTGGGGGTTTTATTCATTTTTTTGTAGCGTCAAAATATTTAAGAATTCCCATTTGTAATTTTTCTCTGATTGCCACTTTCGCGTATATTCAGTTTGTCATGATATATTCACATTGTCATGATATATTCACATTGTCATGATATATTCACATTGTCATGATATATTCACATTGTCATGATATATACACTTTGATTTAGTCCTATTCGTAGTAGGCCTACTTTCAACAACACTAAAAACAGAACATATCCTACACCATATACACAAATTTTTTTTAATGAATTTAACATGTTAAAACTGGTCTGTAAGACCAACCATCAACTTATCTCTGATACCTCTTAATACTAAATACATAGGCCTATCAGCGAAATTAAGTCCAATGACATCCTGTAGTTAGTTCTGGTGTTCTTAACTAAACAATCTCACCTACGCACAATGCTCTGCTTTTATAACACAAAACACTATACAAGTTCAAATGGCTTTGTTCTCTTCAGTCTTCGGAACACGTGTTGATTGTCCAGCAGCTGAAGAACTTCTGCATTTTCGTGGAGGTGAAGCCTTTCTTCATGCTTCTTCGCAAACCTTTTACTCTCTTCTTTAATTGTTGGAATACCTAGATCTCTGTGGATATCGGCGTTTCAAACATACCATGGAGCATTCACCACGGTCCGCAAAACTTTGTTTTGGAATGTTTGTATTATCCTGATGTTACTATCTTTCGCGCATCCCCAGAGTTAAATTCCATACAGCCAGGTGGGTGTGTTTAATCATCTGATTATAGATCAGAGTTTTACTGTATGAAGACAGGTTGGAATGTTTTCCTACGAGCCATTTATATTGTCGGCATTTTATGTTAAGTTCCTTTTTTTCCTTTTTTACATGCTCTTCCTCCATCTCAGTTTGGTATCCAATGCCATACCCAGGTATTTGGCTTTGTTTTCGTAAGGAGCTACCGTTCCATTTATGACCAATGATGGAAGATTATTAAATCTTTTATTGGTGAAATTAATGTGTGCCGACTTGGCTTCGTTAAGTTTAATTGTCCATCTTTTGGTCCATTCATATATGGTATTGCTAGCTTTCTGCAATAATCGGGTTGAAATAACCTCATCTTGCCCTGTTGTAAGCAAAGCTGCATCATCAGCAAAAGTAGCCGATTTTGCTTGTTCTAAGTTTGGTATGTCACTGGTAAATAATACATACAAGACAGGCCCAAGAACACTGCCCTGTGGTACTCCCGCCTGCACGTCTTTTAGGTCTGAATATGCTTCTTCTTGTTTAACTCTAAACAATCTATTAGATATGACGAGGTAAGGATTTCTACATATTGTCTAGGTAACATTTTATTTAACTTCTAAATTAATCCTTCATGCCACACCTTGTCAAAGGCTTGTGCGACATCAAGGAATAATGCAGAACAAATTTGTTTTTCTTCTAAGGTTTTCTCGATTACATCCGTAATTCGATGCACCTGGTCTACTGTCGAATCCTTTTGTCTAAAACCGAATTGATGGGCAGGAATTAGTTTGGAATTCTGTATAATTGGTTTTAATATCTTAAGAAGGAGCTTTGCAAATACTTTTGAAATTACTGGCAAAAGCGAAATCGGTCTATAAGATTTCACCTCATGAGGTATTTTCCTGGCTTAGGAATCATCATTACTTCTGCTACCTTCCGGCTGGCAGGTACATGCTTTAGTCTAAGAGCTGCAATAAAGAGATGTATGTTAGCATAACAATTCCTTTTCGTGGTAACTGCTTCAAAATTTGACCAGTAATTAAATCAAAGCCCGGTGCCTTCTTAGGATCCAAATTTAATTTTATTTCTTCTGCTATTTCTTTTGGAGTGACGGGAGTAAATTCTTCTCTTGTAATATTACCAATTTCTTCAAGGTTGTTATTATTCTGCATCTCATTTGGTATAAAAACTTCGTCTAGATATTCAGTGAATAAATCTGCTTTTTGTTTATTCTTTCTTGCCTAGTCTCCGTGACCTTTTCTTATTGGAGGAATTGGCATGATTGGCCTTTTGATTCGTTTTGTGGCTTTCCACAATAAATAATCAATCTCTTCATCGGCTGTTAAGTTTGTTAAATATAATTCCATAGACTCGTTTTTTTAATTTACAGATTTCTCTTTTTAATTTTTATGTTTTATAGTTAAGGACAGTCTTATCAGATGGGTGTCGTGCTCGTTGCCACTTCCGTCTTGCTGATCTCTTTTCACTGACTAGATTTCGGATTTCAACTGGGTAATTAATATCCTTTGTGATATGCGTTATCTCGTTAGTGTTGTTGCATATGGCTGCGTAATAGTCTGGTAAAACTTTCAGCTTCTATGTCTAATTGTTCAGTTGTTTTTAAATTAATATTTAAATTTATTTCTTTTTGTAAATCTATTCTAAAGCTTTCCCAGTTCGTAGTTTTATTAACGAGCATTGCTCTAGCTTCTTTTTTAATTATTCTCTCGCTCAGCGTTAAGATAACAGCCGAATGATCAGAATCTAAATCAAATTTTCTTCTACTTCCGTAAAATTTGGTGAGATCTTTCTCGTGGTAAAGAAGTCCAGTAAGTCTGGTATCTTGTTTCTGTCGGTTGGCCAGTATGTTGGTTTCCCTGTCGAGTAAAAATTACATCCTGCTTCTCTAATGGCCTTTCTTAATTCCCTTCCTTTAGTAGTGGTCAGCCTTGCTCCCCAATCGGTGTGTTTGGCGTTAAAATCTCCTCCCACCATAAACTTTTCACCCACGTGTTGTATGAGTCTTTTGCAGCGTTCTAGTTTTAGATTGTGTCTTGGGGGTAGTAAACTGCACCAATTTTAACATCTTGTGTGGTAGATTTAAGCACTTATGTAGTAAGTTGTATTTCTTTACTTTGTATCGGATGATCCTCGTAATGATTTATAGAGTCCTTAATGATAATCGCACTTCCTCCCTTGGCATCATTGTCTGGGTGAATAGTGTAATAAATTTTAAAATCTTTTAATTTAATATAAGATTCCTTTGTTAGATGTGTTTCTGAAATCAGGCCCACATCAATCTGTTGTAAATTTAGGAGTATTTCCAATTCATAAATCTTGTTCCGGACGCCATTGGCATTCCATGTTACTATTCTTAAGTCCTGTATACTAGGGTGGGCCGAAAAAAGTCACCTTTATCCGATCAAAACGGGTATGTCTCAAAAGTTGTATTTTAGGTCTAGGAAGAACAGCGTAAAATATAAAGCCCGAAAAATAATATCTTCAGTCTGCGCAACTGCCTTAAAAATTCGATTTTTTACCAAAAAATTGAGAATTTCCGAAATTTTTTTTATTAACTTCTTGAAGGTGGACAAAGATCGGGTGATGCTTAAAGCTATGTTAAATGTCACCACATATAGCTGAAAAAATATTGAACCCGTAATATAACTTCTTTTGTTTGCGCATAAGCCCTAAATTTTACAGATTTTTTGAGAATTTCGAAATGAGTACGTTTTTGGTGTAGTTTATCTTATTAGTTTTTTAATTATTTAATAATCACACAGTTCAGTTTCAAACTCTATGTCATAAACAGTAAACACTATGCAACTTTTCGTTATTTCAAACAGAACTACCCAGGACTCAGCACGAGGAGGTGGTTACATGTCGAGTCCCACCCGTGCCCTCCCAACCACCCAACCATGAGAGCACGCTAACTTCTCTAAGCCAAACTTAATTCCTTCATGATTCAAGCTTTGGTCTTATTGTTCTGTCCATCAATCTTGCTCTAATTACTCCGTCCCTCTTTGATTCATCACAAACTTGTTGAGATGACTTTGTCACTTCTTTGACTGCCCTTTCGACAGCTTGAGTGTGTGATGGTAATTTTACTTGTGTCAGATACACCATTCGCCTGGATTCTGTTTAGATCTTCTTCTGACAAATGCATTGTTACAGGTGGTTCTGTTACATTTATAGATTGCAACAAGATCATGTCAATGTAGTCTGTGGCAGAAAAGTTTATCTTTGGAATCTTGAACTGCCTAACACAAGCAGATTCTGCAATGTTCGTCTTATTTCGAGCTGCCATGATTCGTCTGATGGCGAGCTGCCGGATTGTTTTTCTGCTGTCAGTTAGCATTGCAACTATCACATTTTCTGGGTGTGCGAAATAACCATTGTTTTGTAAACAGTTATACACCACTTTCTTGTGTTTATCTTGCATGTATGACGAAAATTGTATCATTTTCCACAGATTATTTGCCCCATCTTTCAATTTTGGATTACATTTTATTGTAAACCAGCTTAGAGCATACACTTTCACAACGTAGTTTGTCATTTCTTTTAATGTTTGTGATGGTGAATCTGAAGCAATAGACAGTCGCAAAATCCGGTTAGCAGTAGTTACCCATCTGGCATGATTCAGCATTCCTGGACTTCCATCTTCGAACCCAGGTGGACATTCTCCAACGGAAACTATTCTACATATGCCAAACATGTATTTCTGATTTGTGCTCAATTCTTTTTTTAGATCAGGAAATAATTCTTCAACAGGACTCTTGATCGGTCTAAACTTTACAGGTGGTAACTTGTGACAGTTAACTAGGACTTGCCCAATGGGGCCACTATAACCGCTAGGACCAGATGTTTCACCATCTAAACATTCAAAAAGATGTCTAAGCGGAAGCTCGTTTGCATGCAGCTGGCATACTACCCATTGAAGTGGTCTGCCGAGTTTCTTTTCCAGGATACTGATAACGCCATTGTTTTTCCAATATTTGTTGGACAACCATCACATCCAACACAAACAAGCTCGGACAAACTAATGTTTTTCTCAGTCATATATTCTAAAATTGAGTTAGCAATGTCAACAGCTTTTCCTGATAAGGGTTTTATATGTCCATATATTCTGAACCAGGCTCTTGTATGAGTGATAAGTGGTCTTCTTGACGTACTCGCCGGTGCTTTTTACTATCTTCACTTGTCTCTATATATAAAGTTTTATCTATTCTACCATCAAAATACAAAGCTTGCAACACTGTTTCCTCACTACAATCATTGTTTAATATCAGGCTGCGGATGTTCTCTCTTTCACGTCTGACTTTATTTTTGTAGTAGCCGTAGATGTAAATTCATCATCACCATTCATGCTAATGTCCATTAACAATGCTGACGCCAAAGAAGCTGCAGGCCTGTCTGATATCCCGTATCTGTCACAAGTTCTAACAAAAGTGCTTATATTTAATCTAGTTTGCACATTAGTGTTTGTATGAGAAGAGTTTTGTGGACAAACAATTTGATCTGCATCAGGACATTCATCCGAGTCAAGATCGGACTAGTTTTCTGGTTCAACAGAATCATCATTTTCTTTTTGTATCTTACTTTGTCTAGTAGAATGCCCTTTTTGTTTCCTGACTTCTCTTTTTCGAATGCGTGATGTAATTTTGCCATCAATGTTTCCTATCATCATCAGCCGATCTGCTCTTTTGTCTGTTAAAAATTCATGTTCTAATTGCGGCACTTTTTTTCCCGCACACAGTTGCAAGAGCTTAAATCACTACACTTACAAGCACAGACATCAAGTAGTTTACTAGATTTTTCAAAAAACTCTGAGAGCCGTTTTTTAAAATTATGTTTGTATTGGTCTCTTTCAAATGATTTGTTTAAGCCTTGCATAATATCTATGCTTTTTTTGAACATGTCTTTCATTGTTCTGTGAGACACTACCGGAATTGATGATTTCTGCCACAGTGATTGCACTTTATGCGCATTGCGCACACTAAAGAAGTTATATTACGGGTTCAATATTTTTTTAGCTTTATGTGGTGACATTTAGCATAACTATAAGCATCACCCGATCTTCGTCCACCTTCAAGAAGTTAATAAAATAAATTTCGGAAATTCTCAATTTTTTGGTAAAAAATCGAATTTTTAAGGCAGTTGCGCAGACTGAAGATATTATTTTTCGGGCTTAATATTTTACGTTGTTCTTCCTAGACCTAAAATACAACTTTTGAGACATACCCGTTTTTGATCGGATAAAGTTGACTTTTTTCGGCCCACACTACTGTATACCCATTACTTTCTTTTTGGAAATACACCTGTTACTCTAGATCCCAAGCGATCTAGTCTCTCACCAAACTGGTTCATCATTTGCATCATCTGTTGCATCATTTTGGCTATATCTTCATTTGGTTTGGGTTGCTGAGAAAGGTTTTTTTCTAACCTATTATTCCCTTGTGTAATTTGGGCATAAGAGACTTCATTTTGTTTTATTTGTCTCCAAGTCACGTTTATTAACTAACTAGAATTAATATTAGGCATTAACTGTATTAACTTCCCGTCTTGTGACTTATCTGTTTTAATTTCTAAAACGACGCGTTTCGAGGATAAATCCTCATCTTCAGGTTTTAATATTACAAAAACATCAAATTCACCCGAACGGGGTCGTCAATTACTTAAAACACATAAAAACACTACACATAATTTTACATTGATATAGTCTCGGCACAGTCCGGTGCGGATCGTCTCGTTGCCAACGATTAACTATTGTACTTTATCCTGTGTGACCGTTATCATTGCCCGTAAACACATCGATATCGATGGCTGTGTTGTACAGTAGATTAGATCGAAACGAAACTTTATCATTAAGTAGTTGGTCCGCTTGTAACTTAGAAGCCTTGTATATCTCATATTCCTCCACAGCGTTCATGTATGCACCTTTTTTGCAATTATGAAGCAGTTTAAAGTTGTGTGGAAGTCTGAGTACTTATGATTATACAGCATTAAATGTTGAGCGTAACTAGATCTTGTTTTCGAGATATCACTTTTGGGTAGGTGTTCCTTAAAACGTTCGGCTGATTGTCTGCCCGTTTGTCCTATATAAAATGTGTCGCAGCCATCGCATTCAAGCTTGTATACTCCAGTTTTCTCTTCATCTGGGATGTGAGTTCTTTGTCCCAAACGTTTTTTGATGTTATTTGTGGTTTTGAAAGCCACTGTTATTTTACATTTCTTTAACTCATTCTTTACAATGACTGGTAGTACATTCGTGTACTCAGTTACTATAAACTTAGTATCTTTTTTAGCTGGGCCGGTTAATCTGCTTTTACTATTGATTTTTACTGAGTGTTTTCTTACTAGCTTGTCTACGATTTCACCGTTATACCCATTAGCGATAGCTATACTTTTTGATGATATTAGTCTCTTCTGCTCTGTCTTTTTGCTCAAGGGGAATAGCAAGCATTCTAAGAACAAACGCGTTGAAGGCTGCCATTTTTTGGGAATATGGATGGTACGATTCAGCATGAATAGTGATATTCGTAGTGGTGGCCTTTCTATAAATTTTGAATCTAAATCGGTCATTATATTTGCTAATAGTGAGATCAAGGAAGTTCAGGCAGTTATTGTTCTCCATTTCCAGGGTAAATTGGATTTTCATGTTTATACTGTTCATATATCCTTTCAAATTTTCTATTTGTCTACTCGTTCCATTGAATATCATAAAAGTGTCATCAACGTAAAGTACGTAAAATTTAATTTTATCTCGCTGTTTATTAAAACTAGACATTAAAAACGTATTCTCAAAGTTGTTCAAGTATAGGTCCGCTAAAACTCCCGATAAAGGTGACCCCATTGCTAGACCATCCTCCTGCATGAAATATTCATTATCATAAGAGAAATAATTTTGTTTAAGTATTGTTTTTAGCAATTGCATAAGCTCATCAATTTCATTTCTACCTAACCTATTTGTTGTAATTAAGCTATTTCTGAGAATTATCATTGTCTCATCTATCGGCACATTGGTGTACAGATTAGTTACGTCAAATGAAGCCAACCTATATTGTGGTGCTGATTTAATAGTTTTAATTTTTTCAACGAGATCGTAACTGTTTTTTATGCTGTAGTTATTTATTATGTCAATGTTCTCTTTTATAATCTTTACTAATCTTTTACCCGCCTTATAACCAGGGGCAGTTGTGTAATTTACAACTGGGCGTATTGGCATATCTTTTTTATGTATTTTGGGTAAACCCGTAAGTTCTGGGGCCCTGGCATTTATGGGTTTTAAATAACGTCTAGTGCTTTCGTTGAGGAGATTGGGGCATTTATTTATAGCGTTGTTTAATTCCTTGACATAGGCGCTGGTGGGATCCTTGTGTAGCTTTTTAATACTATTGTTTTTTATGAATTCTTGTATTTTATTGGTATATGTATTTTTGTTAATAATAACAACCGTGTTGCTCTTATCAGCTTTCGTGACGATAGCGTTATCATGTCGAAGTTTTCGTAAACGTTCCGTGCAATACGCACATCACGTTTGTATTTATTTTGCAGGTTAGTGATGTGGGAATCTTTCTTAATGACTTTGTTTATTTTGCTATTTATGATGGCACGCGTTTCTTCATGATGCGAGATATTATCAATAGTTTTTATGGCAGCTTCTGCGCATATTATTTCACGGATCATAAAGTTCTTATTAAACGAGGGAATGTTATACATCAAACCTTTGTTCAATAATGCCATTTCATTTTGTTCAAATTTAATTCCAGTGTAATTTGCAACCCGCTGATAAAATACGTGGCTATGTTCTAATGTATTATTATTGTCAATGTGTTGTTTTGTATATAGGTTTTGAAACTTTCTTATCTGTTTACGTTTAAGAGGACTGACGAGTTTGTTTATCTGCCTATTGATAATGTCGAAAATGCCGTTTATTATTGCTGGGTCAAGCTCGTTTAAAATTTCCAAGTGGGCTAGATAAAGCTTTGTATTTAAATCACTTTTTAAAATATAAAGTCGTTTGATCTCTTCCTTAATCCAGATTGATTTTATTTTTTCTGAACAATGTCTGCTGTTGATGTTGGAGCTTATGTATTTCGGTGTGATGTTGTAGTGAAGGCATTTTTGTTAAACTTGATGTCCTGCAATGCCTTGGCTGTGACACATTTTATATAGGACAAACGGGCAGACAATCAGCCGAACGTTTTAAGGAACACCTACCCAAAAGTGATATCTCGAAAACAAGATCTAGTTACGCTCAACATTTAATGCTGTATAATCATAAGTACTCAGACTTCCACACAAACTTTAAACTGCTTCATAATTGCAAAAAAGGTGCATACATGAACGCTGTGCAGGATATGAGATATACAAGGCTTCTAAGTTACAAGCGGACCAACTACTTAATGATAAAGTTTCGTTTCGATCTAATCTACTGTACAACACAGCCATCGATATCGATGTGTTTACGGGCAATGATAACGGTCACACAGGATAAAGTACAACAGTTAATCGTTGGCAACGAGACGATCCGCATCGGACTGTGCCGAGACTATATCAATGTAATATTATGTGTGGTGTTTTTATGTGTTTTAAGTAATTGACGACCCCGTTCGGGTGAATTTGATGTTTTTGTAATATTAAAACCTGAAGATGAGGATTTATCCTCGAAACGCGTCGTTTTAGAAATTAAAACAGATAAGTCACAAGACGGGAAGTTAATACAGCTAATGCCTAATATTAATTCTAATAAGAGACTTGTTCAGTCATCCATCTGGACGTAAACGTTTTCTTTTGTTTCTGTTGTTTTCTTCTTTTTTGTAACTCTATGGCAATAACGCATCCTCTATAATTTGCTGGACCGGCTTCAGCACAATTTGAGCACGTCGCTGGCGTATTCCTCGATTTTGTGCATGTTGCTGTAAGACTGTCTCCTGCGCATTTTAAGTATACTGGATTACGCTGACAAAATTTCTGTGTATGCCCATATCCTTAGCATCTTTTATATTGAGGGATTAATTTTCCCGCCTTAAACATTTCTGTTCTGATTTTCATGTTAGCTAGTTCACGTGTTTCATGAATTTTCTTAATGTCTTCGGACTTGTCAAACGTTAACATAAAAATAATGGCACCCTAATATATTTATATTGACAATTTTCTTTGTTCTTTTCAGTTTATTTTCTACTGTTAGTATTTTGAACCCTTTCTGCTAGAGTTCGGCTTTAATTTCTTCTGTATCGCATGTTGGATGCATATCTCTGACCATGATTCTTATTGGTCTGTCCTGTTTATATTCATAAGTATATACACAAATATCACAACATATTTCTACAGAGTTAATACTACATACAATACCAGTATACATCTTTATACTGTAGTTATAAATATTGTACCATAGTTCATAAGCTCTTTTACATTGTTCACTCCAATCCATTATCTTCCCACTTAAGGTTCCTCTTATGCACTGCCTCATGAAGTCTCTGTATACAGGACTTCATACATCTTTGCCTATAATCAAGGTAATAATTCTGTCCTCATTCGACCAAACCGCTTCTACTCTTTCGTCACAAAAAAGTGAGAAATTTACTGGTAACAAGAAACATCGTATAAATTGGCGTGTGATTACTCTCCGAAGTTTTGTTATTAATGATTCCACATCGTATCACGTGGCTGTTCTCAAGGAATAATTCTCCTAGGTTGTTTATATTCTTCATCCTACGTGACCAAAAACCAAGGGCTAACGATATGATTGGAACAAACGCGTAGGTAGAAACTTACCGTTTGCTTGGAAGCAATGGCTTTTTATTTACCGAGACAAAAATAGGCTGAGGGAGAAGATGATTTTGATTTTGTGATAGCGAAAAAATCGATGGCCTTTAATAGAAAACCACAGAAGTGAAATGCGCTTGCGTTTTCGTTGGATAAATGTTTTTAAAGAGATATTTGTTTGGTGCCGAAGCCCCACAGAACTCACCACCACCCCTCGGGCTCACAAGTCGAGAAGAGACAGTCGCCGTCTGTGACATAAAGCCACACATACGGTATTAGTTTACTATCTCCAAGTCAACAATGAAAATAAGTAGCCGCCTGAATAAGGTGTATAATAGTAGGGATTTTAAACCTAATCACGATTTGTTAATCGAGAAGTAGGCCTAGCGAGAAATTCTGTGCTCAATATACTAATTAAAGTAACAATTATAAAGTTATGAAGGCTTAATTTTTATACGGAACTTTTCCCCTCGCTGCGCGCGCGCGTGTGTGTGTGTGCATATAAGCAAGCACGATGAGCTGAACACAATATTTTAGTGCGACGAATTGAGCACCCTCAGTTATGTTTTTATTTATAGGTAATGGACACAAACTAAGAACAAGCCTAAGAGAATCTTTTTTAATACGCTTATTTTTATTTGGCTCATTTTATGCAATTTTGTTTTGTCTTTGTATTGGTATAGTTTTTATAGCCTGCAGAATTCTGATGTGTTGCGATTATACCAATTGCTTAATTTGCGTTAGGCCTTGTGACTTTTTAAGTTTCATTTAGTTGTGATGTATAACGTTGCTATGATCTGACTTTTGTATTAAGTGTAAACCACATTATTAATACCTTTCATTTCGCTGTTTAAATTATTGTCCATTTCTTAGTCTGTAGAATTTTTAAAGAATTTGAATTCGAAATTGCGGTAGGAGTTGTCTAACTTCTTCATTTATCTGACTAATTTTCTAACAACGGCTCAGCTTAACATGTCTAGTATCGTAACAAACCGTCAGTAATTAAACTTATGATGCGTCTGAAACTTCCTGGCTGCTCAGTTTTAGACGGAAGCAATAGTCTTCTAAAACAAGTCTATGGTAACCAATGTGCGTTTGTGCTAATTCATGTAACACGATAATTACTCAAAGATTCCAATAGAAAATCTTGTACACTTTGGCGTTTTCCCAAAATAACACGTATTCCATTTGTTTCAGAAGAAATAAAGAGATTTTTACCACGTCACCATCGACATATACTGAGAGACCAAAACAGACTTGTTCCAGCCAGCCAATTGTGATAAGAATACTGAAGCTCTGACCTTCGACAGGTTCTGCAACAGTATCATAATCTGATAATTTCTCCTCTCGTAGTATCTCCTTCAGCATATTTACACTAAGTAGACTGTAAACAGACAAAATAAATAAATAAAATAATTTTATGATATTATTGATTATATTATTTGTTAACAGAATGTAATTATAATATGGAAAAATAACAATATATTTTATAATAATATTAATTTTTTACATAGTATGTAGTAATTTAAGTGTAACATTGAACAAGTGGATAAACAACAAACAATCCAGGTGCAATTTCTTATCGAAAAGACCAAAGTGGACTTCCGTTAGGAAAATTCCATCATTGTGTGCTTTCCGAGGGGGGGGGGAGGTCAGAATCTTTAAAAATAAACACAGCGATGAAGCAAAACGAAAAGTCAAAAAGATTATGCTGTGAATGAAAGTGAAGACAGGAAAACAATTTAACGGATACTCAAACAAAATAGAATATATGACATAAGATAACAGTACTAATACGGGGGTCATTTTTATAAAGTTTAAAATAAAAAATAAAAAAATCTTAAATATTGTGTTACACAACATTTAATAATATAAAATTCAGGATTAAGAAAATAACATGAAATTGGGGAGGACATTTGCCTAGCGTATTATGATCACACAGGTTAGCAAGAAGACTTACTGGAGAATGATGGTCATTACGAAGATATGTGTGTATAAAATATTGCTTAAACAAAGTCAAAGGTCACTCGTTAGATAGTTTATAGTGTGGTAGTACTCGATATTATAGGACGGAATATATTCAGGGCCGTATTTACGGGGGGGGGGGGGACGAACAGGACTGGATCCCCCCAGAGGGTCGAACAAGTTCACGAATTTTGTTTATATCTTAGTATTTAGACTACTTTATTATTTTTTCAGCTGTGTACACTAATATAGTACTAATTATTTTTTAAATATAAACAGTTTTATTGCACAGCATTAGCGTATACGTTTCAAATATGAAATATAGGATAACCTACATCTTGTATATCTTGTTTCTTCAGTCAGTATCTTGTATCAACATCTTGTATAGGCCTATACTGTGTCATTACCTTTACTTTAACGGAACTGGTTTCAGCCACTTTAAGATAGTAATGTTGATTAATGTTAACTTGTTTTTTCTTTGTTTGAAGCAGACCCGAACACGGAACCTCCTCCACAAGGATACGTCACTGAATATATTCACCGTCGAGCTAGTTTCAGAAAAGTGTTTTTGTTCTGAAGCCCTTTCAGAACAACAAAAGAAAGTTAGCAGGTATCCCGTGCGACCAGAGACAAGAGTCGGTACTGTCATTTAGCAGCCGAATTTTCTGTTTGCCCAAATATACAATATTATCACATTCACTGCATACACAATCATCATCATTATCATCATCTTCGATAGGCATTTGTCTGTACCGTCTCCAAATATCTGACTATCTGTTCATTCGTCATTCTACATTTGCTTTGTATTTGAGTGTTATTCAGGCACAACCCTTTCTGTGCGCTCTTTCGTGTCTTTGTACGTGAGTATTTCGTTCATAAATTATGGCTGATTCCATGAAATCTCTTGCATCGACCACGCCTCGGAAGACACGGAAGATCACAGTTTCCGTGGTTACAACCGGTGTCACATTAAAACAAATGCAGATTCTATTTAGCTTGGTTACTGGACATGTGAGCGAGGAACCTCCGCTATACTAATTCATAATAATGCTTGATTGCGGTGATTTTAAGCATCAACAGCACATATTTGACAAGTGTTTATTCCTCGTGTTTTGATTTTTTCGTTTACTTTAAAATAATATCAATTTCTTTTATATTCATTGATTTACTGTGATATTTATTAATTATACGAAAACGCAAATTACCTGTTTATTAACGCATTTCAAAAAGGTATCCCTCATTCAAAAATAGGAAATTTTGACTGGGAAGCTGAAAATTGAAAAAGATTTTCTTAAGAGTGACCACACAAAATCCGATTAATGTTTTATTTATAACTGTTTCTTGCATAATTCAATTGTTTCCGTTATAAGTGGAAATTTCCGATTTTGTAATAAATAGCAGTAACGTTAATTCTGTATACGTGTACGTGTATATATATATATATATATAACAGCTGTTGACGGTTGCTGTTCGCCCTTACACGTAGGCAACAAATTAACTATTTGAACCTTATCTTATTTGTAGTCTACTTGTAGGCCTACTCCAGCTCGATTCGTCAGTTCTTCTCTAGAAAGAGGTTTATAATAGAGCCATAAAGTTCAGGCATTTTCTGTAGTTTTTTGTAAAAGAGATTTTTTAATTGAGACAAGGGGTAGTCCAGATAGTTTGTTCTGGTAAGTATGTATTCGTCGCAGGGCTGAACAATTACCTTTTTGCAGAAGCATTTGTCACAGGATTGTAAGTAACAAGGCGCACAGTTTTGTAATTTCCTATAATGCTTAAGTAAATCTACTGGCATGTAATAAAATTATAGATTTACATCATATATCGACTTGTCTCTAAATTGTTAGAAACGTGTACATACAAAAGATTATTTTTCAAATGCTCCATATTAAAGATTCTACCTTAGTTTAATAACACTTAAAATGCTTTGTTTGGAAATGGTTTTTTAAAAATCGCCGTATTTTTTGCAATCTAGTACTGCAAGATTTTCTAGTTTATCAATATCTGAAAATTTAACAGTAATTTGGCCTTCCAGAATGTTAGTTATTTCAAAGAAATCCATCTGGAGGAAACTTTGTCATCAGCAAAATACTAATTTCATTTACCCAAGTCCTTTTTGTGTATGATGCTTCGTCCATTTAAAGTTTCAATGTTTTGTCAAACGTCATCAGAACTATCATGCAAAGATGGTGAATGGTAAACATTTACAGGTTTTCTTTTTACACCAGCCTGCATCTATTATATTTTCCTGTGAAATATTGAACAAAACATCAGACTTCGGAAATATAGCAGACAGCTTTTCAAGTAAAAATTAAAAAGTAAATGTCGCAAATAACCAACTTTGCAAGCGGCATACCACTCCCACTGTTAACTACGCCAGTCCTGTATCATCAACACCATCACTAAAGCCTTCTGTTGAAAAGAAAATACATGGCCAACAGAAAAGTTTCTCATCAACTTAGTACATCCACATAGCCAAGAATATTCTGTGCATCATTAAGTGTTTAAATGCCGATCATAACCTACAGATTATTTTGACTTTAAAGCCTTCAGGAGTATTAGGAGTAAATCTACTATTTTTAATAATATCACCAATTTCCATAAAAGTGTGCGAACCAAAAGATTTTTTAGTGTGGTATATTTTCCATCACGCAATTAAATTCACTGCCAAAAGAAGAGGATCCTGGTTCAACGGAATGGAATCCGGAGACCATTATACTTACACAAAATAGATCAGAATAATTCAATTAATTAGGAATTGAAATTAAATGTGGCAAAAAATGAGGAGAAAATCGCGTTTTGGACGAACTACGCCCGGACATGGTCTAAAATTGTGGACGTAGCCCCAATAAACCATAAACGCTACAATTAATTTGCTCTGAAATGAAGAAAAATAATATCAAGTCAAGCGTGGTATAAATTCGTTTTTGAGCGATTCCATAAGAATTTGCGGACAGCTACGTAGGAGTCCCAAAGTTTACATACACACGTAACTTATTAGGGGTGTTCCTAATCAATAGCTACTAATAACATTTCAGAGTTCCAGAATATTTAAAAGTTGATCTCGGTCAGACGAAGTGTAATCCCGTCATATTTCAATCAGCGCTATATTCCGATCTATTTCTAACCGATAAAATAGACCGACTGATTTTCGGGTCTACTTTATGCGATTAATGGATTAGGCCTATGTCTTGGTGATAACAAAATATCTTACCACATATTTAATATTTTATTATGCAGCCTCATCCTTTTTTAAAAATAATATTGAAACGTTATTACAACAAGTAGTTGGAAGATTCGCCAATTCGAATACGTTTAAATTTGTGGGAATCGATATGAAACAGAAAGTGTTCGGCCGATGATTAAGGCAACAAGAATGTTACAAGACAGGGAATCCCGTATTGATTGGGCCTCTTTTTCACAGGAAGGAATATATAAATTATTTCACACAAGTCTTGTATTGATCCACACGCCGTTTGGACACTTCATTAATTTAAAAGAACTCGCTGTGTAGCAAACGTGTCATTTAAAGCGAGCTTTTCACAAATTCCACGTTCATAATTTATTGTCTCTAATGAAAGAAGTAAAACTGGCATTGCAAACACATTGTTATCGAAGCAATTTTATTTACCTCCCGCTCCACGTTACCTTCTTGAAACTTTATATTCTCTTGAGTAAGAATCCAGTTATAAATAAAAACTTAAAAATGATTTATTGTCATTTTCTGTTGGTTAAAAAAAGAAGTGAATTTTTGTTATTAAGGTAAATACAATATTTGGTAAACAATAACCTGGGTTTAAAAACACAATAGGCTGCTTTTAAGTAAACGAGATTATTTCTAGACGATTTGACTTCCTTTTGGATTCTAGCAAACCGAAAAACATGCGTCGGTTAAAAGTTACCAGATGCAAGTTTTCCTAACTTAATATTTGACGAAGGCTATTGACGTCAAGAATATTCACTAGTATACAGTTTTAACTAACTGTCATCCAGATGAAAACGGAACACGAATCGTGAATTAAATATGTGTTCGTTTGGAACCAGCAATATCGTCCAGTCAGCTTAATGTTATCTGATCAAACGCATGTCTGTTACATTATAATGCACGATAAATTATTTTTGTATGCTACTAAAATGTATGCCATGAAGTCGCTAACAGGTTAATCTGCGAACATCACGTGTTCAGTATCGTCCACACGTGTTTTTGCATAGCACACTAACACTATTGACAAGGGAGATAACTAGACACAGTAGACTTACAGTATAACGGAGTTGTCTGTGTAACGGAAAACTGGTCTGGGCCTGTACCGAATAAGATAAGTATTCTATTACAACCGGGAAACATTGGAATCCCTCCAAATAAGCTGTAGAGATATTTTACCGCAATATTATAAACATACCAGTGATTAGGAAACAAAACTCTCTGACTGTGTTTTAGTATGACTGTGGTAGTTATGAGTACGTTATGTAAGAGAAGTAACTGATATCATACGTCTACCGAAACAGCCTCTCTATCCGAAATAAAAAAATGTTCTTTTCAATTGAAAGCTACGAATCGTAGCATCAAAAACCAAATCGTTACATATTACATTTAGGCTACCGTCCGAAGAGGCAACTGCCCCGTAGTCCATGTCTCGAGATAAAGCAACAAATACGTACCTAAGCCTTTATTTTACCAGACTCTAAGCTGGACTGGAAACAAAGCCTATAACAGAAAATCAATCAACTAGATCTGAAATTCAGCAAAATTAACTGGCCGATACGCATCATTCGGTTGTACATTACTTTGTACAGTAATCACAAGATTAACTTGTAGATTGCATATTTTGATTGCTAATAAATAAGCTGAAGAAATGTAACAATTTTGTTGTAAACAGGTTGATATAAATAGGACTACCGAAGCGTGGACAGAGGTTGCTATAAGTCGATTGAAATGGATCGAGAAGTAATAAGTCACAAAAGTTAATTTATCCAACTCATACTGTACTGAATGTAAGAGAGACATGTAAGGAGGCTGGTTCCATAAAGTTAATCATAATTTTCTTTTGGTCACTCAGGAAGGAATAACTAAAACTGCTCATGACAAATGACCTGTTTAAGAAATTGAACGTTTTTCATATGACAAAAAACTTAACATCTTACATTCAACAAACAAAAAAAGTTATATGGTTTCAGAAACTGTGCAGACATTTTTCGGTTTGACATTCTGAATCTACTCTCTCTGTCTCTCATTTCAACGTCCGATCACCGTTCAAAATCGTCTAATTTTATCATTTTTAGAAAAAGATTCTTTATTACTTGCCGCGTATCAACATCAGCTTTCGAATGTTTCACAACTTCCGTATTTTAATAAAAGGTTTAAAAATGCGGTTACTTCACGTTGACGCACGGTTTTATATTTAAATGATTGTTTCTCTGTGACATATCTGTATGGTGATATCTTAAAGAAATAATAAATACGAAAAACATCCCAGCGACTGTAAGTTGATTTCTGTAGGTTTCTTGTAATAGACCTAGAAATAACATTTAATTCTAACATTTAAATAAAATTGTAAAGTGTAGCCTATTTTAAAAACCTCTTCTGAATTATCTAGGAACTTAATCACTGTTTCACTGGAGTTTATCCCGCGTCTGCACAAGATTGCGCATTTCGAAAAATTTGGAGATTTTGTTGCCACTTAACCTTCATTTTCACAGACGTTGTCCTAAAAATTGACAAATGCCTTCACTTTTAATAAAAAAAAAAATTAGACCCATAAATAAACTTGATTTATAATTTGTGTTAACGAATTTACAGTGAAATTTGCAGGGGAACTAAGAAAAATTAACGGAAGTTGTTGCTCCTGCTTTCCGAGTATGGAAAGAATAAAATGGCAAACCGACGTATAGAATTAGTGTCGTGTTTCTTCTGTCCAGTGATTGAATTCAAGCTATTATGTTAGGGTATTAAATTTTGTATAAAAAGTCATTTTGTATAGACAACCTTTTGTTGGTTAGAACGAAACGATTTAGCTATTTAGATAAATAAACGTTTGAGTTGACTTTAATATTAGTTATTACCATGGGCGTAATTTGGGGCCTAACTTTGGGGAGGAAGGGTAAGGCTTCATAAATTCAAGTGTGTAGTGAGACCATCTATATAATAAAATTAATAAAATGTATTATATACAAAATTAGAAAGTTTAGTAATAATTCTTAGTTAGTAATCGAGGGATAAATAACACGTACTGCGGTCGCAAGCATAGAAACTGTCTCCTGTTTGACTATTTGTTAGTTTTTATTTATAATAACTGGAAACAAAATTTTATAATGCTCGGAACATTGGGGGGGGCGAGTGCCCCCTTTCCCCTCCCAAGTTACGGCTATGGTTATAACAATAGTTGGTCTGCACAATCGTTATTACTGATGCTCCATTATTTCCTAAATAGGCCTACCATTATACGCTTTTGCCTGTTGAAAATTTTCACTGTTGTCTAAAAATTTAATGCTTCCTTACATTATTCGTATATTTTAAATTAAAAATTATCTAACTCTCATGTATAAACGAATGGAATTCAAATTAAAACTCGTAAATTGTAGCTGTCTTTTTTATTTTGAGATACACTTGTATAGAATACTATTTACTTTTCCTATTCACCGCTCAACATTTGGTTTAGTACGGCCCATCTTACCTTAAACTGATTATAAAATATAACCTCCCCAGCAGTTTGTTTACGGATTCCCCTTGGAAACGTGGAAGGGGTGTTCTGTTTCTATGACAACGGCCAATCAAAATGGCGTAGCAATGTAAACAACATTGGATTGGATGTTTTTAACACCAGTACCGTATGGCTATTGACCAAAAGGCATCTGAATATAGTAAAATATTTGATCTGAACTATGTTTACTTCTTATTAAAGGTTACAGGAAAATAATGATGTCGTGTCATTATTCAAGGGGCGGAAGGAAAATAACTTATGCATTCTGACATGTGTCGGCAGAGCTGTACTTCGCCAATCAATTTGCTGATTACATATTGTTTACAAATATATACAATTAGCGTGACAGTCACATGGTATCGATTGTTGACATTGTCGATTCCCCAATCCGTAATAACGGTATCTAAAGACGGACGGCAATAAAATGATTATTAAAACGGACTATAGAGGATATTATCCAGTTCTGAGAAATTATGTTATGGGAAATAATGTCGGTCTTACATTGTGTACTGTGAGACGGCGTCGAACCCGGAACCGATAATTAAGCGAGCGCTTTTTTTTTATACGAACGTTTTTTCTAAAAGCAAACGAAATACGTTTTGAAAAAACGCGACAGTAATCGATCACAAGGAAAAAAACGAGTGGAAGGGAAAACGAGAAAGGTTGGGTCCGATCATTTTCAAAGAAAGAAGAGTTAACTAAAGACAACAAAAGCTTCACTTGAGACTGTTCCTGTGGCGAGGGGAAGATCGCCTGTATAAAATAACGTAGCCCTGTATTAAATAACTAACATGATACCAAATACATTTCGCTTTGAACACAAGTAACATGGAACATCTGCCATTACTTCTTATATTATTCTTGGCACAATCGGAAATCTATGATCATGAACAAGACTTTTCGACAATTTTGTTTTTATTTTCTATGTAAATTCTATGATATACAAAATAGTGTATGTTTGTGTGTCACAGAGCGCGTGTCTACGTCTATAATTTTCCATTTTATTTAATATTTAATACATTTTTTATTACACAGACGCTAATAAAACAGAAACATAACATAACAGCTGCAGTTTATTTTCAAAACAAGTAGTCTACCTAATGATAATGGTAATTGTGAGCTGCATAAATATGAATACGTTAGAATACCTGTAAAATAGGCTATATTTAATTTATTGTTAAAACGTGTAAATTTATATAGGCTACGGGAGCATAGGTAACCAGAAATTACATGAAGACAGTATGTAAGTACGAGTTATACTATCTTCTTATTATTTTAATATTTTAAGAAATTAATACTGTTCATTTCTTGCGTGCGACAGGGTCTAGACCACTGAATTGATGTTCGTGTAGTCTAATTAAAGATCACGCAATTTTTTTCAGTTAACCGATACACAGTTGCGTCTTAAACATTTTTGTTTAGAGAAAAGTTATTGAACGTAAGTGCAACGTTGTCGGTGTGTCAGACTGTCTCAGGGCACAACGATCCAACATCCAGCAACCTCTTGGTTTGCCTCAACATTCGTTTTCATCAGTCATATAAATACTGACACACCACTAAATTATTTAAACAAAAATATATTTAATATTTATGATAACTTTACCTCAAGATGTTTTTCCTTATTTGGAACATGTTTCGGAAAATTTATTGTTCCCGTCCTCAGCCTTCTTTATTTTTAATCTGGTGGAGTACTTGTGTGTTGATTGGTTGTTGTTAAGGTTTCATGTTTGTTTTGGTATTTTAAACTGGTATTATTGTGTGTGATTGTGGTGTATATATTATAATTTTATGTATTTTCGATATTGAGTGCTTTGAAAATTGTGTCATGTTTTGTATTGATTTGTATTTGTTCAGGTATAAGTTTGTTCTGTGTTTGTACATTTGTACATTTTCCCAAATGTTCATTATGGTGCCTTTGTGTGGTATGTGTTTTATTAGTATCATGTTGGTTATGCCTGGGAATTCATGTCGTGTGTTTATTGTATGTTTGGCTGAATTAGATTTATATATTTCTGTTTTTTGTATGGGTTTAGAAGTTTAAAATAACGTTTTTCAGTTCTTTTTTGTTTGTCTTATGTAACATTTATTGCATAACCGACATGACATTAATAAAACACATACCACACAAAGGCACCATAATGAACATTTGGGAAAATTTACAAATATACAAGCACAAAACAAACTAATACAAAACCTGAACAAATACAAATCAATACAAAACATGACACAACTTTTAAAGCACTCAACATCGAAAATGCACAAAATTATAATATATACACCACAATCACACACAATAATACCAGTTGAAAATACCGAAAACCAACAGGAAACCATAACAACAACCAACCAACAAACAAGTACTCCACAAGATTCAAAATTAAGAAGGCTGAAGATGGGAACAATAAGTTTCCCGAAACATGTTCCAAATAAGGAAAAAACATCTTGAGGTAAAGTTATCATAAATATTACATATATTATATATGCATCAAGAAATGGACTGTAGCAAAAAGCGTTTGAATTAAATAAAAATATATGTAATTTATATACAGAGTAATTAAAAATTTCACAATACTGCAGCAACTAATTCGGGCCGTTAATATTACCAGAAAATTTCCTATAAACATAGGCCTATGTCCGAAAACTCTACGTTTTTCAGTTACGGCTATCAAAATATTTCGCCGTGATTTCTGCTCCAAGAGTAAAATTATTCGATAATAAAATTCTTGGAACTTCTATTAATGTGTAAATTCGATGGTTTAATATCTTTTCAAACGCGAAAACTGAATAAAACTAAGAACTCTATTTCTTAGTAATTTTTGATAAAATTATTGCAAAACACAGAAAATTTGTGTTGCAAAAGAGTTTTTCTTAGATTTGACGTATAGTAACTTTGTTACGCAGCCAATCAACGCATATAACTTTTAATGAAGATTAAAAAGTCGGAGGAAAAGTGTTGAGATTTAATTCTGAGGAATTCGAAGTAAATGAAGGCGATGGAAAACAAAAACAAGTTATAAAAATTCTACTCTTACTTAAAACAGAACATACCAAAATAGAAACAAAAGAGAATAAAAAATAAAATTAAAAAAATTTAATTTTTACTTAAAGAGAATGTAAGTATTGACATTAAAATACATAAAACTTAATAAAAAATTAAATACAAAAATGAAAAATTATCTATTAAATATCTATTGACATAAGTTGAAATATCTATGATCTTTAAATCGATTTATCTTTCCTGTGTTATTCTTTACTTATGTAAATCTGTAGCGTTTGACTTACATAGAAAAACGTTTTGTTTTAGGCTAATTACAAAAAATTGTTAAAATTGATCAGTTTTTATAAGTTTCGAGGGTGATGCGCGACCGGAAGATATTAACCGATTATGTATTTCCTTTTTCTATTTTACTTATCTGTAATAAAGGCAAGTTTTCCGCGGTATAGCGAATAAAAAAAAAATAATTAAAAGTTTTTTTCGGCCTACCCTAGTGGAGACTGTCTCACAGACACTTGATGTTTTGACAAAAGGTTTCTATTTCACAAGATATATTAGTATATACTTAAACAAAAAGTGCTTTTGTAGTATCGTGTATAGTTTTGATCTAACTCAAGTAACATAGATTTTGTTATTTACACAAAGGGGCTTAATAAACAATTAATTCAAGACTATGTTGATTTAGTTCATGTTAGTGTATTACCAAGTTCAAAATCATTAACAATTTAATGTCTTTACATTCAGGATTAGTAAGTTATGGTTCCTAATCTCTTTTTTATTACTCACACCAAATAATTATAAAATGCAGAACATATAGACACAAATAATGTGTCTACACTTATTGATCGATCCTCTGTAAACCTTGACGGTTACTACTAATTTAAGGATACAAATATTAAGTTATACCAGAATCTGGAAGAACGAGAGGCCCGACTCAAGTGAAAGATAGTAAAATTAGATTTTAACTAGGAGGAGATTGTCACCGCGGTTTCATTATTAGTGGGAATCCACCATTAAAACACTGGCATTATTAAACTTGATAACGAGCGTAATGACAGTTATTATACGCAATAAACGACACTTTTAGAAACAAGAGCGCGCGCACGATAAAGTAAGGTGCAGAATGATAATGAAGACCGCAATTTTGTAACGCGTTAATATTTCTCCAATTGCGTCAAATGATACCGCTGTCTGTTTGTGCTGTGCTTTTCGCGTACTCACAATAATAATATGTAGGCTACCATAAAAGTAGCTTCTAATTTAAAAAAAAAAAATCAGTAAAAAAACGTATTAATAATAAACCTTGGAGTTAATCCTTCTAAAGACGATATCCGAGGACAAAATATCGTACTTGGTAAAATACCTATTACCAAAAAGAATGAGTAAAATACTATTGACATATTACCATAGCTTGTAACATTTATCATTAACTATTTTACGTCAAAATGTAAAATTTTCAATTTTAATGTTAAAAAAGAGTTTTTCATGCGCAATGCGCGACCAATAAATATTGAAATATCTATGAGTTTTAAATTTATTTATCTTCACTGTGCTATTCTTTACTTATGTAAAGCTGTAGCGTTTAACTTACATAGAAAAACGTTTCGTTTTTATTACTAAAAATTGTTAAAATTGATCAGTTTTTATAATTTTTGGGAGTGATTCGCGACCGGAAGATATTAACGGATTTTTTATTTCCTTTTTTTCATTTTACTTGTCTGTAATAGGGTCACGTTTTAGCGGTATAGCTATTCAAAAAATAAATAAATAAAACTTTGTTTCAGCCCACCGTAGTGTCCATACCGTATATTTACTGATAAATACAATTTTATTGACAAAGTGCATTGAAAATAATAGTTTTTTTTTTGTGCGTCGCTTATTCTTTCTCTTTTGAATTTTGTGACACTGGTCCCCTGTCTTCACGGAATGTCCGCTACACAGACAACTTTATTGTCACAAAGTCTTTGCCACGAAAAATCTCCGGCGTTTAGGGAGTTTAAAAAGTTAAAAACATTTGACGAAAAATTTTTTTTCCGACCTGACGATGAGCTGTGAAGCTTGAAAGCGCTAATCGGAATAATTTTTCTATAGTGGTTTACAGTGATAATTCTGTTTGAAAAGTGTAAACGTTGTACTAAGACCAGCAATGCTTACGGTGCTGAAACCTGGGACAGTAAGGAAAGCACAACAGGAGAGAAAGTTTGACGTTACAGAAATGAAAATGCTTTGGTGGATGTAGATAAGGTCAACAGGATTAACAACACAATTATTAGTAAACGACATAAATTCATAAGTAGGGGATAAGGGTGCCGGAGATGGAGCTACATGATGGCCTAAACGGAGGTGGATGGAAGACCTGACGGAGAGGATATACACGACCGGGCCAAGCTGAGTGGGAAGAGAAGTATAGAGAAAGAAGAACACAACCAAACTAGGGAACACGATATGTAAATGACGGAAGTAAAACGATTAATGCGGAAGAATAGCGGAAGGTAGAACCGTAAAGCAGTGGCAGAGTTGAAGCCAGATGCAGGAAAACCAGAGCAGAAATGAACTAAGTGCGTATAGGACTCGATGAACAAGTTTAGAGACGAGGTATAGCTAGATGTTTCTGCACTTTGTATATATGTAATAGAAAATTTCTTGACGATTTGATGGAAGAAAACTCTCGGAATTGATGAAAATTCTAAAATACAAACACACGATAAAATATTATAAAACGATCAGACATTGAATTGTGTTCAGATTATTAATTAAACTTAAGTTACCCTACGGTATAATATAACATATTCAGTTACCGAGTGACATAAGACAGGCATCATTAAAATTGTGTGCTTTCGTGTTTTAGAGCTTGTTAATAATCCGTACTGATACAAATACATTTTACCGCATCCAGAGTAAAATGTAGATCATTCTGAGCCATCGTTGTTTGTATTTTCTATTATTTTGTTGGAATACTGTTGAAGTAATTCTTTAAGTGACAAGTGGTATCGTTTGGTAATGATTCACTAAATCTGTGGTATCTTTTTCCGACAATGTAATTTGTACGTTATTAGTGATTGTCTCAATAACAGCACTCTAACTATAATGTAGGCATGGTGTCTAGTGTCCGGGCGCATAAGCAGTAATCACTGAGACTAGTACTAACTGGAAAGGCAATGCATACAATCGATTATTGAAACGTGATCGTCGGTGCCAAGTTTTCAACACAGTCACTGACTCTATTCATATGCAACCCTTTCCAAAAAGCCATGCTGTAGGCTTAACTTGCCAAGCGCTAAAAAAACTTGACCTACATAAATTATAGAATAATGTTGGTAATTCCAGATTTGAATTTGATCTCTGTGAATTTAACATCGAACGAAGCAGACATTTGGCATAATGTCGGCAGTCGGGCAAGTGCCAGTGGGTATCCGCAGCGCAATTTTTCACACGTTGGTGATGTTCTGTAGTGGTGGATCTCCTGTCAGCTGTTTAAATTACAGACAACAAGGCGTGCGTTACTATTTGAAGTGAGCCAAATATGGAGAAGGATTTGGATTGCTGTGAGGGAAGTTCTCGCACTGAGAAGTTTTGCAGTTTGCAAACGATGTTCAACTGCGACAAGGCACAGCAACCTTCACCCTTTGTCTGTCGATTGCGGAGGTTTCTCGGTCTCTGTTTCACCAACAATATATCAGCGACAATCCAGTCTTCGTGAAACAACACAACCTGTCTCATCTTTCAGTCTAGGGTGGGGGGGGGGGAGTGAGATACTAAAGAACCACTGCGGGGTTGCTGATTTCTACCGACGAAAAAGAGT
The DNA here is from genome assembly GCA_034769895.1 of Magicicada septendecula. NCBI lineage: Eukaryota > Metazoa > Arthropoda > Insecta > Hemiptera > Cicadidae > Magicicada > Magicicada septendecula. Next base: position 42,805,731 of record CM068376.1, read on the forward strand.
GTCAACGTTTGCGGCTATAGGTTTTAATTTAACAAACGGACGGAAACTATACTGTTGCGAGACAGGCTACAGCATTGGCCTGTGTTACGTGAGCGCCATCGGCGTTCTCTTCGACGCTGATGATTCGGTCTAACGAAATGTCGCAGAGGCGAGTCACAATAATGGTTGAAGCCGTCCTTTCCCCTACTGATAGCGAGATATTTTCTGAAGAACGTAAAAATAGTACTGCCCAGAACAGTTTTTTGGGCACTGAGCAGCGTGGCTGTTGGAGCATAACGGTCTGCTAGCACTAGAGAAGGGTGTTTATTATTCTACAATGTGTAGGTAACAGTAAAAGTATACAGAGACAGCATTTAGATATGACAGCTAAATAACTACATAAACTACATAATGTCTATACACTGTAAGTCAATACAGGCTTTAAGATAGTCTTGTACATTAGTGACGTATGGAGACGGTATGTACAAGCGACCCAGAATCCAGTAGTACTGTCCATACTTAGATCTCAGGGTGTCTATACGCTTACGTCAGATGTGGCTTCCATTTGATGGCTTCCATTGGCTATTGAGTGCCTCAATGTGAAGGTGACATCTGCTGTTTCGCTACTTCTGCGGCCAGTAGACCTTGGTGCAAATGCAGCTGTTGTCGTATGTGTTGTGAACACGATCTACAAATTTACAGAAGCGATACTTTGTAGCCTGACAGGATCCGTTAATCTACTCTACAAGCATACAAATTGCATTTTATCTCTGATTTCAAATGAGAGTTTTCTGAGCCTCGTCGCGGTAATTCAAAATCGGTCTCGTTTCTAGCAAAAGAATTGCTCTAAAACCCGTTGGACGTTTATTCAGTAACGAAGCGGAAGACTTGTGAAGCCCGGTCGCGGTTATTGTTTAGGGATAGGTAACGTTCAATTGAAGACTGAATATACTACTACTACTCTCCAGCACTACAGGCCATGGTGAGCATTGGCTTCCGCTACGACCCGTCTCCACTCATCTCTGTCCATTGCCTTCAGTCTCCAGTTCCTAATGCCCATAATAATACGAATATTAATATCGAGTTCAGCGAGTTTTTAGTCAGTACAGCCGTAGCCTATATCTGTCAAATCCTTCAGCATAATCGTACATTTCCTTTAGAGATATTAATTGAATACAGAGAGTGTGGCTACACACTTTCTGCAGACCAATCACATATAGATTGGAATAAAGATGATTGCATCACAGTTGCTGAAGCAGTGACCAAGGCCGTGAGCAGGAATTTCGCATCCGGGGTAGAGATTGAATGTGGCGCCTTTTTGGAAAACTGTATATACCATCATTTTGGTAGATACTATCATATATTTTCAATGAAACCAGGTATATTAGAAAAGTCTAGTAACACACTTCATTTAAATTAACATACATTCTATGTTTTCTTCTTATGATCTCCTTTAGTATACGCCCTTATCTGTTTCCAGTCTAATTGGGGAAATTACAAAAAAAATTTTTGGGATCCCCAGGAACTACCTCCTGTCATCAATTACAAGCCTCTGCAACCAGTCTATGCCCTTTGATTTTGGATTTGAACACCCTCTCCGGTAGCCGGTGCACCTTCATTCTGCATTCTGACAACATGACCCGCCCAATGGAATCTCTGCGGTCTGACTAATTGCGATAGAAAGGACTTCTTTGTATTTTTAAAATAATTTATTATTGTAGTCAGATTTTCAGAGTTCATTGTCCTGTTTTGGACCGAATGAACTTCTTAGAATTGTTCTATCCTATCCGAGTGCTAGAATTCGGTTCCATAATAAATGCTTTTTCCGTGAACAGGTTGTCAGAGTTTTGCACAGTCCCCAAACTGGAGGACAATGTGTTTTGATTTGGGGGCACACAGAGACGTCACATAATTTCACTGTAGACTAAATAAAATGCAAGAACTATAGGAAGCGTTGAGGAAGATGAAGACTACAGAAGCTCCGGGGATAAACAAAATGAACACCTAATGTTCAAATCCGTATCGATTAATATCAAGCAAAACTTCTTAAAACTTTTAAATAACTGCTCGAGAGGAAATAACTGTCTTGCAATTAGAAAGTACCAAAGATAATTTCAATATACAAAAAGGGGGAAAGGACAAATTATACAGGCATATTATTACTCAACACAGCATATAAGATATACTAAAAGATAATAACACAAAGATTAGCAAATGCAATAGAAAACATCATACAAGAAGGATAATCCGGATTTAGATGAGGATGGTCGTGTACTGATAACCTGTTTGCAAACACACAGTTGGTAGAGAGAATTTAATAATGAAACCCATCCTGTTTGTTGATAGAATAGACGGAGACAAAATTATGGAATTCAAAAAGAAAAGATATCCAAAAATATTTATTACAAGTTATTAAAAGCATATAGGACGTCATGAAGATACCATAACTTATTGCCGGGAATAAAAATATGGAAGGACAGTAAATTTAGGTTTAACACAAACGATGTCCCTATCCCCGATACTTTTTAATATTTATATAGACGGCGTATTACGTCAGTGGATTAATAAAAAATATAAAATTTGTAATGACTATACTCTTTGCAGATGACCAAGCGATAATTACAGACAGCGAATATTTCCTTCATAAAGCAGTACAAGAATTATATAAAATAGCGAAAGGTTACAATTTACAAATATCATCGAACAAAAACAAACATAATGACATTTAAAGATAACGAACCTATTAATAGAGATAATAATTGTTAACAATACTAAAATCGATTAAACGAATTCAATTTTTTAGATAATTATCTACTATATATGGATAAAATATGTATAGGCAAAAAGATAGAAAGGAAAAAGATAAAATGATTAACATGCTAATTGCCTAACGTTTCGTTGGAAGAAGAATTGTACTTTAAAATAGTCTGTATTGATGTAATTCTGAGTTAAAACCCAAATATCACATCCACATGTTATTATCGGTCTTGCATTATATTGGTGGACATCTCAAGGCATAATATAAACAGATGAGCAAAGTACGGTTTATTCGTCTGGCTCTTTATTCCCACCTTTAGATTCTTTTGTAGGCATGTTGTCGTATCAAATTGGATCACCGTGAACCAACTTGGTTCATATTTGAATGTACCTGTTTCACTATTGTAAGCCCTTACCCTTCTATAACTGAACTCAGAATATTAAATAGTAATGAAAAATGTAACTTCCTATTAAAGTTTCGTGTACGTGGGCATTGATTTCGGGGCTGCCCTTTGTGTGTGTGTGTGTGTGTGTGTGTGTGTGTGTGTGTGTGTGTGTGTGTGTGTGTGTGTGTGTGTGTGTGTGTGTGTGTGTGTGTGTGTGTGTGTGTGTGTGTGTGTGTGTGTGTGTGTGTGTGTGTGTGTGTGTGTGTGTGTGTTATAAAGAGAAACGGATAGGCAGCATACAGCATTGTATGGGTATGCAACCTTCACGTCGTGCACGCTATGAAACCTTAGCGTATTTAATTAAAAAATGTTATTATTATTTCGTAATTGTTTGAGCTCCACTGAAATTTACATATTAATTATCGTCCATAAATTACGCATTTACAATGAATGAATGCTAATTATCTACGGCCACAGTGTGAGACTAACAGTGTTATGTTTGTTATTGCTACGATTACTGTTACTTTTTTCCAAAAATGAATGACAATTTGTTGTCGCATCCCCGATACTGTTTACCGCCGACTGTACAATTTAAATTTTCTTTTATTGCGTACCGGGGATTTCTCATTATTCTCTAATGTCAAAGAAATTATCCCCGTGTTATTAGCAACTGCTTTCGAATTGATGGAATAATAATTACTATATTCCAGTTGCTTTAAGAATCGCTTCAAAATAAAAATATTAATATTAATATTAGCTGAAACTGTCAAATTAATACAGCTTGAAATTATTATAATCATCATTGCTGTTCCTTACTGTAGTGTTTGTTACTACATTAATTTGTAGTCTCGTTTTGGCACCTGGTAAAAAATATCAATATAATAATGGCATTTTAAGGCAGAGGAGGGTGCCTTACTATACTACTATACGGTTTAGCTGCCCAGGTACTCGTTTGTATAGATTGAGGCTGAAAAATGCACCTTGATTTTGTAGTGTGCCCGGTACTCGATCCCGGAACCTTGAGATCAGCAGCCAGGCAAACAAATTAACTTAATAAGAAATCAATGGACACTTGGTAGTTTACAAACGTACTGAAAGGTAACTGTTAGTAAATAGACCAACAATTGTCAGTGAAGTTATCAAGTGTGTTGTAACCTCTTATTAAGTGTTGGTAGTTATTATTGGAATTGACACTAGTATTCTCTATGAGCTGCAGACCTCGCTCACTATTTTGAAGGAAACACATTTATTGTTGCATAAATTTTGATATTAGATAATGTTTCAATTATCAGAAAAGTTATGAAAACTCTGAATACCTGACTATTTTTTTTTAATTAGTAAAGCAACAATTGTAGAGCAATCATACAAAATATTTTACAACAATCTGACGTGCTTTTCCTTTTAGTCTCACATCCGGTTGGATGCCAAATTGCTGATCCCATTCTTGGGCCCTGGAGTCAAAAAATCTGCAAATTTCCAAATCTGTACAACACATTCAGACTTTGGTTAAAATTCTCTTTAATTTTATATCCCACATGGAATTTGCAATTTTATTAAACATTTCCTCTATTTTTGGGCTCTGGCTTCCCACGATTTTGAAACCTCCAAAACTTAACAGTACGTTCAGATTTTTGTTAAAATTCCGTTTAATTTAATGTCACATAAATTTTTGCGGTTTTATAAAAATTTTCACTCACTTTTAGATTCTGACATCCAAAAAAGTTTGAGATTATCAACAATAAACATTAAATGCGTATTTTGTTTAAAATTTTCTTTATTTTTTATACTCCACACGGGCTTTTGCGATATTTTCAATATTTAACCCTCTTGCTTTTTGTTATGTCAAAAACAATAGGGTTTTGTAGAGTAAAAGTATCGATGTGCATGCGACGTTTCATGGAAATCGCTAGTTATTGTGAGATATAACTAGACAGACAGGAAAATGAAAACTAAGACTCGCTTCCCTCGTTCAAGTAATGGCTACCGCTAGTAACAAAGTGTTATTGACCTATGATGTTTACAGCATACTGTGTGTATGGAAGCCGCTTAGGACACCGTGCAGAGAAGGTGGAACCGTCACTGGGGCTTAGTTTATACCAATAACAATACGGCAAAAGTAATATCAATAATAACATTGTGACATTACAAGTTACACATAGTTTAGCAGTGACCAATAAATGATGTAAGATTTTCTGAGATTCGGCCATCAACTAGGCGTATTTTACAATTTTAACATTTTTGTTGACGTTTCGACAAAATGTATTGGCATCATCAAAATCGGTAAAAGTGCTATATAAGAATACTACACATGAGTTTTTGTGATCTGGGGGGGGGGGGAAATGAGATTAGTTTGAAGATTGAACTCCTCATTTTCTGAGGCCAAATAAGAGTTTCAGGATTATTCCCAAATAATGTTATAAGTACATTTTATAAATTTGCTGTGTCTCAAATTTTCTGAGTACACCAACATGAAGTATAACCGTTGAAAAAATATTCTGTTTTGATCAAGTGTTATTGAATTAAAGGTAATAAATCGCATGTCGTTAGAAACCATTTTGATTCTAAACCTGTATTTTCAAAAAAACTTGTGCAAATGAGTCTTTCTGAAGATATTTTGAATAAGCCCAGTTATATTAGCCGCTCACACGTTAATTTAAGGATGTTGTTTCAAGAATGTTTTAACAACTTATAGTTCGTGTTATAGTTATAGTTTATTTATGGTTATTGTTATGGTTATTATTGTTATAGTTATTGTTATAGTTTTTTTATGAATTAAGCAGCAATAAAATCGTCTCATCTTTTCGAATTAAAGTCAAGAAACGGCTAGTTTACCTGTGCAAGACAACTTCTTAACGATTTGTGATTGCTATCCTCCACTTGAATTGCCTCCATCCTAATATTTTTCACTTGGCGTTTCTCTAGAATGTGCGATCGTCCTCAGAAGCTGTCAGTGGCGGTTGAAAGGCCTAACAACACATACAGATATTAGACAAGAGGAGTCATAATATAGACAACACTGTAAGGAGGGACCGAAGACGATAAAGTTAGGTTAGTAGGCTCTGGCGCACGCATAATGCTACAAATACGTACGTTATTTACAAAATGTTGAGAGGTAGTTATTATAAGGGAAGCTTTATTATAAAGGGACCTACTTTTCCATTTACCTTACCATAATTTAAATAGCATGCGATCTTATTAAGTTACGTGTTGCACTTATTCCATATTAATCGTACCATTTATTGTAAATATAAAAGCCACCGGATTATCTTATAAAAAGTAATCTTAAGATTCTGTAAACATGCAGTCACATTGTAATAGTTTTTACTTGTTATAGCCAAGTAAATTGAATGATATCTGTTCAGTTATAATTTAGGCTGTGTAAATACAGAATGAAATGCAGAATTATAGGTTTCTATTTAGTAATCCTATCATAATCATTTTATAATGCGTGGATAATGTTTGTATTTTAGAACACATCATTTCTATCTGTAGCAGCGGCTAGGTGCAAACAGAACTGTACACATATCTATACACTCTGGCTTAAATGAGTTATATTGTTTAAAATGAAAGTTTATAGTCGGGTGAGAGATAACGGGTTCAAATAATATTCCACTAAAGATTAATGTAATTATATTGTTACGGTTTATATTGTAAATATTAATTTTGACATCGTAATTTACCGCGAACATAGGCCTACCGTACGGTGGATTGACTTTTTTTACGTTTAAATTATAATTATATTTGAAGTGCGTGATTTTTTGTATAGGAAAACGATTAACAAGAAACAATGGATTCTATAAATTAAAAGTTTTCGTTTCTGTCCAGAGTACGGATCGTTTGGCTGGAAATCGATACTGTAATATACAGTAGTCTATCGCGTTTTGTTGCTTAAAAACACTCAACAGTTTCTGTCTCACATACATGTAAGCTTTATCAAGTAGAAATCTCCTTTGCATTTGTTTCCCCTTCGCCAATTTGTGCACAACCCTTGTGCAATTAGAGTCTGAAATGGAGTGGAAGGCACCATCTTGTTTTCAGTTGGATTCTCTTCCTCGAATGCAGTTCTCGAGTGTAATCGCTCAGAACGAAAGGAACGGAAAAGCGTCAAAATTAGACAAAAGGGTTGTTCCGGGACTTGGAAGCTTTTAACCAGAGACAGGGTGGTACTGAAGTTTAGCGGGAGATAGGGGGAAAATGAAAAAGAAGTTGTTGAAATTGAAATATTCGACATGCGATTGCTTTTGAAATGCACAGTTGCAAATAATGTTAACGCTCCGAGTTAAAAAAAATTTGAAACAGGAATATAATGTTATACAGAAATATAATACATTTGTATGTGCGTACCTGATCCATATGACAACGTAAAACATAGTTTATAAAAACTTATTATGTCACTAACGTGACATATTATGATTACCAACGTGATAAAAAATAAAATCGGCGTTTCGACAATAAACAATCACTGACGTTATCCAAGTGCACAAATATATATTTTTATTTTATACAGAATACATTTACCAAAATCCAATTAGTTTGCCTTTATAGATTCCATTTGAGCATGTCCATTCATCAGGGTTTTACAAAAGTCGTTGACAGATTAAAAAACTTGTGTGTATATTATTTTGATGCGTCGGTTATCTGTCTTATATTTATTTATTTTAAAATATAATATAATGATTTGTATTTATAATGATAACATATTTAAATATATACATTTAATATTTGCAACACTTTAATATTAACTTGGATTAACAGGTTTTGCATTCGTTATACTTGTTCCTGTATTAATAAATTGTTATTTTTACATTAAAAAAAAGTAACTATTCCGGTATTCATCTCATTCTTTTGTGGAGATACGTTTAATTAATATTGCATTACTTAAATTGTATTTGACTTCGGTATTGGACGAGAAAATTGTTTCCTAGGTACTAGCTTTAATGTGTGCCTTTTGGTGCTGTAGATACCTAGTTCTTAATCGGTTTTTTGTTTGATCTATTTAAAAAAATTGTTAAAGCTCTGATGATGTTAGACGAATCATATGTATAATAATGATATGTAAACGAAACTTTAAAAGAAATGTTTCAGTTTTGGGAAAATTGGTCTGAATAAATTTGAAATAAATCCTCTGCGCTGCCCATAACAGAAATTTCTCTGTAACGATAAACCTTCGAAAATCCTATATATTACACTTTTTATTACACAAAAGAAAATTTTAACAGTCAACAATATTTACCTTTTCGAACCGTGGCTGCGAGGTCAATAGCTAAGTTGTACGGTTAGGCATAAGTGTTGGGAAAATAGCGTACCTACAATGAATGTTCCGGTAAGTTTGTTTATCCCAGCACGTGTAATTTAATATATTTTTTTTTAATATTTCATAAGCTTTATTAGCAATACACGTGCATTTTTCAATACACGTGCATTTTCCGATACACGTGCTTAATTGTTTTTGTGATTTCTTATAAACAGACAGTAAAAAAAGAGTTACTTTCAAACTCTCTATGTAGCGAAAATGTCAGGAAAATCTTGAGCTCTTTGTAACGGAAAAACGTCGGACCCATCAAATCCGTCGTAAGGAGATATGACTTTGCATACATAAAACTGAGTCTCATAAATAAAGAGCACGCACACGCACGTGGGGAATTCGTCTACCATGCTTTGTTAACAGATCGATTTTACGTTATATTCACGTAGGCCTACATTATACATATCTTCAGTTATATTTAACGACACCTAGTGGTGTTATATCTGATCTTTGATAAGGTAGTTTGTTGTTTATGTTGCAAAATGATTCGTTTATGTACACCTAAAAATAAATACAACGATTTATAAATTGAAGAAAATGAAATAGGCAGACTATCTTCATACTTTTTGTAATGAAATCGGTTTCGTCAACTTTTTAAACATTAATCGAGAGCCTTGTTTAGATCAACTGCACATGACGAACGAAATGTTCGCAATTATGTAATCTTGTTATACATTATAAGCTGTGTATTGCAAATGTTTCGTCAGAGAGAGAGAAACACAGGGAGAAAGAGAGAGAGAGACAGAGATTGTTGGCTGAAATGGATATATACGTACAAGTCTATCACCACTAGGAGTGGAGTAACGTTATGCACTGCAATTAAAAGAAAGTAATAAAATAAATAAATAAACGAAAGAGAAAAATAGGCCAATGATAGTTCATTAACGTTTGGAATGGTTTCGGCAAAGTAAGGTTGTTACGGTAAGACAAAACAGTCAGACACGGATATTTCATTTCAATGTACAACATATAAGTATTTAAATGGAAATTGAAATTATTAAATTATAAATGGGATTAGATTTTCTATCCGCCTACTCTCATTTTGACTCTTTAGTGTCACATAATAAATTAATTGTGAACAAATTTTACGTGAGAAATAATAAATGCGTTTCAAATAAAGCTGTCTGTCAGGATAAACGCCGTTACTGGTTACTGAACTCAAGGGTTCCTTGAACAGTTTCAAAACAGTAATTTTTTGTTAAGAGATAATTTTATTTAGAAATAACGTGTTGAGGTCTCTGAGATATTAACGGTTTTCATAAAACACCCACAAAAACTTACTGTCTGTAACAATACCAATCTGATTGTTCAAACTGCCCGACAAAAAATAAATAAATAAAAGCTCACAATCAAAACTACCAAAAACTGTAAATAAACTACCATGGGTCCATGGTATGTCGCTTTATAGGCACTTCCTTAAAAACCAAGCATACCTTTTTTAAAAAGAAGAATATAAAATAATTACCAGGAGCTACCTCAAAAATCTAAGGGAACATCCAAATGAACAGGCTAGAATACTAAACGTCCTTCCGTGTTTAGAAAAAAGCTAAATATATTGCGCTCAAATAGAATTCTCAGAGCATTTAGGTCTACATATAGTTGTACCGTATTGTACAGTATTATGTATTTGTAGTATCTATTTACAAATAAACGATAAACAAAGATGACGATTGAAAATGACAAGAATATAAGACATCTAATGATTAGTTCTTTGTACGATTATTATAACTTTATGTAGGCTACTGTTTTTTGCTATGTATGCTATGTAACAGGACTTACCAACTACAGAGTAAGTCCAATTTACTGACAATTTTGAGTTTTATTTGAATCGGTTTGTAATTTTTGTCAAAAGTAAACCATTTTTGAGAATAAATAAAAACGTTTTGCAAGAATAACGTTTTTAAACGCAGTCAGTGATTCTCGGGAAGCAATCTTGTTCCGCTGAACATGTCACATGTATGTGTAACAATTTTATTATTTATTTCTATCCGTAACGGTGGACATGGTTGCCTGCGCTGGATGATTTTGTTCCGCCGTGCTGTCATGGTGCACAAAACATGGCAGACGCTGTCATTCGTGTGTCCAACTTTTTTTTCGAATCGGGTTTCAGCTAACTGAGATATTTATGCCAACCAAACTAAAATAGTCCAAATTAATAAAATAAATTAAAGCCGACATTGCCGTTATTACAAGATTTTAAAATCAATATAATACTGTGTCATTATGTTGTTTGCCAAACATTCAACCTTTTTGACAACGACAGATTTGAAGGTATCCTAGCACAATATCCATGTTTGTTTTTATCGCTTTGATTTTTGTAATTAGAATTTGTATAATTTTCAGTTTTTGTTTTGGTCGTACTGGCCCGAAAAAAAGCTGCAGTTAAAAAAAATCACAAACTATCAAAATATATAGCTAGCGGATTTTATTTTTTGTATCAGTCGTTTGAAAATAATCAGCCAAGAGAGTTGGAAATGGTCTAGCGAACAGTGTTATTTGAATTGCCACTTACTCTTCAGTCTTGTATGAGCAGCTGTTCGGTGCGGTTGTACTGTCGTGCGCGGTAACTTAATATTATCGCTACATTTATTACTAAATACAAGTATATCTGTAAGTAATACTGCAACAAAAATAACAACAGAATGTTTATCTGATTACTCGGTCAAATCCAGGGGCCGCGCCCGCGTCTGCTCGTCCGTGTGTCTGTCTGCGGCTTGTGGTTGTCTGTACCTGTTTCTCTGTACAACATAAACACTAGGCCAACATAAACACTAGGCCAACATAAACACTACGCCAACATAAACACTAGCCCAACATAAATATTAGGCCAACATAAACACTAGGCCAACATAAACACTAGGCCAACATAAAAACTAGGCCAACATAAACACTACGCCAGCATAAACACTAGCCCAACATAAACACTACGTCAACATAAATATTAGGCCAACATAAACACTACGCCAACATAAACACTACGCCAACATAAACATTAGCCCAACATAAACACTACGCCAACATAAATACTAGGCCAACATAAACACTAGGCCAACATAAACACTACGCCAACATAAACACTATGCCAACATAAACACTACGCCAACATAAACACTACGCCAACATAAACACTAGGCCAACATAAACACTAGGCCAACATAAACACTAGGCCAACATAAACACTAGGCCAACATAAACACTAAGCCATAAACTACTCATCTGCATGTGCACGTCTCTTTTAATTTATCTTTTTATTGTAATAATCGACAATGAATTATCAGCAACCAGCACTGTCAACAAACGTGGAACCTGTTCCTACGATGCGCTCAGGAACCGTAAATATGCAGCCTACAATACCTCCAGTAACTGTATCGCAAAATGCCCTTCAATCCTACATCAGTCAAAGAAGTCATCAAAAAGAAGTCGCCAGTTTTCAGAAAACACACACCCAGCTTAATGAACACAACAGATTTACGGTGTTATCTACAGATGACGCTGATGACGTCCAACCTACACATGTCTTGGCCCAGCCGAAAGTACCTAGACCTCCTCCTGTGTATCTTAATGGTGTCTTCAACTATAATGAAATGATCAATAACCTCAAAAAAAAAGAATCATAACAATACTGTACTAAATCGATCGATGACAATACGGTGAAAATCAACATTTTTGCACCTGGTTCTTACAGAAACTTAATCCGTCAACTCCATGATGAAAAAATTATTTACCATACATGTCAAATTAAAGACCGGCGAACATACCGACTTGTCATACGAAACATTCATCCTAGCATCGGTGTACACTTTATTAAAGGAGCAGTAACAGAAAAAGGACACACGGTCCGAAATATAATGAAGGTTAGACACAGAGTAGAGAAAACACCCCTCCCTCTCTTCTTTGTTGATTTTGAATCTTTAGGTAACATGCAGATTACTGTAGAGCTACCTCGGAGGAAAACTTCATAATCCAGTGCACTCTTTGTCAGTCATACGGTCACAGTAAGATATATTGTAAAAAACCTTTTCAGTGTGTCAAGTGGGGAGATGAACACGACTCCGTAACTTGTTCCAAACCTAAGGATACACCAGCCACACGTGCATTATGCGATGGTCCGCATACAGCTAATTATAAAGGGTGTGAAGTTTACCAAATTTTTGGCCAGAAAAACCCCCATATCTACGACCATACATAGAAGAACCACTTCATTTTTTATAGCGCTACCCCGTATCATGAATACTCGTAACGTCTCTTGTCCTACTTACGCTCAAATCGCAGAACTACAGCGACACTCAGAATGCTCGCCTTCTGATGACAGCAATCCCAAACAGACAGCAAATGAGGACATCACACTTTCACACTTTCTGACAAAATTTTAGACGACGTTTCAGCCAGCTCATGCAGCAAAATAGCGTCATGATTAATCTCCTTACAACACTCGTCAATAAACTTTCTAATCAATAATGAATAACAATTACAGGATTGGGCTATGGAAGGGCAATTGATTCTCCCTACGTATCCCAGCACTCCAAGCTTTTCTTATTGAAAACTGGTTAGACGTTACGCTAATATCTGAGACACATTTTACAGAAAGAAACCATTTTAGAATCCTATGATTTGCTATTTATAATTCCCAACATCCTGACGGTACAGCTTGTGGTGGTACCACTCTGTTCATCCGAAACAATATAAAACATCATCTCTTCTCTAAAGTCAAAACTGCTCACATACAGGCGACAAACGTTTTAACTGAAGATCAAAGAGGGTCTCTGACTGTTTCTACAATCTACTGTCCCCCGAAACACAGAATCAATGAAACTGACTTCAGCTACTTTCTTATAACTTTTGGTGCACGTTTTGTGGTGGGAGGTGACTTCAATTCAAAACACCCGCAATGGGGTTCGAGACTAGCAATTACGAGAGGTAAATTGTTATATAATGTCATTAGACAAGAATCCCTGTCCTTTCTGTCTACAGGTCAACTAACCTATTGGCCTTCTGATACAAATAAAATACCTGACCTCATTGATTTATTTTTAATTAGAGGCTTGTTTTATAGATACTTCGAAGTTGACTCCTGCCTTGATTTTTACTCTGATCACACTTCAACTATTGCTACTATTAGCAATACTATCATTAAGTCTGAAAGTCCACCAACACTCACAAATCGTAATACTGATTGGTCCTACTTAAGAGAGTTTATAAATAATAATGTCTCGCTAGAACTTCCACTCTACAGATTTTCTGAATTGGATTCGGCTGTAAATTATCTCACCAGTGCTTTGTAGAAATTAGCCTGGTAGGCTACACCCTTCAACAACACCGAAGAGAATGTACTTAAATCGTCCTCTGGTTGTCCGAAAGAAATTAGCTGAGAAGCGTAGACTGCTACGAATTTGGGAGCAGACGCATCATCCGGATGATAAAAGAAAGTGGAATTCCTCGGCCTCTTTTTTTATTTAGTCTCTTAATTTGTGTATCTGTTTATTCTGTAGACAATCACAAGAAGAGCTGTCAATGGTCAACTCTTCATAATCATGTATGTATTTTGTCAGTCAATTTATTCAATGTTCGCTTAGTCGAACAGTTTACAAATCTGCAATACATTGAAATAAAAAACTTACTCTTAACGAATATGTTAAAAGCAAATTTGAGATATTTGTACTGTTGAAGACATTATTATCGTATTACACAAGCCTATTTTATTGTGTGGTCACAATTAACAGATGAATAATCGCTTTTCCAGTTATCCACATTTGTATAATTTACATTTTACCTTTGCAAATGCATTCAACTCATATAAAAATGGTCGCAGTTTATGAACTTAATAATACATTTCTCACAAACATTGACGTTAATATTAATGGAGTTTTAAAAAATTGCCGTGCGAAATTCCTGTGGTGCGCGAATATATAGCCTACTGTTCCGACGCTTCAAAGTTTACAAAACGTTCCAAAACTGACAAATACCTTTTCCATCCTACGCCATTTTGTCATTATCAGTTTACGTTAGTTGAAAAATTAAATTTTGTAACGTCTCAAATATCTGGTCATGTACAATATTTTATGTAACTACTGAACATTCAACCGTGTCTTATCGTATATCGTGTGTCTTCGTTACGGATCCACTGAACGATTACAAAACCCCTGTATAATGAGAATGCATAATTGTTAATACATAATAATAAAACATTTTCAAAATAACAAATTTTGCGCTATCTAAAATGGCTTTATACATGTCAAGGGAATGAAATTAACGCAAACAATTAAAAGGGAATTAACAAAAATTAATTAAACTATAATTAATGAGTGAAAGAAGGTAGATGCGTATAATTTAGAATACAAGGAATAACTACCGTAGCGATTGATTGGACTCAGAAACTGAAATTGATAGGACCGTCTGTAGAAAAGATTTTCTTTTCAAACCACCTAAATTTGAACGTTTATTTTATAGAAATTATCCTTTGAACCAGTAAATAAAAGAAAGGCCTACAACAGACATTTTAATTACTAAGGATTTCATTTGAAACTTAAGGTGTACTAAACGAATTATTTTTTTCATTCTACAACACACCCCTTCCTCCTGATCAGCTCTCTAACTACTCATCTCAAACAAATCTGACTTGAGACCGTTATCGCTAAAATTAATTATTTTAGCTCCGTTGTTTTCGCAATAAGAAATATGATTTTAGCCAGAATTCGTTTCCGACATTTCGTTCAGACCGATAAAATTTTTCGCAAACATAAGAACCCCACCGGTTTTCCTCGTCACGTACAAAATAATTTCCTGATCCACGACGCGAGATTTCAGTAATAACCGGGCAGAAACGTAAACAGAAAACAAAATTATTTGGAATAAGAAAATAAGACGACACAGATAAATTTAAAATAAAGAAACCGAGTAATAATTGTGAAGTAATTCACTTACAAAACAAATATCAAAACATTGAGATAATGTAGTCGTACGAGCTTACATATGACGTAAACATTGTCTGTGACGTCACAGTCATCACCATCTCTTCTCATATTGTACAGTCCTCCTCCTCGCTCTCTCGTAGTTAGTAGTTCACTCTATTCTATCCTTTCTCATTCAACAGTTTTCATCTTCTTTAATAGCTCAACAACAGTTTTCCGTTCTCCTGTTTGAGCATGTCTTCATCGCTTAACCACTAAAAGTTATTCCCTCCAGGTGTGCATTCCCACTCTGTAAAACAAAACAAAACACTCCATGTCAGGTCGAAGCTCATTCCAATTGTAGTATACGTAAATTCACTTACAGTATAAATAATTGTTAAAACGCTGAGACAAGAATGTATCACTGTAATCGTAAGATTAAAGTCATCAAAGTGATTTTCTTGAAAACGGCAACTTATAGTATACAAAAGCAAGCTTGCCTCAAGCTATTACCACTTCGTCAATGCATAATTCATTTTTATTCAGTTTTTCAAAGAAAGAAGTGAATATTTTGTCGAGTTTTTTAAATAAGTGAGATATTACAAGCAGAGAATATCCAGCAGTTAAAGAAAAAAACAGACAATAAATCATGCAACAGATAATAAATCATGCAACAGTACCAAGTTTCCAGCTTCTAGTTTATGATTACTTAGCTTAACATCAATCCTTATAAAATATATTTAATGACGTATGAACGTAGGTTGTGATCAAAAGCTTAAAATTAGGTTATTTGTTATTTGCTGCTGCTTTCAAACTTTAAATTATTATTTGTTTACTTAGCTCAAAATATTTGATAACTGACTGGAGATTTTTTTGTTTAACTTAATGAGTCGTTTTTTGAATTGACCACTACTGATATACAACATACTGGTGGGAACTGAATGAATAGACGCTTATAAACTATGACTGTATTTAAGATATTGAACGTTATTTAAATAACAGTTTTATTTATTCGTAACAATGTACTATACGTCTTCCTGCTTACGTTTCTGTCCCTTTAGACATTAGACGAGTTGGCAGGCTAGCGAGTTAAGTTTAAGTAAGTTATTTTTAGTACTCTTTTACATAACGGTGAGACCCTGTTTACTCAAACTGGAATCTGTTTTTGTGTTGAGCGGTTTTTACCGAAACATTTTGGATGTACTCCCGACAAAACGAAACACACTCACTGCTAACACGAGTTCTTCAAACGTAATACATTTTTCTATGGATCAGAAACGTACTTTTCAAGCCAGAACTTTTGTTTCCACGTTCGCTCACCTGACGCAAGTCGCGAAGTAGAATTCTATCGCACTTAAGTGATTGCTAATCCGAATTCATTGTAGTCTTTATTGTTTGAAGCCTCGTCTGAAATAACTGGCCACTCCCAGTTCAACAACCATGTGACACCCGACTGAAGGCGTTGTCTTATGCCTTCTACAGTTCTGACACATTTCTTGTCTTACTGAGTAATCGTCTGGTAAACAAGACTGTGTCATTTACGTTTAGATTTTGGCCTAATTAGAGCAGACCTGCGTGGCCGAGGAGTGTATAATTGCGAGGGCCTCACACTCAGGGAGCATATCGAACACATGATTTTATTAAAAACGTTGCTCTGAAATAATTCGCTCTGAAATGTGTGGCGAAGCTACATTTAATTACAGCATTTAAGATCATAAACAGATCACGAAAGGATTAGTATGATTTTGAACTTGATGTAACGGGATTATAGCATTTAGAAAGACTTAACTAAAAGCAGGAAAAATGACGTTGCAACAGTCGTATGTTTACGCTTTCATGCATGGACTATCCATGGGGTTCCATAATTACCCAAAGAGGGCTATGTTTTCCAAGATTTCTGGTGGGTCTGGCGCATGCATTTTGTGTGATCTACATTTTATTTGCAGTTAAACTCAAGAAAAAAGTTAAATTGACAGAATTAATAGCAGTAATTTATATCTTTAGGACGTCTCAGTTTGAATAAATAAAACATTTTGAAAAATGTTGGTAAAAAGTAGGCCTACATATTTCACTTTAAACTACATATTACTTTAAAAGGAAAATATTTTTTTGTTATCTTAAAAAATCAATTAGGTTCTCTTTAAAAAAAAAATTTCGTATATATTATTATGTACTACCAGTTCTATATAATATAAAAGCATAACAACATTCAAAGCATTACATCGCTGAATTTTTTCCGTGTTGAGGAAAGAAAACTTTTGTTTCTTTAATTCCTTAATTAGAAAGAATTGTTGCGGTGACAAACGTTTTTCACAGACTGCGTCCGGATAATCAGAAACTTTTAAAGTTTTTAAAATATTTGCTTTGCTATATCTTGACTTAATTATCGCAAAACTATTAACAATACAAATTTGACAAAACAGTAATTATTGAACTATTATAATTTACCAGAATTTTTTAATTTTTAAAATTTCAAGAATCAGTAACTGGAAAAAACAAAGATTGTATTCCATATAAATGTGAATATATACGACCCTAATATATTCTTAAATAATTACAAAATGGCCATTTAAATTGTCGAGATCTGATGAGTTCATCCTTCCTTCACAACAGTCTGACGATCTCGTAAACATAGTCCATGATTACTCTGAATAATTATTGAAACAACGGACAACAGTGCGGCTACTGACAACTTACTTGATAAACCTTCGATGTCTCAACGTGAGGCAGCTTGTTAAATAGTATATTTTAAAAGCAGTGAACAACAAAGTTTAAAATACGATGTTACACTGTTTTCGATGTCTAGAAAAATTATGTTTGACAAAGTGTCTGGCGGATATATCCATGAGAGTTTATTCAATTTTATACTGTGAATTTTTTTTACATATTTTGCGCGTAAGTTGTCGTCGACCTGAGACGGCTGTAGATGTCTGTTCATAGTGACGGTGTTTCAGCACTTACGACTACGGTGACTATAGAATGCTGAAAATGACGTACCAACAAATCCCTGTCACATGGTACTTAGAGGAAAACAATTGTGATCCAATGTGATATATATTATTACGGAAACGATAGCTTGTTACTACGGGTTACGAAAGATGCCTCAATTGTTCGACAATATACACACATCACATAACAAAATGAATTCATCTCAGACTATAGACTTTAGACTGTAGTTGAATGAGAGCCGCGTGTTATTCATATCAAACCAGTTACAGGACTAACAGATGTCTCGACATTTTCTCGGACATAGGCCTATACCATAATAAAATGTTTTTGTCTCTCAGTAATTAGACTGTAGTTGGTCAATAAGAGCCCGCATAATAAAAAGTTCGCATACAAATTAAAAAGTTTCACAAGATTAAACCACAGAAAATATGAAAATATAAAATTGCCTGTTGCCTGATGATAGAGTCAATTTCAATCTAAGAAGGAAAACTTTCTATAAACTACGCAGCAGTAATACAGTAAGCCCTAGACACGTTATTATGTAGGTATATTAACGAAATTAGAATTACATTACAAGAGATATATTTTATTACTACGTCGTTGAAAACAAAACATGTTATATTTTTATCCAGTTTTTAATACGGAATGTTTTATTCAACCGTCAATATGTAAGTTTTGAGAAGGACAGAATGTATAAATAAACACTCAAGAGATGCTCAAAGGAAATATGAGGTCATAAAAAAGAGAAAAGGAAATTAAGTGGAAAGTGGTTTTAGAGCAATGGAAGGAGGAAAGAACAGAAAGAGGTGAAGAGTGTGGAGATTCAGCCATACTTTGGTGATGATGATTTTATGCTTTAGCTAATTTTCCTCATCAGACATAACAAGGTGCTCCTTTACAGAGACAAGCGATACTATTATTTTAAATGTAGATTAATTCGTGGATTTGCTTTTGAGCCGACAGATTTTATTGAGTACACTTGCGATTTATTTTTAAAATAATTAGGCATATCCTTTCACTCGAGGTATAGAGAATTTCCCTTTACCAATTTGAACAATGGTTCGCTGCTATTCAACAAAACAAGAAGACCATTCCTAAGGGTTTACATAAATAATAGAGCACAGTATTTGGCAACAAGACAAAAAATGAAACGAGGTGATGTAGAAGGGACTGATAAATTAAAAGGTGAACAAATTCTTGAGAGACTGCTTAAAGAAACAGGAATATGGAAGAATGTTGTAAAACGAAGGGTGGAATATTACAAGACTATAATTGGGGTTTTGAGGGGGAAACTGTTGAGTATCGAGTATGAAAATACCTACATCGATCTAAAACAAAACATATTTAACGCGTTAACCTTTGTATTGGCGAAGATATAGTGCACAGACCGGTGGAAGGAGGGAGGAATTCTCAAATGGAAATCAACGTAGACGAATCAAAAATTATGAGGATATGGAAGAAAAAAAATCCATATTTGCAATGAAGAACTAGAGAACCTTAATCAGTTCAGTTACTTAGCAAGTCTGGTGTCTATTGCGATAAGGAATTCAGATCACGACCAACACTGTATTATTAAGGTAAGTTCGTCATAGGAAGGGAATCTATGTAGGACACATTCTGAGAAGAAAGTTGAAAGCTACTTCAAGGCTTGGAAGAAGAAGAAGAGTTTAGGTGTAGGCTGCTTTAAAGGAGAAAAATAAATAGGCCTACTGAAAACTGAATGAGAAACCCAAGATGGCTTTGATCTGAAGCGACATACACAGATCAAGCCAGAGAGCCTGCTATCAAATATAATACTTAATATAATAATGATGATGATAATAATAATAACTGTAATAATACTGTAATAATAATAATAATAATAATAATAATAATAATAATAATAATAACCTTAGAATTACGTTTATATTAAAGTAAAAGGAATTATTGTATTACTTAAAATTTTACGAGTTTTTTTAATAACGAAGCTGTTCACTTGTCTATACGGTGACGTAAATAAACGATAAACAGGAACAACGTGAAGACAACAAAATTGCGAATCTTCATTGTTATATGCAACGGCCAGTTTACTTTTTAAATATTTTTTCAATTTTTCAAACGAGGAAAATTTTATTGATTCGAATAGTATTACAGAACAGGAGTTGTTACTCTCAGGCCACATTAAATCAAAGAAAGAGAAAAGTAGTCAATGAATCACAGAAACTTCTTAAACGATAAACGGATACAAAGAAAAAACATTAAAGGATTTTCATCCAAGGGATGGCAAAGTCTACAATAGTGCATGCGATTATGTGTGGTTCACGAGTCACGCCAAAATTAATTATTCAAATATTCAAAAACCACGTCTGCCCACTATGCAAGGTTTCGCCCACAGAGAAACAAAATGTCCAATACAATCGTACGTAGGCCTACAAAGCCAATTATAAATACAGGCTGTTTACAATACATTTCACCAGTAGTTGTTAGTTACCGGGTGAGAATTTTCTAAACGAATTACAAATTCTGTTGATTAGAAACGTAGGTCTCATTACAGATATATTTCTTCAACTACGATTTGTAATATACATTTTTTCACTACTTAAAGTAAGAGCGTTTTTTTACCTTTGGTATGTTACTTTTTTTACCTTTGCTATGTTACGTCAACAACTCTAAAATTAAAATAAAAAATTTTATATTGTCACTTTCCCATAAATTCAAACCAATTTAACTATCACGAAACATTATTAATATCGCCGTAAATATAAAATATATTTTATAATTGCATATATAATTTTATGATTATATGATTATATGTGATAGATTTGTAGTATATATTGTTTTTGTTCTGATATATTGAGTTTGGTACAAAGTTAAAGCGTTTAGAACTTGCCACATTTAGAAAGTCCAAATAACTTTACGAATTCTCCTGATACAATGAAGACAGCACTCGTATAGGAAAACACGTTCTTTAACGCTCAACTTACCCAGCACTTGTCACGTTCTTCACTGAGAAACGTCTTCGCACAAAACCAATTCTTCACAAAGCAACAGCTCAGAAAAAATATGCGTGTAGGTTTTGAAGGCAGAAACAGTTTTTTGAAGACCAAATTGGAGTCGTTAATGTGGTTTATTGTCCCAGTATCGTAAAAAATTTTCCGTTTTGTCCGCTTTGTCACAAAACTCACCCTGCCTTTGGTACTACATTAAATTTTGTTATATTCGTTTATATGATATTTATTGTAATCTGTGTCGGTGAATTATTCTTCTACCAAAATTGGCGTATTGTGTCGCTACACAATCAACAGTTAGCTTTTATTTTCAGTGGTTTCTTTCTTTTCAATATTTATTGTGACAAATATATCGTTAGGTTCATTGTATAGATATTCGTTTGACTCTGTGGAAGGCGGCCGAAGGCTATTGAAGAATAATAAACCAAATGATTCTATATAGACATATTAAGAAAATAAGTTTAACAAAATATACGTGTAAGAACGTCTGCAGGATAATCGACAGTAGACAGACACGCCTTGTCTGTCTGAGTTTTCATTGTTAGCCCGCTTTTCGTGTACTCGGGAGAACAAATTATTTCATTTACGTAATACGGGGAGAAATCGCATCGCCCGGAGGGCTTGTAAGGGGTGCCGGCATCATCTGTCCGCTCTTCCTAGAAGTTATGTGACTGTAATTGGCATCGATTGGAAACAGACCGTAATTATTGTCTCCGATGCCATCCGGCTGAACAACCAGCTGTAAACACGACACTATCAGCTAAGCAGTTTACTTACACAGTTTCATAACAGTTTAAATATTATTGCACGTGGACTTGAATATGCATTCCCTTTGTGGTTTTGTGTGATTGTCACATGACTAATATCGAAACACATGAAAGGTGACGACTGGGAATTATTGACATTCAGCTGTGCGTGGCATCCTCAGACAGGTATGGCATGACCAAACATATGGTTTGTGTTGACAACAAAACACGAGAGGAGCCCATGTACCCGTCAATCTTTCCCACGGTAAATTAAGCGATTTCTCGAAAACTGCGAAAAGCTCAAATATGAGGCTAAGTCAACATATTCAGGGAAAGTATTTTAATGATCTCAACGAAAAATTGCTTTTTATTATTTTACATTTTGCAAATAAATTTTTAAATTTTTCTTAAATTTTGACTTTTTAAAGTATAATTAACTTTTTATAATTTGTTGGTTATAGTTTTGAGATCTGGTAGGGCAATTAGCCTACAACTTAAAAAAAAAAAAGAATAACTGTGTTTGTGGCTTTTGTAAAAGCTCAGGATAAGGTACATAAAAATTGTAAAACTTAATTTTTGAGAAAACTTAGTGTATTGTAAATAGTTACACAAGAGGTTATGTAGGTCTTCAAAATTTTTCTCTACTTCTTGCACTTTTTACGTTCTACTTAAAATTAAAAAATTAGCCTACCTATTGTTGTGAAAAAACATACACAAAAAGTTTTCAAACTGAAAGTAAACGCTCAACGCAAAATTCTGTAATTATTATTTACTTAATATGGTTCCTTTAATTGTCATTTGTCAGCAAAGTTTATTTCATTTTTCAGAAATAAATCTAGTTTCTGAAAATTTTAAAAAAAGAAAAGTGAAATTTAAAAAATATTTTGTGCACATAGTCACCAATACGTTATAAGTACAACTATTATAATTTTGTGCTGAGGAAGGTACTGGATTTAAGAATTTACAAACACTATTTTGACGCGAAACACTAGTTTTTTAGACAAAAAGTTTTACCTAGTTACCTAGTTTGAGCTAGTCTGTCATTTGGAGAAGGCACCGTTGTTTGTGTTTGTGTTCAAGTAGTACGTTTGATTTAAATTATGTCTGTTCGTTTAAGATGTTGCTTCCACGTATGTTCTTGTGTTTGTACATCTCCAACGGACAGAGTTTCTGATGAAGAACAAAAGCTAGCTCAGGTAATGAGGTAAAAATTGTCTAAAATACTAGGCTATTGTTTACCCAGACACGCCAGTGGATAACAAAACTCAAGAATAATGGATTTACTCAATTAAGACTGGTGTAATTTTGAAATACGTTATATATTTTTTTCTTTAAATTGAATTAAAATATGCGTATCCTTAAATGTACCCGATATAATACGAACACTAAACAAATAACATAGTTTTAGTATAGTTTTTCGTGTAACACATGGCGCACGATTTAATAAGTAGGAGCTGAGAGAGGTAAAGATAAGTTCTGAATAAGTATAATACGAGGCATAGCAAGTTATAATTGTGACAATGAGCTGAGGTTGGAGGATGCAGGAGCAAACAGGAATGCGGGATGGATATAGCGAAGACGATGATACCGGAACTTAAAGCTTGTCAGCGAAGATGAAGAAGAATACCAATAATAACACTCGTAGGCTGCGATAACAAGTAATTATGTTGAGGTTGGCATAAATTAATTCAGACTTATAGGAAAATAATAGATACAAAACGCCATTACAAGATAACAATGTCATGCAATTAAGAGGGAAACATAACAATTATTCTGGATTAACATCCGGAAACGGCATCTGCCGACCTTAATGCAATCATATGACCTTCGCATGCTAGACACGACGATTAGGTGGTAGTGATATGTAATCGGAACGTTACTCTCATTCCATAATATGACGTGCTTATTTACGCTTCCTGTTTACGAAGAAAAATAAGCATAGCCCTATGTGTTGGTTGTAATTAACAAGAAAGCGATTAGTCCAATGATAACCTAACGATCAAAGACTAATTCCAACAGATGGATGTCTACTGCTATACATGGCCAATGGATTGCATTTGCCGTCGCCATGACAGATGCTCTTATTTGTGAAAAACACGGAGCAACTGGCATCTCTGCCTGAAACGCTCAAGAGTAGAGAGATATTGGAACTTCCGTAAATCCACAATGGCTTGAATATGACAGCGTAAGCAAGTTGATTATTTTGGAATGATAATTGCGATTTTCTGCTCAGAAGCCAATACTGTTTACTCTACTTGGGTCAAATAATTACCTTTTGTATCGATAATCAGATAATGTTAAATGGCCTAGATGCCTTATTCCAAAATTGGCGTAGCGGTTGAGGTGTTGGAAACTTTTCGAATTTTCGAACCATTTTTATAATCTTTCTAAGTTTGTGTATGATATAATAATCGTCCATCCTCCCTGTACACCCAGAACTAAATCCTTAACGATACGTTTTACGTACATAGGAATGCGGAGGTTTAAGCAATAACCCCTTCTCCTGAAGCCTTCCTCTAACTTTTAATAGGTTTAATAAGTTCGGGCACAAGTCTCAATAAACGCGATCTAAGTGGATAAATTCTTGCATTTAATTGATGACTTAATAGTTAACGGACCACGCAAAAGGTGACACGAAAGAATATACCGGAACGGAAAAATTACCTTTTCCACCGAAACTGAGAAAACAATTTCTAACAGTCATTGTTTGCACTAATTTTTGAAGATAAGATAATACCCGATTGGACGGATAACAGACAGCTCTGCCAAATAAATTTCCTGTTAAAACTTTAGTACAGATCAAAGTCCAAATAATTGGAGACGGATTTATTCATGGGATACAAACATTCTAAGCCCTTGTTGTCAAGGTAGTCGGTAGGTTTCTGTAATCTTTCTGTGACTCCCTTCTATGGACCTAATTCAAAGCATTCGCCGACTGCAGTTAATACAATTTTACAATATTTCATTATGTCTTTGGAGTTGAGGGAGTCTAAGGACACAAATTATAGTGGTGTCTCTTTAAAAATTGCTAAATTGGTCCAATCTAGTAACGTTTAATGGAAATCAGAATAGCCTGTGTAAAATTAGTCAATGGAAAAAATACCCTTAGGAATATCAAACAACAGGCTTTGACAACTAAATTGTTAACAAATAGAAAGTCATTCAAGTTTTATATAAACAAATTCATGTATAAAAATTAATCGTAAATGTAAAAAAAAATTATTTACAAAGTCTATATTTTTTTTTTTTACAATAATCTTTCTAAAAAATGACGAAAAAAATATTTCTGCTCTACCATCAGTGAGGGGGCGTGTGACGTTTTCTTGTTTACCTGTGCTTATTTCTGTCAAAAGTGACACTCTTACGATTGACCAATATCATAAACAATTGTATAGAAGTATAAAATATGTTATAATTATTTCATACTTGTATAATTAAATATACACTTCAATCTTGAATATTTTAGGTTTTAGTATGGTAATATTATTAACAAATTAAAAAATATTCTTGCTGTGCAAGGAGAACAGGTAGAATAAAATTATTAATCTGTATTATCAAATACGTGAATGCGATTTTAGTTTTGTTAATGATAAAAGAAAGGTCCTAAATTCGATAAATTCTATTTCAGTTATTATTCATTTGTTTCGTAACAACCGGTGTAGATGTAACGTTTTCATCTTCATAAACCTCTTTTGGTTTGATTTGATAAAATACTTATTTTAAAGATATTTACAAAAGTTTTTTAAAGCCCTTTCACGTATACTTAGCTCTCAACAGTTAAATACATATTGGGTGGCAGGAATATTATTTTACACGGCGGGGAAGAATACTTGTCCACTCTCTTAGAAGCTCTACCTTATATTTAACTCCAAAAGTTAAATAAAGTTTTTGAGCTAATTTCATTCACCTAATTTTCCATATCCGTCTTCGGGTTAAGACAGATGCAACTAGGTACATTCGGCCCCAATGATCTTTGATATTAAACAATATCAACGTATTAGATTAAATATAAATATAAATTAAATTAATATTAACAATTACGAATTTTAATTATTTATCATTTACATTAATTGGCTCCTAATACAAAGAAAATGTAAATGCCTCTAACTGTTTTTCGCTTTGTTAAGAAAAATTGTACACTGAGTACAATGCTATGGTATTCAGTGGATTTTAAAAAAAATTTTTGTGTTTTAAACAGACACATTTCCGCAAGATGCCTTCTTAAAAGAGCTTGCGCTTATTTTGTTGTATTTTCCCGATGCCGGTGGTAATGTGAAAGCCAACCTGTCCAGGCAAACAATTCTACTTCACTTGTGAATTTTCGGATTTATGACCGCACAGATTTTGTTGACTTACGGCAGTCGGATCTCCGATTTGTTTGAAACTCAGCTGTCACAGTAAAAAGGGAGAGGACGCTCAGATCAGCTCGGTTATACAAAACGATTTTATGTTTTAATACTTGAGACGAAGAAGTACCGTAGAGGCTCACAAAACATTATACGTTCTTAATACCTATAATATTTATAATCATTCAGAAAAACAGAAATCAAGTAACTGGATTCCTCACAATTTTTTTCGTTTGGAACGAAAAGAAATAATTACATACGGTACGTTATGCAGAACGTTGTTGATACTGCGATCGCAAAAAAAAAAACGTGTTGATTATATACCGCAACGAGATTGGAAAAAGTCAAGTTTTCACCAGAAGTAACCAGAAGAAAATTTATAAAACTTATTAAGCAAACCTTGTATCGAAGCGAAGCCCTTCACTGCCACGATACGGCAGACAGCAGAGAATTTTGTCACTATTGCATAACTACGCGACTTGTTGCGGTGTTGCCCCCCCCCACACACACACACACACACACATGAGGGGCACAGAAAATACGAAACAGACCGACACATTAACATTAACATAACGGTACTTGCAGCAGGTAAGATGCAACCTAGAATATGATATATGGTGAGACATTTTTAATGCATAAATGCGGATGAAAACACACAAAACATATGTCTTATATAATTACGTTTAGTTAAACTTGTGTTTTGTGTTCACACCGAATGAATGTTAACTCGGGATATCTGAGAGTACAGTATACAACGATACATACTTTTACTAAAAGAAAGCATTTTGCCTCTCGGTTTTGCAACGTGGTGTAAGACCGATGTCAAAACAGCTGTCCATCCGGCAGTATTCACGTATCCCCGTTCTGTAAGCGGAAAGGAATTCAAATGTACCGTATTTTCATGGTGAACATTCGCACTTTATTTTTGGGGACACAAAATTAAAAATTAAAAATACTTCGCGCACACCACACACATTAAAAAACGTGAATAAGAACTGTAGACTTGGGTCGGCGTTATCGAAAGCGAAAAACTGTAATAACTTAAGAAAAAAATCCCGAGTTACTCATTTTGTTACATTATCTTTATCCATTCTCTTATTATAAAAATGTATGCTCTAGGACTCAGCGTAAGGACACAGACAACTCGAATGATTATTACGTTGTTAGTTTCTTCGTGTAATATCGTATGAGAAAATGTCGAAAAATAAGATTAAACGTTTTTTGAAAAATAAGATATTTTCTTAGGTGTTATCCAATTTTACAGAATCCGACGTGAACGCCAGGATGGCAATGTCCTGTTCCTCATCTTTAACGTTCTTTGCTTCTTTCCTGTGTTTAATGTCGACTTCTTCTCTCCAGGACCGCGTTACGTCAGCTTACTCCGACCAAGATACCTTATGTTTCTTTCCAGTTGCCTGATTATTTTCAGCAATTCTAAGATGAAAACAAAACAAATTATGTGATAATTAAAAAATAAACGCTCTTAAAATTTGAAAAGAATTGCATAGGACATGTAACAAAGTGAAGTATAAGGTTTACTTTTAATATATTATTTGTTGCCTCCATTTTTGACTACAGTTTCTTGCAATACATTGATTGGTTAAAACAAGGAAGACAAATTCGAATGTACAAAGCATACAACTGTATAGTTTATATGTTCTTAGTTACAATCTTAGCATTGGGGAGTCGTCAGAACGAACAGAGTGAACAACGAGATCTCTGAACATTAGGCAAAATAGTGCAGTATTTACGCGACCGGTTTCACAGGGGGTAACAATCCAAAACCATTGTGTAATATATCACATGCTGTTTCCTAATGACGAAATAATATTCAAACGTTAACAGTTCTGTTGCCACCATTGATTCAATCGGTAGCCAAATTATTCTAAATTATAATCGTTATCGTGTGGCAAAGCCCTGTGATTTATGATTGCACTAGAATCCCGATTAAGCGGATTTCCGGATTATCCAAAAGATGACGCGGTAATTATACTTCTTTTTCAAGAAGTTTGCATATTTTAAATTTTAAAGCGTTTATAATTCGTGTGACGGTCTGTACTGTATGTGTGACCGATTTTACTGTACTTCACGCGTGAATGAATATAGTATTTAAAGCCCGCTGATTTTAAAGACGTCTGCATTTTAATAGAAGTACCTATGTAATAACGGCGCATGAGTACTGCTAGTTTTCCTAAAAAACTATTAAAGGCCGTTGTTGTTCTTTAGCGTTTTTTCTCACTAAAAAAATGTAAATTACAGTACAGTACTATGTTTCCGATTTAACCGAATTTTCGTTTAACTGAATCACCCTTGGTCCCGTCGAATTCGGTTAAACGAGACTCTCAGTTATACGAAATTTTTGTTACTCGTGATGAGTCGTATTCCGTCCACCTTTCCCCAGTTTGTTGAATGTAAGTACAAAAATTAAAAAAAAAAACATCAAAAAAGCTAATATTTGCAAGCAACAGGGAATCGCCTGTTTCGGTTGCAAACGAAA
This sequence comes from Magicicada septendecula, assembly GCA_034769895.1. Classification (NCBI taxonomy): domain Eukaryota; kingdom Metazoa; phylum Arthropoda; class Insecta; order Hemiptera; family Cicadidae; genus Magicicada; species Magicicada septendecula. The sequence goes on from CM068376.1 coordinate 42,834,570, forward strand.
TACATCAACGCTTCCTATACTTGATGTATAATTTCCTTAGGCAACCTGTCATCTGGCATCCCGCCCATCTCGCTTTGCTTTCCGCAGTGCGATCTTTGATATTAAAAATCTTCAACTCTTTACGTCTGTCTCGTCGTAGAGTCTATATCTACGTGAACAACGTTTAACAGATCGCAAGAACCTCACCGGCGACGCATGTTACTCAGCCGTTTATTAACCCGAACCCAAGTTTCAGAGCTATACAACAACACTGACACGACAATTATAATTTAAAAATTTCCTTCAAATTTCTTTTCTTTTCACGTTTTCGTCGATAACGCTTGACGAAATTTGCCATATAATGACTAAAATCATTGCACAATGGCTAACTTATGATAAATATCATGATCCTGGTCATAAGTGATGTCATAACCAAAGTAAAAAATGTGAAACCTGCTTTATACTCTTATTATCCGATTCAATTCTTTTTTTTTAAGGGGCATTTGTTTATAAAAGCCATAGTTTTTGGCTTTTGTATAGAAATCTTTTGTGATTGACTTGTCTGGATCTCGCAATCCTAGTTTGGATGATCACATGATCATCCAAAAATAGCATTGAATTCAAGAGTGTTGTTTTATTGATTTTATTTATTTTTAAAATTTTCATGGCCTCAACACCTCCCTTCATAGCTAGCCTAACCTCCTTGAAGATTTCTATCTAACAGGTTAGCCGAATGACTGTATTCTGATTTGAAGAGACAGCACAGAAAAGTGCTTGGTATACCGCAGTACCTTGGTTTATGCGATCTACCTAACTGGGACGCATTTATAGAGGAACGTCGATATACCATAGGAAAAAAGAGAAATATACTACACTTGTATAAAACAAACAATAAGTTACATGAATTTATACACATACACATTTTTATAAAATAGATAGATGTCTTTTGTCAAAGTCTCATTCCAGAATCTATATAACATTCTTCCTAAAGGTGTTAATATTATGATCGAAACTATTAATATTCTGACTGTAACAGTCAACGCCTTTACTGTCACAAACTCTGTTCGTCATTTTGAGGGATCTCGCCAATGGAACACAAACACTGTGCCGCAAGTATTTGAACTCTTCTGTGTCTCACGTCTGGAACTCTGTGCAACCGATCCTACAAACTTCTATCTCAATAAGGCTGTGAATACCCTTATACATAAATAACACATCTTGTAGTGCTATTCTACTTTTTTTTAAGTGTAATCATGTTTCAGCGTTCACAGTTGGCCACATACTGAGCCACGATTTTGTAGGTAAGTCGGACTGCCTCAATCAGCATCGCCCCTTGTATATCCGCAAATCATTGAACAGTAATGTATATTAATAATAATAATAATCACCGTCTTTTGCCTCACTACAGTTTGTGTTGTTTTTAATATTGTATAATTATCTGGCTGAATAAGCTACCGACTCATCGTCCTAATCTAACTTCGAAGAACTAAGAGTCACTATTGCTCACACACTCAGTGTTGGGGTACATTTTCTGTTCGAGCTCGCGAGTGTATGTATGTCAACTATAGCGAACTACAGACTTTGTATATATACAACTTTGAGCCTGTAAACAACGTAATTGGTCTGCGTAGCGTAATTAATTATTCCGCGAACACAATCAACAGACGGCACGAGTCACAACGCTGTGCGATCGACTGTATAAAATTGAAAGTCGATTGTACAAGGTCGATTTACCTTCCCCAGGTGTTAATCATCGTGCCGAGCAAAATACGGTCGTTATTACTTTGTAATTTTTGAAGTACGTTCTCTTTTTAAATCAAAATCAAACGATAATATTTGTAGTTGCAGGTTGGATTAATTAATGAATTTTAATATTCGGTCGTTTTAAAATGGTTTCATTGTAATCCAATAGACTGTCCATAACAACTTATAACTTATTTAATGAGCTGATTATTTGTTTAACGTCGACAGTAACATTACCGCCATCGTTAATATTTTATTTGCAGTTGAAGTGTTATAAAAAGTTTGCCTTTCTATTCCGCCGCGGCCGCTTCTTGTTTGCAAAACTTCCTGTTTCTTGCCAGCATTAAAATTTGGTTATTGTCGCAAGTCATAAACATTTTGCACTCATTACGACTGTCATGACGATTGTAATTTGACGAACTGTAAATCTGCTTTGCAACTAAATCGGAACACTTGTAATTTTGTTACTTAGTCATGATACTAGTATTTGTAACATATTACTTTAACTTTAATGTATAAAGTTTACTGGTGTCACACTTAGTTTCACAACAAAATGGAATCGTATTTCAGAACCGGTGTGTTTTACAGAGAATTATATTTCCGTTTACAATAGACGTATTAGTTTACTGAACTTTTCAGTCCATTTATAGAATACGATTCGTTAGACGAAAAAGGTACTCATGTGTCAAGTAGAAAAATGAAGTATCGATACAATAATATCAAAATTATTTGTCATGTAAATTTGTTATTACGTCGTAAATTTAAAACATACTTTGTTCATTGATTCTGAGTAAAAGATTGAAGTTAGCTGTTAAACACTACCGAGCACAATACGTGAAAAACGTCTGGAAGAAGCGCTTTGTACACTCCAGGTAACGATAGCACTAGGAGAGATCTTCAGGAAAGAGATCTTAGAAATTTGTTAAAGATAACCATCAGTGAGCCAAAATGGTTTTACTGGGTGTAGAACATCGCCTAGCTTTGATTTTGGACTGTACAGATGTCGTAAATGAATTCGCAAACACAAAAGCAAGGACGTTAGAACTCGATCTTGATGTGTTGTTCAACGCTTATATAGCTTATTTGTACTAAGCATAAATTATTATAAAATAATTATGATATGCGCCTCCTTTTATTTATACATTTACTTTGCAGCTTTTTCGTGAGTTTATGATCAAATAACTTCTAAGTTCCCAATACATATAATTTTGTATTGTTTAAATTGTTTCGCATTACAGTAGCAATTTTGTTTACTCGTTGCTATGTCACCCGCTTTCAGATTACTTAATTTATAAAATAAAATTACTTTTACAATAACACGCGCGCGCGCACACACATACACACAAACACATGAATTACACAGGTTAGTATGGGTTACATTGCCCGTAGTGTTCCGACAGTTCTGAAACGGGGTGCTTTTTTATTTGTCTGACGTTTTACACTGAATGTTGGAACGAAACGTGATGTGTGTTTATTTGTAAGTGTGCCAAGATTATTAAAACTATGAATTGTGTGAAAATCAGTTCTTTGGTGACACAGCCATCTTGTAGAAAGTATGAGGATTGAACCTTGAGAATTCTTATTCAACGGAAATTCTTATCTCTGTTGTCCCTGATTATGATCTTGGTCATGGTGCATTTTCAAATGAATATTTTACCGGGGTCAGAGCTTTCAGTTGTCACAAAAATACTTGTAATGTCACTAGACGCTGACGTTGTAGTATTACTGTAGAAGAAACGAAATTTTAACTGACGTGTAAATGTCTAAATCAGATTATGGCTGACGTTTCTGAAGTACCAGTTTTACCTGCTGTAAATATGATTACAAATAATATATAGGTAATAAACATACAATCATATTTAATAATAGTTGATGCAATAATTATGGTATAAGTATTAAGAAACTAAATAAATAATAATTACGAAATAATAAAAAGAAAAGAATTAAAACTGATGGAACTGGGTCTTCAATTCGATCGGTTATCCTGAAGCTGCTCATCTTCTCGCTCTTTCACTTTACCTGTCATCAAGCGCGATATTAGTTTTTCAGTTTGAATTTAAATTCAATTTCAAGTTAGATTTAAATTTGAAATAACGTTTTCTTTTAAAGAAGCGTAACGTTTGGCAAACGTAACCTCACCTGTCTGTTCACAAGAGGGAAAAATTCCGTTGGCAAGCAGGAAGGCTATTGACGTGCAGTGCGTCTGCTGTACAACGCTCAGTCGAAAGTGAAACGCCGAAAAGAATAAATGATTATTTTAGTCTCAAACACTACTCCATAAGGGTAAGTGTCCTGAAATTTTGCGCAATTAGTAATTACTGTTACTCGTGATAACAATAAAAAAACTCGTTTTTTTATACCGACAGATATGTCATGTAAGCGTAGTGCTGAAGTCAAATTGGTATAATTGTCACGTGAACCTAGTTGAATAGTGTTTATTGGGCAATTACGGGAAACGTTAATTATAAAATTAACATTATAACTGTGAAGTCGACGGGGCGTTTAATTGCCCGAATAAACTACAAACGAGTTTTGTTTTAAAGACTTCTTTAATGGTCGCAGATTTGTTCAATACAATTCTAAAAATAACTCTTTTCAATAAATATTTATGCACCAAGACATACTGACAAGCAAGACAGGCATACTGACTATATCTGAATGTTCTTGAACAGTGAAATAATTTTGGCAGATTTGGTTAACATTTTGTAAGGTAATGGCTGTTGTATGGTTCTGAAACTTGTGTTACGTTGAAGAAACACCTGAATAGGATACATCATGCTATATGATAGCATGAGGTTCTTGTTATCTGTTAAAGTGTGTATACGAAGAGATAGACTTTACAAGGAAGACGCACGAAAATAATTAAAAAGTTTTAGTATCCAAAATCGCATTGGGGAAAACAAAGGGAGATGGATTGTGCTCACCGGAACAGGATGCCAGATGTAGATTGGAATACAAGCCTATTGGGCAAAGAAGATTGGAACGGTTAGTGAACTGGGTGTATTTTCTTTGGGACCAGAAGAGGAGACAATAGACAAGCTTCTGTGAGATTTTGGCTCCCACGGTTCCCCTTCTTTAAATAAGTTCCTTTTCAAACAAAAATATAATTTTTAAATTGCAGGGTTCCGATTGCCTTGGCTACATCGATCCATTGTTTTGAGTACTTTATTTTGTATATGTGTTTGTTGATTCAAGAAACCAGTAACTTAAATTTTCTTCAGATCCATTAATCCATTAATCCATCGCCAGATTCCATTAATATTTTTGTCGTAAGGCTTACGTCACAACGTTACAAACGCAAGATGATATTTTTGGTCTAAAAATAAAACTATTTAAAGAAGGGAAACCGTGGGAAAACGAACATGATACTCTGCAGAGGGGAGCAAGTAGTCTAGGTGGAACGGTAAAGACTAAAGGGCAATCGTCTTGTGTGTGTGTGTGTGTGTGTGTGTGTATGTGTGTGTGTGTGTGATGTATAAATTGATTTATATATATACATTGATATAGCATATAAGAAATATAAATAGAATATATAAACTGATGCGTAAACAAGAGGTATATAATTCAGGGAAATAGGCTTACTTTAAAGAATCTAATTAAAACGTATCCTTAATGCTCCGTCCAGAAATTGTGTACTTGAGTTAGTTAAATGTACTTCGACGCATTTGCTACGCGTAAATGACAAGGTAAAGTCATGGTTCCGACACTTTTTTATTTCCGGGAGGAAACGTTTTTAATTTATTCCCACAGAATATTAAACTGACATCTGGAATTAAGTTGTTTTAAAAAACGTTACTATGAAGGTAGCTTAACGAAGTTTGTCGATAAAAGCCTACGTAGCATATAATTGTTTTTTAGATAAGTATAAAAAGTATAGATAAAAATTACGTATTCCGTCGCTTTACTGATATATTAAGATACAAAGGGAATCCAAAACAATACATTTACGTTAATTAACACCGGAAATGCGACGAGTTATGTTTTAAATTCCTGTTTTATGTTTTTAAACTTGCTTCTGTGTTTTTTCAGCTTTGTTTTTGCTAAACTAATTTAAAAAATTTTATAGAATGACGGAGAATAATGATTTTACGTTATAAAAGTTTAAAATTTGTAATCCTGTGGATGGCATATTTAATATTTGATGGTTAAATTTGCAACTCTCAAAGTACATACGAGCAAAAACCCCACATACGCAGTGTCATTCCCTATTTTCCACTTTGAGTCAGGTGACTTCTAAATGAAGTATAGAGAAACAAGAGTTTGTGTCACAACAGTTTCTGCCAAGATAGCAGAGTTCGTGTCGCGACAGTTTCTGCCAGGATAGCAGAGTTCGTGTCGCGACAGTTCCTGCCCGGATAGAAAAGTTCGTATCGCGACAGTTTCTGTCCGGATAGGAGAGTTTGTGTCACAACAGTTGCTGCCAAGATAGCAGAGTTCATGTCGCGACAGTTTCTGCCAGGATAGCAGAGTTTGTGTTGCGACAGTTCCTGCGCGGATAGCAAAGTTCGTGTCGCGACAGTTTCTGTCCGGATAGGAGAGTTTGTGTCACAACAGTTGCTGCCAAGATAGCAGACTTCGTGTCGCGACAGTTTCTGACAGGATAGCAGAGTTTGTGTCGCGACAGTTGCTGCCAAGATAGCAGAGTTCGTGTCGCGACAGTTTCTGTCCGGATAGGAGAGTTTGTGTCACAACAGTTGCTGCCAAGATAGCAGAGTTCGTATCGCGACAGTTTCTGTCCGGATAGGAGAGTTTGTGTCACAACAGTTGCTGCCCGGATAGGAAAGTTCGTATCGCGACAGTTGCTGGCCGGATAGCAAAGTTTGTGTCGCGACAGTCGCTGCACTGATAGCAGAGTTTGTGTCGCGACAGTTGCCGCCCGGATAGCAGAGTTCTTGTCGCGACAGTTGCTGACCGGATAACAGAATTTGTGTTGCGACAGTTGCTGTCTGAATAGCAAAGTTCGTATCGCGACTGTTTCTGTCCAGACAGCAGAGTTTGTGACGCGGCAGTTGCTGCCCGGATAGCAGAGTGTGTGTCGTGACAGTTGATGCCCGGATAGCAGAGTATGTGTCGCGACAGTTGCTGCACGGATAACAGAATTTGTGTTGCGACAGTTTCTGTCCGAATAGCAAAGTTCGTATCGCGACTGTTTCTGTCCAGACAGCAGAGTTTGTGACGCGGCAGTTGCTGCCCGGATAGCAGAGTGTGTGTCGTGACAGTTGATGCCCGGATAGCAGAGTATGTGTCGCGGCAGTTGCTGCACGGATAGCAGAGTTCGTGTCGCGACAGTTGCTGCCCGGATAACAAAGTTCGTGTCGCGACAGTTTCTGTCCGGATAGCAGAGTTTGTGTCGCGACAAGTTGCAGCACGGATAACACAGTTCTTTTCGCGACAGTTTCTACCCGGATAGCAGAGTTTGTGTCGCAGTCAGTTGTTGCACGGCTAGCAGAGTTCTTTTCTTGACAGTTGATGCCCGGATAACAAAGTTCGTGTCGCGACATTTGCTGCCAGGATAGGAAAGTTCGTATTGCGACAGTTTCTGCCCGGATAGCAGAGTTTGTGTCGCGACAGTTGCTGCACGGATAGCAGAGTTCATGTCGCGACAGTTTCTGCCAGGATACCAGAGTTTGTGTTGCGACAGTTCCTGCGCGGATAGCGAAGTTCGTATCGCGACAGTTTCTGCACGGATAGCAGAGTTCTTGTCGTGACAGTTGCTGCCCGGATAGAAAGTTCGTGTCGCGACAGTTTCTGCCGGTTAGCAAATGTTCGTGTCGCGACAGTTTGTGACCGGACAGCAGAGTTTGTGTCGCGTCAGTTGCTGCACGGATAGCAGAGTTCTTTTCGCGACAGTTGCTGCCCGGATAGAAAGTTCGTGTCGCTACAGTTTCTGCCGGTTAACAAAAGTTCGTGTCGCAACAGTTTCTGCCAGGATAACAAAGTTTGTGTCGTGACATTTGCTGCCCGGATAGCAGAGTTTGTGTCGTGACAGTTGATGCCCGGATACCAGTGTATGTGTCGCGACAGTCGCTGCCCGGATAGCAGAGTTCTTGTCGTGACAGTTGCTGCCCGGATAGAAAATTTCGTGTCGCGACAGTTGCTGCTCGAATAACAAAGTTCGTGTCGCGACAATTTCTGTACGGATAGCAAAATTCTTTTCGCGACAGTTGCTGCCCGGATAGAAAAGTTCGTGTCGCAACAGTTTCTGCCAGGATAGCAAAGTTTGTGTCGTGACAGTTGCTGCCCGGATAGCAGAGTTTGTGTCGTGACAGTTGATGCCCGGGTAGCAGAGTATGTGTCGCGACAATTGTTGCCCGGATAGCAGAGTTCTTGTCGTGACAGTTTCTGCCCGGATAGAAAATTTCGTGTCGCGACAGTTGTTGCCCGGATAACAAAGTTCGTGTCGCGACAGTTTCTGTCCGGATAGCAGAGTTTGTGTCGCGACAGTTGCAGCACGGATAGCAGAGTCCTTTTCGCGACAGTTGCTGCAAGGATAGAAAAGTTCGTGTCGCGACAGTTTCTGCCGGGATAGCAAAGTTTGTGTTGTAACAGTTTTTTTCCCGAATAGCAGAGTTTCTGTTGTGACAGTTGCTGCCCGGATAGGAAAGTTCTTTTCGCGACAGTTGCTACCCGGATAGCAAAGTTCGTGTCGCGACAGTTGCTGCCCGGATAGCAGAGTTTGTGTCGCGACAGTGCTGCCCGGATAGGAGAGTTCTTGTCGCGACAGTTGCTGCCCGGATAGAAAATTTCCTGTCGCGACAGTTCTGCCAGGATAGCAGAGTTTTTGTTGTGACAGTTGCTGCCGGATAGCAGAGTTTGTGTCGTGACAGTTGATGCCCGGATAGCAGAGTTTGTGTTGCGACAGTTGGTGCCCGGATAGCTAAGTTCGTGTCACAACAGTTGCTGCCAAGATAGCAGAGTTTGTGTCGCGACAGTTGCTGCCCTTATAGCGAAGTTCGTCTCACAACAGTCCAATGCCTCTAAATTTTTTCCGACATTAGGAAAAGACAATTTTGATAAAATGGGAAGTGTAGTAAGCGTTCAGTCTTTAGAGAACGAATGCTGGATTTTTGATTTTCAGTTATTTATTGTGTTTTTTGTAATTGTGTTGTAAACGGAACTGTAACTATGGGTTGCTACATTACAACTCGTGTTGGCTTCTGACAGTTTTACGTGTAATATTGTAGTAAGGGTCACACTGCTGCGTATCTAATATTCTTGACGTCGACGTTAACGTTATTTGTCAGAGATTATTTGAGTCCAACCAGCGTACTGGAGTAAGTAGCCAGTTCATTTAAAATAAAAATATATTTTTTACTTATAATATGTAATGTATTTGTGGACATAAATATGTATCTATATACCTTTTTGTCTATCTATCAGTGCTGTTGATTTAAGTTAAGGTAAAACAAAATAAACTGTTTAATACTGACAAAAATTATCTGTACATCTGCCATACAGGTGCGGACAGATAACTTTACAATTACTAGTTTTGGAAAATGTGTACTTTTCACCAGCTGCCCATATGACTTAGGAATAGTGCAGGGGTGGCGACTATTCACCTGCCAATATTATTATAAATATTAAACAAGCGCTTTCGTTCACTACATGTCGTAATTCTTGCTAGTCGATTAAATATTTTGCGGTTTACGTGTTTCACAGAATCTGAATCTGAACCACGAGATCATGTCGATTAAAGAAATAAACGTCTTCTGTATTCCGACTTAGAGATTTCCGCCAGACTGATGTTAGAGCCAAAAATGGGAAACAACCCGAAAGGAGTCCCGGAGTTTTCGTCTCCGAATCCAAAACGTAAGGGCGGCAGAATTGCTGATGACGGTGTAAATCATTTATCTGCAGTTATTATCTGGACCCCAATTTGTGACAGTCACCTGACAGTAACAGTATACTTATCACAACGTTCATAGAACTCTAGCGTTAGAAGATTCTCCCCCCATTACATTTCCTTCAGTATGCTTGCTTATTGCTCCATAATAAATTGTGAATTATAAAAAAAACTAATAACAATATGGAAATAGCAGTAGTGTAGTTTTCACAGCCAGTCAAATAAATTCGATGCCACTAAATATTTTGTTCGATCGCTTTCAGGAGACGCCACTGACTTACGGTTATAAAGTGAGGTAATGTCTGCCTGTCCGAACAGAATGCAACACTCCGAACTTTGCCAGCCACCCGTATTTTCTACGTTCTACAAATTTCTCTATTACGTTAATTCAATAAAAAGTAAACTAAGTAGGCCTACTACAATTAAAATTAAAAATATTTACTACTTATATAAATAAAATTAATTTAAAACAAATTATTAAGATAAATATAAATAAATTAGTTAAAAAACTAATATAACGATACAGAATGCAATGAATACTGGCCGTTGGAAGATGGACATCAAGGCAATCGAGACTTATGGATTCTAATAACTACACATAACTTAATGTTGTCAATAAACTGAAAGTAAGTCAGTTCATTTTATAATAATTAGTTATTATTTATAATATAATAATAATAATAGTGTTATCAATAGTTATTACTAGTTGGGATTTTCTTATTACACGCGGGCCACTCATTAAATAAAGACAGAAACAGCTGCAGAGAAAGCACTGTTTATTTAATTAATACGAAACTGCCTTACGTTTCAGCATAATCTCCAGTATGCACGTAATCTTCTCCCACATGTGTCTCGAGATTAGGACATCTGCGTTGCTCTGAAACTGGATACCATGTAGCGCTTCTTGAGGGAATTAAACAAGAAAACGTGTGTAACGGAGAATGACGCGTTTTCTCTGTAATCCAGAATTCCTGTGGAGTCGAGCATTCGTACCACTGTTTATTGTACCATAGACACTAAACTTTTAGTGTCTTGAAAGATCGACCCTTTACCGTGTGTCCAAAACAATGCTCGTCAATCACTTGTTTTCGGACACTTTAAAATTTTCGACCAACTTACAAAAATCTGCAAGATTCATACAACTCTTTCATTTACGTAGGAAGATTTCAAAGGGTTTTACTTCCTCATAAAGAAAAATCTAACCACCGTATGCTGTTCTTTAAAGAAAACTGAGTTACGTAAATTTGATGCCAACTTACAGTTTTAATTTCCACGAATTGGCCTCGTAATAACTAATTAATTATTTGTTGCCACTATTAGCTGGCGTTACCGTTCCTGTAGTGTTGGAATCGTGTTATGTGATTTGTGATTTTTATATCTTAGAATTATTTATCCCTGAAGATGTCCGAAACTGTGCTGCAACAACGTTATTACTTCCACTGAAATCGTTCATTTTCGGTGACAAAGAAACAAAATATCGAAACGATTTAAGAGAGTAATTTGTTTTGTTGTCTTCTTCATGCTATAGAGGCCGTAATTATTTCTACAGCCCAGTGAATTGATTATATAAAATAATACATTTGCAGTAAGTGACAAGCGTTTGTCTAAGGCACGTTGCTTTTTTAGTTTCATCGGGTTTCAGTTTCAAAATTATGTGATATACAGAACGTTGACTGTAAACATCCGGAGAATGGAATTGCTCTTGCCTTCACAAAGGCAGTCACAATAACGTCAGAAATTATGGGGGGGGGGGGGGAGAAAGGTGCCATCCGTTTTATGCAGACAGTTCTCGTAGCCCTCGTCTCCACAAAATTAGTAGTCGTCTGTTGTGGGCAACTGATAATGTGGGCAAGTGATAATAATTCATTACAACGTAATTACGCTTACTTTTTTCCCATGCGATAATAAACTAGAAGTTGTAACGTTCGTATTAAATATTGTTTCGTTGTCAATTAAATTTCAGTATATGCGTTTCTAAGGCGTAAAGCAGGGATTATTAACGTGTGTAGCTTACATTTATCTTAATTTTGTTTTTATATTTTAGCGAATTCGTTGGGCGGCCAATGATGCGGTATGTACTATGAAAACCCTGAACTAATTTTGGCCTCTTTCGAAAAACTTAAAACTTTGAGAATTCTTTATAACTTCATTGACAGTCTCACGTATATGAAAGCAGACATCTTTCTAAAAATCTAGCAGTTTTATTTCTTTCATCTGAACACAGAAAGTTAAAGAATGCAAACAGAATTAAAATAAAGTTTTTGCTAACAGAACATAAGAAACGCAAGACATAACTAGCTGTTTATATTATAGTTAAAAAGTACAACTATTTGAATATAAACATCTCTATTGTTTAGATAATAATCGTCGATAAACGTTTCGTATTATATAACTTCAAGTATATTTTTATTAAATTATATTAGAGCAAAATTTTATATAAAATCAGGATTTTATCTTTGATTTGGCGTCCTTAATTACGGCTGCTTCACCTCCCTTCTTCTTGGCCTGTATACAAGTGTGTGTGTGTAAGTGTTGTTCAAAAGTATTACTATTAAAATTTCTGTAGCAAAATAGCAATAAAATTGAAGATTGTTGTTTGACTTGCATTTTAAAGCGCGGACTAAAGTTTAATGTTATTTGTGAAGCAGGAGCAGCGACCGCGTTCTGTTCTATTCCATCGTTATAAACACGTACGAAGCGTGTTCTCAGTTTCAAGTCAGCCGTTTGGCATTTGTCTGTCTGTCTCACAATAACTTTTGAATGCTTCAACGGATTTTTGTAAAACTTGGCATGCCTGTCCACACTTTTACCCTACAGACCTGTATTGTTTTTGAAACTGACATCATAAAAAATTGGATAGCGGTAGGCAAAATATGAGGTGTAAAAAAAAGGTAAAAAAACCTCAAAAGCCCATGAGGAGCACAATTAAAGGGAATTTTACCACAGTTTGAATATTAAACAAAATAAATAAAACCGGATACAACACATAAACAGAATAGATGACTCGAGAATACCAAAAAAGGTAATCCAGTAGAAGCCTTTAGGAGAACGAGGTAGAGGCAGACCAAGAAAACGGTGGCTATGAAGAAACAGGCTGCAAGCCGAATACTTGAAGTAAAGAAGAAGAGAAGTTTGAATATAGTGTTCATTTTGTAAAATATCAACATTTTTGGACGTCAGGCCCCAAAAAGTTTGTGAAAAGTTTGATATAATCGATGTGGCGTACCAGATTAAAGGAAATTTTAACTAAAATGTGAATGTAGTGTTAATTTTTGAAAATTTCAAAATTTTGGAACGCTAAGCACTAAACAGTTGGCTAAAAGTTTCATAAAATTGTAAATTCCATGTGGGACATTAATTTAAAGAGAATTTTAACAAAAATCTAAATTTACTGTACAGTTTTGGAAATTACAAACTTTTGACACCAGGATCAAAAATGGGATAAAAAATTTGAAGAATTGTAAAAATCTAGCCGTATGTCAAGGAATATCAACAGAAATGCGATTGTTAAAAATTTGTATCGGTTATTCTGTCATTCCTCTACAATTGTTACCGTAAATGGACTTCGTTCAAATTATGCAGCTTGTGCAGCATAATGCAGTTACTGTAATTAAACGAACAGTATTATTATCTTATTTTCGAAAACACTTCTTACAATGTAATATACAACTCTCACAAAGTTTGTAACACATATATTTCGTAAGTGCTATACTTAATTCCTATTGTCACGCTTCTTTTAGACGCTTCTGTTTGTTTTAACAAGTGTCTGTTCTTCGTACACCGGGCTACCTAAGTTTCCGATCGCGAGAACAGTAAATTTTCCAGTTAATTATGAGCACGAGTAATAACTTTCCACGTGGATTTACGTTGTTTAATTAACGTAACCACGCGTGCATGGTGGATACACAAAATATTCATGTTGTTCTGCGGTAACACGCAATTATACCATGCGATTGCTGTTTTTCACCTGCATGGACGATTTTCTTCTTCTTTAGCCCGTATCGTATACGAGGAAAGATGTTTAAACATAACAGTGTACATACATTAACATACATCGGAAAGAGTGGATGAAACTGCAATTGCAGGATTCTCAATTGTGTGTAATGTGGTTTGATATCATAATCAAAAATGATTACAATCGGCAACAAATCAGCTCTTATCAGTAGTAATTAACTTTTTTATTTGGTATCAAAGTAGTCTGTATTGACAACGACTAACAGAGACAGTGTCTTGAAATATTGAGAGCAAATATTATTACATCAAATGCTTCCGACTGTCGTCGATTTGTCCGGGGCAGTACTGTATCATCTCATTGAGACGGTAGAACTGATTATGCCGAAATTTTACTACAATACTATGCGATAATTATCCTGTATAACAATTGTATGACTATTTCTTGCAAATGCATTTTTATTTTTATTACTTAACTATTTTTATTTTTTGTATTTACCTACTTGTTTTTATGTATGTTTTTGTTCATTATCGTCAATCGTTATAATAAAAATAACAAATAATCAGAAACAACTCTGACGATTTTGAAGAAAAATAATGAAAAACAAAATAAAACAAATACTTGAATTGGAACGTTCAATGAAAATAAAATAATAACATAATTACAATGACTGAATAGCTTGACAAAACATTCCGATAAATTCTTCAAGTGCTGACAGTTGTTCCACCAGTTACGGCAACTTCAGAGATTAAATTATGTTCTGTAACTGGTGGAACAATTGTCAGCACTAATAACAAATATTTGTAGAACTAATTTATTAAATTTAAATAATTTAATTTATGAGTTGCTAGTCAATGGGACATGTTTCAAGCGACTTCGTGGATCTGCGTAGTGCATAGTTTTGTTCCTAACATTTGATGTACAAGTACACAATTACTGAAGTATTAGCCTAATATGTGTCGTGTTTTATGAATGCTTATGTAAGTAGTAGGTTTAGTTTTACAAAATGTCAGTAATATCGCCTCTGTGCCGTACATGTTGTGTTCGTAGATGCTTGGTTTTATAGGCATTTTGAAATCTAATTTTATTAGCAAATAACTGTATTAAAAATTGTTGCATATTTGCATCGAGTGTTGTAAACTCCATTGTTGGACTGGACTCATTTTTCGTTTATTGTTATTGTTTATTTAAATTTTTATAATTTTCAGTATCTGTTTATTTTCTTTGCCTAGTTGTTTTCGTCTTTAAGTTATTATTATCTATTAACAGGTTTGTTACTGTTTAAGGCTTATAGGCTATACTTTGTCCGTCATCGTTAATACGTATTTAAGCGTAAACGCATCATCAGAATAATTCGTTCAATCAACACTAATGTTTTTGGTTTGCTTTAATATATATTTTTTTTCAATCAATGGTACGTCTGTAATTTGACGTCCGTGCATTAATTATGTTTATACTTAACCAATTATATCTAATACATATTAATGAATTGTAAATCATCATTTAATAAATATGTTAAATAAATATATTTATATCACAAAATATAAATAATTATTTAAACCTGCGAAGATGCAGAATATGGTTGCGAAACCTACGTATAGTAGGCCTAATATAAAAATCTACTTTCACAAGAATGTGGGAAGCGAGCCTGCATGTCACCGTCCTAACGTTTACCCTACAGAACCCTGTTGTTTTCCCCCTAAACATACGGCGGGTCAAAATTATGATGAAGTCGCACGATCCTGTATAAGGTGTCAAATTAAAGGGAATTTTAAATGGAATCTGAATATAGTGTTAATTTTTGAGAATTTCGAAATTGTATGACGTCAGGGTGCAAAAAATGGGCAAAAAGTTTTTTAAAATCGGTAAAATTCACGTAAGGTATTAAATTAAAGAGAATTTTAACCAGCATCGTAACTTGGTGGTAATTTTATAACCGGCATCGTAACTTGGTGGTAATTTTTGGAAATTTCAAAATGTTGGAAAAGAGATCAAAATTTAGTCTAAAAGAAATGAAACAAAAAATCCAAATGTTTTGGTGTTTATTTTGATTGTGTGCTTCATTATTGTTACATTACTAAGGAAATAGTAGAGTAATCGGAATTATAGGAATTCTTCCCGTAATAGAAAAATTATCCAATATCGAAATTTATGTAAAAATAAATGTATATCATTCAATATAATGAGCAAACACTGGAGTGCGTACTAGTTTGCTAATGCAATCCCTACACATTGAACTACTGCAAGAAACTGAAGCATTATTAAGAGTTATTATCAAGGATAAAGATATATATTTTACAGTTTATTTTCATGGTATATAAACAACTTGGTATTATTTACATGTGTGCAATTTCGTTTCATGCTAATGCTAATAAAAGTAAACTAAAGTTGTTCTTGTTTCAGTTTGTTAGAATAGAATGCATTTTTTTAATGAAATAAATTTTTTAGAATATAAATATTAAAATAAATTTGTAATATTTAAATGCTTATATTAGTAAAATCATATTCATCTCTTTTGGTGTAAACAGTCTGTGTATTTACTTGTGGACGAAACTTTTTAACCGTTCATAGAACGTTTGCGTAATAAAGTTTGAACAAATAGCGTCAAAGGTTTATAAACTGTAGACGCTAACTTCCAGTTCTACCAGCGGACATTTTTATCAAATACTCACACATTTAACGTACAGGGAACATCCGGTCACAGGAGTAGCCATAGCCAAACGACCAAGAATAGTTTTGCGTGGGTGATCTACAGACCATGACTTCACCGCCTCCAAAATGGTCGTGTGTATACAATTTCATAATGGAAAGCACACAAAATATGGTATTCGAAAGTGAACGTTTGAACTAGAGCCGACTTTACAGAGTTGTAGTTAGTCGGAATTACATTAATTATGATTGGTCAGTATATGTTTTACATATTCGCTGGACGCCACAAATGTGTGTGCATTGGTGGACAAGGTTATAAAACTCTAGGCACCATCTTCAGCTCCTTTATGCCCGTTTTGTAGTCTTTACAGATGAATGCTATAAAATATATTTTTTGACAAATAATGTCTGTAAAATTCTGTTCGTCTCTAGTATAGATCTGTACTTCCCTAGAATACGTGTCTCATTAAATTCCACAATATAGGCTATGTCTATCGTTAATTTAAGGGAACCAGGTCGTAAATGTTTTCAATTTTTTTAATAAATCTTATTTTGTAGACTTTTCTGAATGCATACACACTAATGCATGGCGTTTCACTACTTATTTGACGGTTTTATTTAAGTTTTTATTTGGTCGTGCCACAGTCAGAACGGCTCACTGTAGACAGTTACATGTGAGTTCCATAACATATGATTCTTAGATTAGAAGTAATTTATGTTGTTTAAACTGTGACAACACAACAATTCTCTACTGTTAGTTATGATCTTGAGCTGAAAGACTTGTTTTTTTCTAACCTAACCTAACCCAAAGTCAGAACAAGTCGTTGGATTACATGTTCCAAAAAATGACTGTTGGATTTACAACTTTGAAGAATGGTGTGTTATGCTGTCATTTGTTACAGTGATGTAGTTATAGGTTAGCTAAGATTGTTAGACGCGAAAAGTGATTTGGCAAGTGTCTTGCAAACTGTGTTGTTGGTTTGAAGCCTCAAGATCGCAATCGCGTATATAAAGCAGAAAAATCTACGCAAGAAATTGAAATCAGAGCTTGTCCAGCAAGAGAAAATGTAAAGAAGATTGGTAAAGAATAAGAATGATTCAGATGATTCAGGTTATGGCTGTGAAGGTCGCTAAAAGACTTGGAAAAAATATGTCATCTATAATTATGTAAGTTTCAAAATAAAACGCGTTCTTCCAAAAGTTGAATTTTTCAATGTTTGGGTATCATTATTTTCTAAACTATTCAACCAATGTTAACTAAATGTTTAACACTAACTCCTACTGTTGTTTCGACCAAAACTAAGAAATATTTTTGTAATATTCCTCCTACAAAAAATTGTAAAATAGTTTTAATTAACTTTTCTGCACATTTTTTTGGAATATTGATAACAAAAATCTAAAATTAAAAGTAAGACACTTACTGCTTTCATAATTAGTATTGTTGTTACCAAAGTATCATTTATAACACTTTGGAAATTTTAGAACTGTATCTTGAGTAGTTTTTAGGAAAGTGTACCGATATTAAATTTAACATAGGCGTGATAGGCACGTCCTGGTCCGCTGATATTCGCATTATGATGCATGCGTATTTGCAGAATCTCAGATAATCCAGTTCCAGTACTTTTGTGGTACAGCAATGACTGTATTAAATAAGAATTTGGATTCACTCTCCGAGTCGTTTCTTCTCTAAGGTGCTGAGAGTTAGACGTTTAAGGGGCACAGCATGAATTAAGATTTTTGCAATTTTGGGTATGACTTCGAGGCCTGCTGGTACAGAAAAGGAACCGAATTTTGTTGTTCGGAAAAGTAAGTTGGAGTACTTTTACAAGACCCAAATATGAAATTATACTTCATGAAAATAATTCGAAGACAGAAGATCGTTAGAGAAACTCACTTGAATAGTTCCAGTCCCTTCAAGTCGACGGCAAAGAAACGCCACCCTGAGTGGCGTAAGAAGTCGTTGGCGTCGAATATGACCCTGAGCGGCGTAAGAATATGTTGGCGTTGGTTCGAGGACGGACGCTTGGAAACCTTAAAAGCATACGACAAACAATAATTGTTATTTTGAATTAACAGATACAGTGGCACTTAATTCGGCCTGTAGATTACAGCGAAGTTAACACTAATGCATTTCCGCTGATGACTTAGAATATTATAGTAGTATGCCTTCTAAGATGTTCAACGTCAATTATCTAGCAAGTGTATACCCACCGTATTGATGATTTCCACAAAAAACGTGTGGTTATGCACACCCATTGATGCATTTAAAATGTTCTTTAATCGCGCCACAGTTGAAACCTTATCAGTGAACAGGCAACGTTCAAAACGCGTAACATACGCACTGCGTTTGTCTACTTCTTTTCCTACAAGTACTATTAACTAAGTGAGTACCATTATTTTGTAGCTTCTCCCCTTACAATCCACTTTAAGCTACTTTCATAATGTTTTCTTATTTCTCCTTTCGATTAGATTATAAATATTTATTAAAAAGAGTAACCTTAGGATTAGTGATAAATTGTAACTTTCCTTGTGAACACTTACGTTTCTTGAACACTACGAGGATATCAAGAAATGTTAAGTGTTCACAAGGAAAGTTACAATTTATCACTAATATTAAGTGCGTGAATGAAGAGGATGAACCAACAAAACAACTGTAACCTTAGGAGTATTGTTACATTTGAATGTGAAAGAACAGGTTCAAAAACATATAATTTGTCATTATGCCTTACAAAGTGTGTACAAGACGAGTTTAAAATACACTGTGAATGTGGCAGATCATTTTTCATTTTATGGTGATCATTTTGCACACATTTGCAACATTTTGATTTACTTTTACTTACACGAAGAAAGGGCAAACAATGCGGTGGAAAATATTTTATGCTTAATGAAATGTGACCGCAAGTTGTACTATTGATGTAATGAAGAGTAACGAAGAGTCGTCATACCAGTAATGATACTGGTAATGAAGAGTCGTCATATTCCTAGATCACTCGGCAAAAGGAATTTTCTACACCTTCAAAAGAAAATCACGTGAAAACGTCTATGAAATATTGTCCAGTAGTTATAATCGTTTTGCAGTAGACATATATTTTCATGTTGAACTTTTCATTATTATTTGTAGCTAAAAAAGTGTATAATTACTAGAGTCTTTGCAAATTTTTAATCTGTTGTAACTAGTAGACAATATTTTGTGAAAGCTTTCAACAATTAATACTGTTTAAAGACTATATTTTAGGCCTGCGTTAAGTATTAACGTCACGTTGAAATAACAACAACCTTTTTTATTATTATTGTCCAGGGTTCAATTTTGTGTCCTGACCTCTGGGATGTATCCTGAGGTGCCGTAGTAGTAGGTTACAAAGACGGTATCACGGGATAATGAGAAGCCTGATTCAGGTAATGAGGCGAGCCGGCTCCTGGATTGGATCTGGCCGCAGTATTGCTCACCCGGCGACGGATCCCCACAGTCATACCGGTGCACGTGTGAGAACTCAGAATATACTAACAGATAAGACAGTTAAATGCCTATGGGCGAGGCTGGATTCGAAGTTCTCTTACTGGGAGCAAATCGAGTCTGCAGCTGATGAGGCGGTACACATCACTTCAAAGATCAGCAAGCTTTTGCCTAATATAGGAGGCGCCACTGCAAGCAAGAGGCATCTCTTGATGGCGGTTACGGATGCCGATTCAGGAATCGAACGGTATGGATGCAGAGAAGAGGAGCCCTCAGAGTAGCATCCTCTTATCGGACAGTGCCAGAGCTAATAGTCCTGGTGATAGCGGGAGTTGTCCCCATAGACCTTTTGACTTGAGGACAAAAGAAACTCTTCAAAAGAAGCGATGAAATTGGAAGAGACATAGTAAAGACTGAAGCCAGGGAACTCGGTCTCCGGCATCGGGAAGATCGTCGGAATAGGGAGGACAAAGGAAGATGGACCCCAAGGCTCGTACTGAGCCAACACTACCATTTGACACAGTTCCTCGGTGGTCACGGCAATTTCAACACCTGCCTCCACAGAATGGGAAAGGTGCAAATCCCAGCATGCCAGTACGGTTACTCTCCGCATGAAGATGCCTTGCACACATTTTTAAGTGCTGCAGACTTACAAGTGAGCCGATGGCACTAGCGATAGATCTCGGGAAGTTCACGTCCGAGGATGTTGTTGAGATTATGCTTCGTGGCAAGGAGGAATGGGGCCGCATTTCTACATTTATTCATCAGTCGGTTCTACAAAAAAGAAAAGACAGCTCCGACTTGCAGTAGCACATAAGAGACAACTAGCAGGAGCCCAATAAGGGCGCAATAGACTCCATCTTGATGTAACACGCCAAGTGGTCCTAAGATGGGTATCAATACCTGAATTAGAGGTGGATTTTAGAGCGCCACACACCAGGACACCGAAGGTTTCCTCTCAAGGTGAATAAAGAATTTTTCCCTCCTTTTAAAGGATTAAAAATTATGGTGAGAATTATTATTATTATTATTTTCAGATAGGCTATCTCTTTGTAAATATTATTTTCTCTGTTTTTCCTGTTAAACCGATTAAACTTTGTTTTGTGCGTCACGTCGCAACTGCTTTCATTAGACTTTCGGAAAACTCATAAATGTTATTGTTTGGCAATTTACGTCTGCCGCAACTTTGACCGAGGTCTTATAATTGGCACAGGCCTACTTTCTTGCCGTAATTCTCTTCCAAAACCATTTACGTGTAGCGCGTAAAGTGTTCCGCAGGAATCGGAGTATGTCAAACGTAGGCTATACAGATTAAAAAGCAACAACATACTGACATTTCCCATCCATAAATGATGTTATCCTTGCAATAAACGAGTCCCCCTTATTTTGAGTTGTATTTTCTGTTGAACGTTTTTTCCATTTTAAAACAGTTGATAAATTACACAAATACTTCAATTTTTCTTTTGGAATATACAAACCAAATATTTACATTTTTGTGACCTAAAACTCTACCAAAATTATAGAACAAACCAACTATAAATGTAAACGTCAAAGCATTAATGTTAAAATAATTATATTACAATTATTACATCAACAAGTGTTTAGTACACCAGTTTCACAAACTAGAGGCTACATATGTTTGTACTGAAGTTACCATCTGAGACTAACTAAGAAGGCAGTGGAACGGGTGCCGACCGAATTAAAATGTACGTAAAATGTCTTACAACTGTATGGCTAAAGTGTACCTTATTAGTGTTACAGTATACCTAACAAGTGCTCATGTAGAATGAAACGCATGAAGAATACGAAAATGAAAGCATTTGTACTCATACCCCTAACTTACAGCATTCTGTTTAATAATACTTAATTTATTTGACTATAATATAAATATAAATGCAGCGCACTGAACAATTGGTAATCCCGTTACTTTTTGCATTTCTCGGCATTATTTTCTTATAATAAAGAATGAAAAATTAATTTTATTATGATTAGACAAATATGTATAACCTTGCATTATTTTTATACCAATAGTTTGTAAATATTTTAAACATGGTTGTAAATGCCTGAAACTTTTAATTTGTACTTTTCTTGTTCTTTAACAAACGAAATCAAATATGTGTTCCCTTTAATAAATTCTTAACGAAACCGGATTAAAATTAAAAGAAAGTAAATTAATACCGCTTCTGAGATGATTTAAAACTTTGGTGTTTTGTGTTTGCCTCTGATCCTTCTGCGATTCGAATCTGATAAACGGTTGGATTGAAGGTAGGCCTAAATTTATGAACTATAGTATGCCTAAGTCGTTTCTCGTGTGTTTTTAAACAAATTCACACACACACACACACACACACACGCACACTAGTATTTCTATGTGAACGTTATTTGCTTGAATTACGTTTTCAGAACTTGAAGATGGCCAACGTCTGCATGAACCAAGTGCTTGTGCTACACGGAATAAGGACGATTACGTAGACTTAGACTAAAATTGACTTTAATGTGATGAGCTTAAAATTTGTAAATAGTATATGTACTGATAAGTAAATTACATTAATTGCAAATAAGTTAATCTTTAAAAAAATATATTTGAGGCTCACGATACAAATTTTCTACTTGTGAAATCCAATTTGATACAAAACCCGGCAAACCGGCATACATGGAAGTGTCTGCATTGTGGTAGGATAGTTACGGGAAACTGAAATAGTGCAATTGTATTACAGGAAATATGTAATTGAAATGTGCAATGGGAAGCGCATAAATTGAAATTGACCGGAAGGAATTGTGTTCTGTATTGGACAAGTGGAATATTAATAATGGACGGATAGGAAGAAAACTAGTTGTTTTGCACATGCGCACATTCCAATAGAGCCCGAAAGACTGGTACCTTAAATAGTGTTGGCATCAAACGTAAACTCAGGGTAACAACTAGCCACCTCCGTTTGTTTGCACATGAAAGGCTGGTCGAATTCGAAGAGGTAGTTGTAACAAAATCTAAGACCCGTTTATGAAAACGTTATTTTTTTTACATTCGTGTTAAAATTTATTCATTTTGCTTGTAAGTACACTGTATTATTATTGAATGGATGTTATCAGTAACGTGAGACTGTTTATGTTCTTCTTAACAGCAGGAAACGCAAAGTAATGGAGACTTTAAGCCCAAAATTATGGTGTGTGTCTAACACTGACAAATATTACAACGTAGCGTAATATCCAATCGTTTTATTTTGCGTATGAAAACAAATTTTGGAATATTCGTTACAGAAAGTGCACGGGAGCGACGATTCGACAGTAAGCCGACATCGCCAGTAACGTACAGCAGAGAATCAGCGGCATCGGTTCCCGTTAAACCTTTGCTGTCCGGTAAACTGGTTCGTGATTTTCGTCTAGCTAAGCAAAAGGCTTAAGCAAAACCTACTAAAATTTAAACATAAGCTATGGTATATATTTTTTGCGAAAGTTTTTGATTGGAATGTTCGGCGGTAGTTCATCAGGACTCATTAACATTACAACTGCAAATTTTAACAGTACGACAATAGAAAAAAATATACATCATATTTTATATATCATTAATTTCATTAAGTATCATGTATATCGAGAAAATAATAAGCCTAAAGTGTAATTACTAAACATTTGTCAGTGTTCTAATACGTAAAAATACACATTATATATTTACCTGAAGTCTTATCTTATATTTATGTATGTACTATAACTAGCTAACTAAAACAAAAATATATAGGCCTATATAACTATAAATTATTATAAAATTAAATTGTACTAAATTATACACACACAAACACACATTTGCTGCATATGTGAATATTATTTTCTTAAAAGAAATTCCAAAATTTGTGATTTTTATTAAACTCTATAAAAATTATATTTCAAAATAATTAATTCTAATTAAACATAAATCGTTTTGAAACGGAAAACAAACAATAGATCTGCTCAAAATTTAAAGAAATCAATACTTCTGTTCGAGAAATAAATCGGATTTTTTTTACTCTAAACAAGTTGAAAGTTAAAATCAGTTTAAAATACTAAAATAAAATTTGAGGTATCAAAAACTTTTCATCACTCAGAATATCGGATAAACTTGTGTTCCCACTCACAAGATGTAATATTGACTAAAATTTTTTACTTAAGCAAAAACACAAGTTTCAAAAGCACGCTTCAAATTTAAAAGTACGCTAACCTTTTAACAGCCAGCCCTTTTAAATGTGTCTTTTACTTTTAAAATTGTGCCTTTTAACTACGTTCTAAGTATTTTAAATATCTTCTAAATGCTTTAGAAGCGTAAATGTCTATTTCGTAAATGTCTATTTGTTTCGTTAAGTATTTACAAAGTTGCATCGCCGCTATAAATAAATAT
This sequence comes from Magicicada septendecula, assembly GCA_034769895.1. Lineage (NCBI taxonomy): Eukaryota > Metazoa > Arthropoda > Insecta > Hemiptera > Cicadidae > Magicicada > Magicicada septendecula. Next base: position 42,858,556 of record CM068376.1, read on the forward strand.
CATTCATCTTATGTATATAATGTTAATGTTTCCCATAAGGCAAAAAATACAATAAATTCTTGTTTACGGTATACGGAAGAAACACAAAAATAAGTATGCGAAACTTCAATAATATGCTGCAGAATATAATAGTTTTACACTAATGAGAATGAATATTCATGAAGTCAAACAGCGTTAGCCTCTAATAAGACCATGTATTTATGTGGGTGTGAATAGTCCACAAACGTGTATGAACAACGTGTATACAATAGTTATATATATAGCCTAAGTATGATGACAAAGTACCAATTTAACTTGAGTTTTTTAACTAATTTAACATTTTAAGACGTAAGTATATGTGCCTAAGTAAGTAGGCTATAAGTATAAGTAAGAGGTATGTATATTAACAAATCGCAAGTTCTTAGTCGCTGTTCCAATTTCATTTTACAGCAACTAAAACGGAAACTTTTGTCCAATTATCTCATACTCTTTATATTTTAAACTAGTCAACGTTAAAAAAAATTGTCTGCAAACCTTATTTTGTTGTTCAAAATACTCGCGTTGTTAGTGAGATATGTGAGACAATATGTATAATACATGTAAATGAATTCCTTAGTAATCAAACGTAATAACTATATATCTTACAAATTTTCTGTATGGTATATGATGTTTTTTAAGAAACATTGCGCGCGCGCGAGAGCGTGTGTGTTTTACTACACTACTAGCTATACGCTATGGTACAGATCACGTTATTCCTTGTCTGGTTCCACTGTAACAGGTTTATGCACGTCAGCGAACCGATAATTGTCATGTCGCACATTAACCCGCACCGTTGATTAGGCTTAATGACGTAACTATTAACACACGCACAGGTAACCTTGAAAGTCAAAACCTTGACCTGAAAGATTCCGAGCTCGCGACGACATCCACCTTGATCCAGGTTTCATTTCCTACTAGCGCCCTGGATAAAAATAGGGGACACATTTTCCTAGGGACATTAGAGGGACATTAAACGCCCCCCACCCGACACAGCACCGCTCTCCCCTTGCCATCTAGTTTGGGTAATTTTCAGAAAAGCCAATTTTCTACATCTCTCTCACTCCCTCATCATTTTTGTAATTCTAGTCTATTTGATGCTAGGGCTGGTTCACAGTGAGGCGCGGTGCACGCCAGCGCTGAGCGCTGTCCCACTCCCACTCGCTCGCTACACTTTGTGTCACAATTACGTACAAGTATTGCTTTTGCTTTGTACAATTGTTTATGTATTTTTTTTTATTTAATTTAAATTCTTTACTATTGTGCGATTATAAAAACCAGAAACACAAAAAATTAATAAAATAATATGAAATTTAATAAAATGTTGATCATAAACACGTAAAAATACATATCAAATCGTGTGAAAGTTTTAAAGTATAAATTCATACCTACTACACACAAGTATGATAACTGTTTGTAAACTCCTCGCTCCGTCTCACTCTTTCCTCCTTTGTAAAATCTCACATTTAACAATCTCCTCAGCTTTTTCCTCACTTCTACGTATCCTGTTATTCCTGTTGGTCTTATTCTTTTGTTTCTTGCTCGTTCTTTGCCTCCCTCTTTGTGGTTCTTTCTTCTTTCCATCCGGTGCATATATCCGGCAACTTGGCTGTACCTCTGCTACTTAGGTTTTACTGTGATTCGGCACGTCTGTGTTTAAGTTCATGGCTTTGTGTGTGCGTGAACAAGACTGACACAAGCAGATTAATTCTGAGCATGCAATAAAATGTACCTACATTTCTTTCATAGAACCATCCATCCAAATCGTCCGTAACACGCTCATTACCAAACTAACATTACCACATATGATTTAATCACTCCTATGAAACACGTAAGACCATGTGCCTACGTCCAATTAAATCAGATTTCTCCAACATGCGGTCCTCCATTTGAAACTATGGATCTTTTGTTCTTGGAAAAATATACTTATAGAAGTATAGTTGCAGAAAATATGACTAATTAGAATCCTGTTTTGTCAGGCTAGGCATGGTAAGCTTTGCAGATTTTGATTTCTTTGCTTTGCCAAAATTTGCATTGCAATATTTTTAGTTTTTCGACCGTCAGCAGACAAGCCTTTTAGAAGGAACTGGATGAGCACAACTCAAACACCTAACTGCACCTCTACAGACCGGGGTGACCTTCCGGTTTCTAGTAAATAAAATATCTGTGTTTCTTAATGCAGGCAACGTGAATCATTAAATTTTGACCCATACATCTGTCAGACATTTGAATGTTGGAATTCTGTACAGGTGTTTTTAAGCACTGTATATATTCTCTCAAACTTGTAAAACATTCATGTATAAGCTAAGTGTGGGCCCCCAAAATGCATGGTTATTCTTAGTGGCCTTCTGAGACTATGAACTTAGGAACGTCGGAAACGCATGTTTAAAGGAGTTTATATTCAACTAAGAAGCTGTTAAACACAATAAATGACATGGCGGATCTTTGTTCGTGTATTTGATTACAGATTCTACCACAATCACATACAAGTGTCGGATTGGCGACCGTCTTACTCAAAATAGACTTAACGAACGACACAAAACAAACGGCACAAAAATGCCAGAAAACTGCTAGTAAATTAATTTATTGAAATTAAAATTTAAAAATCAATCCATCAGAATTAATTTAACAGTTTTATTTTAATTCTCCTTTCATGAGATTTAATTTGGATCACACAAAATGGTCAAGCAATATGCCTAAAAGACTTACCGTAAGCTCACTTTGTTTCGTCTCTTGCCTGTGTGAGTGCCATTCGCCAGCAGTAAAATGTTCTGAAACTCGGTCCCCGTGGTGCTACAGCACGATCCTCGCCCCAAGAAGAGTTTAAAGGCTGACCTACCCCTTCTTCCGCCGCGACTCACCGTCACTTTTCTTGGGTCAATCATGCTCTCCGTGTGTCCTGATGCTGTGGTGTTGCAGTTCGTAATCCCCATCCATCGTCATCCCCATGATGAGTCAAAGCTTTGTATCAGCAATTGCTGACTGCCACTGAATCGTTTACCTCTCTCTATGTAGACCGTTTGGGACCACCAAATTCGACAGAGCCTACTGGACATCAGGTACACTGGATTTCTTTAGTAGCCAGTTACGGATTACGGAAGGTGTGTCGATTTGCGGTGGCATAGCACTTTCGATAGCTCGAGGGATACAAGGCGTCCAATAAACACAGCAGGATCGTCATTAGAAAAGAAAGGCTTCTCGAAAAGAAAATGATGAAATTAAAACTATGAAAGTTCTTTAACATTTTAAATAGGCCCTAATGTTTAACTCTCAGATTAACAAATGTCTTTACTTTGTACCGTTATAATAGGTCTATATACTTTAAATACACGATAAAGCTTACAATATAATTTTAGTATTATTTAGTACAATTTTATGGAGACAGAGAGAGAGAGAGAGAGATAGAGAGAGAGAGAGTTATTTTTCCGTGTACCTTCTTTTTTCACCATACTTTTAAAATATCGTTTTAATTCTACAAAAAAAATAAATGATTTAGACATAAAGAAACCTACGAAGCATTTTATCTTTGGTTCCGCCATAACCCTCTGAAACAAAATTGCTCCCCCCCCCTTGTTTACCCGTTGTATCCTTTCTTTAAATAATTTTATTTTCAGACAAAAAACACAATTTAACGTTTGACCGCCTTAGCTTTAGTGTTTTAGATATTTTGTTTATAAGTGAGGATTAAAGAAAACAGTATCTTAAATTTTCTACTGTGATCAAGCCAGCCCGCATTAATATTATTTGTCGTAGGCTCAAGTCTTGTGTCGCCAGTTTATTAACTTTTTGTTTACCCTTTAACTCTTTTTAATGTTTACGTTCTCGATTACTTATTATTCATATTACTATCCATATTCATAAAGGAAACACGATGGAGCGGTTGCTGGAGTTGAATCTGTGAAAAATGACAAACTATTTTAAGAAAGCTAGACAATGAGCTGCTAAGGATCATCCTACAGTAGTTGTGTGGAATTGCCAATAGCCTACATTTCAACTTCAAGATTATATTAAAACTACAGTATAATAAATGACAAGTAATGCTAAAAAATTTAAAAGTTAAACATAAAAAAGACAAAATTAAAACGAAAAAATTAATAAACGTACAACACAAGACTTAAGTCTTACGACAAAAAATATTAATACAGGCTCACGAGAAATTTTAAGATAGGCCTATTGTTTTGTTCAACCATTAAACCCTTAAAAATAGAAAACAACTAAATGATTGGATGATTGAACTCTTAAAGTCTTATAAAAAACTTATATTACGCATGAAATACAATAATAAGTATAACAATAAATAACAAACAAGTTACAATTAAAAGCTAACTAAAAACAAAATGAATTTAGGGATAAGATATTTGTCGTGGGTGATTCGGTTACAATTACGGAACTGTAAAAGTGATTATGAACGGATCGCGGTGAAACAGTTTGTCAAAAATCAAAATATCTGGTCCTGAGTTACTACTGAGAGTGAAAAAAATCACGACCTACGATAAAATGAGAACCACATAGTCATTTGCAAAACAGTTACGCCATCATTAACAATTAAATCGTATTCAATTTACTGCAATAAACCTGTCTGACGATGGAACCATTGTTGTATCAGTTTTATGAGCAAAAATAAACGCCAAGAGTTTACGATGCAAGAAATACAAACTGAATCTATGGACATAAAAAGCCAATGTGGGTTGAGGTTTACCTTGTCGGCGAAGCTGATACACTTTCACTGAAAGTATCCTTTGCAACTCGTTATGTCGCGAATTACTTTAGAATCGATATGTGACTGTATTGTCGTTATCGATATGTGACTGTATTGTCGTTATCGATATGTGACTGTATTGTCGTTATCGATAGGCCTATGTGACTGTATTGTCGTTATCGATATGTGACTCTATTGTCGTTATTTTTTCGAAAACGTGTCGGCTAGTTATCAAATTATACGTGTAATCTGGCTTCAGGATTTAGCTGCAGGTTCAGAGAACATCATCTTTATCTTCATCCTCACTATCACCTTCAAGCATTAATCCAAAAACCTGTTCCGGATTCGTGTAATCTAATATAATTTCCCTCTGTATACGAAGCAATAAACCTGCCTCATACCATCCAAATTGGTCATCTCTTGAGGCCCCGTTGTACGGCCACGTGCACGAGGGCCCTATATTATTTTCAACACAGCCGTTGAGTGTCGTACGTCCTATGTGTGTACCAAACGTTAATCCGTTTACTCAACCGTCTACGTCACGTATACCGCTGAGCCAAACATTTCATTAAATTTGTTTAGCCTTTCATAAGCATTTATACTGGTACTGTAAGATATTTAAAAACTATGACAGTGGAAAATTTGGTCAGTAGGCTGATTTCAAATCAGAGAGGAGAAACAAAATTTACAAGAACTGAAAGGAGAAACTTTTCTGTAAACCGCAGTCGCTTCAGCTACGACCAACAAGTTCCATGTCAACGCTGGAAATAAAATTATATAACTTTCCCAACCAAAGCTTAAGTTTACTTAGCTTACTAGACTTAAGAAAGTAAGCTTGCTGGACGTGTGCTACGTGAAACACACTCTATTTTGGAAGTTTTAGTAGTGTTTGTCTATTTGCAAACTTGCCAAACATTGCGACCAACAAGCAAAATATTCTTCTCACTCTTATCTTTTCAGATCAACATTACAACCAGTAAATTGTAGACTTTGTAAATTGAAAGCACGGGGTACGACTTAATTACCAGAACAAATCTCCAGAAAGAGGCATCAGATGTATCACCTAGCTGTTAAGGGCGTATTGATTTAAGTAATATTCCTGGCCAGCGGAAAGTTGCCAGCGTAATACTAAGACAGAGATCCGACAAAACAACTAAATAGATCTCATTGTACAGCCCACTGGCCATTCTCTCTCCAGTTTATGAAAAGCGATATTTACTAAAACTCGAAGATTTACTAAAATACAGATTATGAGTTCGGTTTCCGTAAACATCACTCCAGAGCAAATTGACTGAATAATATCTCAAGTAAATAAAGTCACAGAAAGTAAAAGTTGCAGCTGCTTCGCCGTCTTTGACAAGATTCGGAAAGAAGGATTAGGAAAGCAAAATAAATAGGCGTTCCTCTGAAGGTTTTAATCGTACATGATCGATCGACACTGCCTAGTCAATCTCTAAGATAAGCAACGTGCACAGTAGGCCTACCTTAGGGTAGTACCCTTGGCCTTCGGTTTTACTTATTATACGAGGTCTGTAAATTAAGTAATGAGTCTATTTCAGCAAAAACTTCCGTTTACAGTCAAATATATAGACTCTATCGCCTTCAAAACAGTTTCCTTGGGAAGCCACACAGCGCTTTAGACGGGTTTTCCACTTTTCATAGCAGTGCTGGATCTCAGAAACTGGAATCTCCTTCGACTGGTCGGTTACATTTTTTAAAATGTTTTCTATTGTCCTAAAATGGTGTCTTTTGAGATGTTTTTTCAATCTCGGGAAGAGAAAGTAGTCACATGGACTCAAATCACGTGAATAAGATGGCCGAGGAAAACAGGGATATTTATCTTTGCCAAAAACTCATTAACCGAGAGTGCTGTGTGACAAGGTGAATTGACATTGTTGAGGTATGGGTAAAAATAATTAATAATTTAAGTACAGGAGCAAACACACGCTTTATTGAAGAACAGTTTAGTAGCAAGTATACATACAACGGACACACGAAATACACATTACAAAAGCAGATTTAAAACTGAACTTAACTTGTCGAGTGCATCTCTGTTTATATAGAAAAAAGCTTCCAGATTTTTCTTTTATTTAAAACTACCAGAACATTACTTTTGTAGACTTCTCACAGTAAACAAGCATGTGTGTGGGCTGAGGCCCCGCCCAGGTAGCTAGACCTCCCACCGCACAATACAAACTTTCACTCTACAATAACAGGTATGCTTACTTAAAATTGAATGTAGAGTTTTCTAGTATATTCTCAACACCCTCCCTAAAACTCTACATTCTCACAATCACATTAATTTAAAAATTCATTTTTACTCTTAAGTCCAAGATTAGATCTTAAATAAACAAATTTTGGTTTTGACAAATCGTAAGTATATCAGCAACTTGTTCATCACTTTTAACATAATGCACATCAATTTATCCATTTTGAAAACAATCACGTACATAATTATATTTCACATCAATATGTTTTGTCCTTTGATGGAATTCAGGATTACTTATAAGTTTTAATGCACTCATATTATCTATATATAAATCATATTTATCAGTCTTACAATCGCATTCATTAAATAACTTCTTTAACCACATTATTTCAGTTGTTGCTAATGCTGCACTTACAAATTCTGACTCGGTTGTTGATAATGATACAGATTGTTGCTTCTTACTTCGCCAAATAATTGCAGCATTTGCATACATACAAGCTACGCCAGAAGTTGATTTACGTGTAACTGTATCGCTAGCATAATCAGCATCACTATAAGCTTTAAAGTTGCCATCCTTACAATATAGTAATCCAAAATCAATCGTACCTTTTAGATAACGTAAAATTCGTTTAACAATTGACCAATGAGCTACACTTGGTTTGTCTAAAACTCTAGATACAACATTTACAGCAAAACTTATGTCCGGACGACTTACAATTTGCAAAAACATCAAATTGCCGACAGCTTCACGATAAGGTACATTACTTACAATAGTTTTTGATAAATATTCATCATGATTACAATCAATTGGCGTGGATACAATATTAGCTTCTGACATATTAAACTTTTCTAAGATTTTGTTAATATAAGTACTTTGATGAATGAAAACAGACCCATCATTCAATCTACAAATTTCCATTCCAAGATAATTAGTAACTTTTTTAGTACTAGTAATTTTAAATTTTTTTACTCAAATCATTCAACAATTTATCAATCAAACTTTCATTTGAAGCTGCAATAAGTCCATCATCAACATAAATTGCTAACAAGATCTTATTATTATTATTGTTATATATGTATAAACATGGGTCACCCGTACTTTGACAAAAATCTAAATTTACAAGAAAATTAGTGAAGTGCTCAGTCCAGCATCTTGGTGCTTGTTTTAAGCCGTATAAACTTATCATTAATTTACATACGCGTGAGCTTCCATCATCAAAACCTTCAGGTTGTTTCATATATATATCTTCCTTTAAGTCACCGTATAAAAAAGCCGTTTTTATATCAAATTTACCGATATGTAAATTTTCACGAGCAAAAATACTAAGTATCAATCTTATTGTATCAAAGCGAACAACCGGACTAAAAGTTTCTTTATAATCTATATCTTTCTGTTGCGAATAACCTTTAATAACCAACCGTGCTTTATAACGTTCTGTACCATCTGGATTGAGCTTCTTCACAAAAACCCAACGATTGTTAATCACCTTTTTATCTTTTGGCTTTTCCACTAATACCCATGTCTTATTTTCATACAAAGAGTTTATTTCGTCCTGCATTGCAGCTTGCCAACTATCTTTTTCTTTACTTGTAATTGCTTCGTTATAATTGGATGGTAACTTTTCAGCAACAAACGTGATCGGACATCCATAATATTCTGCAGGTTTTAATTTTGTTCTATCGAGCAATTGTCGTTCAGTTTGATTGTTATCGGTATTTGAAGATTGTAAAGGTTCTCTTTCTTCAAACTCATTTGATTCATTTTTAAGTAAAAGTTCATTATTTTTAGGAGTTATAATTTCATTTTCTTCAGTTTCTTTATTATTATTGTTCAAAGAATTCAAAATAATTGAATCAGCTAATACTTTTTCAGGTTTAAAAAGTACATCTCTACTTATAATGACATCTCGCACTTCCGGAACATATACACGATAATTGTGAAAAATATCCGGGCTGTTTGGCCGTGGTCCATGGTTAAAAACAAAACCAAACGTTTCGGCAGCACCACTGGCTGCCATCATCAGTGGAATAAGATTTCTGCACTTAAGGTGTCTACGTGCAGGCCCACAGTACTGTGGTATAGACTAAAGCTGTCACGTAGACACCTTAAGTGCAGAAATCTTATTCCACTGATGATGGCAGCCAGTGGTGCTGCCGAAACGTTTGGTTTTGTTTTTAACCATGGACCACGGCCAAACAGCCCGGATATTTTTCACAATTCAAGTGACACCGGCCGTGAAAGCCTAAGGAATAATTTATATACACGATAACCTTTACAATCCTCATGATATCCGACCAGATAACCTCTCATCGATTTTTTATCAAGTTTCTTACGCTTTTCTTTTGATATATGTACATAACACATGGTTCCAAATATTTTAAATCTATCAACAGTAGCTGTTTTTCCATTCCATAACTCATAAGGAGTTTTATTATTTTGTTTTGTTGGGCCTGTTCTATTAATTACATGTACAGCAGTATTCATTGCTTCTGCCCATAGGAATAGAGGTAAGTTTGAATTTGAATATAACATTGATCGAGCAGCCTCTACAATGATTCGGTTATCGCGCTCTGCAATTGAATTTTGTTCGGGCGTATATGGAACATTAATCGAATATTTTATACCTTTACTATTTAAAAAAGGGATCACAGCTTTATTATCGTATTCTTTACCACCATCAAAATGAATTTCTTTAATATTTGTTGCAAATTGATTCTCAACCCCGATACAAAATGATTTTAGTTTTTCTATTACTTCAGATTTTTCTCGAATAAAATGAATTTCTCTATAACTTGAAAAATCGTCTTTAAAAGAAACAAAATATAACTTTCTACCGAGAGACTCTACTTCCATAGGACCACAAACGTCAGTATAAATTATTTCGCGAGTTTTAGTGGCACGATCGATCTTTTTGTGAAAAGGCAATCTATGATTTTTGCCATAAGCGCAACCTTCACAAAAGAAATTTTCATCCGTAAATTTTATATTTAGATTTTTCAAAAAATTCTTCACATGTTTTACATTTTGATTGCAGAGTCTTTCGTGCCATAATTGTAAAACATTACCGTTGGAAATGCTCGATCTACTCTTTTGTTCTACCACGTTACATTCTTTTGGAATTAAAGTTTGAATGTCTAATTTTAGCAAACTACCAGGCTCATATTCGGAACCAGTTACAAGAATTTCATTACCATGCTTTAAAGTACATCTCGTAGCATTATGTGTTATTTCATAATCTATACCCCTTTTATCCGCATATTTAACAGAAAACAGATTATACATTGAATCAGGAACATATAATACATTATAGATAGTACCTTCTACTCGTTCACTATTTTTATAAGTTTCAAAATCAATATTACCTTTACCATATGCAGACATTGTCATACCGTTGCCCATTCTTACACTGACTGGTGTTGTATATTCTTCGAACGTTGAAAACCATTCTCGATGCTTCGACATATGATCCGTCGCACCCGAATCCACAATCCAGAGATCATCCCGATTGCCACAGCTGCCTTTGTCACCTATTAGTGCTATCCTCGATGTTGATTTCTTCTGTCCAGAAGACGAGTTACTTCTTTCTTGATTATTCGACCATCTTCGCTGTCCATTATTCTTATTCATGAAGCAATTGTTACTTTTATGACCTTTTCTTTTGCACGTATAACACCTGAAGCAGTCCCTTTTTAAATGACCTTGTCTTCCACAATTATAACACTGCTCTTGTTTCAAATTATTCTTCTCATATTTATAAGAGTCATTCTTCTGTTCTTTATGACCGATTTTCAGATTAGCTAGCAACGCTGTCGTCTCTTCGTGTACTTTCTTTTGCTCTTGTAGTCTAAATTCTTCTGCCATCAAGCGCTCAGTCAAATTTTCGAGATTCTTCTTATCGTCAGATACCGAATCCCAAGCACTGTGAAAATGATTAAACTTTTGTGGCAAAGATGTTAAAACACGAGTCATCACCATAGTCTTTTCAATTTTCCCCCCGAGATTTTTCATTTTTCTAGCCAACTGTTCTATTTTTGAAATATTATACGTAACACTTTCACACTCTGTCCACTTAAACTCAAAAAATTGTTTTTGAATCATCGACAGATTTTCATCAGATTTTAGATCATATGCTGTATTCAATTTGTCCGACATCTCCTTGGCAGTAGAACAACCCATTATAAGTTCGAGAGGCTTTCTCTCCACTGTTGTAACAATTAACTTTCTGGCAATTTTGTCCGCCTTCTTGAACTTTTCCAACAACGCGTCACGATCTTCTGCACCTGCAGCTGGCTCGGCTAATCTTCCTTCGCAAACATCCAGCACATCATCATCCTCTTCCATCAATGTGCGTACTACGAAGCGCCATTGATGCCAATTATCTTTGTCTCGAAGTTTTTCAATTTTTATATTCGGTTCCATTTTTGCACAAATATTTTATACTTGCACTCCAATTACACACTGCACTCTGATTTTAAAATGCCACTGGGCCCATAACCTGTTGAAGTATGGGTAAAAATAATTAATAATTTAAGTACAGGAGCAAACACACGCTTTATTGAAGAACAGTTTAGTAGCAAGTATACATACAACGGACACACGAAATACACATTACAAAAGCAGATTTAAAACTGAACTTAACTGGTCGAGTGCATCTCTGTTTATATAGAAAAAAGCTTCCAGATTTTTCTTTTATTTAAAACTACCAGAACATTACTTTTGTAGACTTCTCACAGTAAACAAGCATGTGTGTGGGCTGAGGCCCCGCCCAGGTAGCTAGACCTCCCACCGCACAATACAAACTTTCACTCTACAATAACAGGTATACTTACTTAAAATTGAATGTAGAGTTTTCTAGTATATTCTCAACAGACATGATACAGCATCCAGGTGTTCCCGCTCAATTTCGTTTTTCAAAATTTGATAAACTGTAGTGTGGTTAAAATTTAGTTGTTCTGCAATGGTTATGACGGTTAATCGATGGTCAGACCTCACCAAGTCCCTGATTCGATCAACGTTGTCGTCCGTTCTTGACGTTGACGGTGTTCCAGAGCGGGGATCCTTAATTGATTCCCGGCCATCTGAAAATGCTTTAAACCATCTGAAAACCATGTGGCTCTCAGTAACTGGTTTTTAGATAAAACATATACCCCTTCTATGCTGAAATACTTCTGATTGTTTCTATCGATCCCATTGTTTTAATACTTGGCTGTTTTTACTTAATCATGAATTTTTGTTACTTATCGCTTTTCCTTACTTTTGGTTTCTCAACATTTGTTATCATTAGAGTTTTATTTTTTCACTTTGACTGACTAATATAACACATTTTCATCGTTGTTTCATTACTGTCAAGACTAACGTACGCATGTATTTCATTATTTTTATATTATGTTCACTATTTCTTCTTCTTGTATACAGTTAAGGATTTATTCAATAATTAATTTTTACTTAATGTATTAAACAATCGTGTCTGTGGTTTCCATCGTTATGCAGGCAGAAACATGAATTAACATTTGAGAATTTAAAGGCCTCAGTAATGGAAATACGATGCAGCTGTGGGGGCATAACTCTGTTTCCCGACTCGTACAAGTCTATAGCCTATTAATCGCATAATCTATTCTAAACTGGTTGTTTTATTATAAAGGAGAATTTGTGTAAAAAATTCACATTGAGTGAGATAAACAATTTCTATCACGAATAGCCTACTTATTACATACTTGGATTATTTTTAAAAATTAAGATTATTGTAAAATGCTTAATTATTTGTATATTGAATCAAATGCTTATTTGTAAATTTAAGCTACAAATAATAAATATCTTGAAATGAACCTCTGATTTTTTTTCTTACACCGATGATTCGGCAAAATTGTAACCATGTTTGTTTTCGGTAGGAGGGGCTGCCACAACATCCGGTACCGTACTCCGCCCATTGGCGCACTGGAAATACATTTCATTCCGTCTATGATTAAATTTTGCGTCACCCACGTGCTCAGCACGCACCTCTATTTGACCTTTTCCCAATTCACCATTGGAAGAACGTTAACATTAAGAAAAATCGTCATAACGGCACGCCTAATTTTTTTGTCTAGTACAATAAATATTGCAAAAAGAATATCCTTATGGAAGCATAGTGTTAATGTTGTTATTTATTATATTTTAATGTATTGTTCTTCTTACCTTTCTAATTTCTTCTGTAATAAACGCAATACTTCTACTGAAGCAAGTATTCTTGTTTGGATCCTTTGCCATTTCAAGAAGTTCGTGTCTTCCAAAACACTGTTGCACAAGTCAGAAAAACAACTTCCTTTCGCTGACTAAACCGGCTAAATCTAATAACAATTAGATATCTAATAAAAATAAAAATTTAATAAAAAAATTAAAAAAAAAGAAATCAACTGTAGACAGTTATAAGCGGATGCTTTCTAGGGCTACATATTGAAATCATGCTGATAGATTGCGTGTACTGACATTTAAGATAACGAATCCGCTTCTGCTCAACTGAAATCCAGTAAAATTATTTCCCTAGCTCGTTTGTAACAAACTCACGAGGACTGCTTCGTTCCGCGAAACCTTAGTTGTCGTCAATTGCCGTGGTTTCAAATATAATACGGGTAGGCCTATTTGGGTCTGTGAAGTTTACCAAACTACAAGACGAGTCCAACGATTCTAGTAGAACACTACTTACAGACCTACCTGGGGATAAAGTCATATTTCATCACGTACGAATCTAGTCGGAATAAACTAAACACATAAGAGGCGATTCTCTAATAGGTTTCAATATCGTACAGCTTCTTTAATTGGGATTGTACTCAGATTGTAAGGGTTGTAGAGGTGAGCTTCTTGAGCCGAATAAAGCTAGGTATAGAAACAAACCAAACCTTTGTATGTATTTATCATTAAACTCACAATATTAATTATAAGACTTAATTGGCAACAAACAAAATCAAACGTTCTTTATTATACAATGTTGTTATTTATTATATTTTAATGTATTGTTCTTCTTACCTTTCTAATTTCTTCTGTAATAAACGCAATACTTCTACTGAAGCAAGTATTCTTGTTTGGATCCTTTGCCATTTCAAGAAGTTCGTGTCTTCCAAAACACTGTTGCACAAGTCAGAAAAACAACTTCCTTTCGCTGACTAAACCGGCTAAATCTAATAACAATTAGATATCTAATAAAAATAAAAATTTAATAAAAAAATTAAAAAAAAAGAAATCAACTGTAGACAGTTATAAGCGGATGCTTTCTAGGGCTACATATTGAAATCATGCTGATAGATTGCGTGTACTGACATTTAAGATAACGAATCCGCTTCTGCTCAACTGAAATCCAGTAAAATTATTTCCCTAGCTCGTTTGTAACAAACTCACGAGGACTGCTTCGTTCCGCGAAACCTTAGTTGTCGTCAATTGCCGTGGTTTCAAATATAATACGGGTAGGCCTATTTGGGTCTGTGAAGTTTACCAAACTACAAGACGAGTCCAACGATTCTAGTAGAACACTACTTACAGACCTACCTGGGGATAAAGTCATATTTCATCACGTACGAATCTAGTCGGAATAAACTAAACACATAAGAGGCGATTCTCTAATAGGTTTCAATATCGTACAGCTTCTTTAATTGGGATTGTACTCAGATTGTAAGGGTTGTAGAGGTGAGCTTCTTGAGCCGAATAAAGCTAGGTATAGAAACAAACCAAACCTTTGTATGTATTTATCATTAAACTCACAATATTAATTATAAGACTTAATTGGCAACAAACAAAATCAAACGTTCTTTATTATACTATCGCATACCCTTTAATAAGCTTAGTATTATTTATATTTACCTGTGTCAGTGTTGTTCTCAATACTTGTTTTCATTATAGGCCTATAATTTTTAACTTGGAAAATGTGCTCATTTAAAGTGAGAGTTAGACGCAATTCCCAGTAAATACAAAAAGCAATCGACAAATTTGTTAATGCACTGATAATGTTGTTTTTAAGCAATTTTTGCGTTAAAATTTATAAATTTAAAATGCGAAAAGATCAGTTGTGTAACGAAGCGCCATGGAACCTTCTGCTTCGGCTTTTATCTTTTATTTTACTCTGTGTAAAAGATTTTCCGTTCCGCTAGTAACTGACGTATGACTTGCTTTAATAATATGTCTTTTACCTCCAGTTAATGTCATACGGGCACAGCATTCACGTAAGCAAACAGAAGTAAAATTAATCACTGTAATTAAAAAATTTCACTGGTTCAAAATAGGCGACAACTGCTGTAAGTAGAAAATGTAAATAAGATTTTCGTGTCAATAATTGCACCTAATGAGGACGGTTTACATTGTAAATTCTTGGTTTTCTTCCACACTACGTGTTTTTCTAATGCACAGTTCGGAATTTCTGTGGTCAGAACTTGTTTTCCTCTGCATATGTCTACTTTGCAATAGTAAATTAATTGACTTCATTTTGGCAATTTTTAATACATTTTGTAAATTAACTTACTACCCTGTTTCCATTTAAGTGTTACCTCAAAGAAAATTTCCGTTATCTCGCAAAGCTATGATTCGGAAATCAGTCCAGTAACGACCACGATTCAAGAGATATTGAAACGTGTCTAACTAACTCATAAAAAAGGACAACTGTAAATTTAAAACAAATTTATATAAGAATCAGGTATACAAAATGGCCTACTGATCGTTTACGTAACAATTTACAGGTTACATAACAATATCACTTATTTCAAGTTACGCTATTTACATAACATATACGACTTCCGTAATTAAATAATCCTTGAAAAACATTTATGAATATTTGGCATTTGCACATATGCGTTTCGTTCGTCTCTCTCTCTCTCTCTCACTTTTTCTCTCTCTCGTGCACAAATAAAACTACAATATATTTTTCGATTGTTTATAAAAAGTAAATTTTAAATCTACAATCTAATAGTAAAGAATAACCAACCGACAATTTATTTGTTTCAAAATTAACAAAATGTGGAATTAATCAAGCCTTTGCGATTAAATGTAAGTAAACCTACTATAGGTCTAGTATTTTAAACTCCAACATAGCGAGAAACTGTCCAAACATCGTGCTTCGTCATTTGACGTATAGGCTTATAGGCCTACTGTAGGAATTGTTTACGTGATGACGGAGTAGGCCTAACCGAAATGTCAGATGTAAGGCGACGCGGTGAGCCGCAGTGAGCACTGTGAACCGCCCTAATAATTCCACTACAATTGTAATAATGATCACTGGGGGTGTTTTTTCTGACTGGGTAATTTAGTTGTATTCAATGGACTCCCTCTCCGATGCACACACTTGCGCCTTGCCTTGCTTGTCATTCATTGGGCGCAGCAACATTCACGCCTCATCCTCATCCTTTACATAATTATTGTATTTTGCTGTTCGCATTAAATAACTTTCTTGCTCTCTTCTCCATCAAGTGCGCCACGCCATACATGTTGTTTGTCTATTAATTAGCACAAAAAATATCTTCTTGTCCGGTTTTCGTATGGCCGAAACTTGTTTCCGAAAGTTTCTTTTGTCTGACTGTACTTGTGTGCGCATGCGCGCGATCCAACTTGTCTCCGCTGTATGTGAACAATAGGCCTATCCCTGAAAGCACTAACGAAACATACAACAACATTTGCAACTCAATAAATAAACAAAATAATAATAATAATAATAATATAAAACACAGTACGTAGGCTACACAGTTCATCTATACAAGCAGAAGGGAAACAATATACAAAATCATCAACATCATCATTATTAACATAATTCAAATACTAAACAATTACAAGTTGCATCCCATCGCAAACATTCATATAAAATACAAAGTTTTCATCACCCAGAGTCGATTACCTTTTTAAGGTAAAGCAATAAAATGATGATGACGATGCGTCGAGGTTTGGCGAAGGCTTTCCAACAACGTTTCGATTGATACCTTTTTGCCGGCTGCAGGCTGGTTTCCTTGGCCGTAACTATTTTAAATCTACCTGAAGATGGCAGAGATGTGTCTGCCGAAACGTTGCGGAAAATTCTTTGGCGGCAAACGGCAAAACTCAACGCGTGACTCGACCCGAGAAAGGGCACGTTATCTCACAGGAGGAAATTCAAAAAAAATTGTATTATATAGGCCTACATATATGTGTGTGTGTGTGTTATGACAAAATTGATCTGTAAGTATAATAAACTCATTTGCATTAATCCAAAATAAAGTATAGTAGAATAAGGGATTTACGTAATGTCTTCAGTGTGGACGTCTACGGATACTCTACAAGCGAAGAATGTAGAACTTAGTAAACATTGTATTATATAGGCCTACATGTGTGTGTGTGTGTGTGTGTGTGTGTGTGTGTGTGTGTGTGTGTGTGTGTGCGTGTGTGTGTGTTTTATGACAAAATCGATCTGTAAGTATAGTAAACTCATTAGAATTAATCCAAAATAAAGTACAGTAGAATAAGGGATTTACGTAATGTCTTCAGTATGGACGTCTACGGATACTCTACAAGCGAAGAATGTAGAACTTAGTAAACATTGTATTATATAGGCCTACATGTGTGTATGTGTGTGTGTGTGTCTGTGTCTCTCTCTCTCTCTCTCTCTCTCTCTCTCTCTCTCTCTCTCTCTCTCTCTCTCTCTCTCTCTCTCTCTGTGTGCGTGTGTGTGTGTGTGTTATGAAAAAATCGATCTGTAAGTATAATAAACTCATTAGAATTAATCCAAAATAAAGTACAGTAGAATAAGGGATTTACGTAATGTCTTCAGTATGGACGTCTACGGATACTCTACAAGCGAAGAATGTAGAACTTAGTAAACATTGTATTATATAGGCCTACATGTGTGTGTGTGTGTGTCTCTCTCTCTCTCTCTCTCTCTCTCTCTCTCTCTCTCTCTCTCTCTCTCTCTCTCTCTCTCTGTGTGTGTGTGTGTGTGTGTGTGTGTGTGTGTGTGTGTGTGTGTGTGTGTGTGTGTGTGTGTGTGTGTGTGTGTGTGTGTGTGTGTGTGTGTGTGTGTGTGTGTGTGTGTGTGTGTGTGTGTGTGTGTGTGTGTGTGTGTGTGTGTGTGTGTGTGTGTGTGTTATGACAAAATTGATCTGTAAGTATAACAAACTCATTAGTATTAATCCAAAATAAAGTATAGTAGAATAAGGGATTTACGTAATGTCTTCAGTGTAGACGTCTACGGATACTCTACAAGCGAAGAATGTAGAACTTAGTAAACATTGTATTATATAGGCCTACATATATGTGTGTGTGTGTGTGTGTGTTATGACAAAATCGATCTGTAAGTGTAATAAACTCATTAGCATTAATCCAAAATAAAGTATATTAGAATAAGGGATTTACGTAGTCTTCAGTGTGGACGTCTACGGATATTCTACAAGCGAAGAATGTAGAACTTAGTAAACATTGTATTAAATATTTACCTTATTTCGTGTTTAACTGAAATCATAACGTTTAAGATGCGTTATTGTTTTACAGTATACCAACTTTTTAATATATTTTTTTAAAAAGGTACAACCATTTTTCAAGGCATTTTGTATTTTATCTCTCAACGGAAACCTATGCAAAGTAGTAACGGTACTTTGTCAGATGAACTCCTATCAATGGTTTCGAACGTTCCCGATTATTGTAGGTACAGGAATGCACGTTTCCCAACGCGCATGCTACATGCAAGGTCAAAGCATGTTTACTGGGCCAGGGTTGCGGTTAGGCAACACAGGAAAACCAACACTGCCTAATAATTACAAGTTACAAACACACATACACCAAACAAACGTCTATTTTTTGTTTAGAAAAAAAATCTTGTAAGATGAATTAAGTTTTGTCTTTTCAAAGTCTATCAAATGATTTATTTTGTTTAAAATGTTGCAATTGTTGTTCAGGATTCCACACTGAAACCATCCCTGAATCAGTTATTCTCACCGCACCAGAATACCTCGTGTTCTAGATCTTGGAGAACCGACGTCTTCTAAAACATAGTAGGCAAAAGAACCCAGCATTTAGGATTCCGGATACAACATGCCCCATGAAAGGTTGTCGTTACCTCTCCTTATTGCAAAGCAGACAAGACAATTCAGACACGCAGCTTAACAAGAGACAGCAGAATCAACTAAACCCAGCTACTCGGTTTCTTCTGATCATGTTATTTATTGGCGTCAGTTCCAAAGGCCCTATAATCTATAGCTAGTATTTTGAAGTAGAAAGGAAGCCTTCAGTTTAATCTTAAATGTGTCAGCCATTTGTTAAGCGAAATTTTACTGATTACGAGAAGGATACCATTTAATCTAAGAAAGATAATCTAAGAGTTTGCATACTTTGCCATAAGAGGAAATTTGCAACTCACATCAACCCTTTGACGTATCCAATTCTTGTGTCTTTATGTTCATTTTCGTAGAATATACCCTTCCATAATCCAGGTTTACTTCGTCCCCTTTTGGTGTTCTGTTGTTCTTCGCGTCTTTTTCACTATTACCTCTGTCCATCTATCTTTCCACTGATTGAAAAAAATGATTAGATAATTTTTGTCTTACCCCTTACATTACTAACTTGATACACTCTAATGAATAGACTGTAAGTTTTTAACGTTGAATAATGAAAAATTCAATAAACTGTTTTAACACAATGTAGTCTGGATGAAGAGAAACAAAATTGCATTACGACGTTTCATTGTCTGATTACCAGGGCTGCAATAAACAGTTTCATGAAAACGAACTCCACTGTGTTTTATTTATACATGGGAGGAATGTTAATTAACAGCCGTCTCTTATCGTTTTCGCAGATCGCTACCTCTCGTTCTGTTTTGGGCTTTCAGTTAATTTACTTTGTTACTTTGGAATACATTCGTTGTAATTGGACAACTAACCTGTTTCCGGTTTACGTTTTGAAGCAGATTAGTTGGAGTAAACATTTTTTAATGGAAATATAACAATGTATAAGGTCCAGTCACTTCGTAGTCTTTTATGTTGAATCCGGTTGTGCATGTTTTTGAATGAGGATGGTAGAGAAAACTGCAGGGGTTTTCACAAAACATTATAAAGTCCACGTGGAAAGCCCCAATGAACGACAAGGGACTGTAACCGTGACTATAGTTGTGCCAGTGGGACCCCGTTGTCGCGCCTCCATTGCTGAACCGGCAAAATACATTCTTATTAAATGATGAAATATTTTACGAATAATACTGTCGTTTGTAGTATATGGCTCACGATAACGACAAAAAATAACGGAACACAAAATTCTTAAACCGCCATGCGGTGGCTCTTTAAAAGTTGCCTCACATGTTGCTCTACTCAAGATTCATTAATCGCATTTGAAACCTTAGCATTTAGATGAAAAAATCGTGTCAGTATTTTTCCGTATCGAAATGGCGACCAAAATATTGTTACGACATCACAGAACAATCTACGTGTTTATCGAATGTTCCAGAGGGATCCGGAATGTAATGCGTGTGGCGTACGTGATTCTCGACGCATTAGCTAGACTGTGCCGGAAGCCGCCCGGACTGTGTCAAGGCCGCAATTAATTACGTCGTAGGTGGAGATAACGCGTAGTTTGGAATGTTCTGGTCTGTGCGCGGGGGTATAAATACAAGGCGGCAGCGGCCTTAGTTTCAGTTATACTTGCGATATATTACGTGCCGTTTGAGTTTATTGTCGGGAGATTACAAATGATTACTGTGTGCGTTCAAGTGGTTATTAGTGAAGTGTTGTGTTTTATAATGGGGAGGTATAATCGTAATACAATTGTGTTTTATATTAGTCGACATTTTATTGCGTGTGAACAATTTTTATTTGATTTGTTGTAAGAGACTGGGTTGTTAATTACGAACAGTTAAACAGTTAATTACGAACTGTTTAACTGTGATAATTAAAGCTGGTGATTAGTGACTTAATTGGTGTCTTGTATTTTGTTTCCACTGTACCATACGACAATCAGTAGACCGTCGTAAAAATATTAAGAAACGTAGTGTTTATTGTTTTCTCTACGTTTACAGTCAGAATTAGGAACAGCGGTTTTAATTTTAAAAACATCCATTCTGTCGTAATGGATTTGTGCATCCTACGTAATTCGCCCTATTTAACAGTGTGTTTATTTTCAAAATATTTTAGTAGGTAATAAGTTACTACTTAATCCTCGTTTTATGATATTTATCAAGAAAGTCGGTTAAAACAATGGTAAAGCTGCCAGTAAATCTGCCAGTAAATAAGAGGGTAGACAAAAACAAGGATTCTTATCTGATGTGGTTTGAGATAATGAATTGTGGCAAGGGAGATGTCGACTGAACGCCTGGTGAATATTCCCAATTTCCATCCCCAGACTAATGTCGCAAAAAGATGTTTCCATCGTGGAAAAAAATGAAGCACTTTGACGGACGAATCCGCAGTATTAACTCTCAACAGTACGATGATTATTCACCTGAACCGTATTATATAAACAATGGTGCTAGTATTGGTGTGCTCGAATGAAATCGAGATTCCAAGAGCACTGAATCGTAAGTGATGCGCGCTATCATGAACCGACCAATCGATATTCACAGTGTTTATTGGCATATCTATAAAAATAATCACAGTCGTATTGCATCAATTCTCTGTAAATCCTTTCTAAACGAACAAACAACAACATTCACTACACTGTACACTTGTGCGAATACCGCCGTAGTATTAACTGACTGGCTGTAGCTGTAATTGGTTAGGGGTGTCTGCGTGACTGTAAGAATCGTACTCTCTCAATTGTAAGGACGTGTGGGCTCATTTTAAACTGTAGGTCAGCTAAGACGAGTATCTAAGCAAATAAGGCATTCGTCAATTTGTGATGTTCCTAGAACGTGCTCCGAATAAGTGGCGACGCACCCTGAGTAGCATCGAAGATTTATGGCCAGGTAATACATCGCTGCCGCCTCCCTTGACCGTGGTCGATCTACCCCTGCTCATGTATCCTGAGGGCGGACTCCTCTTGACGGAAGGCTTTGGACAACTGACAAGAGACACCCCACGAACGGGTTAGGACTGCCAGGTTGTTAGCGGTTCCTTCAGGAGAAGGGCCCTATGTAGGAGACTGGTACAGTAATTCACAGCGGTCATCTCAACGGTAAGTGCGGGTAAGAGTCTGCCACGCAGTAGAAGTGGGTGACAGACATTTTTATGAAATTGAACTTTCCTACCGTTGACAGACAGAGCCCTGTCTAGCTGCAGACAAACCACGGCGAGTTATTATGGATTGTGACGGTACTGGTCTGGAACTGTTCCACGTTTGGTTTCGCACTAGCGGGAAACGAGCGGCCAAATTAGTACTGTTTATATCGTCAAGCCAAGTTCAGCTGTGCCGTTTCTACATTAATCGGGGGCTTCAGGAATATATAACCACATACCGGCACTGTTTAAATACGGGCACATACAGGACGTTTCTCCACTGTTACTACCGTCCATTCTATTCGTGCAAACGTTAACTCATCCATCCAAGTCGCGCTCCAAGGACAGAATGATCATTTTGAGTTTCTGTGCATCTGAATCGGCTCTCTCTAAAGATACTGGGTCGATAAAGAGAGCGGTAAACAACTCTATAAAGTCAGCCAAGATTCTGTAATCAAGCATCCCCAGTCCGAAGGGCCAGGTAGTGTTTGTCGTCTGCCTACTTCTGTCTGTGTGAGGGTTGTCCGCCATCAAGTACGTACCTTCTATCTTGCATTACATCCCGAGGATCCGCCCAGTCCCCTTGTTCTTTTGCCTTCCACTTCTCCCAGCATTAGATACTTTTCCAGCGACTCCAGTCTCCTCATTACATGAGCAAAGTATCCGAGTTTTGAGCTGTAATACGCGTATTTGACTCCATAATGAGCAGTCGGGATTTATATGTTCCAGAATTTACTGGTTAGTTCTCTTCCTATAATTCGATGGCGTTAGCTGTCCGACCTAATGACCAGCTCTCGCAACCATTCATTTTAACTGGAAAAACCATGGACTTGACAATGCGACTCTTAGTTGTCGAAGTAATACTTCTACTTCTGAGGGCATTGTTTATAGGCCTATGTGCTGTAGCTTTCCTTCCGAGAGGCAGGCCGTGGCTGCAGTATACATAGCCTAAATAATAAATAAATATCAGGCCCTACTTCTATTTTTTCATGGCGTAATAGGACCAGTCTGTTTAAACCGGCTATTCCAATTTCTTCTTATCAAGATGCTTCTTCCCTTTCGTAGCGCTGCCAGCATCTGAGATTCTAATGCTAGGTTTTAATTCATCTGACATTTTGCATGATGTTCTCAGCATGTAAATTGAATTAGTAAGGCGACATTATAGTAGTAAACAGCTTGTATATACAGATAGAAACGGTAAGAATTTCTCCAACGTACAAGTTTTATGGATAATTAAAAGAGTCATTTCTGTTTTTCCCTGAGTCGTCACGCGTTTACGGCAGAACACGTGTGTGCCACGTGACCCGTAATTACGGCGCATTCACGTACACAACGTACCGAATGATTCTGTCATAATCGATTAGCGACGAAGCTTTCGGGGACGCCAATAAAAGATATCTGTGTTTGTCCATTCAGTGGAAAATTGCGCAAACACCCATCACAGCGCTATTCATTGTGTCCACTTTTTACTTCGGCTAAGTAAAGTTCCGCTCGCTCACACCAACACGCGAACACGAGTGTGTGTACGCGCACGCGCGTGTTTGTTGTTATATCTCATGTTACTTGCAGCTATGGAATAATTATGTGTAAAGTAAATTACTTTATTTTAAAAATATAATGTTATGATGGTGTGATCGTACTACAAAGCACGGTGTACATAAAGTGATGTCCATGAGAGGTATAGGCCTACCTTCAGTTGTGGATTTTCCCTTCTCCCAAATATGCAGTGTAGAGAACTCCCTTCTCCCAAGTCAAGCAGTAAAACTTCACTTGTTTACCCAAGTTTATTTTAGTTATCAGTTGACTATACACACTGTTAGCGACTTTATTTAATTATTTCAATACGCTTATAAAATTTTTTTGTCAGTATTACAATCTACCATAATTCAATGGCGCAGATTGTGGCCTGTAGGTTATTTCCCAAGGCAATAAACCATTACTGCTTATATTATTTATTGACAAGAGCAGTAGGCTACTTTAAACACTATATGAAAAGAAACTATACATTTCTGGTCGGTAAGGCGGTAGGTTTGTGCACTTCACTGTTGACACTTGACAGTCAATTAAATAGTTGCTTAGGGTGAGCAATTAGTTTCTACAACAGTTAATACTAAACCTTGCATTTACTGAGCATATTGCCAGATCGCGATTTCGTTGGGCACGTACCATGGCGACGGTGGAATTACCTGCGACACAGGTCCCCAAATGGAGATTTATTTATAACGGGGAATTTCCAGTACATATTTTACACTAAACTGTTGTCTTGCGTTTTGTGCGGCCAAATGTGGTCTCACTCAACTAAGACCTCGCTCGAGGAGAGGGCTCCAGACCCACTTGCGGACGTGGCCAGTGGACGGAGAGTGGGGATTTTTCTGGGCCGCATTCCCGGCTGTGTATTTCGTTACCTGGTGGGTAGATTCGGCCTAACATAGTGCGAGGAGCCATAGGACTCAACTGTCCCCGTCTTGTGGGTACAACTTGTGTACTTTATGGTGGCCGCCAACCTTGGTGAAAGCAGTGTGCGCAGAACCCTGTTTTTTTGTCAGTGTAACGGCACGTCTCACTGAGTCCATAAGTGTTGATGCGTTTTCAAAAACATTTACCGTGTAGGCCTGTATTTCATTTAATTATTTAGTTTCTATCGTTACTAGTATTTAGTTCGGGACTGTGACGTGTGTTAAATAATCTAATTACATTTTAAATTTCATTTTGTTAACCTAAATTTTATTTTGTTTAAAGTATTGTTACTTTTAAAGTACATTTTATTTCATTACGTAATCAGAAGAAATGCCTCCTACTAAATCGAAGTTAGGTAAAAAGATTGTGCATAGCCAAGCTCGGGAAGTTATTTATAATGTGTGTAAATTTATGGAAAGTGAAAAAAATGGAATTAGTATCCCATTAAAAAGATTCAAAAACGAATAGCGTCAGAACAGGAGTTTCTGAAAGAAAGATCCGCCGTATTAAAAGTGAGGGGATAACAATAGAAAATGGACAGTAACCACACTTTACAACACCTCGTAAAGAAAGAAAGAGAAGGTTAACAAAATCTAATATTGATGATTTTGATAAATGTTCAATAAGAAGAATAATTTACAGTTTTACGACAACACAAAAAACATATCCTACGCTACGAAAACTTCATTAACTTTTTAAGTGTAGTGTCAACTTTCAATGTAGCTTATCATATTTAAGGAAAGTTATTATAAAGTTAGGGTTTAAGTGGAAGAAGTTTAGAAATAATAGATGTGTTATTCGTCTACCTCCGTATCATCCGGACCTAAACCCCATAGAACTTATTTGGGCTCAACTTAAACACTCTGTTGCAAAAAACAACACCACTTTTGATAATACAAACATAATAGATTTAACTAGGCAAGCATGCCTATCAATAGAAAAACAACAATGGACATCACTGTGTGAACATGTAATTAAAATTGAAGACGAATATTTGGAAAGAGAAGGATTAATAGATGAAATGCAAAATAGGCTTGTAATTAACTTAGGCGAAGATGATGATGACCTATCAAGCGCTGAATCTTCTTCAGATGATGGCAGCTGTATCTCCGGTGTTGAAGTAATTTTGGACAGAGAAACATCGCCGGACTCGGAGAAGGCTACTGAATTCCCAGTTCATTCTGACTTTGTATATACTTCTTTATAAGTCGGTAAGTTACTTACTTTCATTACTTACATATTAATTTTAAAATTGTATTAATAATGGTATTAAATGCAAGAAAAATAAATGGGCTCGATTTTATGTGATATTTTATATAAAGTATGCATATTTTTATGCATGGTTACGTATATTTTACCCACTTTTTCGTTTAGATAATATTTTAGCAACACTTGCATAAAGCATATTTCTGGTCATTTTAGATTTATATTTCTCTATTTCTTTTATTAGTATTCCTCTTGCTTGCTTTACACTAGTAATTATTTATTATTTACATTATATAATAGATAACATTGTTGTGGTATTACAAATACATATTTTATATAATTTCGAGTAGCCTAATACAGAGTAAAATTATACGTAAATTAGTTACGTAGTTAGTGGAATGAAATCCGGAAATGTCAAAAATTTTTGAAGAAAGGTGTAATAATTAAATAGTTAAGGGTACCCGCTGTAGCAACAGTAAGACGGACGTTTTTGAAATGAAGTGTTACAACTGAGCACTCTGAGTCTCCCCACTACACCCACTTTTCGCGCAGCTATGGAGCGGCCACCGTAAAGTAACGCGATTGTACGTGCTGCTTCCGACAGTCCAAGTATTAGATGATTTCTTGTTATGGAAGCAAAACTGACGTTATGTTTACCTTAATGTGCCTTTTCTTTAGCCAGTTTCGTATTTCTGTAAAATGACTTTGTATATTATATGCTGCTATTATGTGACTGGGCTGTATTGTAGGAGTAGGTCGCAATTGTTGCTGAGCTATTTAGATATATTTGAAATTACTTCAATATAAATATTATATTTTTTTATTTGCAAAATCTTCACTATTGCAACATTATCGTACGTTTTTTATAATCTACAAAAGGATGGATTTGTTAGCTTATTCTCTAACAGCAGCCCTAAGCAGTCGTCTTCTGTCTCACATGGTAGTACCGCTGTGCTGGAATAGTTAACGTATGAAGCTATCTATTCCTGTGGCCACATTTTTTCGGTGCCATATTGTAGGAAATCTCCTGGGCTATGCCCTGGCCCTGGTACTTTCCGTTTTGTTTTTGTGTAGATCAGACTCTGACGACTTGAACTGTAAATGTCATTGAACAGTACACGAAATGGCCGTAGGAATGTGTGTTAATAAAACAACAACACGACCTTTTGTTAGAAGGAAAAGGAATCGTGAAACAGTGTAAATACCTGGAAGTTGAAATTGCGCAGGTTTGGACACTTATACGCAGACACTGTCAAACAAGAAAAGCTAAACGGAATAGTAACATTACAAAATTGTAATTGCGTCTATAATTGCAACCCATAAAAAAGAAACGCTTACATAAAGAATCAAAAGAGAGTTAGTATACGTGTGGAAGATTTTCATGCACCATGGAGTACTTCTTTATTCATCGGTTTCTTAATCAAGTGAATTTTTAACCGAGTACACACCAAGGTTTAGAAGTGTAATGTGAGGTGGGGACACGAACAATAAATTGGAGTCCTCTGTGCCGATTCTTTAACTGTTCGGAAACTAAATATCGCCGCCGATTCGTGTGATTGCAACAGAAGAAACGCCACTAATTTTAAAGCAGTATATCATGATTGTTAACAAGAAGTAGTTAATTAAACTGTTAACATGACACAGTAATACGACGCTGGCTTCTCCCCTTATTAGGGCACGTGCTGCAGACCCCCCCCCTTACAGGTGAACTGGAAACCTCAGTTTGCACTAATTGCAACCCCATCCCCGATAAGTAACTCCTCTATGAACTTTAGTTACCCAACTTGCATCTTCGATCGTGTATGTCTCTCGTCCAAACAATTGGGTTCGGTTATCGAAATTTTACTCGTGCATACACACGCACAGGAACACACACACACGCACACGCACACACACACGCACACAGAGTATATAGTAATAGATATTTGTACATTGAAATAACGTATTGTGCCACAAGATTTAATAACGTCATGAAAACACATCTCTCTCTCTCTCTCTCTCTCTCTCTTTCTCTTTCTCTTTTCCTCCCCCTCTCTCTCACAGGCGAACGAACGTCATAATATATTCGTCAAATAAAAGACAAGACTCAATAAATTCTCTAGCATTAATTTGTATTTGTATAGTACAGGACGGCGCGTACGCGCACCCCCCCCCACATAACAGATCGATCAACAGTAAGTATTACACACGTTTGAGGATCTTCTGTCTCCTTGAAACTTCAATCCTTGTATTTATTATGTCCTTCACAATAAGTACCGTCCCTCACAGCAGTGGCGTAGCTAGCCCTGAGTGGGCCCTGTATCAAAATTTCTTGGGGGCCCTTTTTTGGAAAATAAACAAAAACACTCTCATAAACAAAATATATTTGAAAGTGTCAAAAACAACAATACATAGGTATGTATTAAAAAACTTTATAACTCAAAAAAAATTCTAGTAGTTAAATAGGTACTTTTCTTGCCTATTTTTCGGCGAACGTATTTATTATAACATCCATACCTGAAGACGATTTTAGTTTCTCAAGTTCTTCTTTTTCTATGGCCAGTATTGATAAGTCCGATAGCCGTTCTTGTCCCATAGAAGTTTTAAGACAATTTTTAATAAGTTTTAGTTTAGAAAAGCTTCTTTCACCTGTTGGGGTTGTAACCGGAAGGGTCAAAAATAGTAAGCATGCTGTTATAACCTCTGGAAAACTGGAGGCGAGACTATTGAAATTTATTAACAATAATTCTACGAGTTCATTAATGGTATGAATTTTCTGAATTTCAGATTTCAAACAGCTTTTCAAAGCAATTAATTGATCATGGAGAACAACTTTCATGTCATTATCGTATTTACTAGCCAGTTTTGCTCCTTCCTTTTTTATAACTTCGTTTGAAAAGGATAAGAGTTTATCCGGTTGTAAGTTTTCGAATATATTACTCAGATCACAGAGGCTCTGAAATCTTTGTTTAGTTTGAGAAATCAATATATCTAGACAGCAATAATACACATTGACTCTGAAGTACGATACCGGATCTGAAATTCTCTCATCTTCTGATAACTCATCAAAAAAGCGCTTCGTTATCCTTCGTCTTTTATTTTTGAAAACAGGTGTTACATCCCACTCTTTTGCTAGATCTCTGGACTCATTTAGCAGACCGTTGAATGAATTTTGTTTTCTTATTTCTACCAGTCTGTCCAGAAGATCATTTACCCAAATAGTAGCTATTTGTACGTCATTATTTTCATGCTGTAGGGCTTTAGAAACCGGGTTGATGATTTCAAGTAGCCGAAAAAAAAGGCGACAAACACTATAAAGTCGTAGCTCTCTAACATATTTATTATATTTTTACATTCGTCACGTTCGTCTTTTTTGGTTGAAATTAAATGTAGTTGATATAAAGCTTTCATTACTATTGAATAATTTTTTCTTATAGCGAATAAAGCATCATTTCTTGAAGACCATCTAGTAGAGTATACTTTTTTAAGAGTAATTTTATATTTTTCAGATGAATCGTTACTCAACATTGCCCAGCGTTTTATACTATTGCCAAAAAAAGTATATATTATTTCCAAATTGTCGAAAAATTGTGACACTTCGGAAATGTGTTTAGCAGCATCATTTAAAATTAAATTGACTGAGTGTGCTGCACAATGAACGTAATCGGCATTTGGTGCATGCTCTTTTATAAGGGCTTGTAACCCTCCATATACACCCGACATTGCATTTGCTCCGTCGTAACCCTGTCCCCTACATTTGGACAAATTAATTCCATATTCTTCGATTGTATTTAAAATTTCAGTTTAAGTCCTTCTGCAGTACAGTCGGCTACTGATGTAAACCCCAAAAAGGACTCGCAGATTTTGATTTTTTTATGTACATCATCATTTTCTGTTATCGAGATATATCGAAAAACTACAGAAAGTTGGTCAATTTTTGACAGATCTTGTGTTGTATCCATAATAATCGCCAGAAATGGAACTTTTTTAATTTCCAAAACAATATTTTCGCTAACTTTGGTTCCAAGCAAATTAATAATCTCATTTTGAATCGTGGGGCTTAAATAATTTATTTCACCCTTTGGCTTTAAAAGAAGTTCTTTTAAAACAGGATCATAATTGGATAATAAGTGTAAAATTGACATGAAATTTTCAGATTTGGAATATCTTAAACTTTACTTAAAGGTAAATTGCACGACGCTAAAGTAATTATAACATTAATTAGACGATGCAATACATTTCGCCAGAAAGCAAATTTACTGTTGATTTCACTTTCCAAATAAATATCAATTGTATTTCCTTGAAACCAATTATTATAAGATAGAGCCGAGTTAATATGCTGCTGTGAGTTTTCATGGTCAGTAATACTTTGTGTAAAATTGCTTCTAACGGAAACACCATTAACCCATGCAGAGGAATACGATTTGCTTTGACGATCTGCTAACAACCAACAGAAGTGGCAATATGCTTTGTTTAAAATAATGGAATAACATAACCATGGCCTTACAATTTTTATACCAGCCTTATTTAAATATGAGTAATGAAAGTTTGAAAAACATCGCTTTGTTTCTGGATCCTTTGGAAACGGTCCTTGAGGTTTAAATGGGCCAATTTGAAAATTATTTTTATTTCGTATTCTGTAAGGCTGTCACCAAAATTTCCTCTATCCGAAGAAGATATATTATTAGATTCTTCATATTTCTCAGAATCTTCGTTATGCATTTCTTCTATTTCTGGAGGCTCTGATAGACCATGTGCTTCAGAAGAATCTAAAAATCCAATTAAATTATATTACTATATATTCTGAGCCATCAGCTAACCTACAAATAATCTTTTAGCTAACACTTACCAAGATTTACGTCTTCAGAATTAGAAGAAATAAATGTACTGGATTCTTCAAATTCTATTGTACTTGGAAAATTAGATACGCTGGGTTCAGATACTCCAGGAGAATCTATAACATAAAATGTTTATTTTCAAAAATAAGTACTTATGTGTGCAATATTTTTCAATATATTTTTTCATAATCATAATACCATGCACAAAATCAAATATATTATTACCTATATTAATTTGTAGTAATTAACCGGAAAATAACATAAACCGAAAATCTCTATATGAATCACCTATCGTCCTTTCATAATTGCTGTTTTCGCCTCTATATCGATAATAATGTTCACCACGTTTATTATTTTAAAAAAATATTTCATGTACAAACACGGCCCCGTTACAGTTTTATTATATGTATAGATTTCAAATAATGTACATGTAGATACCCACTTACCATTACAATCCAAATCAGTCACACTACTTGACTGCTGAAAAAATGACGAAATTTTTGGCAAATTTTTAGAAAAAAATCTTCTTTTTTCTGTTTAATTTTTCTTTTACAAGCACCACTGGGGTAAGCTCTCTTTCTTTCGCTCATATTTTTGACAATTCACTGCACAAATAATCACAACGTAATCAATTGCGTGTACAGATTGAAGTGAAAAAATTAAAAAACATGTAAAGATTGTTTACACCACTCATTCCCGCAAACAAAGAACGGGACTTCTCCCGGCAGAGACATCATTTGTCCTTGTTGCCACAGACTACAAACTATTCGCGAACTCAAGCGACGTAGCTGCCACCTATCGAGATCGTCGAGAACTAACGGAATGGTCGGCAAGCTGGCGCGTGCGGACAGCGCTTTAGGGTGCGTTCAGAGTTCAGACGGAATAATATAGAGCTGTGGCGGAGTGTTTCATTATTCATTCATTAGGGCTCTCTTATCAATAAGACTATGGATAACATTTTACAAATTTTTGCTTACACATGTTGGGGCCCCTGTAGCTCGGGGGCCCTGTATCATTGATACACCTACTACAGCGGTAGCTACGCCCCTGCCTCATAGTATTGGTAAAGTGATGCATTTGAAAGTTGTCAGACATTCCCCAAATAGATAGACAGACAAATGTCAAACGGTCAAGTTAAAAATTGAGACCTCCTTCGCTCGTTCAATTATTATTATATTTTCATTACTAATAAAAGTTAAGGTATTTTATAAAGTAAAATTTCTTTGAAACCGACAGATCGTTTTACAAACCATTTTTATTTTTTGTGACATTCTTTTGACACATGAAATGCCTTAGATTTTTTTTTACATGTACAAGTTTCATGTCCTAGTTTCTGAACTTGATTGTCCTATGAGTTGATTCAACACACGGCAACCCTTCCTAACCTAAATGTTCTCCACACATATGGTGTGCAAAGTAATTGGAAAACAAACTCAGATTACTAACGAAATTATTAAATTATTTAATGCAATTTTTTGTAACAGTAGAGAATTGAAGGCGAACAATTAGTAAATTTAATTCGTGTTTTCAGTTGAAACAATTTAATAACAACTAAACTTTTAAGACGATAAGACGGTATTAGGTTTTAATTATTTTCGTATTAAACCGTATGCACTGTGTTACGCCTAATCATAGATTCGGGACTGAGGAAACGAATTACTTGCGTCCTTTGGAGTTTTAGTTGCCAATTATTGTTCAATATTTTGTTGTTTCGTCAATTGGAATGTGCTGTTGCAAATGCGGTCTTTCAGAAAGTCAAATAGAAACGTCTCGGGAGCGATTACTCGCCTCTCCAGATTTTAAATAATTATTCGGACGCGCACATATACATATACCATATTACTTGTAAAATACAGTTCGTCGAAACAATTTAATCAAAACATTAGTGACGTCAGAGCACAGAACACAAAACACACGCGCACGCGCGCGCGTCACATTAAAAGGCTTCATAAATTTCTGTCCGTAAATACATCGCTAATAGTTCTGCAATAGCCGAGGTTTATCTGGACGCGGCAGGACTATACCGGCCGGTAACCCCACACACACAGCGCTAGTAATACGTTGTAAATAGTCCATGTTAAACTGACAAATAGAATCATCTCCGAACAATGTCGGGTGTACCATACGCAGACATTTCGTATCCCCTGACGGATCTGCTCCGGTGACGTAATCAGGGGGGAGGGTTCAGGGAAATCAATCCCATCCAAAGTTATTTAAGATTTCAGCGAAATTCCTTAATCACTTCGTTAAATTAAAGAGTGAAGAGGTAATAAAACCAGGCTTTTTAAAATATTTCCAGAAGCTCATTTTCACAAGATTTATTTAAGAACACAAATTTAGAATCAAAGTAAATCCTAACAACATGAGATGCATTGCCTTTAATTTGAATAATAATTTATCAGGGCAGAATATTTTGAAATCAGCGCTTTTCCATGTTTTTCAACCCTTATACTTCACATTGGTTTACTAAAAAATTTTGATATCTAAATATTTTATAAAATGTGTTTAAATGTGGACGAATCCAGAATTTCTGATCTCGTTTCCCCTGAGAAAAACGAGGAGGACCAGCCTTCAAGTTAGTTTCACCCCCCCCCCCGAAGGTTTCTTCCTTGTCAGTGTCTACTTTCTTCCTATGTCTGCCGACTGTCTTCTGCTTTCACCTTGCCAATTAAACATGTCCTTCGAATTCCGAGTTCGCCTTTCTCAACCGCTATCTTGTCTGTTCTGGTTAGTTATCTGGTATGGCCGAAAAAAGTGTTACTATTCTTCCTAGCAAATATTTTATGATAACCTGGATTTTGCTAGTAATAGACCTTATAGGTATCAAAGAGATATAAGGGAACAGCTGTCACGCCGAACTTTATTTTCCCTCGAATAGAATTTGCATTTGCCAAAAGACTTTCTGGCTTTACGAATTCTCTCCTCAATGTGCCTCCAGCTTTACCTATTACAGTGAAATTTGTCATACACTGCATGATAGGTAAATTGCATAGTGTCAAAGTTTGGAACACACACACACACACACACACACACACACACACACACACACACACACACACACACACACACACACAGAGTGGAAGAAATTTATGCTAAACTGTAATGCATTATAAATTGCCGTACACTGCTGCATGGTCCCAAAGTTTGGAACACACACACAGTGGAAGAAATTTGTGCTAAACTGTAATGCATTATAAATTGCCGTACACTACTGCATGGTGCCAAAGTTTGGAACACACACACAGTGGAAGAAATTTGTGCTAAACTGTAATGCATTATAATTTGCCGTACACTACTGCACGGTGCCAAAGTTTGGAACTCACACACAGTGGAAGAAATTTGTGCTAAACTGTAATGCATTATAATTTGCCGTACACTACTGCAAGGTGCCAAAGTTTGGAACACACACACAGTGGAAGAAATTTGTGCTAAACTGTAATGCATTATAATTTGCCGTACACTACTGCACGGTGCCAAAGTTTGGAACTCAAACACAGTGGAAGAAATCTGTGCTAAACTGTAATGCATTATAATTTGCCGTACACTACTGCATGGTGCCAAAGTTTGGAACTCACACACAGTGGAAGAAATTTGTGCTAAACTGTAATGCAGTGTAATTTGCCGTACACTACTGCATGGTGCCAAAGTTTGGAACTCACACACAGTGGAAGAAATTTGTGCTAAACTGTAATGCATTATAATTTGCCGTACACTACTGCATGGTGCCAAAGTTTGGAACTCACACACAGTGGAAGAAATTTGTGCTAAACTGTAATGCATTATAATTTGCCGTACACTACTGCATGGTGCCAAAGTTTGGAACTCACACACAGTGGAAGACATTTGTGCTAAACTGTAATGCAGTATAATTTGCCGTACACTACTGCATGGTGCCAAAGTTTTGAACTCACACACAGTGGAAGAAATTTGTGCTAAACTGTAATGCAGTGTAATTTGCCGTGCACTACTGCACGGTGCCAAAATTTGGAACACACACACAGTGGAAGAAATTTGTGTTAAACTGTAATGCAGTGTAATTTGCCGTACACTGCTGCATGGTGCCAAAGTTTGGAACTCACACACAGTGGAAGAAATTTGTGCTAAACTGTAATGCAGTGTAATTTGCCGTAAACTACTGCATGGTGCCAAAGTTTGGAACTCACACACAGTGGAAGAAATTTGTGCTAAACTGTAATGCAGTGTAATTTGCCGTACACTACTGCACGGTGCCAAAGTTTGGAACACACACACAGTGGAAGGAATTTGTGCTAAACTGTAATGCATTATAATTTGCCGTACACTACTGCATGGTTCCAAAGTTTGGAACTCACACACAGTGGAAGAAATTTGTGCTAAACTGTAATGCAGTGTAATTTGCCGTACACTACTGCACGGTGCCAAAGCTTGGAACTCACACACAGTGGAAGGAATTTGTGCTAAACTGTAATGCATTATAATTTGCCGTACACTACTGCGTGGTTCCAAAGTTTGGAACTCACACACAGTGGAAGAAATTTGTGCTAAACTGTAATGCATTATAATTTGCCGTACACTACTGCTTGGTTCCAAAGTTTGGAACTCACACACAGTGGAAGAAATTTGTGCTAAACTGTAATGCAGTGTAATTTGCCGTACACTACTGCACGGTGCCAAAGTTTGGAACACACACACAGTGGAAGGAATTTGTGCTAAACTGTAATGCAGTGTAATTTGCCGTACACTACTGCACGGTGCCAAAGTTTGGAACTCACACACAGTGGAAGGAATTTGTGCTAAACTGTAATGCAGTGTAATTTGTCGTACACTACTGCACGGTGCCAAAGTTTGGAACACACACACAGTGGAAGGAATTTGTGCTAAACTGTAACGGGTTTTGAACACACACACACACACACACACACACACCATTATTATTATTATTGAGACCTGAGGATACTCCTTGTAATATGAGTGAAAAGTTGTCATACAAAATATTCTTGACGCGGTCCGTACCGGAAGAAGACTTCAAAAACATAATAATTATTATTGTTTTTATTAATCTATTATCATGATCATCAAACAGTAGGCCTACTCAGTTTTTCTTATCTTTCTCAATTGCCACCACTGTTCATGTTAATCATATTTAAATCAAAAAAAGGCGGTCTTTAAGACCTCTAGCTCAGACATACATACATGCTTCTCGGGCGTAAATTATGTAATTTATTGCTTAATGACCATTAAGTAAAACATTATCACTATACAAAACAACACAAACAATATGGTCTTATGAATTAGCTAATGCAATAGGGATGCATTGTTGAGAGCTTTAGTAGATGGTACAACATGGTACAAGCAGACGCTTCAAAGGAGCCAAAGGATCGCTACCAATGACAGTCATCAATTAGTAAATAACGAAATTTAATTGATGGAGGAGCTAAACAATAATGCCTCAGAAATTTGCCTGAGTATTTACTGCAAACCTGAGTACACTGAGTAACATTAATGCATGGTTTCCTAACTTGCATATCAGAATTGTTCGATACTCACGGTGGAAGAAAAATTGTAAACTGCTAATTGTGAATAAGAAATGAGAATGTAAGGCATACAATGTATGTAACAGTAATGGGTTGTAGAAGAGGCAGATGCAGGCTAACGCCGACCCCGAACACAGACGTCAAACCTCTGACAGATGGCTTCAACCATTAGAAACAATGACAAGCACAATAAAGATCATTGTGCTTTGAAACAGTGGATGTTTCAAGTGCGCGCGCGCGTGTGTGTGTGAGCGTGTCGCCTTTACAGCAACCAGTCTTTTCTGCTCCTTCTGAAACGATATACAGAACAAGTGGTTTGAAGTGGTTCTGATGCAGGCAGGGGAGAGAGAAAGCGTATGACTAAATCCTACTTCACATAATATAGAAAGTATTTGTTAAATACGAAAGTACAGTTGCTGTTGTGCGTAATGCTTTACAACTGTCGCGTCAACGGAAAGTAATCTCATTGTAGTAATAAAATAATAACTTTTGTTTACTTTAATAGCGTACAAGTTACGATGTAGAAAACGCGTTGAATAACTTTGTTTCAAAACGCGCGACAGGTATTGGTTGACTGGGTGAAGAACAGCACGAAGATTCTGACCCACAGATGAAGTGAGTAAAACACGAATTCTAAAAGCATTGATTTCTAAAACCGTTTAAACATTTATAACTAAAAATATCAAAATGATAAGACAATATGAGCATTTACTACATTTTGTATAATTTGTGGTTGTAATTTCTAGATATGAGTGTCCAGAAATTCTGTGTCCGGCGACGGAGGCACCGCCGAAAAATTCCGGAATATTTTTGTTCACCTCTAGTGTACTGTGTACTGATTTCAGACTCAATTATTATTAAACATAATTACTTATCGTTTAAATATTTTATGACTATTATCATCAGTCATAGTAATTCCTGTATTGTACATGCACAGATGTGTGAGGGATAAAATGTTTGTCCATTAAAAAAGTATTAGTGCTTCATTGATACGAAGTTCTTTCCGTTGTTTTTAAATCTTTCTTTAATTTTCTTGAAAAATTTTTAAATCTAAAATGTCTTCAGTTTGGTTCTGGTCCCTTCCTGTCTTCTTCTATGCTCAATCCGAAGAGCCGTATTATTTCCCGGTCGACTACCTCCTCTGTATTCGATTTGTCATTAATGTATCAATGATATTCATAAAATTGGCATTACAGGTCCCAAAAAACATTCAAAAATTACTTTAAGGGGGTCGGCCGCAAAATTTGGTTGAATTTAGCATAGAAATCAGTTCATGGAGCGTTTAAAAACAGCTTTTTAAATGCCACGTTCGGTCTTAGGTTTACGGAATAAAGGACACGTTTTAAGATTTTAAATGTCGGTTGATTTTCGAAATATTAACAAAGCATTAAATTAAAAAATACGAAAAGATATTGAATAAGGATCGAAAAACTGTAGCCTATATAGCAATAGGCAAATCTGTATAAGCTACAAAGGACAAACAAAAACCTCTTTAATTCAGAAATATTTTAAGACGGCGTGAAATAAATTACTACACTATACTTGTGGCAAACAGATTTGGGTAAGCTGCGGGCTGGACATACATTCGAAGGCTACCGTCTAAGATGACATAACATACTATAATATATAAATCTGAACCATCCTTCAACCACCAAACAACTAGCACGAAGCGATTTAAACCAAACTCGCGTACCACATTTAAAAATGTTCCCACTCACATAACTAATTTAATTCCACTTGTATGACTGCATCTTTACCAACACATTTTTTTTTTAATTTCCGTTCATTTTGTATACAAATTATTGTTGTAATTTTTTTCCAAATTAAAAAAATTGTCTTTACTTCTCTGGAGGTAGGGTTTAAACCGCCACAAACTTCCTCCTTGGTCTTGCCTTAGCAATTTTCCCTACAGCTACTACGCCTCAAACCATCATTGTTTCCGTAACCTTCGTTTGAATATATTAGGGTACTTAATAGGTTTATAGCTGTACGTACACTCTGTATATTCATTAGTTTGTTTCGTACGTATCGTGTGAATTAATTCCAGTGGTAGTGTTTAAATCACATTCGTGTGTTGAAACGTTTGATATCGATAAAGGCTTACTGTAAAGAAACATGCGGATGTTCTGGTATGTATACTTCGGCATAATGGCGAAGTGATTTGCTCTCTAAAGTCCCAGCTCTGCTTCTTAACTCTGCTAATGGGAGCGTACAACGAAATCTAAGTTGTCCAAATATAGGCCTAGGCCTATTCACTGATTTAAATATAAGTATCTTAATTTAGTGTTAGTAAATCATCTGATCTGTCCCATTTGAGAGTGCCATGTGGTTAGGTGCTAGCCGCATTGAGATGTAACTTTCTGCTCTGCGGGACTACGCCTCCCAGGTTGAAAAGCTCACAGCCTGCTTATGCACTGGAAATTACCGGTGAAATAAAATACCTCAGGCAAACGAAATTTAGTAATGGACAGAAAAAAATACTGAGGTCAAGTCGTCCAGTATTGGAGATGTGGGCGCAAAATATGGCCCCCTTGTTTCGGACTTGGGCGACTTGTCACTAGAGGAACAAACAAGTGTTAAACATTCATGAGTACAGCCTCGGAAACTAGACACGAATAACAGAGAAAAAGGCTACGAGAAAAGACAGACGAAGATATCTAGGGCAGAGCAAAGTGGCTGATGGAGTACTGTGACTCATCGGGAGACAAAGTTATCTGACTGATTAATTAATATTATTTATTTACGAAGAACTAATCTATACATCATATTGTTTAAATCTCAGTCAAAAGATGCGAGAACAAATGAAAGCTGTACACACGATCACAAGATATCTGTACTATTTATGCGTTGAACATGTAAATCCAGTATTGCCAGTAATATGGAGGAAAATTGTGTAAGACAGCGCCACGTCATACAAACAACATTAGTGGCAAGCGTAAAACACGATTTTACCGCCTCTATTCATTCACAGCTAATCCAATCATGCGTTCTTTGTGTTCATGATTAATGAGCAGCGTCTTCTCTCCAGCTGACAGACCGGAAGTCTGCGTAACAATAATGTGTTCACTTGATTTATTTATTCTTTTCACGGATTTATTCGTAAAAAATAGGTTACACAAAAAAATTCCTCCACGCCTGATGACGGCCAGCGCTGCAAGGAAGGCAGCTTTATTCCACTCACAGCTAGCGAGATTTTTTTCATTTTTAGGCAGCACAATAAAATATTTCGAGAAACTCTACATTGTGAGTGCCTTATACCTAATTAAATATAGATTTACGATGTAGCACAGATACGGTCAGTCTGCCTGTAGATAGGGCTATAATATTTATTGAAGGTGTTTATATATAAATAAATATATAATATATGCATATATACCCCCACAATGGTATACAATAATAACAGATCAGGTCACCACGTATGAAGTCTTTGTAAACGCCTTTGAAGCCAGATATTGGAACCAGCATGTACACGAGATCGGCTACAGTTCGGTAACAGACGAAGGAACAATCCGTAATTCAGCAAGTGGAAAAAGCAAACACCTACGTCCACCACTTACGGAAATTGAGCTCATACATAAGCTAGCTTATCATTTTGAGCAGAACATACTTGTTGCCGTGATGAAAACAGGAGTAAGCCGGCTAGAAGATCTACTAGTGCTGTTGTCCTAATGGGAAGATTTAATCAGTAAAGGTCAAAGTCCAGGTCCTAGTAAAACATATGTAAACGCTAACCAATACAAATACACGCAGAAACCCAACACAAATAAAACAGAAAACAAACCAAAATGGGATAATAAAAAAACACATAAAACAAAAAGATGAGAGTCCAAAAAATCTTTAATTGGACACAGACGAGGACTGTGTTTAAATGAAATTCCCGAACACGTAACAGTTGAGCACACCAAGAAAAGTAAAATCAAAAAATATAAGCCAAAGCGATATTAGTATGTATAAAAACAATATTAGACGTAAGGAAATTAGTGATAAAGGAAAAAATAGTGATAAAATATTTCATAATAATGGTGTGCACCCAGCTGATATGCGTGATGAAAAATTGTGACGTCCAGAAGAAAATTAATAGCAGTAGGCCTATATCTAAAAATAAATGTCCTACTATCGTAGCTAAAGTAAACGGAGTATATACTGAAATACTTATCGATACGGGTGCAGAGTTATCAATTATAGATCAGGAATTTATTAATAGAAATAAACAGCATTTTAAATAATCACTTGTACTACCCGTAAACAATACTCAATTACAGATCGCCATAAGTACTACAGAAAACAGATTTACGTTAACATCGCTAATGACGAATGGAACTGGAAAATTCCCTTTCTAGGAATAGAAAATTTGGTATATGACATAATTATTGGCATTGATAATTTAAAAAGTGTCCAAATTAAACTTGATTTATGTGACGAAATAATGGAGTTTAGGTAAAAGGTGAACTATATAAAATTAATCTGTCCACTAGTAATTTTATACAAACCACTATATTGTCTTTGGTACTGACGAGCGCTTTCGGCAGTCAAGCCATCTTCAGGTCATTTACCAACCTTCAGGTATTGGCTCATCAATACCAAAGACAACATAGTGGTTTGTACAAAATTACTAGTAGACATATTTGAGACCACTAACACTCCAATACAACAATAAAAAAATATATATAAAATTAAGTTAAATTAACCTCTAGAAAAATACACATTGCAGCAGAAAAATGAAGTTATAGCTATAATTCGACCTAAAATTAACATACAGCAACCGGAAACTAACAACAATAATAAATTGAATAAACTACAGCAAAATACATTAGACAAATTGTTACAGAAAAACAAAGACATATTTAGTGAAACACCATCAGTTACTAATGTGCATGAGCACAAATTATCGTTAAAGATGAATCAGAGTACGTAGACAGCTATGAAGTCACTAATTACCAGCTTTAATTAGTCACAAATAACAATGTGAAATCAACAAGGTACTATCATACATAGTTCAAGTTAAAATTGTTCAAACGCAATAATAATGTCACCTACAAGAGTTCCGCTCTAATTATAACATTCCACTAATCACTTATTCGGCACTAAAGAAATCGCCCACTGTAAGTGACTAACCAATCCGGCCGCTGTCACTTATATATAACCTACAGATGTTCCAGAATAATTTTCCATCCTTTTGTTGGCGTGCCAGCATAATTTGCGTACTTACAAAAGGTCTCGCACAGTATAGAAGGTACTTGAGTGCAGCCTGCACCTGGTTGGCTAGCCGAGAAACGGGTGCAATGACGCTCCCAGACCGTTCCGTAATTGGCGTAGCATTATATAATGCGACCATCTAATATCTTCTCTGTTCACCAGTCTTAAGGAATTATTGGTGATTACTTTAGTGTATCCTCATTGCTAATTTCTTCAGCTTCCTCTCCCTCTGTCACAACATTCATCACAGTCATTTCCCTTTCTGTTCCTCTACTAAAGTAACCGTGTAGTCATTACGCCTCATCATGCACGTCGTCAGTCTTCTGGTACCGGCTTTGCAAATTCTCCTTTTTTTCATTCACTCATATGAGAACTTGCTCATTATCCCACTCCAACCCCACATCAGGAACGCCTTAACACGGTGTGCGTAACTTTTTTGTTATCAGTCCAGGTATCACACACAACTCTTTATCAAGTTCTTTCCGTATCCTTCCTCCCACATATTTCCTTCCTCCTACGTGACGTGAAAACAGTTTTCTTTTCATCAGCAAACTAAGCCACGTAATTTGTGCATGTATATCTGAAACATCATCTCCATGTATGAGATTTGTGTGTGTGAGTTGTCTCCTATTCCATAGAGTCTTATGCGGGAATCCGTCACTTCTCTCTTAACTAAAATCTCTAATCATATTGGTTTTCCACTTTGCACGGCAGTACTCTCCATTGCATTGGAATCCCTAATTCATCAATTTATGCTTAATCGATTTCTGAATTCTTTAATTTTTTTCGTGTTTTTCGACTGTGTCTTTTCCGCTCTAACATCAGATACAAAATCTGTCACACAAATGCATCGACGGTGTAGGGTAACTCGTATGAAAATAAACGAACCCTTTTATATGACATCTGACGACAATTTTTGTCGTCTGGTTCGCTGGAGTAAGTTATCCCAGTTATTGACTTCCATAGAATTTAGCGAGAATTAATTCTTGTTTCTACCGAAATATAATTGACCAAATGAAGCCAGACGGTATGGTTTGGTATTTGACTGCTGTCTGTCTGTCTCTCTCACAACAATGTTTGAATGCATCAACTGACTTTCGTTAAAATTGGGACGTAAATCGCTAGTTTTACAACACGTACTCCTTTTGTTTTAATAGCAGAATGAAATATAATATTAAAGAGAATTTTAGCAAAAATCTGAATACCGTATAGCGTTTGCTTTTGGAAATTCATATTTAAAGCAAATTTAAATTTTAAACTTCAGCTCACACATTAATACGTTTCTAAGTTATTTTGTTACATTTTAAAATTCTTAATCGAGGCTGTCTGTTTTATTTTTCTTCCACAAACGATTGTGGGTACGCGCCGGAGCAGTGTACAATATGCTTAACCATGATACATACTGATAAAGTCCGGCAGTTATAATGAAAAGACAATAGCGGCAAACGTCAAGCAGTAACTTATCCAATCCTTTAACACGTGAAAGGTGAAAAACACCGTTTCATTCTTCATTCAATGGCCTTGTTATTTGTCTGAAAGTGACAATTAGGTTAATTCGGTGGAGCGAACTTATCGTCTATTGACTTGTGATCGGCTTCTGAATGACAAACAGCTGAGTCACGCTGCTAGCCGACGTCTCAATCAGTACCTCCACTAAGTGGTCGCTGCTGCCCTGTCTCCGTCTCCACACACTCTTTATGTTTATCCCGTTTTTTCTCTATTCATATAAAACGCTCTTGACTCTGACAAGTTGTATTATTCGGCAACGGAGTCTACAATACAAACATTACAGTGTGACAAGTACTGAATCCGGCGTGTAACAATGGTGTATGAAATTCCTGTACATGAAAATACCCGGTTTGAAGTGTGCGCAGCTGTACAACTATCCTCTGTTGCAACCATGGATTCGCTAATGGAACGGTTGTAATTCATATTTTTTTCTTATTTGTTTCGTGGTTACCAACTTAAAACGGCCCCGAAGGTCACAAGTAAACTCAGGAATGTCAATTTAATCAAATAACTTAAAAATGAAAACTGTAAATATGTAAGAGGAGATATTTCAATATTTAACATGCTTTCTAATACACGGTAATTTTAATACATATTTACATTTTAATTCATGTATTTGAACGGTACAACATTCACTATGAAGATGTAAGAAAGACATAAAACTTCTGTACGTGTTATCTGCTTTGATGTGGAAGCAAATCGTGTGACTATCTGTTAAATAGAGAAAAAACTACTGCAAGTCAATTACTGAATCGATGAAGCGTTCTTCCACAGGACTGACCTTTCCATCTCGGCTAAAAATAAACATTTTATTAAATAAATTTTCCAACGAGGAAGTGAAAGTATTGACTTGTTCTATTATTTAACTTTCTAGTACAATTTTACATGGAACAAACAATAAAAAGGAAACAAAATTGGGAGTCCTTGTGTAATAATAATAAATAATTCATACATAAATGAGCTAAGTATAAACCGGATTGGAAATGTGTGTCTTCGTAGCCGAGACAATTAGAAGTCCATATTGCACCTCCTATTACATCACAGGAGACATACTTACTGCCATGTTTGCAGTCTTGTAATCCTACCGATAATTTTATCAGTCTTTTTATCAGTTTCCGATAATTTGTGGATTCATCTGAACATTTCAAAGATCGGTTCCACAAATAGAAAACCAAAGGGTTACGTAAATTACAAGTCGCCATTATCTTATGTAGTCCTTCATTCCACAGACGTTGTACATTGTAAATGCCACAGCAAAAGGAGCATTTGCACAGTTACGACCAGTATGGAGACCACCCCATATACGCAGGAAGACAAAACTCAGAATATTTTACTCAAATGTCAAATCGGTGGTGCTGTATGGATGTGAGACCTGGAAAGTGACAAAGGACATCACCACAAGGTTACAGACTTTCATAAACCATTGCCAGAGGTACATAATGAGAATTTGGTGGCCCAAGACTATCTCGAACACAGATCTATGGGAGGCCACAAGTCAGAGTACCAACCAACTACAGATAAAGAGAAGAAAATGGACGTGGATCGGTCACACCCTGAGAAGACCACCAGAAAATATCGCTAGACAGGCACTGAATTGGAATCCGCAAGGTAGCCGCAGACGTGGAAGACCGAGGAACACCTGCAAGAGGACTGTGGAAACGGACTTGGCTGGTGTCAACAAGACATGGAGGGAGGTGAAAGCCCTGGCAATAGACAGAACACGCTGGAGAAATTTCACCGAGGCCCTATGTTCCACCTAATAATTTAAGGACTTAAGTCAGAAAGTCAAGACAGGTCGCTATTATGTTATGTAGTTCCTTCATTACACAGACGTTGTACGCCAGAAGGTCTTTGTTTCGTAATTATACGGTGACAATAATAGGAATCTTCAGTACTGCAAGTTAACGCCTATGGACTCCCTTTACAATACAGTTAGTCAAATAAATAACTAAGTAGGCCTACGCATTACGCGATTATTAGCTTAAACATATAGAGTAATATTCTAGTGACCATTCCCCATACTGAAAGTTTACGAAAATCCAGTT
Source organism: Magicicada septendecula (assembly GCA_034769895.1). NCBI lineage: Eukaryota > Metazoa > Arthropoda > Insecta > Hemiptera > Cicadidae > Magicicada > Magicicada septendecula. The sequence continues at coordinate 42,903,339 of CM068376.1, forward strand.
GTTAGGTCTGTTCTTCCTCTGCAAGTAGTGTGGATATGTTAACTGTTTTGTTTTTGTACTTGGAGCCTGTGTATAGAACTCCGTTACGTATATATAGTGGCTTTCAGTAGAGTTTTTTGTATCGGCAATTGAAATTTTCTTCCTAGAATTAAGTACGTTAAATATCATTGATTTAAATACAAATTTTGCTAAAATTTCAAATATTTTCCTAAATATTAGAGTTTTTATGTTGGCCTTCTCTCGAGATAGATCCTGTGACAGCGACGTGAAACTGCTGACAACGCCCAGTAGGCCTGTCTGTGCCTCATTCACCCTATTCTCATTTACTTGACTTAAGTCCTTAAATTCCTAGGTGGAACATAGGGTCTCTACGAAATTTCTCCAGCGTGTTCTGTCCATTCTCAGGGACTTCACCTTCCTTCATGTCTTGTTGACACCAGCCAGCTCTCTTTCCATAGTCCTCTTCCAGGTGTTCCTCGGTCTTCCACGTTTGCTGCTACCTTGCGGATTCCAATTTAGTGCCTATCTAGCAATATTTTCTGGTGGTCTTCTCAGGGTGTGACCGATCCACCTCCATTTTCTTCCTTTTATCTGTAGCTGGATGGTACTCTGACTTGTGGCCTCCCATAGATCTCTGTTCGAGATGGTCTTGGGCCACCAAATTCTCATTATGTACCTCAGGCAACGGTTTATGAAAGTCTGTAACCTTGTGGTAATGTGCTTTGTCACTATTCTCATTTACGCATACATTTTTATCAGAGCTGGCTCGCAGATAAAGTTCGCTTTTACAAGTTATTTATGATAAGGAAAAGCAACTTAATCCTTAAGAGTTTGTTCTCACAATTGTTTGTGGACACAGTTTTCTATACAAGGTTTAACATATGTATTGTTACCTGTACACCGCACATTGCAACTTTACAGTTGGGGCCCAGGCCCCAGCGTATAGATTTTGTGTAACAGGTACCTAAAATTGTACTCATTAGTTATAGATTTTAACGAAACAGGAAAACAGTTACGGTACACCGACATTGTTCAGTACCCGTAATAAGAGGAAGAGTCTGAAAAAGAGTACCGGTTTTACTTTTAAAATGTCATCAATAAAAAGGAATAGAAAATTACGTATGGTGGTACAGAAGTCCCAGACAGAAACAATAGCTCAAAATGCAAGGCTTTAACGTTGTTTAATTATCAGTCTACATGTTCATGACACAAAAAAATATTTTGAAACTATTTATTTTTAAATATGTTAAAAAATGTGTTAAAAAAATGTTACTTTGAAAAAATAAACAGTGAGTCGAGCTTGTATATAGCGCGCTTTGTTATTATTGAATAACGCGATGCGTGGCGGGGGGTGAGCTGTAACCCAGATTTTCTGAATGGAATACGGTAGCATCGGTTGTCTGATGTGATAAATGATCTGACGCTCTGGGGGGTTGCAGTTAATGGCTTACAGACCTCACACCTTCACGACACCCGCTCTAATTGTATTAGGCTTTTTTCATTATCTTGTTAAGAGAAACAGAGGGTCTGATGATATCTAATTACTTACGGATTAACATATTTACTGAAATGCGGACTCGGTTATTCATATTGTATTAAACTATTTGAATAATTAATTGACCGGCGTAAGTACTGCGTGTAAGAGTGACAGTAAGATGTTCCTGTTGTTATTCGCATTATAACGGCATGTAGTGGACGTCAGTTTCATTCATGCTCTTCACACGTCTCCATAAACTCAATCGTTCCTTACCGAATACGCGTTGTCATTTGTTTGTTCATTACATACGCACATGTAACACAGATATAACACAATTTTTATCGGAGTTCGGTAAATATTTTTGTTCGCTTAAATTTTTATTTCTTCACAATCATTTTAACCTATTATAACTGAGCCTAAGGACCACTGCATATGTGTCAATACTCATCCGCCTATGCACATCCCGAGAACAAAAAAGTGCCCTGAACCTCTACCCGCTCATTCGTCCTCATGAGAGACCGTTGGCACTTGGTAGAGGGAGTCACTCGGTCCCCGTCACGAGAAGGTGTAGAATGGGATTTTTCCCTTCATTGAGGATGAGACCATATGTCGTTTCCTATACCTCAACAGGACTTTAGAGGGTGTTGTAGTCAAGAGCTGAAATAAAGAATTGCCTTAGCTAATGAAGCCCTTAGTAGAAAGAGAAGATTATCGTGCGGACCACTAGACGTAATACTAAGAAAGACGATGGTGAAGTGTTTTGTTAGATCATCCTGCTATACGGTGCAGAAACTTGGACGTTGAGGAAAGAAGGTTACAGGCCGTGAGTTGTGAACATTGAGAAGGATGAAAGGAATTTTCTGGAACGATAGAGGGACGAACCAGAATCACATCTGATACCACATAATTGTTCTTTTTGTTTTACTGTCAACATAGTTGAAAGAAAGAGAAAGGGGAAAGAAAGAGAGAGAGAGAGAGAGAGAGAGAGAGAGAGAGAGTAAATATTTGACGGAAACCGTATACAAGTCTTAGAGAATGTGTAACAATAGAATGGAAGTCCGGTACGATAGAGCTAAGCTTGTAGTGTGGCCAATTCAGTACTCACTATTGTGTAGCAGTCACGATTGAATATCAAAACCCGTTCTTAAGTCTTCAATGTAAGCTACCCCTGTCACGGCCATCCAGCAAATCTTGATACAGTTATTGAGAAAACACTTTTTTATGGTTCACAATGGTACATCGGATGCTTTGTGTCCTCCCGGTAAACTCTGTGACAAAACCTTATCATAGAAATGATTAACTTATTGTATTTTATACAAATGGTGTTTAACTTACAGGTGTAATCTAACGTGAACTACTGAAATGTTTTCAGCTAAGAAATGCCTACGTGCAACAGGTACATATTTTTGGTTTGCAGTACAAATTACCAATTATTACTCTGTTATATAAACGCATTGCTCATTTGAATTGAGCCTTATTTCTTTTTCCCTTTAAAATAGATTTTCTGCCTGGAATGAATCACCAGACCAATGTTTTGGTAGTATCTTTGCTAAAACGTATCACTGATAAAAAGTTTCCTAAAATACAAATGCATTGGACCTATCCCAATAACACCTATGTAGTGTCGGGTGGTTACAGAGCGCCCACGCTGTACCTCGAGAGTCTATCTCACGTTAGTTCCGAAGACCCTTTCTAACCCTGCAAACCGTAGGCCTATATGATTACCAGAGAAGAGAAAGAAAATCTCTCCATCAACTGGCTACGTCGACAAGCGGGGAACTCGTGGGTGTGACGTTTCATTACCCAGACTGACCCGCAGCGCGGTTGCACGGGGCGATGTCACCGAGCGATGGACACACGCTTTGTACCGCCGAGAATAAGATTATCCACGCAGCATACGCCAGGGTGTGCAAATCTGAGACAGAGAAGGGCCATCAGAGCCAATAATGGTAATCAGAGGTATAGCCTTGCGGAACCGGGGATCAACCGACCACGCAACGGTTTATCCTGAACTAAATAGGGGTACTCTACGTGGCCAGTCTACGGTACTGGTTACTTACCGCGGTGTCATAGCTCCAAGCCTCAATTCCCTTATCCACTTTGTATAATTTCCCCACCGCCTTATGCTTCTGCAACTGTCGTTTTTTGAGTTTTCTACCTCCTCCCACTTTCAGCATGGGTTTGTTCAGTCCATTCTATTCTAATACCATTCATTTGGTTTTCCTCTAATTTGTGTACATTTCGTTCTTTATTAGCCTAATCACAGTCCTGATATGGCAGTTTTTGTTTTTTCTGTTGTTTCACTTTGATATTTCATTCGAATTGCGTCTAAAGTTCTTGTATCAGTGTCGCAGAATGCAGATTCTGGTTTGACTATGTATAAATGTTTTTCTTCTACATACACGTAAAAAGGAAAATGAGTTTCTTAGAAAACCTAACGAATTAAAAGTAGATAAATCCAAACGGAGGCAATTCTTTACTGAATAAAATTATACGTATTCCTTGTTTAGGAACCTTACACAAACCTTATGTATTCACAGTTTACACTTTGTGAGAATCTATTTCTAAGAACTGTTAGATTCTTAAATTAGCAGTTTCTTTGCATAATCTTATCTTCAAATTCTTGCATAGCCTGTGAATAGTCGAAGTAAAAACACCAATCGATACTGAAAGCTAAACCCCAAAAAGGCAGTGTAGGTGCGTGTATGTCAAACTAAACTGATGTTATTCCCTAAATTATTGTTTTATCAATCAAATGATTTAAACAAAGTATTATTGGCTAGCAATAGTACATTTCATAGGTATAAATCTAATGTCTTGTGGAAATCCATGATATGATGTATTTCACGTCAGCAGAGTTGTATATTGAAACAATTCATATACAGTTAATTCAGCTACATATGAATACAGCTATTCATTGGAAAGATTGAAAGTGTAAAGTGGGTTGAGTTACCCTTACGTTTCGTAAATAAACGGGGTTCAGAAATAAATTCCAATACGACACAGTGTTGAACAACGGTCGCGACTAAGTCCACTGAGCGTTCTATTAGATTTGAATTCTAAATCTTTTCCAAAGCCTGTTTGAGACGCTTCCACGAAAAAGTCTGTTAGAAATAAACTTCAACATGATGCAGTGGTTCGCAAACGTTTCAGTCCGAGGACCCCCTCCCAAAAAATTAAAACATTCATGGACCCCCTCTGAGTTCGGAAATAAAACAAACAATAAATATGATAGAAACTCTTATATTTTAATTATAAATGTATTAAAATTCTCTTAACTTAGAAAATTATAATATTAATGATATCAAACGTAGTTTGATATGAACAATGAACCTGCTTTTGCACAATTAGCTCTACAATATTGGGTTTAATGTCTGATAACTTCAATATTAAGTAACTCTCGACATCAGGTTTATTTCTTAACTTTGACTTTAAGTACGTGAGCAGGGAGTCTGCGATTTCACACAGATAAGTAGAGGAAACACAGGTAAACACTTCAAAGCTTTTTGCGAGTTCAGGATAGTCGATCATTACATAGCCTCATAACTAAAAGTCACCTAGCTGTAATTGGGAAAACTGTAACTTTAATGAATTGTCAGTTGAAAGTTCTGCCAATGAATCTTCTTCTTGCAGTGTAAGAGAGAGGCCTAGTCTGTTCGGCTGACAAACAGATCTGCTACACGACATGATTATTAAAGCCATGTTTGAAATTACTTTTACAGTTACAATTAGTTTGAACTAAAAAAATGCTGGAATCGTCTACTAATTGTTTTAAGATTCAAAAATTTATATTTATATTTTAGAGCTTAAAAAATCGGAGAATATTACGGTATAACCTTTCTTTTCTTAAAAGTGTCTGTGGACCCCCTGAAACATTGCCGCGGACCCCCAGATCCCCGGAAACCACTTTGGGAACCACTGTGATTGAGTATTTAAGAACAATCGTTTGTGTGTTTCGTCTAACTTTTATATCTTTTCCGTAAACAAAACTGTTTATACAAAGGATCAGTCCACTAAGGTGTTTCGTGTATGGTAGTTTTTACAAGCGTAGAGGACCAGTATTCCCTTGACCTCCTGTAGTAGAGTACAGAAGTGTAGAGTATTCCCTTGACCTCCTGTAGTAGAATACAGAAGTGTAGAGTATTCCCTTGACCTCCTGTAGTAGAGTACAGAAGTGTAGAGTATTCCCTTGACCTCCTGTTATATTTATTCGGTTGTCTTCTTATTGCTGTCGAAAACTGTGTTTACAGCAGCTCCGCATGTAATGTGTCCCCAATATTCTGCTTACGCATATTCAAACGTAAGAAATGAATACGGTTGTCGCGAATCGGAAAGTGAGTGAAATGAACTGTCTGGCGGGAAACAAATTACTGCTCATTATGCAGAGTCCGAGTAATTACTACCCACTTGAGAAATACAGTCATAATTTAACGATAAAATACTACAGTGTAGTGACCAAATAAGGGGCAAAATATGCGTCGGAACAGGCCGTGTTCACAATAATTATATTGAAAACGGCCTGAAATAAAAACGATAATAATTAAATTTAAAACAATAAAATATAAAAGCGCTCGTCTTACGGTATCAATCCTTTGCTCGTGGTGAGGGACAAGTAATATTTTATTATGTATGTATATTCCTATACATAAATTTTAGAAAATTGTTGAAATTAAAATAAGACGGAATAGCGTGATAAATATGTAAATTGTTTACTTTACAAGTGTTAATAGTTGGAATTATCTAACCGTATACGCCCTTAAGGTGCTTCGGCCCAAATTACTGCTTAATTGATTCAAATAATATCTGTTATTCGGCCAATCACGCACGTAATAGCTTCTACTTATGACACGGAACAACGGAAATGTCTTACCGGGTTTTCAGAAATCAAAACTTGTCAGAATCTAACATTACACGCAAACACACACACACTCACTTAGAATATACAAAACAGAATGTCCCGATTCTAATAAATTTTACGTAGAGGATAGATACCTTCAGAGCGGCAAGGCATTAATGCGTTTTTAAAGCTGTATATCTCAATGTAATGGAACTGTTTGAAGCGAGTCCTCAGTTTTTACTCGCCCGTTTGCCAGCTATCTATCTCTTTGGAGTATTCTTGGATTTCGTTGTCCATGACGTGTCCGTTACTTAACTAAATACAACTATTATATTCACGACTCGGAACACAAAGTTTTTTATAAGTAAAAACATAAAAGTTTTACCTTACAACCTGAACCGGTTTTCACCTTTAAAAGGCTTCTTCAGAGGTTGCCGCTGGTAGCGCTGTCCGTCCTGTTGTGGGCGACGGAATCGAATTTCGAAAGATCGATGTTGTGTGTGTGGGGTGAGATGTGTTCGAATAATGCGTGCGATTTGAATTGTGTCTGTTCGTTTAGGATGTCGTTTTTATTTGTTTTCGTGTGTTTGTATATTTCCAATTGTTCTAGATTGTCTAGTTTTCGGCCTTTTGTGTGTACGTGTAGAATGTTCATGTTATTGTCGGTGTTTTTGTATGTGTGGTTTGCCTCGATGAGGTGGTTTGCAAAGGTGGATTCTGTAGTGGAGTGGAGTGCCTTTGTGTGTTCAATGTATCCCTGTTTGAAGCTACGTCCTGTGGAAAAGTGTAGAACTAACGTTATACACAACCACGTCGGAATACTTTGTCAGAAAACAAACAAAAACATTAGTGAAATCGCAGTGACATACTATCTTGTCAGTGGCACTTTTTTTGAATGAATCAACTGACATAATATCTCATCACAAACCATTATGGAGTTTATCTCGTCACAAACCATTATGGAGTATATCTCGTCACAAACCATTATGGAGTTAGCACAGAAGTAACTTTAAAATTGTAATAATAAGAATCAACAGGCCCACGAAAAACTTTGGGAGGTTGGAAATTAAGAAGTAATGATGAAATACATCAAAGTACTGAAAACACAACAGAAACAATGAGAAAAAGAAGACTATTATTTTTTGGACATTTATATAGAAAGGACGACAACAGATTAACAAAATAGATCTTAAAATATCTGTGGGGAAAGAAGTCAACATCAAGTTGGATTAAAAAAGTCCAAAAGGATTAAAAAAAATAATATAAACGCAGGAGAAGCAATTGAAAGAGAAGTTTTTTGGGCAAAAGTGTTAAAAATGGAAGGAGTCCAGGGTAGGAGAGAGAAAAACGCAGGTTCAAAGTGGACTGAAGAATTTGTTGCAATTTGAGCAATTTAGTTTGTAAGCACCGGGTAGATCGAAATTGTTTTGTGTTTTGTGTGTGTGTTTTGATAGTGTGTGTTCTGTTTTGTTAGTAGTTTTGTAAGCGATTCTGTATCCTGCTTTTTTGAATTTGTGGGCTACTTTTTCAGTTTGTTTGTTGATGTGTGTTAGTGTTATGAATTTGTTGTTTTCTGTCTTTGCCTGTTGTTTTGTGTAGGAGTTTACTGACTATCGTTCTGTCATATCCGTTAGATTCTGCTAGATATTTTATCGTGTTTAGTCCGTCTTTGTAGTCTTTTTCATCTAAGGGGATGTTGTTAAGTCTATGTATCATGGTTCTGAAGGCAGCTAGTTTGTGTTGTATTGGGTGATTGGAGGAGTTGTGTATTAGTGTGTCAGTTGTAGTCGGTTTTCTGTATATACTGAATTTGTGCCTGCGTTCAAGTTTGGTGATGGAGAGGTCTAAGAAGTTTATGGTATTGTTGTGTTCATATTCGGCAGTAAAGGTTATGTTTTTATGTATTTTGTTTATGTGCGTTAGTAACTGTTCACATTGTCTTTTGTTTCCCCTGTATAGTATTAGAATGTCATCAACGTATCTGTGCCAATATAGTATTTTGAGTATATCTTTGGAGTATACTCAAAATTCTTTGGAGTATGTCTCACAGTAACTTTTGAATGGATGTAAAACGTATCACGCGTGTCTGTGTTTTAACCCTATAGAACACTGTTGTTTTTGAGACTGATCCTCGGAAAAATATAGGGGCGAAAGGCAAAATTGTGAGAGTCCAAATTTCCAAATTTTGATAAAAGATCACAGAAGTCTATGTATCAAATCAAATGAAATTTTAACCAAAATATGAGTTTAGTGTTCATTCTTAAACATTTAAAAATTTGGGGAACTGGTAACTAAATAGTGGGTGAAAATTTTATAAAATCATTCATGTGGGGTATTTAAGTAAAATCTTAATGTAGTGTTTATTATTCGAAACTTTGGAATTCCAGTGCTCAAAAAGTGACAGAGTTTGATAAAATTGCAAATTCCATGTGAGATTTCAAATTAAAGAGAATTTTAACCACAATCTGAATATAGTGTATAGTTTTGGAAATTTTAAAATTCTTTGACCCAGGACCAAAAAATGGGAAAAAATTGTAAAACTCAGGCTGGAATTTTAACACAAATCCGATTGTTTGGAATTATTAGCATTTATTGCTTTACTAAACAAAAAATAGTAGTGTAATCAGGATTTTCGTAATCTTCCTAATAATTGAAAAATTATCTAATTCCAAAATTTATTCAACAATAAATATAGTTCGTTCAAAATAGCGAGCGAGTTCTGCAGCTCAGGCTCAGGCAGCCTCGCGCTAAACAATAACATCAACTTGCACACACTCAAAACGTTACACCCGTGAAAATATAGTTAGTTACACTTTTGGCCACAAAACTTTATTGGGGAAACTGTTAACATATATAAAACACACCACAAGTAGTTTACTAATTAATGAAGGAATTCCATTAAACAAAAATCAAGGTCATGTATTTAAATATTTTAAATATTATTAACAGTAGATAAAACCAGAAACATTTGGCATCAAAACAGTTGGTCATGTAAACAAACATTACAAAAACCGAGGTAGAAATCGATTATTGGTTTCTGTATATATTGTAAAGCTCCGATTATTCAGACTAGTTCAAGACAGCATAACAAAATTTACTTGTAAAATAAATGTATCTATAGTGTCTTTCAAAGCACACACACAAACTGTTACCGTTAATCACAAATTATCCCCTTTTTCCTTTGCCAGTCATTTCGCTTCATTCCACTTTACACATTTCGTCTCCAATCACTTGAGCTCAGGTCTTATATTCTTCTCAATTTTGCTTCTCACATTCTTCTAGTTGGTCTTGTCTCTTCCACCACCTTAGTTGCCAAATGTCTGCCAATCTTCCGTAACGCCTGTGACTCTTCGCAGACAATCTGTAATTGCCTTCCTTCCTTTCACTCGATTGTGTCCAGATAGATCTATTTATTTAGAAACGTTTCGTTTCATTACGTGTTAATAAGTCATTATTATCTTCACATGCAATAAATGTGTTTTTTCTTACTTGAGACACGTTTTGATCATAAGCAGTGTGGTAATCCTCCGTCACATTGTTTTTTCTGTCTGGCGAAAGAAACAATACATAAATATTAATAATAATAACAACACAAAAAGTTGGTTAAAGCCACTTACTTAAGCAACGTCATGACGAAAGTTACCAAAATACAGATGTCAAATAGCAAAATAAACAAAAACAATACTAAATAGCTCGTACAGTAATGATGATACACTAAACAATGTAAATAGAATGCTAAAGCTACATAAGTTTTACATATGCATTTAAACGTCACCTGACCTCAAACATGTGAATGGATACAAAAACCAAACATTTACAATCGAACACAGACATCGATAACTTGACACTAAACCACACAAGGCACTATACTGAATATTTGGGAAAACCACACACACACACACACACACACACACACACATTTTACAATGATTCATGTAGATTGCATAGATAAATAAAAGTCTGTTATTATGGAGGTTGATATTCATTGAAAATTATCTAAACTAAATTCTCTTATATTGTCTGTAATAATCATACATAAATAAAATTAAATTATTGTCTTTATCACTTAGAAGTTATAATTAAAGTGTTTTGTATGTTCTGTAAATGTTTATAACTGTTGGACGTTACATGATGGGTGTATTGCACACCTAGTACCTTATTCTTGCTTGCGTTGATTTTGGATCAGACGTCTCCACTTAACTTCACAAGTATATTAGTTCGATTCGATAATTATTTATTTAATTACATTCGTTCAGAATTTGTTTCTACGGTTATAGTAACTAATTATTCAAATGCGGTGAACTGGCACTTATCGCAATCTTGAAGTGTTATCGCGGATGCTCAAGTTGTAACTCCGGATGAGATATAACTTACCTAAGTTATTGAGATATTTTCTGATACTTTCTATACCTTATATTATCTTATCCTATTGACCCGCATTATCAATTATATTATTATTATTAAAATTATTACAATAATATAGGGCTTTGAGTTGTCTGTTGATCTCTTAAAATTATCAGACTGGTATCTTAAAATTATAAGAATGATTGAGTTCAACGATATACTTACCTGACACAGAGGCTACGTCTCTCTGAAGAACTGCCAGACCTCACCGCACAAATCCCAGGTCTGAATGTCACACTGAAGCTTCTATTTGGACGAGTTGCTTCCTACGTAATATATAAAGATGTGATAAAGCTATGGTTAAGCTTTGTACAAAAACGTTAAATCATGTCTGATTGTTATCTGCAAATTTTACAACCTTATTAAAACATTCAACATGTAAAACCTAAAATGAAATATTAAAATAGGTTGGATAGTTCACACAAAACTAGAGTGTTGTAGCGTCAAATATGGCTTATTATCTGTCAAGTTTTCATTTCCGTTAACAAATAACGGAGTTATACGCTTTAATTTAATTAATTCCCGCACTTGCGCACTAGAAATGGACACATGAATGGATACAGGGACAAATTATATAATGAAAGATTCGAGGTGTCTCACTTAAAAATTCTAAATCTGATACAATACTTATGCCTAATGTGATCGTAATGACTGCAGGAACTACAGAGGAGTCAACCTGCTTAATACTTAATATAAATTATATGCATCTATATTAAGAACACGGCTGAATGCAATACGGAGACCATGCTTTCAGAGGCCCAGAACGGTTTCAGGAAGGGGAGATCATGTTTAGATTGTATATTTACAATAGCTCAGCTCATTTAAAAGCGTAGAGAGTATCAGCTGCCCACACACATAGCTTTCATCGACTTCGAGAAGGCGTTTGAAAGAGTGAATAAAACCTTAATAGAAGCAGGGAAACCGAGCACAGCTCCTGGAGTTGGCCTGATCAATTGTGGAGTTTGACAAGGGTGTCCATTATCGCCTTCTCTTTTTAATTTATATATTGACAATGTCACACAAAACTGGCAGATGTGTCTTCCAGAACATTTTATGATTGGTCACTCTACAATTGACACTTTGTTGTTTGCGGACGATCAGGCTATTCTGTCGGATTCTGAAAACAGATTGCTGATGGGTATACATTTGTTAAATCGAATCTGCAAAGACTCTGGATTTCCAATATCCATACGTAAGACCAAGGTGATGGCTTTTCGTGGAACTGATCCCGTACGGCAAAAAATTGTTATAGATGGTACTGTCCTGGAACAAGTTAGCAATTTTGAATACCTGGGCTACAATGTGTCCTATAATGAAAGTAACGACGTGGTGAATAAGAGATGGATAAGTTCAACCTTATGTGCGGGACCATCAGGCGAACCCTTAAGTCAGCAAGTAAAGGAACACGCCTAAAATGCTACAAGGTGATGGCCCTTCCCACACTTCTTTATGGGTCTGAGAATTGGACTTTAACGAAAGGTCAGGCCCGTCGCATACAAGCGGCTGAAATGAGATTTCTCACGCACGTGGCAGGGTATACTCTCCATGATCATAGAAGAAACACACATATACGGCAGGAATTGAATATCATGAGCATACTCGACAGGATCGCCCAGTATCGGCTGAATTGGTGGGAACATCTTTGCCGAACGGATGACTGCCGCATCCCCAAACACCTATGGAATTATAAGCCGAAGGGACAGAGAGGTGTGGGACGTCCGAGGAAGCGCTGGAGTGACCCCCTCTAATCTTTGCCTATTTGAGACCGGAACAAACCATCCTTGGTTTAATCTTTGAAGATAATGATGATGATAATGATGACGTATGCATGAAAAGGAATTCTACATTATTTTTCTCCAATGTTTCGTTGCAATATATATAATGTAAACGTAAAAAAGACAGTTAATACCTGGAGAAATACAAATCACTACAAAATAAATTATTATTAAACACAAAACACTGGAAATACATAACAAATTTGTGCATCAAATCCAACCATAATAACATCAACAAACGGCAATAAGCAAATGTAGCACAGATACTTCACTGATGATGACGATTCTTCTTATGTTTTTAGTATTGATTTAATCACCTTAAGTTTAATTTTCAATTTCCTGCTTGTTTATGCAATTTTATTCTTAGCCTAGAGCAGTTTCATCGTTTTTCGATTATTTTCACTTGCTATCCTTTGTCTTTGCAAACCAATCCCCTGCTATTGGGAAGCTCATACTTGTTCTTTACTGTCCCCCCTCCAAATTTCTGTTTTCATATCTCCCCTTGTAATACCAATTAGGCTTACAATAATTTAAGTTTTACCTCACATATAGACACTCTTACCTTTACCCTCTCGAAGCCGCAGATAATATTTTCGTCGTGTTATACGTATTCGTCATATAGACGTAATTATACCTGAGCTAAGTCTGGCTTAGTTTGTAAATTCTCGCCATTGCTCGATTGTAGCAGAACATTTGAAACGTTTTCGTCAACACCATACACTACTAATAACTTTTCTGCTTATAAAAAGCGGTCAAAAAGTCAAGCGAACAAGAATTTGAAAAAGTTCTCGGCAGTAGAGATAGGCTACGTAAGGAAATTAGATGTAAGCTATAATGTTGCCAACACTGAATCTTTTTCGTAACGTTGCATGAGTTTTATAGTCACCATAATTCTTTCTTAAACTATGTGCTGTTTAGACGTAAAGACCAACAGAAACGTGTAATTTATAACTATTTGTTAACAGATTCTCACACGCAACAGTAAAATTATTTAGGAAACATTTCATGACACTCACGAGTCGTATAAGTTGGGACTAAAATATCTTTATTTATTTATTCATTTAAAGTTAATTTAAAATGCTCATTTTGCTGTATTTTTGGTGCCGGTCAGAGTGCTGTCCAGTGTTTAGTTTTAATTTTTTTTTTTTGAGAACTATTGTAGTTTTATTTGACTTGGTGACACTGTACATTGCACAATTACTGTTGTCCGTTATACACAACTCGTTACATGTCTGACCTTGCTCCTGGATGTTCCAACATCCTACTTTTGTTGTCGTGAATGCCTTGATTTGTATATTATACATTGAAACTTGAATGTTCTCATTTCTAATGCGTTACAAGCGCTTTTGATTGCTGCTAAAATTAAACGGTTTTCTTTTTACGTACAGACTTTATGGTTATGTGACTTACTCATTAAAACACGCAGTATTACGGTAATTTTGTTTTGATTTAAATTATATAAAAGACGAATAACTAAAGCTGAAGTTCCTAATACAATAGACTGTCTAAGTAATTACACGCGATTAACAAAAGTTTGGTACTGGATAGTAGATTCCGTGCCATGTAACGCGTTTCACTATTTTCAGTTACAGTCGATTATTTCTTTTGAGCGTTTATCGAAACGGTGAAGTGCCTTAACAGTAACTGGTAGCTTATTCTGTATTTTTAACTACTTACAAGTGAACCTCAAAGTTTTAGTGCAATGCCTGAAAATGTTATGCATAGCGTATTAAATAATCAAACAGATGTCTCAATATTACTAGTCTAGCAAGGCCATAAATAAATAATACAAACAAAGTTGTGAAGAAACAGCCATTTAATTTTTGATAACCTACATAAAATAAATTTTTGTAATACTAATTACCGTATCACAACTCTGATACACAAGTTCATTACCTTAAATTCGACGAATTCTGTACGTAAACAGAACGACGTTTTTAAGTTTCGTAACAATAGTTAATATGCAACTACGCCGTCCCGACTTCCACTTCTTGCCAATCCCGTTTCCTTCGACAAACTCGTTCCATATTTTCCGAAGCATCCCTTTATGTTGCCATTCTACGTAAATGTCCGTACCATATTAATCTTTTTTTTTTTGCAAACTATGTTTGTTGTTTCCTTTCCTGAAAGCACTCTCTTTCCAATACATTTGTTTCTTATCCGAATCCACAAATTCTTCACCAAAATTTGGTCTCTGCCGATTTCCGATCCATCTCTATATTTCTACACATGTTTCTTCCACATTTGTAACAGTCTTTATGTAGGGGTTTCGCCTTTATTACACAGAGTAGAGTGCAGTTGTCTTGTAATTCATTTTCCTTTTGCAACCTTGCTTAAAATATAGTTTGTTCGTTATTCGCTACACCTAGGCACGTATATTCTCCAAAATGTTCGTTGTAGGCCTACTATCTGTTCTTGCCATATACTTTGTCTTTTTTCTATTTAATTCTAACTCTCAATTTTTATATTCATCAATCAGTTGTCTCATCTTCTTCATTTTCTGTTACTATTAACTGGTCGTTTGTATGGAGTCGAGAGACATTGATTTCTATTAGCTTAGTTCCTTTAATACGAGTTTTAAACAAGGTAAGGCAAAGCAGTGTCCCTGCATTAAACCCTTCGCATATTATGGTGACGGGAGAAACTACTTTGTCTTCAAATAGCAAATAAGGAGTTTGAAACAGAAGGATTGTTATTAGAACAATACACCGGAATCAATATACCTCGAGGTATAGTGGTGTACAGAGTCAAGATCTCAGTATACATCGATTGCTGTTGAAGTGAATTCGCTGGAAGTTCCTGAAGAGAGAAGTTTAGAGATAACGAGTTAAGAAGGACTGTTGGAAACGAAAACAACTGTAGTGTAATGAGCTTAATGAGAACAACGAAGATTAAGGTGGTACGGCCTAGTAAGAAGAATGCAGGATGGAAGAATGCCTAAGACAGTTCAGAATCTGTGAACTGCAGGAACAAGTAGCATCCAATCTATGTTGAAATTTATTGTTGAAATTTAATGCTTTGTTAAACTTTTGTGCAGTGATTTATTGTATTTATAATATTTTTGAGTGACGTATTTATAAATACAAAGTAGGCTAATATTTGGTTGGAGAAAAACCTCAGGTCTGTAGAGTACTCTCAAAACATGAAGAGGGGGGATAACCAAAGGTCTGTAGAGTACTCTCAAAACATGAAGAGGGGGGATAACGTAAGGTCTGTAGACTACTCTCAAAACATGAAGAGGGGGATAACCTAAGGTCTGTAGAGTACTCTCAAAACATGAAGAGGGGGGATAACCTAAGGTCTGTAGAGTACTCTCAAAACATGAAGAGGGGGGATAACCTAAGGTTATCCTTAGGTTAAAACGGAAATTTTAGGAAACGATAAAGAGGAGTACAAGCATTGTGAACTTGTAAAAGACGTTACAAGCACTTTTGTCTTTTTCCACAAGTGATTTTCTGAAGTCAGACAATTGAAATACAAGTTTTATTATCGCCTCTCCGTTTAGTGTTGTAATTTTAATGACAGGCAGCAACAATACAACAGAAATATTTAATAACATATAGAAGTAGGTACAGTAATTTCTACCTCTGCGGATTGGAATCAACTTGTTCAACACGCTTGGAATTCCGCGAAGTTTTGTTTGAAACTGTCATTCACTATGGTTAGTGTTACTACCAACAGCGAATTACATATTTCACCTGTAAGCACAACATATGTTCAAAATTTTAAGGACTGTGTGTGTGTGTGTGTGTGTGTTATACCGATGCTTTATTGGTCATGATCAGTTATCTAGACCGATCGATAAGGGCCATACACTTAATGGGCAGTGATACTAAAACTTAGGAGAAATTTACGTTTCAAAAATCTATTCAATTTATTTATGACGTTTAAAAAACAGTTAAAAGAAGTATACTGTTTAGAACAAATAGAGTTATTTAGTCAACTGTTAGAACAAATTTTATTCAGTCAACTGTTTAGCACAGTTGACTGAATAAAATTACATGTAATTATAATTAGAGTAATTTCATTAATTATCTATTTTATGGAAGCATAGCCTAAATGTATAACGTTTACATATTATTTTAATGGGTAGAAAAATTAAACGCGTTAGCATTTAAAGTTCTCTGTCTACACACACACACACACACACACACACACACACAGAGGACAGTGGCTGTAGCCGCATCATGACTGATCACACCACACCATGAAAGACTGTAACTAAAGCAAGGTGAATGGCTAAGCTTATTATTCTTAGCTTATTACTGTTAGTATTAAGGACTTAGTGTTAAGCGTAGAATTGAGACAATTGTAGCGTTTATTGTAAGTTCATGTGAATGTTAAAAAAATGTATTATTTTAAATAAACGTTAAACAAGAGTAAACGGTATTCTCACTGACAATAAACAATATTTATAGTTAAACAGCCACGTTTTTAATAAACGAATTATTTAACCAACCTGCGGTTAATTCAAATTTACAGGAACCAAAGGTAGGCTTCTGGCTCCAAAATTAGGGAGGATGAGGATGGGAACAATAGGATTCCCGAAACATGTTCTAAAAAAGGCAAAAGAATCTTGAGGTAAAGAAATTATAAATACTAAATAAAAGCATATGTATTGTGATTCTACTTTAATGGGTTCACTGGAGGTTTTGCATATGTATTGTGATTCTACTTTAATGGGTTCACTGGAGGTTTTGCATATGTATTGTGATTCTACTTTAATGGGTTCACTGGAGGTTTTGCATATGTATTGTGATTCTACTTTAATGGGTTCACTGGAGGTTTTGCATATGTATTGTGATTCTACTTTAATGGGTTCACTGGAGGTTTTGCATATGTATTGTGATTCTACTTTAATGGGTTCACTGGACGTTTTGCATATGTATTGTGATTCTACTTTAATGGGTTCACTGGACGTTTTGCATATGTATTGTGATTCTACTTTAATGGGTTCACTGGACGTTTTGCATATGTATTGTGATTCTACTTTAATGGGTTCACTGGAGGTTTTGCATATGTATTGTGATTCTACTTTAATGGGTTCACTGCAGGTTTTGCATATGTATTGTGATTCTACTTTAATGGGTTCACTGGAGGTTTTGCATATGTATTGTGATTCTACTTTAATGGGTTCACTGCAGGTTTTGCATATGTATTGTGATTCTACTTTAATGGGTTCACTGGAGGTTTTGCATATGTATTGTGATTCTACTTTAATGGGTTCACTGGAGGTTTTGCATATGTATTGTGATTCTACTTTAATGGGTTCACTGGAGGTTTTGCATATGTATTGTGATTCTACTTTAATGGGTTCACTGGAGGTTTTGCATATGTATTGTGATTCTACTTTAATGGGTTCACTGCAGGTTTTGCATATGTATTGTGATTCTACTTTAATGGGTTCACTGGAGGTTTTGCATATGTATTGTGATTCTACTTTAATGGGTTCACTGGAGGTTTTGCATATGTATTGTGATTCTACTTTAATGGGTTCACTGGAGGTTTTGCATATGTATTGTGATTCTACTTTAATGGGTTCACTGCAGGTTTTGCATATGTATTGTGATTCTACTTTAATGGGTTCACTGGACGTTTTGCATATGTATTGTGATTCTACTTTAATGGGTTCACTGCAGGTTTTGCATATGTATTGTGATTCTACTTTAATGGGTTCACTGGAGGTTTTGCATATGTATTGTGATTCTACTTTAATGGGTTCACTGGAGGTTTTGCATATGTATTGTGATTCTACTTTAATGGGTTCACTGGAGGTTTTGCATATGTATTGTGATTCTACTTTAATGGGTTCACTGGAGGTTTTGCATATGTATTGTGATTCTACTTTAATGGATTCACTGGAGGTTTTTCGTTTTCCAAGTTTTTCAGCACACGATGTTTTAAAAATTGTAATCTGAAACCGCACACGATATCAAAGGATCTGTTCTCTCAACGCTTCACAATTCACATCCACATACTATAACTACAGGAACGTAGGATCTATGAATATTTGCAGTTTCGGCAAGATATCTTTGCGTTTCCTCGGGATTAAGTGATTCCAGGATGCATCACAAACATAACTACAAAGGACAGAGAACTGTGTGTATTAAAGGGATAACCTGTTTGAGAAATAGGTAGTGTCACAATTACAACATAAATCGCAATAATATCATAGATACTTCCCGGGTTTTTGCCGTTGAAACTGCAGAATCAACAGTCTCTTGTGTCAGAAACAATAACAAATACAAATATATATATTTAATAAATTGTAAAAAAATTTTTAAAATGAAATAATTATTATTATTATTATTGGCCACGGGATGCATACAGAATTTGTTTTCTCATTATTCAAATTAATTTAATAATATACTTATATCAATTTAATTATTCAAATCTACTCTCAGATTATATTACCGAAAAGTAAATCACTTAATATGCAGACTCTTTCTCTTTTAAGCAGTAGGCTAATTCTTGAGCGTATAGGCAGTAAATGAATTACAAAATAATCTAAATTGGTGCTAGTAAGATAATTATGATGTAAACGGTAATAAGTATGCTTACCACTGGAGGTTTATGCATGAGACATTTTATATTTAACCAGTACCGTGCGAACATTCCAATCAGATATCTCAGTAGTGTGAATTTATATTTTAAGCATATACTCTAAAACTGGAATTTTGTAATGTTGGAAGGGCTATCATTAATTATATGAAAACCAATTAAAAAGTCTTAAAAACATGGTAAAATTACATAATGATGACGGTTCAAAAAGAAAGAGAATTTTAGTGTGGTCAGCTTTACTCTCATACAAAAATATGGCATTTGTTATTCATTTGAAATCATCATTCAGGCGAACCAATGATTTTAAAATTGGGTGGTCGTACTGATTGTAAATCTGGCTTAAGGTGGTTTCTCGAGTAACTCGAGTTCTCAGTTTTAACTCCACTGTTTATCATTTGTCTGTCTGTCTGTCTGTCTATCTATTTGAGTGAAGTTTCATATTAACCGATTTCCGTAAAACTATTATGCATGTCTATACTTTCCCCGCATACCCCAATTGTTTATTTAGATTGGTCAATCCAAAAAATGTGGGGCGGCAGGAAAAATGTGAAGGGTCAAAATTTTGAAAAAAAAAATTTCAAAAATTCATGTGGTTTATCAAATTTTAATCCAAATCTGAACGCAGTCTTTAGTTTGAAATGTTTCAACCTTAGGGCTTCTACGGGCCAAAAGCAGGAGTGTTAAGGCTGTGTGAAGCATCAAATTATAAGCAAATTTTGTACAAAATACGAATTTGGTGTCTTTAACATTTGAAAAAAATAATATCAACACCTCTTCCAAGTTTTACATCGCCTTCAAAAAGTTTGTAAAACGAATATAGCTAGTGTTATAATTTATGTATATTTCTGCAAAGTGTGCGAGATATGCCTGAAGATATCTATGGAAACATTAAAAACTTAGAAGTTAGAGTACTAACTAGTTACTAACTAGCTACTAACTAGTTAGAATGAGTTCAGGGAGCTCACTAGTTATGATGTTTCCGAAGGCGAACTCAATTAATGATTTCTGACGTGCCTTACCGTTGTCACACACTTAGGCTACTTCATAAAGAGCGAAAACGTAGATGTGAAGCAGAGTGTTAAACAGGAAAGCCAGGGAAGTCTGAATTAATAAAAGTAAAAAAGTAGAGTATTAAGGATTATAAACACTTGGTGCTTCTCATCACAAATAATTTTATTTTACAACAGTTTCACAAATTGTTAGGATCGGTCCGAGAAAGTAACTTATATAATCTTATGCTGTGACCAAGTAAGGGTGAACAGAGTGATCCGTCCGCGCTTGTCGGGCGGCTCGACAAAGAGAAATGCCAGAGTGCGGCCGCGGTAAACAAAAGGAATGCAGCGACATTGTGTTGTTCTTCAACCAGCTGCCTAGGCTCGATTAGCGACCCGGACGGCGCCAACCTTCCCCACTCCACGTAAATTGTTTCATTAATACCCTACTACCTGACGTTTCCCATACTGAATAAATATTGCCACTTCCTCATCCGCGAAATATTGTCATATAGGTGATAGACATGTAGTCCTATGTTTACCTGGGAGGATAAGTTTTTGTTCGCGCCCCGTCGCAAAGAAAAACTGCTTGCCGTGTGAAACGCTCGCATAAATTTGTAAACGAGCTTTTCCTAGTTCTTGCACTTTATCAGTATACGATAAAATTTTTGTTTACAAATTGGATTCATTAACATTTTTTTCATTATTTTATTACAATTAACTATCTAGATTATTTAAGATCGTCGACGTTAAAACCGTTTATCTTTAATAATAGACAATGCACGTATGGGTACGGTAATTGGCCAACTGATTCTGTAGTATTACTACCGACTTACAGAAAATTTCATCTTAAAATCTATACATTATTTATTATAGTTAAATAAAACCTATACTATTATAGTTATTAGTTGTCCCTCATATTATTAGTATTGTAGCCGACTCTGTAAAATACTTGGGCATCCACTTAGTCAAAAAACTGACTTGGCGCAACCACATTTGGATGAAGAGAAAACAACTGGACACCAAGTTTCTCAACCATTATTGGTTCCTGGGCAGAAAATCATTGCTGTCAATGCTAAACAAGCTGTTGGTGTACATCACTGTCTTCAAGCCTGTGTGGACATACCGCTTACAGCTTTGGGGAGCTGCTTCTAAATCCAATATCGCCATATTGGAAAGGTTTCAGATCATTGTGTTGCGTGACATAACCAACGCACAGTGTTTCATCAGCAACAAAGACATCTATAGAGACCTGGACCTGCCCTCAGTCAGTGAAACCATTGCGATGTTCAGCGAAAGATATGTGAAACTGTAACGGCCCCTTAAGGTTATGGCCGTTACTTAAAAATTAAAACTAGACGCTTGGCCTAGATGAAGCGAAAACGTGCTAGAGCCCAAAGTGACAGGACTTGCAATAAAAGACTCTTTTAAACGTAACAATCTTTTATTAGTGCTTCCTCATTTCATAATCATAACATGTTTTACTACAGTGCTCAAACGATTAAGTTCTTGTATTTTGATAGCAGTTCTTAATTTTCATTTTATCGACAATATGTATATATATATATATATATATATATATTCAATTTGCATTAATAATAATTACTAATAAAAATTAATCAAACAGTATAACAGTTGGATGCCTTTAACACAGTTCATAATACAAATCAGCAATATACATCCATATGACATGTTCTAACAAAATTTTAATTATTATAAATATGAAAATACTATTTATATGTATGCTTTTTATATCAACCAATATATATATATATATATATATATATATTCAATCTGTATCCATCACAATTACGAACATTATCAACAATGAAAATTAATCAAGCCGTACACAAGTGCATGCATTTTAACACAGTTAAGAATATAATTTTAATACGCAGTTCTAACAAAATTTTAATCATTACAAATATGAAAATACGGTTTATGTGTAAGCTTTTATATCAACAAATATATGTATATTCAATCTGTATTAATCACAATTACTAATATTATCAACAATGAAAATTAATCAAGCAGTACACAAATGCATGCATTTTAACGCAGTTAAGAATATAGATCACAGATGTATATCCACAAGACTAGTTCTAACAAATTTTTAATCATCACAGATATGAAATATTGTTTATACGTTTATGCTCTCTTTTTATGCTTTGAAAACCGGTGGAGTGTTGTTGTAGAAGTTTAATAAATGGAATGGTCCCACCTGTGCCTTTGAAGAATGGTAATACCCGGTAGAGCCTGTGAAGAAGAGTGTGGTGATGTGCTGGCGAATTCCGAACTCCTGTTTGTCTCCTTCTATGGAGGTGTCTTTTTGTGTGGTGGAGCATCTCTAGGTCTGACGGTGATGGGGGAGCGTTCTAGAGTACAGCTCTGCCGATGGTGACGGATGTTATTGTCATCATCTCTGGATTTCCTTTCCCTCGGCTGGTCGAGGACCCTGAGGCACTTTATGAAATTACGAACTCATAGTAGTTGAAGAAATTATCTGCCACGCCGTCAGACCTCGAAACGTGCAGTCGAAAGGATGGAGATCAAATGAGAAATAACCAGGGGTTTTGCGAACCCACAATGGTCCAGAAAATACTTGTTGCAAATTGTCGAATCGCTGCGTCCAGCGATCAGCTGAGGTTAACTAGCTTCCTTTATCGCGTCCCCGTAGCGCGGCAACCTTGATTTAGTCAGCCCCGTCTCTCCATGGCCACAGTGGCGGCTTTTCATTTGAAACTTGCCGGGAAAATTCAAGTCCCGGCACACCCTCACCCCCAAAAGGGGAACATGGTTGCCCAAAATCAAATCAAACCACAGCCTCTAGGCTGCTCTATCATTACAACTACAGACCTCTTGGCTGCCTTGGGAAAATCTCAGAAAAATACCGCACTTAGGAAGACAAAGGCTCCGAGGAAAACAAAACAAGAAGAAGGAAGAATTGGACTTTGTGGGTGCGTGTGTGTAAGTGTGTGTGTGTGTCTGTTAGTGTGCGGTAACTGCATGCGGACCTGGCCAGGGTCAGCATACCGAGACAAGAGACAGAAGAAGAAAAGAAGAAAGACAAGAATCGGGTACACCCTTCTCTAGAGCTCTGACTTCCTAAAGCCTCCCAAACTCACAAACTGATAACCCAATAGCCAAATTAACACTTTAACACCTTACGACTCACCTACCACCACTTACATACTTATACCACAAGGCAGAACTTGAACCTTGATATGTGAGTGGTTAACTTCTCCAAATCACTACATCACCGGGGTCGCCCAACTTTACCTTCACTGGTGACACAAACCTACCACCACTCACATACTTATACCACAAGGCAAAACCTGAAGCTTGATATGTGGATGGTTAACTTCTCTACATCACTGCCATATGACCAAACCTCAACCTTAATATGTGGGGGGGGGGTTAACTTCACTACATCACTGCCGGCGTCACCCAACTTCACCGTGACGGGAGAGACCAACCTGAGAATGCGGTATGGCCCGGACCAAACGATAACTCAACTCGGAAATTATTGACAGAATTCTGGCGTAGCTGAGAAGGTCGGGTAAAAACAAAACCTTCTGCCTTAATTTATGACATTTTTAATCTTTATATACAAAAAAAAACCACAAGGTTGTTTTCCTGAAGATAGGTTAATAGTAATTAGTGGCTAGCTATTTAAGATGTCCACTATTCCACCGCCCCTTCCCAAAATCAACGAACTGAATATTTCAAAACTTAACTTTACAGAGAAAAAACACCAACTGAAATAATCACAAAGTTGTAACATCCTGAACCACACTTTCAAGGTTATCTGATAAACCACACTTGCCAAATTTCCTGACCTAACTTTCTACCAACTGACGCTCCTATACATTGATAACATATTGATGGATCCAGGATGCTCACTAGTCATAGATTATCTCCTGAACCAACGGAACTCTTTCCAAAACGGGACGGATAATAAAACTTCAGAATTATTACACTCAAAATTTAACTATTAACTCAGCCGTCAAAATTTACATAATTAACAAGGAAAACAAACAACAATTTAACATAACACATGACAGAAGAAAGAAAAGGCAAAACTTGACTCCCTACAAGTGGCCTCAGGGTCCCCTAACGAAGCAAGAGAAAGGGTGATGACGAAAGCAGAGCGAGCTCCCATAATTCAGCGAACAAGAATACACTCAACAACATTATTACCCCCCAAAAAATTACCATAAACATAGACACAC
This sequence comes from Magicicada septendecula, assembly GCA_034769895.1. Lineage (NCBI taxonomy): Eukaryota > Metazoa > Arthropoda > Insecta > Hemiptera > Cicadidae > Magicicada > Magicicada septendecula. The sequence goes on from CM068376.1 coordinate 42,927,617, forward strand.
AACACAATATAACATTTGAATAAATATAATCACGTCACCCAATAACCAAGTATAATTCATTAAATAGTTGGCAAAATTCAAATAATTTTATAAGTCAAGGATCATATAAATCAAAGTCACCAACGAGGGTCCGGGTCCGACCATAACCGCATTCAAAAAAAAATATACATATATAGTGCAGGTTAACTCTCATATTGCCTCAATAACTCAACAATCAAATTAAAACATGCATGCAAGAACGTCAGGGCTGGAAGATCATTTGATGAAAGGGTATGTTTCAACTATTTAGGTTTGTAGCCAACAGTTTAGAACAGGTTATAACCTACTTCCGACAAGGTCTGACAGAACCTGGGCATGCCAACAAAAATTTTTTAAGGGTACACCCAACGTACATAAAACCTCAAATGGAACGTACTCAATATCCCACATAAATAACCTTTGGATGAATATACATATCATATAACATACAAATGTGTGTGACCCCCACAGAATTGCAAGTGTTACTTCCGGTTTACAATTTGATAGTACTAATGATTAAAATAAGAAGCGATTATAAAATTAAAGACATACCTTGCCCTAACTATAACAATAGTAACCACATTTTTCAACACAATATTAACATTTCTAATTTCATAAACACATTAACACTAACAAAGCCACAAACACTAATAAAAAAATGTTTGAACTCATTCCATCCCAAAAATTGTAACAGGTACCTATACCTGTATATATATATATAGAATCACATCACCTTCCCTGCCTACCCAGAACAAATTTATATTAACTACCAAATCACATTGAAAGTCCTGCCACCTGCAGGTCAGCACACATAGGTGTAAACCACGCTCTGCTACCATTTGTAACGGCTTATTAAGGTTATGGCCGTTACTTAAAATTTAAAACTAGACGCTTGGCCTAGATGAAGCGAAAATGTGCTGGAGCCCAGAGTGACAGGACTTGCAATAAAACACTCTTTTAAACGTAACAATCTTTTATTAGTGCTTCCTCGTTTCATAATCATAACATGTTTTACTACAGTGCTCAAACGATTAAGTTCTTGTATTTTGATAGCAGTTCTTAATTTTCATTTTATCGACTCTCTATATATATATATTTATTATATATATATATAATATTCAATTTGCATTAATAATAATTACTAATAAAAATTAATCAAAGAGTATAACAGTTAGATGCCTTTAACACAGTTTATAATACAAATCAGAAATATACATCCATAGGACTTGTTCTAACAAAATTTTAATTATTATAAATATGAAAATACTATTTATATGTATGCTTTTTATATCAACCAATATATATATATATATTCAATCTGTATCCATCACAATTACGAATATTATCAACAATGAAAATTAATCAAGCCGTACACAAGTGCATGCATTTTAACACAGTTAAGAATATAATTTTAATACGCAGTTCTAACAAAATTTTAATCATTACAAATATGAAACTACGGTTTATGTGTAAGCTTTTATATCAACAAATATATGTATATTCAATCTGTATTAATCACAATTACTAATATTATCAACAATGAAAATTAATCAAGCAGTACACAAATGCATGCATTTTAACACAGTTAAGAATACAGATCACAGATATATATCCACAGGACTAGTTCTAACAAATTTTTAATCATCACAGATATGAAATATTGTTTATATGTTTATGCTCTCTTTTTATGCTTTGAAAACCGGTGGAGTGTTGTTGTAGAAGTTTAATAAATGGAATGGTCCCACCTGTGCCTTTGAAGAATGGTAATACCCGATAGAGCCTGTGAAGAAGAGTGTGGTGATGTGCTGGCGAATTCCGAACTCCTGTTTGTCTCCTTCTATGGAGGTGTCTTTTTGTGTGGTGGAGCATCTCTAGATCTGACGGCGATGGGGGAGCGTTCTAGAGTACAGCTCTGCCGATGGTGACGGATGTTATTGTCATCATCTCTGGATTTCCTTTCCCTCGGCTGGTCGAGGACCCTGAGGCACTTTATAAAATTACGAACTCATAGTAGTTGAAGAAATTACCTGCCACGCCGTCAGACCTCGAAACGTGCAGTCAAAAGGATGGAGATCAAATGAGAAATAACCAGGGGTTTTGCGAACCCACAATGGTGCAGAAAATACTTGTTGCAAATTGTCGAACAGCTGCGTCCAGCGATCAGCTGTGGTTAACTAGTTTCCTTTATGGCGTCGCCGTAGCGCGGCAGTCTTGATTTAGTCAGCCCCGTCTCCCCACGACCACAGTGGCGGCTTTTCATTTGAAACTTGCCGGGAAAATTCAAATCCCGGCACAAAACGGCTTGAAGAGCACAGGAAGCCTTTAGCCATAAATCTACTGGACAACAGCCTACAGACAAGACGTTTGAAGGTAACATTTCCTTCCGACTTACCTAGACTCTAACAATAAAGTCTGTAAAATGAACGGTAGCGGTTGGGACAGGCCAGACCGACTTTCACCCTCACTTACACACACGCAGCGGATTATACCTGGCCCTTGGTGGCTGCCGTTACTCACATACTGGCTATTTCTAAGCGCAAGAGCATTTTTTCCTGTGCTAAAAATTTGCAAACCCTTTATTGTTTTTGAATTCTACGCAAAATTCGAAGAAATATGATACCAAACAACAATTATCAACAAGCAATCACTGGCGAAGGATACGACTTCGGCATCGGTCGTCTGCAGTAAAAGCAGTAAGTGAAGACTCATGAATCTGGTGTAATAATACTAATAATTATGTACCATTATTTTAAAATGTTAATGTTTATGTTTGCATGTTCGTGGTTATATTTTCTTACATAATTGTATGCTTAATGTGTTATGCTTATTCTTATTTATTATACAAATATTAATATCACCAATAAATACCAATAGTAGTCGCATTCTGTAATATATTCTCAAAATCATTTTAAATTATAATAGTTCTGTTTGCATTGATGATAAATGTCATACAAGGACAGGTTAAAGCTATTATTACTAAGATTAAGACTATTGGTAACGTGAATAATTTCGGCTGTAGGCAGTAGGGTTTATTGTTACTTATGTAGACCTATAATAATATGTATGTCTAATTTGTGTACATATTTAGTTATTTATATTTTACTGACGATTACCATGTATATTATTGCAAGAATACAAAAATGGATAAAATTTGAATTTGAGTGTAACAATATTTTATTTATTTAATTTTTTTTCCACATCAACATTAGTCGCTTGATCAGATTTTTGTAGTATTGAAAACAGAGATTTGTCGCAATTATGTCGTGTTTAGACTCATTTTTCTTAAAATTTCGTGGAGCTTACAAAAATTGTAATTTCGTTTCACATTAACATCAAATTTAAAAAGTTGCAATTATGTAGTGGACGGCACACTTTGTGAATCATACCTGTGGCGCGCGGGCCGGCTGTGAGTGTGCGTGCGTCAGTGAGGGCATCTCAGGCAGTCTGGCCAGTCCCAACCGCCACCATTCATTTTACAGACTGTATAAATATATTGTACATAATATGTTACTTTTAAATACTCGTACAGAGAACTAGTCAATGGACTAGTTTCCTTCATGCCACGTACTCTGCGAACAACTATGCTTATTGTTATGTATTAAGAGATTGCATAAACAAACGTAAAAAAAAATATATTAATAGTATGCTTCCTGAGCTGCATAAGTCGTTCTAACGGGGTACTTATGTTATTACATAAATTTCAATAGACAAATTTCAATTTCAGATAGACAAATGCCAAACGGTCCATTTCGTTAGTTTAATTAGATATATATGTTATTCCCTTCCGTAATTAAAAATATACTTTCGATTTCAAATCAATGGTAGGAGTAATGTGAACTATTTTGGCAGAAATCCTGTGTACGGAAAGATCGTATATATTACGGATAATTAGAGAGCTCCGTCCTGCAAACCTAATCCACGCATTTGGATGAAACGGTTAATAATATACGTTGTTCAGTTCACTTCAAATAGGTTTTCGCTATTTGTTATGATCATGTTTGGAACCTTACAGCACCGTTAAGCTTTATACACGACAAGTATAAGTAAAATATGTAATTTCATTACACAGCAATATTGGTGATTGAATACGGACACAAATTGGCCAAATATCTTTATTTACTTGCTGATCTGTGACATTTGTAAAGCTTTCTTACTTTCGATATTGTCCAAAGTTCGACACCATAATCGTTACAACGTCTTATAAATATAACTGATTATTTTTATGCATACCTGCCTGCTAAATGTCATTCTGTGTAAGAAGGGCGTGCGCTTTATAATGTAAAAACGTACACTAGCGAGCTCCCTGAGCCGCATAACTCACTCACTAATATAAACGAGATAAATTTACTGTTAAATAAAATTAAATTAATAAATTTGAATTTTTTAAGTAGTCAGTGAATTCTTCTGTATGTATGATTCCTAGCATTAGTCGAGATATTCCACAAGGAATACACGTTCCACATATAGACCCATGTTTCCATGAATAGCCTACCTATTAGGGTGGGCCGAGAAAAAACAATTTGCAATTTGAAATGTCTAATAAAGAGCAAAAGTTGCAGTTTGGAATCCTAAATTTGCCAAAAATAATAAAAAAATGTTTAGATAATGCCTTCAGTTCGCCCATTGGGTCTAGCCTACATTTTGAAAAAAATTAAGGAAAACAGCAAAGTTTAGGACAGAGTGTAAAACTTACATACGAATAATTATTTGATCTAATAGCATTAAAAGCTTGTTTTTGGTTGGGAAAAATGAAAAATTGAGTAAAAACTTCGCTTCGTATAGTTTAATTTTAATTAGCTTTTAAAAGCCAAATGTTGCAACAATTCCATAAACATGATGTTTAGGGAAAACACATTTGTAAAATTTCTTAAACGTTTAACCTTTTTTTTTTTGTTATTTGTTTTTTAAGATTCTAATTTTATTTAATCAAACATCAATTGTGTGCACCTCTTCGATTGTTTCGCAAGTAAAAACTGCTGAAAAAACAACCCAGAACTCACCACGTGGAGGTGGCTGCACTTCGAGTTCCACCCACGCTCTCCAATCCACCCAACCATTATGGACGTTCATTGTGTGTGGTCTCCAAGTTGCATTAATTAATAAACTAAATAGAATAGGTTAGATAGCCTACCTGATTATATTTTCCTTCATGCAAGTTTCCATTGGTCGTTAGGTACGACGCGTTTCGGGATCACAGTCCCATCTTCAGGAGAAAATCACTCGAGTCGAGTTCGTCAGTACATAACAATTAATACGCACATAAAAACACTGAATTCAATATTTTACTCATATCGCGCGAAGACACAATGCTCATCGTCGAGAAAATAAAAGCGTCAAACGACTTTGAGAAAATAAAATCAAAATGACGCTCCTGAAGATGGGACTGTGAACCCGAAACGCGTCGTACATAACGACCAAAGGAAAGTTGCATGAAGGAAAATATAATCAGGTATCTAACCTATTCTACAATTAAGGACGTGGTTATTTACACTATTTACAGGACATGATCGTTATTTATAATCTAAGGCATGGGCTTGAAATCTGACTTTTTATCTAATTTTGCCATTGCGTATCTTGAGAGCAAACTTGTAATTATTTATCCACCTCTGCCTCTTTCCCAACACTTTTCCAGCAGATTCTGTTACCAGATTAACACGTCTTTCCATTGATAGCGTGTGGTAGGAAAATTTTAGAAATTCAAATTCAAGTAGATTTTTGCTACAAAATACTACCCGTTGTGTCACTTTCCATCATCGGTGGAGAGCACAGTTTACATGATGTCCAGTCAATCATCTGAAGCCTCAAAATTTATCGAGGGTGGAAGGAATGTTCTTACAGGGTCCCTTACAGGGACGTGAGGAGCATAAGAGGTGGTGTTTTAAAACAAAGAGAGTTTCTGTCGGATATTCTATTTGCAGATAAATGGATAAGAGGCAGGGCTTTACTTATAGGAGCTAGTGAAATTGTTTCAATTGTCTGACCGCTAAGGAAACAAATGTCTGATATATTAAACCGTTTAAACACACTTAAAATCTATCAGAACCACACCACCAATCGTAATCGCAGGTAAGCAGATTTCGATATTTCACACGTACGATTTCATTTCCAATAAAGCGATTCAAAAGTTGTAGAAACAGTTTCGAGTTCAAAACGAAACACCAGGACGTTCAAAATATTTCATTTACATTTCTAAATAATATATTCCTGCGCTTAAAAATAGACTGATATATGGCCTCGTTACTATGTATAATTGAAACAACAATTAAAACAGGGAGATTACTTTGTATTGATTAAACGAAAAAACTGAACTGTTTGAAATATCACCAACAACCTTGAGCCCTGTCTCCGCACGTAATAATTGTTTTCAATAATAGACCGCAAACACGTTTAAATTGCTTACTCAAGCATGCAGTAAAAATCTTACAATTTATTTTACTCTAGAATGATGACTGGTGTTTTTATTGCGAGCCAGCTTGTATCAATCGGATTTACACGAAGTCACTACCACATTCTTTGTTTATGCAACAGCATGCTTTCCATAAAATTTATTTTATTTTTATCTTGTAGGTTTGTACCTGTGTTCATTACAAAGGGAGACTTCAAAAGCGACGTTTCTCCTTACTAATCACTTCAAATCTAATACTTCTTCTTTAATTGCAAATACTTTTTTCATGTATTTCTTCAATTACCTCTTCGCTTTCCTTTGCGGAACTTGAAGTCTTTAAAAATATTATATTACCTTCTTAGAAATACATCTTTGTTTTAGAAATATCTCTGTCTACAATATCTAAGCAATGGTAACACGTCTTGTTGTGAACTGGAAATAGGTCTCTTCCGAGCTGATTCTGTTAACTTCAATTTAAAATGATTCTACTTACGAAGAATTGTCAGTTGCTGCTTCATTGAAAATCGTAAGTAAACTTCAGTTCCAAATTAAAGTCGCAAAAAACATTTGATTTATATCCCATTCAGTAGGACATTAACCCACCAATCTCTCCCACGATAAATGAATCAACTTCATTTACCTTTTTCTCAATAACTGACAAAGATACAAACTTAATGTTTGGTAAACATATTCTGGAAAAGTACTTTCAGGCATTTAGACAAAAAATTGCTTTATATTAGCTTACATCTTAAAAACAAAGTACAGAAAAATTGTCTAAATATCAATTACACTTTAAAATACTTATTTTTTTAAATTGTTTTGTTTTGGTTTGGTGTTAATAATAATTAAAAAAAAAAGAAAAGAGACTAACTGTACCCAACCCGGAAAGTGTTGTACTCAAAATTGCAAACATTCAGTTATTTATTAGTTTTAATAATCATAAATAAACGAACTATATATACTTTTTTCAGAACTAAATATAGTTCCTGGAAATAAGAAAGTCAGACCCCTGAAAGAAAAGTGAGGTTTGCTAAGAATTTCGCGTACACTTCTTGTTTCCTGCAATCACAACCAGCCATAGCGAGTGTTGCAGCGGAGAATGAAAGTATGTCCACATATACACTTCGGATCAGGAACCGTGCAATATATGCAAATAATATTGAAGTAGGCCTATCTCGTAAAGAAGAAGCTGATATATAGGAACGCATTCAAACAACGGAATGACATGCGCAGACGTAATAAATAAATGAAAGACAATAGATTTACCAATAAAATAATTACATTGGTTAATAGGTGGAAAACGGCAATTGTCAACAGTCGAAAATAAACTGTTAGTCTAGAAAACAATAATAATAAAAACTTCCTGGCTGCAACTTTTCTTTGGCTGCTAATCTAATATATGAATGGAAATAATGTAGTCAGTTTCAAGTATTGGCGACGTTGATGGATGCACCATAATCAAACACTTCGTAAACACTGCGGCAAATCAAAAATCCCACTTGTAGAGTGAAAGGGAGGACAACAGACTAATTACCCAAGATTTCTCACTGGACATTTTCTCATCGAGTTAAGTCATACGATATAACATTACAGTGTTACGATAAATGTTACAGTGTTTGAATTTTCCTTACCTGTACTAAGTCTGTGTTGTGTTTGATATCGGAGTTTACCTCCAGTGTTTCCTTTATGTCATCATTAAGTCTGCAACTTCTGAATACTGTGGAAATTAAAAATGGCCATGTTCATCCCCCACACGTTATAGTTGTTCAGCCAATATGCTGTCATATTCTCTTCTTGATGTTTCCTTTTTACTTCCACGTTACATAAGGAAATGGAAGTATTGTGATGGCGAAAAAATCGTGTTCGAGATAAGGGCTGATTCTGATTGTGCTACCCTCAAAACATGAAGAAAAGTCATTTTCCGAAAAGTTTCTGTGTGGCTGTCTGTGTGTAGAATTTTTTCTATGGCGAACGATAACTGCAGCAAATTCAAACAGAATCAAATAATTTTTTGCATATGTGCCTGAGTTGTAGAGGGCTCAAGCCCTATTAATTTAGTGAAGATCGCTTAAGGGCAGGGGAGGACTGGCCAGGTCGGCTGGTCGGCGATCGCCGAGGAGGCTCAGGAGGGGCCCCGAGCCATTAAAATTGTATTTCGAGAAAAAACAATAAATAAATATATGTTATAATTATTTTTACTCATATTAAAAACCTTTTCTCGTCTAAATATTGTTGGAAATAAATCTTCAGGATTTATTTTGGTCAGATTGGAAGTGATCACTTCTCATCCTTGTTTATATACAGCCTATTTAGTATTTACTAATGGAGGAAAGCGAAGGAGGTTACTGTAGAGGCGCGCCGCGTGGCAACTGTCTGACGCGACGAGTAGTAGGCTATTGTCATTTTTGTTTGAATGTCATTGCAGCATTCAGGGTTGGGAGGCCCGAAGGCCTGGGAGGTGCTCAGGCCCTTATGTCAATATTCAAAAGGGGGCCCATGGCATAAACTTGCAGGACGGCCCGGTTAAAAAAGTTACGCTACTGGGACTATGGATTGGCGGGACGGAGTGACAATGGACCGGCCGCTGAGCTCGATTTAATTTACACCCACTGTATGGGACACGCATTAAATTTGGTAGTAGCTGACTCTACATTAAACTTGCTCCAAGCAGAAAATTTATTAGGGTTAATGGAGGAATCGGCTGTTTTCCTAAGATCGTCTTATAAGAGCATGGCTGTATTGGAGAAGGAAACTAAAAAAATGAAACACCATGCACAGGATAAAATATACAGACTGCAAAAAGTTGGTGCCACAAGATGGTGGAGTAAGCACAAGGCTCTTTCATCAATTGTAGATGAAGAATTTTTAAGAAGTGATGATCACTCAGGAAAGTTAACCCATCTTCTAAATGTTTTATGGAAAAATGTCCAGTGGAAGTTTTGATTGTAAATCAAAATTCATGGCCAGAAATTTGATTAGTCAATGGTCCAAATTTTAAAACATTTTCATGTCTTTTGTTATGGTTGATACGTATTTTTCTTGTTACATCTCCTGTTTCTAAATATTTACAAAGCAAGAACATATCCTACTCTACACAAATATTCAACACAGAAAATTCGTAAGAGAATGTCAATGGTTAGAAACAACATTGATTTCATTACAGATCCACATTTTGTAAAAGGTAGAAGAGATCGCACTGTGGATTGCGCCACACATAACACCGAGATCCAATACGTCCATAGAGGAAGAAGAAGACATATAGAACGCCCACGTTTACCCACATAACTACAGAAGTAGATGGTAGGGATACCTTGTTAAATGTAAACCCATGGGGATCTATTTTGGTGAGGAGTAACGGGGCTCGTATATTGTCGGCCGTGAGTACATCTCCATGGTATGCTGTATTACGATGTACAGAGTAATGGTGGATACTCTTTTAATACAAAAAATAGAGTAAAATTTAAAGACACTTTTTAGAGCATAACTGAGGAAAGGTTACAATGTACTTTATTGTAAATTCCTTAGTCTTATTTCATTTGTATACCGGTAAATAAATTGATAGGCAGGAACTATATCCCAGCTCCTAGAATTTAACACTGAACTGGTATATAGCATTCTCAAGAAATATCATGTCTCTGATTTGGATTTGTGATCACGTTGCTCCAAAGTTAGTCTTCGTCAGCTAAATGGTTGACGAGGATTTTGCCAGTTTTGAAACTTTCTTTTTGTTACTTTTAAACTTAAATTAAAATTTTCCTTCATGTTTTCTGTACTAGAAATTTCAAAAACCACTATCTCGAAATCTCCGTTCGACATGCTACGGCCTATCAAATTGATCAGGTTTAGCAGACCAACGTCTAAGAGGGATGACAACTTTGAACCTCAATTGACATCCAGGGGTAACACACTACCTTCCTTGAACTGCGTAACTCTTAAACTACTTTGATGGTATTCAAAGAGCATTAAGCATTATTATTATTATTATTACATTATTTTTTTATTATTATGCTATATGTACGTGTTTTTAGCTTTATCTTTCTCGGCCGAGAAGTTCATGTTATTCCGAATCTATACACGAGGCCATTACAAGAAATCCAAAGCAGACACGATTTTCCGGAAGATTTATTCGGATCTAATGAAAGATAATTAGAATAAGCTAACATTTTTACGTGTTAACTTACCACATTCTGAAACATAAACCGCGAATTTAATTCTTCGGGTCTTTTATATTTTTTAAGTGTCTTATCAAGTTGACTGTAGTCTACTAGTGAGAAAATAAAGTAAAATAAACAATCCAAGGAGTTCTTTGTGAATTTTAACATTCCGTAAATTCCGTAAGGTTTAGCTTATGTAACTGTGCAACTTGCGTCTTTCAGTAAATTCAGCGTGATTAACGTACGATTCACGACGCGAGTTGCAACCTTTGGATTTAATCAAGGAATTAATCTAAGAAACTCTCCATATTGTCAATCGAGAGAAACTATTGGCACAGCTTAGGATACATTTTTCTTCTTAAAATTGCTATAAAGATTGCTTATAAAATCACGGGACTATCTTTGAATATTAACATCAGTTTAAGTTCTCTTGCTGTATCTCCTTAACATTACACACTCGCACAAAATGATGAATGGCGATACATAAGATAGTAGAATGTTCACTTTAGTTTAAGTCGGGATGACGAAGTGGCGCTTTAGGCTGAGAATGAAGACGGCCTGTGAGTGGCAATCTTTGACTGGTATCAACTGCGCTTTCAGAAAATAAAACGAAAAACGTGCTCTCTTTTGAGCAGGAGACAATAAGAACGCAGACTATAATAAACGACAAACTAATCATTTTAATAAAATTATCGTAGCTCTAACAAAGTTATCCCATTCACTAGTTCACAACGTCTGTTATTCCATTCCACCGTCCTACCGTTTTACTTTACCAATGTCCGATTTTACTTTCCCGTTTCTCTGTTTCGGTTCTTACTAATATTCACAGCAACTGGTTCTTCAGTAAATTTTTCTCCTGAGTAGGCTCTTTTCGTAAATTACAACGATGGGCCATTATATCTACAGAATAGTTTGCTCAGAAGGGAGTCATAATTGAAAACGATCACATATGCAGCAGTTATCTGTATGCCGCTGGTTCATTTTTCTGTTAGAGGAATTGCCGGATATAAGAATGAGTATGAAAACAAGGATGAGTAAATGCAAAGGTAGCCCTATATCACGTTAGTGTTGGAGTAATAAATAGGTTTGTAACAAACGAAAGAAGCAAAAAAAGGAATTCTTTAAATATAAAAATTGGGAAGTGGATGGGTTTGACTAGCAGTATCAGAAATAATGGACAAAGCAGAGACGCTGTCGAAAGCATTTTAATAGAAACCGAAAAATCAAAAATTGTTGTTGACTGCGTTATGAATTGGAGAGTTTGAAAAGTAGTACCACATTGATGCGAAACCTGGACGGAGGCAACAGAAGCATTTGAAATGTCTTGATATAGAAGAAAGCTAAAAACAAAATGGACATACAAGTAACAAAGTAACGGGTTCTGAAAATAATGGAAGAAAGGGAAAGTTTTTGGAGAAGTATAACGAGATTTGTGAAGTATGGCGAGACAGGTTGGTTGAAAAATTCTGAGGCAAGACAGGTAAGTTGAACAATTATGAGGCACACAAGATTAATAATTTTGTTGAGGAAGGGGTCAAACTGTAGAGGAAAGCATTGGATTCATGGTGCAGAGTGTTTGAGGATGTGGGATATTGTAGAGTTTGGCTTAGGAGCTGGAGGAGTGGTGATGGGAGGGGGCAAACTGCAGAGAGAGGCAGATATTTGAATACCTGAGGCAGAGTGTTGAGGATGTGGGATACTGTACAGTTTAGCTCAGGAGCTGGAGGACGGGCGACGAGAGACACGCATTTATCAATTTGTGCCAGTGCTACTATAGTGAACGAGGATCTTCTGCGGCTTCACTTTAAAACACTTAAATAATAAAGAGAAATTGTGTCGAAGATTTAGATCGGATGTGTCGTCTGTGGCGTCCAAGCAGGAGGCGATGACTCCGTAGAAGCGTAAGACAGTCACGTAGAATTAGCCGTTTCCGGCTTTCGCAAGGCACATCCAAACAATTGGTATCTTCTTCTATAGGATCTATCACATCGCCCACATCTTCTAAAGGCTCCTGTCGTCCAAAACACATTTCCTTAAGTAAGCCTTTGAATTTAATAGTAGTCCAATGTTTGTGATACTTGGATACAAATCTAGATGTCGTGCCTTCAACTCTAGAAGCGCATAAGATTAAAAAACGCACCACTGAATATGATTTCTTAAGGTTACAACTTCGTGTAATTTTGGGTAGCTGAAGCGTAATGTTGGCCACAGATTCATTTATTTGATTTACGGAGGCTTATCGAGACTTCTTGCATCCGCCCCTCCCACAAATACATCGATGTTACTGAAAACTTATTCTATTTAATTGTATTTTAATACAGCATGTGAGTTTCTCGTTTAGTCTTGTCAGTCGCGCTACTTATTTTATGGAGCTTTATGGCGTAATTACCCGTGCCATAGTTCACGGGTAGTAAGTTCTCCTCTACATTCTAATCGAGAAGTTATTGCCACTGATACTCTCCTCTACCAGAAAAGTTTATCGGCGTTCCAAGTCTGGATTCTTTCAGTTTTGCTACAACAGGATCATCTCTCGAATCTTGGGTCTTAGCAAGAGAGAAGCTCAAACTCTCTTAGTATTTAGCATCCAACCTGTGAGTACCAGTGTCCAGTTAATTTAAAAGAAAGTTTGGTAACTGTCTCTCCTAGTTTCCTCCATCCCGAATTCGATCCTGATTACTGAAAATTTTCTGACATCAATCGAGAAAATTGTTTCGTAAACCGTGAAGCTTCAAAGTTTATCAAATTTTACACATGGGTGATGTGCAAATTTTTAAAAATCAATGTTAATTCAGTCTTTCCTCTATAAATTTTCGTTTATTATAGTGAAGTCGGTATATATTAAGTGGAACATAATACTCACAGGGCATGTACATGCTGATTTTTAATGAATGTGCCTGTGCTATTGACGGTACACAGTCTAAGATGTGTAACAGTGTTTGAAATAATTAAAAAAAGAGAGAAGATACTGAGAAAATTGGAGATTTTAGGTTCATCCCGTCGTCAGTCAGATATTTCTGAAGGATAAATTTGGCATATTATTAGAAAAGCTTCTATGAAGTTCTGATAAATTTTTTCGGACGTGCAGTGACACGTCCACGACCGCCATACGACGGATGTGCGGACACCCCATAGCTCTTTGTCAGTGGTGGGCGGTGGCAACTATAACTACTTGGTTATACTGTCTCAGCCTTGGATGTAGTCGTTCCTAAAAGTGCGGCACTGTCTCTGTGGACCAATCAGATTTCACTGTTAGTAAGACGAGATTGTCCACAATAGGTAGGCCTATTCATCAACAGCAGCCATAATCATTCTGCTGTCTGCATAGCCGTTATGTCAGAAACTTATCTACAACGTAATTAAATTTATTGGCATAAATATTTAGGCCTAATTACGCCTGTAACCGTTGCTTTGATTGCCTGGTCTGTATGAGGCCAGCGACGGTCGTGTACCATCTTTCTTCTCTTTCTGACTTTTTGATCGCTTATTTTCGGGACTACATAATAATCAATGTCGCGCATTTCCACCTACTAAAAGTCTTTCGTCGATTGTCGCTCACTTGCGGTAGATCACCGTCCGGTTCAGCCTTAGTAAGTTAGAGAACAGCTCGTTGGGTTGTCATCGCCGTGACAGGATATAGAAAGTAATCTACGGTGAATGTAGAACAAACTCAGCAACTCTTCGCTGCACGATGGTACATCGCAACACGGTAAAATAGACCAGCGTCCCGAGGGGGCGTTTCGTGGGTCGCAAACTCGGGATCGAAAATTTAGGCTATTTACAGTGTCTTAAAAATGTATTACATTTAGTATTAAGTAGAATTTAGTGAGTAAAATTTGTTTAAGTGAAAATGAGAGCTTAAAGTACTGGATGCTAGCAAAAATATTGATTATAAACTGGGAGTACACCTCTACAAAAACCTCTGCCGGCGCCATGATTATGCTGGCAGCATGTCGTTTTTATGTGTTGTTTGCAGACAGCAGACGCAAAATTGTGTTTTTTATGTCCTAAACGAACAGACACAATTGAAATCACACATATTATTCGAACATAGCATACTCAACACACACAACATCGATCCTTCAAAAGGTGGTGTCGTCGCCAAAAACAAGACGGACAGCGCTCCCAGTGGCAGCCTCTGACGAAGCTTATAATAAGCGAAAACCGGCTCACGCTATAAGATAAAACTTTTACATTTTTACTAATAAAAAACTTTGTGTTCCGAGTCGGTAGTGATATACTTATATTTAGTTAATTAACGGACACTTCATGGACAACAAAATCTAAGAATGTTTTCATAGAGTTATACTAAACAACAATTTCTACTGATGTAACTTAACTTTAATAAATAATCGATAAACTTGTTTCGGAAATAAAAATTCTCCCTGTAAAAATACATCGACTGTATTGCAAAGTAGTTTATCTATCAGCTCGTCTTGTATTTGTGTATATACTCGAATCCCGTTTACAAAGTGAACAAATTAATAAGGTTGTAGATACTATGGAATTTAGTTCATGTAAACGCAAACTTCGTTTTTCACAAATCTTAAAAGTTCGAATAATACAGTTAAGGTTTGCATTTGGTTCGTCTGTTCACATTTCAATTAATTCTAAAGTATACTTTTGCATTAAGAGTTTACCCAGTATAAATTCTGTTAGCGACTGAAAATAACGAACGTTGTCTGCCTTTATACCTACCATCATCATCATATAATATGTTTCGCAGGCTCTCCTTCCTCCATTCTCCTATGTGTCCAACCCACCTTAGCCTGTGTATTTGATTATCCTGACAATTTCCGGTTCTTTGTACAGATGGTATAGTTCACAATTGTAGCGCCTGCGCCACATTTCATTTTCTTGTACTCCTCTAAATATTGTTCTTAGAATCTGTCTTTCACAGCAACCTTGAAGTCTCTCGCTATTTTTTGTCATTGTCCAGGTTTTTTGAAGCATATATCAGCACTGGCCTGATAAGTGTTTTGTAGATTTTGCATTTCGTGGTTCTTGAGATGAAGCTAGATGTCAGGTGCTTTTTCAATCCGTAATATGTTTTATTTGCGAGATATATTCTTCTTCTTATTTCAGTTTTGATTTCGTTAGTGCTGTTTATCTGGGAGCCAAGTCTTTTATTGCCTCTCTATTTTTTGTGCCTATTTCAAGGTTTTGACAGGTTGGGTTTAATGGTAGTTTGTTGGCCGCATACATATGTTTTGTTTTCTCCAAGTTTATCTGCAGTCCAATTTTACTTGAGGCTTCCTCTAATGCTGTAAAGACACAAATGAGATCTCGTTTTGTCCTGGCAAATTAGATCAATATCGTCTGCGTATGCTAAGAGCTGTATACTTTTGTTTAGGATCCTACCTCTTGTGTTTATTTGGGAGTCTCTTATCGCTTTTCTAGTGCTACATTAAATAACAAGCATGACAGACTATCTCCTTGTCGGAGCCCAGTTCGATTTGTGAATGAACGTGACTTTATACCTACAGTTTTTCTTATTTTGAATTAAAAAATAAATAAATAAAACTGGCCAAAATGAGTTTTAGAAGACATTCGACATGTCCCTTCTCGTATAATGCCTTGTCAATGCTATCGCGTAAAATTTAACGCTATTATATAAAGTTACGGAAAACAACACGCCGTTTGACACCGAGGGTTATTCCCGTGTTACAACAAAAGCTGTTAATAAACATTTCACAACTACAGCATATTTATAAGTTACTAAACAGTTGTAGATTTCATTCGGTGTAGGTCGTACCGGAAACATAGCGCCACTTGCATCTTTAACGACGATTTCACATTTCACATTTTTAACTGGAAAAAGAGAATTTGCAAAACGAAGGCCAAGAAATAAATCAATGAAGACCGTGTTTTACAAATGTCAAACATCTATCAGCGGTGAAGATCTGGTATCACCTGGACGTCTGTTAGTAAAAATGCAATACGATCAAACGTAAGAGTTCTTCAAACACAACTTAGGTCTGAATGTATGATTTTCCTACAGCGAAGTGAAAATATTCCGCCGCATTAAGTTCCCTGCAGACAATGTGGCGGAGACGAATTACTGACGAGGAAATATCCGGGGTTTGAGAGTGTATGACGAAGCTTTCTAAAGCATGAAATAGGAATGAATGTCACTAATAAGACATAACTCGTTGCCAGAATAATATAGCATCGTGGTCGTAAAGCATTGAGTGTTGTCAACAGTAAATGAGGAATAATACAGAATTGGTTTTGTTTATATTTAATAATTAAGTAAACATAAAATTCAATATTTTTAATCCTTATCGCTAAACTTTTTGTGTTTTATCTACTTAAAATACCAAAGAATTTATCAATTTAATATTTTTATGGTGCTCTAATAATTTAAGTGATCCTTCGGAGGCATTGTGCAAGCAGATTTTATCAGCCTTTCATTGGTTGCTACTTAATTCAACTGTTAACCTGTTTAACACGGCCGGCTAAATCAAATTTAATTACTTCTCGCGATCGCTCGCAAATTTAATTGCCGACAGCCGGTGTTTACACCGTGTTTTTGATATTCAAATATGCCGGACGTCATCCTTACATGTTACTGATAGCTAAAAAAAAAAAAGTGGCAGTACTTGAATTTTTGCTCGTACCCAAGTGAGTTATTCGTTGTTAATTAACTTTGTTTTTCGTTTTTTCCAGGCATGTCGATTCCACTTGTAAGCAGGAAACGTTGCGTTCAAGGTTGCTCATCAGCATTTAAAATCTTGTGTTAAGTGAAGAAATATTCAAGAAAACTGGTTACTGTGTACACGTCTCGCTGTAACGGTACCGTTTTGGTTTGTTTTTAAATTCTACAAACGATTCTAAACCTGAAGTAGAGCCAGTAAGTTATCAATGACTGCTATTAGCGTTGATTAATTACAACTAAAAAATGGAATGAATTCATGGAAATAGTAATGCCTACGGACTTAGTAGCAACATTACAAAGACAAAATAGGTACAGTATATAGTTACGATTAGTGATGTTCAACATGTAACAACCGCTGATAATATCAGCAACACACATCGTGTCAAGTCGCAATCGTACTGTTGAAGGACACAAGCGAACAGAAGCGCTGCTTTGCTTTGCTTTCGGGCGTCATTGCACCTGTGGCTGGATTGCAGCTTCCGGGACGTGCCCGATGACTGCCAGATGAAAAATGTTCTGGACTTTCTGACAGGGTACATAAAAATTGGGATGGGGCACGTCATGCGCTAGATTGCGCTGGAATTTTGAAACAGTATATTTATTTGTGCTTAGTAGCACTGACCCGTTTGGCGATGCGGACGGCAGATGCTGCCCGCCTTGAGGCGTCGGTCGTTCTCCGCGAGGCAGACAACCTCCGTGGCGATGGCAAGTTGTAACAGGGCCACGTAGTGTGCTAGAGACATGTTTGGGGAAGGTGAGACAGAAAGGAGACGAAGGTGCTTGGGACTTTACGGGATGTCGTCCGATCGCGTTTGACTCTGATTGGTGGTGGTGGTGCAGAAGACGTACTAATGGTTCTGAAGGGAGAGGTCGCTGCGGAAGCAGAGATAGTTTTAGCGAGGGGCCAGACAAATGCAGCAAGAGTAGGAACTCGAAGACCTCCGCGACTTGCAACATTTGTAACGAACCATGGAGACACCGACAAGGAACGGAGTGTTCTGGATTGAAATTGTCCCGTAGTCGTGTTATAACCGCGCGAATGGAATCGAGGCTTTTGAAGTGTAAAGTACCGAAAGCTTATCGTAGACGAGAGCGTCGGTTAATAATATCTAGCACCGCTGTAAAAAAACGATTTCTCCATATTCAGAAAATAAAAGTTGCATATGAAAGTTCTGCAACTCATTCGATAGGGTACAATCGACGTAAGAAACTTGCGACAATGGACAGGCGAAAGTATGGAGAGAGACGACCCACCACAAACACCCGTTATTTTAGACTCTAGAGTAGTGTCCTCTAGAGTACAGTGTTATTAAACCGGATTCCGCTTATCCGGTAACATGTACACCAAAACGAATAATTTATAGTTTATTTAATACATCCTGCATCATACAGTACTGTATATATTGCAACAAAAGAACAATGGAGAGTTCTACATGTTTCCCTGCCACCCGAGCAGGTATATGCCAAAGCAGCACATAGTACGCTCTACACTTTTCGAGTGATTTTTGAAAAAATTATGGAACATCTGCGGACTATAAATAGGCGACAGCTACCGCTTAGTTCAGTTTCCATTGACGATTTACTCAGTGCGTCCCATGTGGTTATTAAAGAAAAGTGACGATTGTTGACATCATTAGTTGGCATTATTATTGCGAGTGGACAAATTTAACTTGAATTATTGTACGAGTATAATCTTGTTGAATAACTTGTTGATTGCAGACTGTTATTTGTGATTAATAAACCTGATGATTAGTGACTTCATTGATGTCTGTATTTGTTTCCACTGAACCATACAACGATCAGTTAGACCGTCGTAACAATATATTTTTTATGTAAATTTTTTTTTATGCAACAACTGATCGTCGAACTCTTTTAATTCACATTTCAACGTAAGTGAATATTATCAGCATAGACACTTTTTCCACTATTTTAATCAGAAACTCTAATTGTAGGCGAATTTTTGTACTTTTCCGATTAATCCGGATTTTTCGTAAAGCGGATTAGTACCGTTCCCATAAAGTCCGGATAAACGGAACTTACCTCTGATTAGTAACTCGCTGACCTTTTAATCGAAATGTGTTTAATAGACGTAATCAGTAAACTTTAACTTTTTAGCGGTGTGAGGACAGTTCTCTGTTTGTATGATTTTTAGCTTTAGCGTAAGCCTTATCAGTAACACAGCTGACAACAATATGTGAAGACTTTATGCTAAAACGACTTTCAAGCTTTTCGAAGGCGGTCCAAAATATATAAGGATTGTCGACAGATGTTAATTTTGCCAAACCTTTAAAGATACAGAGTTCGTTCGTTCGTACGTTGCTCATAATTTGATACCCTACTTAGACTTTACAATACTTTCAAACTTTTGCTTCCATTTGTGGTCCATGGTGTTCTTGAAGTTGACAAAATTTTCAAGGTAAACACTGAATTCAGATTTGGATTACAATTCCCTTTAGTCTTATGCCCGGCATTTATACAACTTTTTAACTTTTTGGGCTTAGGTATTTAAATTTCTAAAACTGTGCACTATATTCAGCTTTAGTAGCGCACTCTTATGTTCTCGGCCTTACCTCTGTTCTAGGACTCCAGTTCAGGTAACGTTAGGCCTATATAATGTGTTCAGTATCACATACCGCGCGTCGTCCTAGGCATGGAAACCGCTAGGTGAGTCATCGTGAGTTTTGTCATCGTCCGCGCAAGCTCCTTGAGATGGAGCCAGGCCGGACAGATAGCCTAACTCCTTATGCTGAGGACAAACGACCGCTCTGCACTGGATGCCACCATAGCTCAGCATCTGCAACATCAGACAACAGATTTGCGCAATATACTCATTACAAATTATAGGATTTCGGACATTAACCATCGTAAGTTAAAATTAATAAACACGACGTTTCGACCTCTATAGAATTAGAGGTCGTCTACAGGCTAACAATAAATTAATACAAAGGTAAATCTATCAATAACAAATAGATATCGTCAAAACTCCAAACCTTAAATGGTGAGTACTGTATTATTATTATTATTATTATTATTATTATTATTATTATTATTATTTTAGCACTATATTTGTATAACTAAGGTTTGGAGTTTTGACGATATCTATTTATTATTGATAGATTTATCTTTGTATTAATTTATTGTTTGCCTGAAGACGACCCTGATTCTATAGAGGTCGAAACGTTGTGTTTATTAATTTTAACTTACGATGGCTAATGTCCGAAATCTTATAATTTGTAACAGATTCTTCGAACCGCTGAAATACCTGCGTCTACTTTGTTCTGTTTTCTGCTAAACATTTGCATCCTATGACTTTAACCATTTCATTCAGTCAACCGTCAGCAAACATAGGGACGTAATCCACATCTCCTGACAAATCTATTTGCTGGGTAGTATGAAAACAAAGATACTGATTTAGACACTAGATACCGATTATATCCATTTTCAGTTTTCTATAGCATACCGTTACGAGTGCAGGAAGTCTACTTAGACCAAGAAACTATGATTGAAAACAGTAAGCATTCCATGACACACTGTACTTCGTGTATCAAGGGCCGCGTTTTCCGGGTGGAATGGATGCCCACCGCGACCGCTTTCGCTGAGTACTGTATGACGACTTTCAGAGAGCCAAGAGAAGACTGGCTACTGCTTTTATAATACAGCTTAATGTATGCCGCCGCGCTGACGAATGACGTCACCGCCGATATGAACGTAGGCGTATTTTCTATATAGGCCTACTCTATTATATTCTGGAGCGGCCACGTGCTCGCCGACTTCCTTGTTCTTGAATCTTCTAGAACAATGCTTTATTACACATGAATAAACTTCCATAACCTTCTATTTGCTACCCGCATTACACAGCACTTCACTCGCATATTAAATTATATCTTCATAGTTTTTACATTGTCTATTACTAATTTATCCTATTAATTTTAATTTTTTATTAATATTATTTTATTTCCAAGCATTCTTCTATCGTTCTGGACACTCATAACAGCTGATAATAATTATGCTCCACATTTACTTATAATGAGACAGCTTGTCACGTTGCATAAGCCTCCAGGTTAATAAAAAAAAATTTATTTTCTTCAAAAAATTAACGTTTTTCCTTTTTTTTCAAACTTAAAACATTCTTCTAATACAACATTCTAAACAAATAATATAACCCAAAACGTAACAAAAAATTTTCACAAACTAAAACGTAATTACATGTCTTCATTTCATGTCTTTCTTAATACTATGCAATGTGGCAACTATGCCTATTGGTTTTCATATTATCATTCAGCCAATATACTGTCCATCCATTCATACATTGTGGTTTTCTATGAGCGAGTTGCGTATCAGTAGATGCATTCCATCGTATTATCATTAGTATTATTATTATTATTACTTTACTCAGGGTAATGTATTTATGGATTCGATCGTTCACGAGGGTAATATTTCCTCAATGATGCGCCATGATATTTTTCAATTATCTTGTTGTGATCTTCATCAACTACGATGAAAGTATTCCTGCCAACCCGTTCTCTTAGTTTATAAGGACCATTAAACAATGTGAAGAACTTAGCCGACGTGTTATCTTAAGAACAGCCTACAGGATTTGCCTTCAGAAGGACCATTTCTCCTTCCTGAAACTTCGAAGTTCTATGCGTATCATTGAACACCCGTGCCCGTTGATCAGCCGTCTGCTTTATTCGGGTTTTGGCTATGTTTTGTTTTATGTGCAACGGTAGCGGTAGGTTCTGTGCCTCTCCCAAACCCTGGTAGGTTGCTTACCTGACTGCAGTTCTGTAGGCGTAAAGCCCGTCGTGGTGTTATAATTCTCATTTAGCGACTGCTCGAAGAACCGTATGTAATCTGGCCACATGCTTTGTACGCCATGACAGTAGGTCCGAAACAGTCGTCCCAGCTCCTTATTTACCCTTTCGGCCGGGTTCCCCTGTGGTCGCCGAATAACCGTAAGGATAGGTTGGATACCATTCGTCTCGAGGGTAATAGACCATCGCACATTCTGGAACTGCTTTCCTTGGTCACTAAGGATCCTCTTAACAGGTCCATTCTCTGGGATATATTTCTTGAGAACCGCTGTTAACTTTGGTTGTTGGTCGGAATACAGGGTAGAGTCTGATTGTACAAGGTATTATTGTGTGTGATTGTGGTGTATGTATTAGTATTTTGTGTGTTTTCGATGTTGAGTGCTTTGAAAATTGTGTAATGTTTTGTATTGATTTGTATTTGTTCAGGCATTAGTTTGTTTTGTGTTTTATGTTTGTATATTTGTAAATTTTCCCAAATGTTCACTATGGTGCCTTTGTGTGGTATGTGTTTTATTAGTGTCATGTTGGTTATGTTTGGTAATTCATGTTCAGTGTTTATTGCATGTGTGGCCAAATTAGATTTGATTTGTATATTTCTGGTTTTTTGTATGCGTTTAGGTGTTCAAATTAGGTGTACACCTACAAAATACTAATACATACACCACAATCACATACAATAATACCAATTTAAAGTACCAGAAGCCAACAGGAAGCCACAATAACAACCAGTCAACACATATGTACCTCACCAGACACAAAATCCGGAAGGCTGAGGATGGGTACACAATGGTACCCGAAACATGTTCCTAATAAGGAAAAAAATATCTTGAGGTAAATTCGTTATAAAAATTAAATATAATATATACATCAAGAAACGGACTGTAGCAAAAAGTATTTGAATATATATATATATATATTTTTTTTTTCTCAAATGATAATGTACAGAATTTAGGAAATTTTAAAATATCCAGATGTCTATTGTTATAATACTATGGGAATTATTCAGTATTTCATTTTACATATTTTAGTAGTCTGAATATTCGTAATGTAGCGTATATGTAACTCCGAGTTCATTGAAAAAAGATCTAGTCTAGAAGACTATGTCCTTTCGTTCACATTTTAATTAATCATAAGTTGTAGAGTAACAATTTACAAATTATTATGACAACCTAATACACTAGACCTATGTTTACGTATAGAGAATTAGTCTCACGTGCAAAACGATGTATCCCATGATTCGGTGTGCCATAATACTGTGACATCGGACTTTAATAGTTGCGTCGATGAATGGCAGTAACGAAGGACAGTACTGAACTTTGCGCACAAAAGACCAGATTTCCTGTGTTACGTCTAACGTTGTATTAGTTGACGCTTCCGCTAGTGGTGGCCGTGAGATTTTAGTTGACAATGGTGACAATCGACATACACGTACATCAATGTAGGCTACTTGTTTTCATTACACATTTTTACTGACGTAAGAAACTCTGTAAAACGTACGGAAACGTTAAACCCGACACTCTTTTTTATTTTACACTTACAATCTGTTGCAAGCCATCCAGTGACGTTAGTGGTGCGGAATCAGTCATCTTGGGGCTTTGGATATTTCGTGTAGACTGACGACTGAAGTAGCTGCATGTTATCGTCAACAGCTGGCATTTTCATACGCCAATGGTGCGGAATCAGTCTTCTTGGGGTTTTGGATATTTCGTGTAGACTGACGACTGAAGTAGATGCATGTTATCGTCAACAGCTGGCATTTTCATACGTCAATGGTGCGGAATCAGTCTTCTTGGGGCTTTGGATATTTCGTGTAGACTGACGACTGAAGTAGCTGCATGTTATCGTCAACAGCTGGCATTTGCATACGTCAATGGTGCGGAATCAATCTTCTTGGGGCTTTGGATATTTCGTGTAGACTGACGACTGAAGTAGCTGCATGTTATCCTCTTGATTTCCTTGTCAACAGCTGGCATTTGCATAAGTTAATGGTGCGGAATCAGTGTTCTTGGGGCTTCGGGTGTTTCGTCTAGACTGACGACTGAAGTAGCTGCATGTTATCGTCAACGGCTGGCATTTGCATACGTTAATGTTGCGGAATCAGTCTTCTTGGTGCTTTGGATATTTCGTGTAGACTGACGACTGAAGTAGCTGCATGTTATCCTCTTGATTTCCTTGCCAACAGCTGGCGTTTGTATATGTGCTCTTATCCGTAAAATACCACGGGGCGTCCAGAAGAGTTCATAGATTCTTTAGCCAACAGCAAACTGTGTTTGGATGGTCTAAGCTAGATACTGTAGTTTTATTCCTCATCCTCGGGTAGGAATCTAACACAACAGTATAATCGTTAAAACTACTGTGAGTAGTAATACGTATACGTATCAGATTCGTAGCAATTATACCGGTAATGTAATTCAGAGTCCCAATTATTAAAATTTAGAACTGAGTAGCTTATGTCCTAACTTTAAAAATGTACAACTGTTATAAAGAAACCAATTAAACTAGCTACACCTTCGTTGCTTATTTCCTCCCCATTCTTCACTACTTGTCGTTTCAATGACCTGTGCAATCTTGTTCAGAAAATGTGTGTCTGAATTTAGACTACATTAAAATTTACCGAACCTAAATGGTATATGCAGGGGCGATACGTCTTGTGGTAGAACGTTTATTGCTTACATGATGGTGAGTCTACATATCGTTACTTGGTAAGTAGTCAATATTCCCCTCCCTTCTGACTCTCTCACTCTCTCTCTCTCTCTCTCTCTCTCTCTCTCTCTCTCTCTCTCTCATACTAAAAGCTAGTCCTCCTTCTGCACTTATTTCTTTTATTAATGACTTTCTTTACAAATTCACTGTGCCCAGTGATGAACTCTACTAGAACATCATCATCCATAACCATTTCTTCCTAACACCCATACTTCCTTCCTAATTCTACTTCTGTCCACCTACCGTTCATATTTCGTTTAAAAACTAACAACACTCCAAATGCAACTCTTTAACAAATAAATCTTTGTTACTGCTAAGATGATATTGTACGAAGCTGGTGGATTTTTTCTTCCTTATCGAGTGTTATAAATACTCTATGTTAAATGTTAAATAACGACCTAATTAGCTCGATTCTATGGAGCATATATACGCGCGCGCACGATCAGGTACTTTACGTGTCTCTTAGAAGATGAAAGATGGCACTGAAACGAACAGGAACGAGGAAAACACTGACAGGTCTGTGCAAAACTGAAATGGGCCTTCTGCTGGGCAACGGTAAAGACCAGTTGACAGACTAGTTGGCGCAACTGTTGCTTGTTTTTAATGCGGATTAAGACACCAAGAAACAACATTGCAGGCCTACGTTTAATTCATATATTAGGAAGTAAATTTGAAGGAATAAATTTAAATTCAACATGTTCGCGAAAGGGAACAAGCTGTTACTGTGAAAGTGAGATAGGATTTGGTGATCCGATCTTCCGACAGTACCCTCGTTAGAGAGCACCCGTTTTACCCTCCTCCTATCTCAACGTGGCTTGGGAACGGGTATAGCGGAGTTAGTGTCTGATTAAATACTTTACATAATTACAACCTTTCGTCGAAAATTAGGCTTAAAGAATATACGGACTAATTTTTCCACTTATTCATACAGGGTATATTGATCTAGGAAATTTTAGGATTTTAGTCCCCTACGCAAACATTTCTAAATACCTGGACACAGCCCTGAATACAAAATTACCGTGAAAAACACGTTAAGAGTAAAAAAGGAAATTTGGTATAAAATATAGAAACGTGTATTGTATTCTGAGAAAACATTCTCAGCTGTCACAGACAACAAAGTATTACTACATAACCAGATATTGAAGCCAATCCGGGCGAATCCGGGAATATTCTAAACGGACTCGTGTAAATAGATTCAGACAAAGTATTCAGGAATACTGTAAATTCTCCGCTGTAATCATGACATTCATCGGGTCTTTGATATGGCAACAATGACTTGAGAGTTGCTTTAAGTGAAGTGATAGTGATACGTCAGTTGTAACTTTAGCACATCAACGGATGGACTTAAGTTGATTTAATATTTCAGTTTAGCACAACATTAAAAGATAGTCTCTTATTTATTTACCGAGACTTATACAACTTAGTCTGCATCATACAAAATCATTCAACTCGGTGTCCCGTTTGAACGATTTAACTCATCGTCAGATCGATTAAAAGCAGTGTAATCTGACATTTCGTTTCAAACCCTTGTCAGCTGCATCAAGTTGAGTTCGACACAGTTTACTGAGAGACAAATAATAAAATTTCATCACGTAAATATATAGCTACAGTACAAATTCGTTATCATTTCAGTTTAAGTGATCGTTAAAACCATCAGACGGAGGAAAACCGTTAAGATTCCATTTGATGTAGCATTTTACATTCAACTATTTTTTACAGCATATTTTGTAAGGTTTTCTAAAGACCCTCATAATGTAGTTGCAGTTCATTGACACAACAGTTGCTGCTACATCGTCTGGGGGGGGGAGGGGTTAATCAGTAGGCTATATGTACAGTACGGTGTACTGTGTAATGTAGGCTGTACAGTATACTTTACTATGCTCTACATATCAAACGGATTGGCTACTACTTTATCTTATGTAAACTCACATTCCTGTTGGTCTAGTATTAATTTTCCTACCTCCTTTGTCGTTTGTTACTGGGTATTAACAAAATAATTATATACAGTAATATTTCTTAATTTTAGAGAAAGAAACTAGATTACACTGTAAGCCAAATACTAAACGCAAGTATAACGTTTCCCTTATTCAAGTATGAGGACAGAAATCTCTTCTGTTATCCGTCTATGCTCACAGCGTCGCTCCCGTCCCTCTGCTATGCCGACATACATACATCCTCGGCTCTACAGCCCAGATCGACCTTGGCCTCCAAAAGAAATTGCCTCCACTTATTCCTGTCGTCAGCCATCCGCCACCAATTCACCGCCCCCAGCTTTCTCGCATCACAGCCGACCTGATCCAACCATCTCATCTGTTGTTTGGTCTTCCAATCTTCCTTTTTCCTACTGACTTGTGTTTCATAATTCTTTTTGCCGTACGTTCATCATCCATTCTCTGAACGTGTCTTGCCCATCTTAATCTATTAATTTTGGCAAATCGGACAACTGTAATGTAATTGTACTTACCAAATAATTCATTATTACTTCTCTTTCTCCAGACTCCGTCCTGTATCCAGTATCTTCCTTTCAAAGACAGCCTGTCTCTGTTCATCAATTTGCTTGGGTCCCTCTACTATGCATACTGAGATTAATTAAATAAAAAACAAAACTATTTCATCAATAGAAATTTTAACGAAGGTATTTTATTTTTTATATTATTCTCTGTACGCTTTCATGTTCCATGTAAATGACAGACCGGCAGAACTTAGTCACACGTTCTGTTTTCGGTTATCGATATTACGAAATGTAGCATGACGCTGGCTACTTGAATTCGAAGATAAATATATTTTATCGATTTATCAAAGTGTCTACTTTCTAAGCTTCGTAACATAGTGAAACAGCGTTGCTTCATGAGCCCCATTAATAATGAGCCTAGAGTAGACTGAAACCTTTTCCTTATTATTCGTATATACCCTCAACTCTTCAGGTCTATTCCCCAGTCACTAATAAGAAAACAGTTTTGTTATTACATTTTTAATAGACGTCTTTCTGCCTTTATGCATTTGCGGCTACGTTTAACCACTGATTTACAGATTTTCTATATAGTTTTGTCCTGATTTATAAAATCCACTGAGTTTCAATCGATCAGCTGAGTTGTTAAGGTAATTTGGATTTGAGTACAGCACCCCATATCTTTGAGGATTCGCCAGAGAAAAAATTACAAGGCGTCAAATCAGATAGGCATTGTGGACACTCGCTTGTTTCTTGGTGTGCTATCGATTCGGAAATATTTGATTGAGGTTGTCTCTCACTTTCAAAGAATAGTGAGGAGATGCCAAACGTGATGTAAACAGGGTGGTTAAATAGCATGGAAATAACACCGCAAGAAATGAATCACACGTTCCATTTCCAATGAAGAAATAAGGCCCCCCAAAACTTATTCACACCAAACATGAACCCCAAGACTCCAAGTTCCCGCTCCGTATATGCGTGTACCATGACTTTCACAAGACCAATAAATGCAATTATGACGCTTTAATAGACGATTCAATTTGAAGATAGCTTCACCAGACTACGTCACTGAACTAGAGAATAAATGTATTTACAATTAATTTATTACACTAATTATAAGCTATTTTGTTGACTTGAGAAATAGTTGTTAACCACCTTTTCTGGCGTGATAAGACGTCTCCAGTAATAAGACCTCTTTTACCCTAAGTCAGGTCTATTGGCTAATTTCTAATATGATGCTTTCGCCTAAGTGGTTGGGACAGAGGATTGGTGTGCGTTTCAAGTTCGTGGGTAACCTTATCGACTTGTATACGGAGTTCTAGGTTTAACATCTGGTTTGTGATATTCTATGAAGCATCGGTTACAATGCACGAATAATTTTATATTTTCCACAGTAAATGATAGGTTTATTGGCACGACCCCATAATTCTGTACCATATGTCCAGATGGGCATAATTTACAGAAGGAGTTTGCTTTCTAACAAGAGTTTACCGAGCAACCAATGTAATTCTTTCATTCTTAAGTCAGTTTGCTTACGCTTTCTTATAATTGGTTACCTCCAATTGAGTTTACTATCATGACGAATTCATAGGTACTTCATACATGATGATCTAGAGACATGACGAACTACCTCACACGATGAATATTAAATTCCCCAACAAAATTACACCATTCTGTCAGTCATCTTCACGAAGCACATTAAGTAATCTTGCTTCATAACACCTGATCCTCAGTTCCTTTAGAATCTTTCGTAATCATGTTCTGAGTATTTCCAACCTAACGGAAATCTTTTTTGCCTCCAAAACAAGTTGTTTGTTGTTGTAAGTGCAACAGGTTCTAGGTCTACCTGATAGGCGAATGCTTACAACGCTTCCAGTTTTATATTCAACTTAACTTTCTTGGAATTCTTTATTGATGTCAACAGTGATGATGTATTCATCAACACTAATGCGCCATTATTCTCAATGCAAATACAAAATTTAATTGAACTGAACGATTTAACAGTATTCACAGTAATTGTATTTGCTGATTACTACCAACTGCAAAACCAAAATTTCCCACCTGTTACACAATGTTGCAGTATTTAAATCTGCACGCAGGAGGAACTGACTTTTAACCCGCTCTGTACAGTAGGCTACGTGTATTACGCTGTGTTGTATAATACGGTAAACAAATTTATTATATTGTCGTAAATAGAAGTACAGCCGTACACGAAATACGAGGCAATAGTAAACGACAACAGATAGACTATTTTTACACATTTACATACTTCTTTTTAAATTTTTACTTACGAGCTCGCAAAATGTAATAGCTATTCGAAAAACATTAGCTACTTCGGAAATATAAAACTGCTTGCTATCTTATCAATAATTTTGCCAATCGTATGATATTCCTATGGAACTGTAATTCTTAAATTTCCATTAGCTATTTTTATTTTTTTATCTATAAAGAGGTCTTACTTTATTATGAAAGACATATAGATATATTTATTTTCATACAAATTTACATATTTTGATAACAATATCAACTGCAATATACGTAAGTCTAATATAAATACTTATATGTAGCATATTTAAATCTGCATAAAACAAAAACAAAAAGAATACGCACGGTTGAAAGGGTGATGTTACGTTTAGTACACTATAAATTAACTAAGTAAACAAGCCAACAAATGTTCTTAGCCTTAATTCTAATTTTACAAATCTGTATATAAGTAAAAACCTATTAAAAATAATTAAAAAAAATTAGGCAAAATTATCATTCCAACATCATATGAGCTATGGATTATCTCAGTGCACACTAGCCTTCCACTTTTATCAAATCGTCAATATTACTTTCCTCTAATGGACAGCCTAACTTTTTAAACAAATTATTTTCTTCTGTTGTGTTGTTTCATATTAATCCGCAATAAATTGAAAACGTGAGCATGACTTATTTACCTTAGGACTAATGAAATTACTGTGTCGTTGGTTTCAGTATCGATCGGGAACTGTGTGTTTAGAACCCTGCACGCACTTTATACAATAGAGGAAATACTGTATCGAATCAAACGAATGGAAATGAAGTTAATAAGCGGGCTTTTCGAGTTACCGACTTTTGCCAGTATTTATTCTTCAGACAAGGACGAGAAAGCCTGTTTAGTACCAAGATTCATTTAACAAAGTTAATAATTCTAAACAGTGAGTGCACATTAAAAATTCACGTAATACGTATTTGGCAACAGCATTTAATTCCCGAGCCCATGACCTCAGGCACACGCACACACGTAATTAATGAACCAAACGTGCACACTGCATTCAGCATAATGATTACGATGACGATTTGAAACTGGCGCGCTGTTAATTGATCATTACCTTATTGCGGGCGACAGAAAAACGTTTTACCAAATACGTATATCTAATTAAAAACCTGATACGGTTAATTAACTTGCAAATTATGTTTCTTAATTGGTACGTAAACAAAAAGGCAGGGACCGACGTAGCCTTTGGCGTAATTAATTCCCTTGATTTTAGTGAATTGATAAAACAAAAATATTTTGTAGTGTCAATGAATCAATATTCACAATAGACGGTTGACGTATGTATCCATGCGCGCGCGACCACACACACACAAATATGTATAATTTTCCTTGAAAATTTACAATTTTCATTTACAATGAAAACATTGTAGCTACAGAAGTGAAATATTGATCAAATAAGAAATTAATTAGCCACAATTAACTGTAGGCCTACTGATTTTGCCTTTATTTTGCGGCCTGTATGCGCATAACGCAGTCTACATTGAAACAGTATTTAAAGTAGGCCTATTGGCCTTCAAAACTGTAAATTGCTCGTGAATCCCAGCGGAAGGACCGGGGCGTCAATTGAGCTGAAACTGAACAATGATAGTGGATATTCGGGACTGGAAAAAGTCATGGGCGTGTGTAAAAATTCGAGTGCTAGGGTTCAACAAAACGCGGAGGGAATAAATATTACGATCATCCCTCTCCTAACAAAACTTCCGCGGATATAGCCTACCGAATCAATTATTAATGCTTATTGTAAATAATAGGCCTATAGCCTATAACAGAACATTGACTGTGTTTTCATTTTGAAGCAGATTATTTAAAAGAGCTGAGAATTCATTCTGAAGCCTCACCTAGCATTCGTCGACTATGAAAAAGTGTTTGATAATTTCAAAAAAGGCAAGCTTTGGACAATAACGGACTACGTAAAAGAACGTGCCCGAAATGTTTTATTTAATCTATCCAAAGTTAGTAAAATGGTAATTGACACTTTTCATCGAACAAGGTGTAAGGAAGGGATGCAGTTTACCAATGGAGAAAAACTAACAATGAACTCATGCATAGAAATCGATCGTAGGCCTTACCTGAACTATCACGATATTTGCTGATCTCATGACCTGTGACCATTTTATAGATAACATTGTGGAAAATTTACAGTAATCTGTCTACGAACTTTATCAACTTAGTTCCTTTTACAACATAAAAATATTTTTGTCGGAAAATAGAACCTTGGTATTTTTTAGCGACTATCCCATTAGAACGAAAAATCGCTGACACCATTTTAAAACAGTCATCACATTTTCAGTATTCAGGCATATATTATGGAGAAAATAAAAACGTCTGTACAAAATAAACGGATATGCAGTACAGTCATAGCATGAGACACAGAAGATATGCAATACGGTCACAAGCATGAGACACGATGGATATGCAGTACAGTCACAAGCATGAACACAATGGATATGCAGTACAATCATAGCATGAGACACGGAAGATATGGAATACAGTCACAAGCATGAGACACGATGGATATGCAGTAGTCACAAGCATTAGACACCATAGTTATGAAGTACAATCATAAGCGTGAGACACGATGGATATGCAGTACAATCATAAGCATGAGACACGGGGTATATGCAGTACAGTCACAAGCATGAGACACGTTGGATATGCAGTACAATCATAAGCATGAGACACAGAAGATATGCATTACAGTCACAAGCATGAGGCACGGAGGATATGCAGTACAATCATAAACATGAGACACGATGGATATGCAGTACAGCCACAAGCATGAGACACGGAGGATATGCAGTACAATCATAAGCATGAGACACGATGGATATGCAGTACAGTCACAAACATGAGACACGGAGGATATGCAGTACAGTCACAAGCATGAGACACGGAGGATATGCAGTACAATCATAAGCATAAGACACGTTGGATATGCAGTACAATCATAAGCATGAGACACAGAATATATGCATTACAGTCACAAGCATGAGGCACGGAGGATATGCAGTACAATCATAAACATGAGACACGATGGATATGCAGTACAGTCACAAGCATGAGACACGGAGGATATGCAGTACAATCATAAGCATGAGACACGATGGATATGCAGTACAGTCACAAACATGAGACACGGAGGATATGCAGTACAGTCACAAGCATGAGACACGGAGGATATGCAGTACAGCCATAAGCATAAGACACGGCTGTTGTGCTGTACAATCATAAGCATAAGACACGGTGGATATGCAGTACAATCATAAGCATGAGACACGGAGGATATGCAGTACAATCATAAGCATGAGACACGGAGGATATGCAGTACAATCATAAGCATGAGGCACGGAGGAAATGCAGTACAATCATAAGCGTGAGACACGCAGCTAGAATTTTATAAGGCTGCACTGTCGTATGTTGGGCACCGGGCACCCAGGAAAAATTCTCATACAATCGGAATCACCAGAGATCAGTGAAAGGAGATGATACGACCATTACGTATAGCACAACATGCAGAAAGAACCCGTAGGCCTATACAAAATGCGTAACGGAAGGATTACAAAACAAGCCTTGACATATCAACCGACAGGTAGAAGAAGATTGAAGACTAGACAGGACTAATCGTGAAACGGCAGACGACTGCGGGTAATATTTAGGCCTACCTGGAAACGACGAAAATATTTACGCTTTTTGGCTGAGTGGAAAATTTGAAATTCCTAAACCTACGCCTGCGCTACACTGGAAACCACAGGGTAACCGTTTCACTACTACTGCTGCTGCTACTACTACTACTACTACTACTACTACTACTACTACTACTATTACTACTACTACTGCTGCTGTTGCTGCTGCTACTACTACTACTACTACTTGTGTTTTTTATGGTGGCCGGTAACCTTGGCGAAAGTGAAATGCGCAGAACCCTGTTTTTTGTCAGTGTAACGGCACATTTCACTGAGTGCGTAGGTAAGTGTTGATGCGTTTTCAAAAACATTTACCGTGAAAGATTTACCGCATAGGCCAGTATTTTATTTAATTATTATTTTCAACACAAAAAAAAACATTCTACGCTACGAAAATTTCTTCAACTTCTCAAGTCTAGTGTAAACTTTCAAAGTAGCTTATCACGTTTGAGAAAAGTTATTAACTGAGTGTTCAAATGGAAGAAGGTTAGAAATAATAGAAGTGTATTAAATGAACGTCAAGAGGTAAGGGCGAAAAAAATTGAATATCTCAGGAAAATAAAACAAGTCAGGACAAGAAGCGGCTAATACTAGTAATTATTTATTATTTACATTATGTAACAAATTACATTGTTCTGGTATTGCAAATACATATATGATACAATTTCGAGTAATATTAGGTAAAATTACAAATAGTAGTTAGTTGAATTAAATCCGGAAATCTCAACAATGTATAAAACCCGAGTTGTAATAATTAAATAGTTAACGGCACCCATAGGCATATACAGCCGGCATTGGCTGTAGCAACAGTAAGACGGACGTTTTTGAAACGTAGTGTTAAAACTGAGCACATGTCACTCCACTACCCTCATTTTTTCGCGCAGCTATGAAGTAAAGTAACGCGACTTTACTATCTTTACTATTACTACTACTACTGCTGCTGCCACTACAACAACTAGGCCTACTACTACTATGACTACTACTACTGCTGCTGCTGCTACTACTACTACTACTACTACTACTACTACTACTACTACTACTACTGCTGCTGCTGCTGCTGCTGCTGCTACTACTACTACTACTACTACTACTACTACTGATGCTGCTGCTGCTGCTGCTGCTACTACTACTACTACTACTACTACTATTATTACTACTGCTGCTGCTGCTGCTGCTACTGCTACTAATTACTAGTATTACTATTACTATTACTATTACGACGAGCAGGTCTGCTGTGGGTCCTTTAAGAGCAAGAACAATTAAATGTAGCTACTCCCTTTCCACTACCCATTAGTTTATTCGTGCAGCAGCTTTAAATTATTAAAATAATCGCCTAATACAATAAGCCTTTTCATCAAATGCTGTAGCCTCAGCGTTATCTGGCCCTACTGTAGTAATGCCTTTTGCCTTTTGATCTTGTGTTGTGAATGTTTAACCGATTTTGTTGTTGATAGTAGGCCCTATATGTTCAACTACGTATGAGTTTTATTCATAGGCCTATAACTTTTTTAATTGTTCGCCTTCTGTTAACATTTGCCACCTGAACATAGTTATTGATTTTTGATATTTAACATACAATTTTTGAAATTTGTAAAAATTTCTTTCATAGTCCAAACGGAAATTTGCAACACATGTGCGCATGTCATTTACGGCGCGCCACCATAGGCCTAATCAATATAGTATACTACACTAATTATTGATTTATTGTAACTTACTTGTTATTAGACTTTAGTATTAAAAATTAGCAAACACAAACAGTTAATATTAATATTACTACTACCGGTACAGCTACTACTACAAATGCTACCATCTGCATGACTGGGGTAGTTACTATCTGCGCTCAATTGAGGGGCGCCAAGTGAACTACACAGTTTTATTAAAAGTGTCGATGTGTAATAATTAAGGCGCAAATTACATTATGCGGTATACACACTTGAACTACTTAAGTTTAGGTAATCAGTAGAAGGGAGAAAAGTAATTTCAAATGAAGATGGCGTAAAGGGTTCGTTGGAGTTATCGACAAATTTGCGTCTCCGAAAGCAAAATACAAAATGCCTGCTCGTGAACAGTAGAGAGTAGGCCTACTCTAATTAACCTCAAGACGGTGTGTTCCATTTTATATTTTACTACTTTACACAGCTCTTAACAAAATATAATTAAATTTTAATTAATGTCCTCTGCACAGGCGTTTCAACGTTTTAAGTCCTCGATAATGCAGACTGAATCTGCCAAACGCGCATAAATTAGGCCTAATTATTACCGTAATAAAACTTAGTGCCAGAAAATAAACGCATTATATTATTTATTTACACACATAAATATCGACTACAGAATCAGTCAGTCTACGCTAACGTCGATATCAGGAATGACAGAAACTACAACAGCTAGGCCTAATCGATTTACTTTACAATAAGTTTTGTATTCGAAATAGGTAGGCCTAAAGTAGCTTGCACACGTTAATAGATTTTTTTGTAATTTGTATAATATTTTGATATAGAATATTCGATTATCCGTTATTGTCAGTTTCCATTATACCGAGTAAAATTTTTTTTTCTGTATGACCTTACTACCTCTTTTCGTTACTGCACTTGATAAAAATTATATTGAAAATTAAGTTCAAAATAGAAGCAAAAGATAGGCTAATGTGCGTTTATACTGTCATCCGTTTGTTTTTATTTGCTGCATAGTCTAATTCTTACAACTTGCCAATACAATTAAATAAAAGAAAAAAATACATAAATATTTTTAAAAAGAAAAAGTGAGGAGACTCAAGTTATACGATTTATCCCTACTACTCTGCACCGTAGGTGAGCCGTGCTAAAAATACACCATCATTATCGATCACCGCTAAGGGGAGGGGTATTTCTATTTTCCGTCAGGATCACGGCGTCGAGTTTCCATGTATTCAGATTCCAACCAAAAACGGGAAAAGTTATGTTGCTGGTTGGCCGCTGGGATCTGCTGAATGTGAAAGGTTTATATTTACAGATTAACTGGTGTATTGTATCGAATTTCGTGGAGTTGATTAGGCCTATGTTGGCGTTTGGTAAGTGTATTTGTTGAAAGTCTGGGTCACAGTACTGACCTTGTCCGCATGTCTAGAGATAAGAAGACCATAACATGTTAATATTCCATTGAGAAAGCACACACACTATTGTCATATTGTCTGAAAAGTACAAACACAATACGTAACATGTAACAGTAACTGTTATAGGCCTACAGGTAATATTATAATCACTCCCCGGCGCTCCTTACCATTTGTATTTCACAATTTATAGAAATAAAATCGATTAAACTAAACTTTTATTCTGAACACTATGCCTACGATATGTATTCTCGTTGTCCCCTGAGGGAAAGTCATAGTGCTATGGGTTTAGAGCGGTGTACAGGATATATTGAACTAATCTACTTGAATTAAAACACTGTGGATTAATGACTTTATTGTTTATATAAACGCTACTGTTTCGAACGTCATCGTAGGCTAAGTCTCCAAAATAGAAGTGAATATGGATGGAAAGTAGCACAATATCTCTCGGGGGGGGGGGGGGGGTGAGAGAAGAGGGATGGCCAGCCTGTTGTTTACGAAATGTCTCGTAATGTCTGTATTTATTCTCATCAGTCTGACCGTTAGCTTTGAGTTTCAGAACAAAAGCTTCATAATCTGAGATGTAAATCACTTTTGTTTCTTGTATCTTCTTACTTATTCACAGGTAGGCCTAAGTAATTATAATTTTAAACAGTTATCATTCTTATCATAAGAAATAAGGTTTAGTCCTTCTTCCCGTTCAGTGATACAGAAATTGAAACAGTAGGCCTACTTCGTGCTGGAGGGGTGTTCGGTTTTTCGCAAAGAGAAAGGCGACACATAGCCCTATGATGTGTCATCAGCATGTCATTCATAATTAAATTACTGTGTTAAAAAAAAAAGACTTTCAAAATAATCTTTTAACCTGAATGAAAACAAAATTTCACTTCTTAAAATATAGGCCTAGTTAACATCCATTAATAATAAAATATATAGGCCTACACATAAATACATTGGCCTTAGCCTAATGTTATTTGTTTTGGAATGGTACCAGTTATTAACTGAATTATAATATTGTAAAATATTACAATATTTTAATTAAACAGGAAATAGTTGTTAATTAAAAAATTAAAATAAACGTTAATTTTGAAATATGAATAAACCAAATGGCATAGACCTTTTTTAAGCGACAGTCAATACGGCTGATTTTTCTCACCTTTCAGCTTCCCACTATAGTTTTCCTTTCTTGAATGAAGTTATATTTTTTTTCTAATGCATCAGTAGAAAAGCACTTGAACACTGAAAATAGAATAAACCGATACCAATTTAATCACAACTTAATTAACATCGTGTGTAAGTAAAGATCACGATCGGAATCCGGGCTGTTACTGTTCTTCTTCTTCTTCTTTTTATTATTATTATTATTAAAGGCGAAAGTCATAATAATAACAGTCAATAAACTTTAGAAGGTCAACAAAACCTGACGTTTCGGCTGTGCTAACGACGGCCTTCTTCAGTGGGAGAGGAAAAGTTAGAAAGCCCCACGTAAGAGTAGGGAGTGTGAGTCAGTGTAGAAGGCCGCACTGAACTAGGCCGAAAAGTTTGGTCTTCTTGAATTTTTAGAGTTTATATGAATTGTTTTAACAGATTAGGACCACAGCCTGACAAGCCGGATAATCTCAATCGACTAACCGAACTAACATGCTGCAGCGTTGCTAACCGTTTTTTTAAGAATTCACAAAATCCAGGGCTTGAAAAAATCCCCTCAGACGGTCACCCTCACAGAAAAAAAGTATGGCAACGCTAATACGGGCCTAATATAATTTGTAGGCTGATGTAGGCTATTTCGATAACACTTTTGTGCTAATTTGGGTTTGCTTTCTTAGTCCGTGAATAACTTTGTGGATACAGCGCATATATCGACTTTTGTTAATAGAATAGGCTACTGTACACAGCTGTAGTTTAGCAAGAACAATCCTACTGTAGGTTATCGTTTCTACGCTTCCAATATAGCATCATTCAAAAGCTATTAATGAATATAGGCTATGACAGTTGTAGTTGTATATGACAGTTTCTAGTTGTAGTAAAATAAATCCTGATTTATGATATTTTAATGCCGGAGGTATTATATCTTTATTCTTCGTATTATTTAAATTAGCAGCCATCCTTACTATTCTTTTATTAAGTTGCTAAACTGCTATAGTTTTATTGTTTAGACAAAGCTTTTCGTCATCACTGACATCATCAGGTCTTAAACAACCAAATTATATCTTTAGTTATTTTTAATTAAACTCAGTAGAAAAAATAATTTTTATGGTTCGATGTTTGTTACTGCCCCTGTCAATGCTAATACTTTTTTCACAAGTTTTTATTTTATTGCTCTAGCCTACTGTGTATGTGTTTTTAAATAATAAACTCCATAACAGAAAAGTAGTTAACAGTAATAACATAGGAACAATGAGGAACGGCATAAATTAGTACCATAGGCCTTAGTTAATCTATAATTAGGGTCTAACTAAATAACAAGTAGGAACAATAATAATAATAATAACAACCACAATTATAATATTAATTATAATAATAATAACGTGATCAACATTAGGCTATTAATAATATTTCTAGTAAAACAATATGTGTAATACTTATAATACTTCCAATAAAAAGGTTTTCTGGAGTCAAAGTAATTCGTTACAAACGTCCTGGATTTTGGGTTAGCGTTATTACAGGGACTTAATAAAACCACTTATCAATGATCTACTCTGTAGGCCTACTGAATAGCCTTTTGAGGGCGAAAGATAGCTTTTGATAATTTTGAAAGAAAGTAAGCTTTTGATAAGCGGTTTTCAAATAAGTTAGTGTAATAGTTTATATCGAGAGTAGAACAGGACGCAGAATAAACAAAATACCCCTGAATTCGTAAATTGTCTTGCCGGTAATTCGACAAAAGGCAGGCTAAGATTCGACTTAATGTTTAGGTAAAACATATTGGGACGCTGGAGGACTTTGTGCATATCGGGAGAATAGAAATAGCCTACATTTGCGGTGTAAGCAGAGCGGAAGGGCATTGATTGATAACGGCCGGGCTCTACCATTGTATCATTTAACAATAATTATAAAATATAATAAACACGTTAAAAGCGGTAAGATCTGAGGTCAGTTTTCGAAGTAACCTAAAAACCGGTTCCAGTATGGAATTAATAAGGGGCCGAAGGGAGGAGTGTATCAGCTTCATAGTGGGGGGAAGCGATACCGTGAAGCCATCTTGGATTTGAGGTGTCAGTTTCCGTCTGCAGTCGGTCATGCCATCTAGCGAGCAACTACAGAAACGCGCTTTCATCACGAGATAAGCTACTGCCATCTGTTATCCGAATCCGACACTAACGATCTATTCCACTTGTTAAAATGCAGGTTAATCGGTAAATAAACAAAGGACGATCTAAATTAATTGAGTTAGTGCATAAAGCATATAAAGACGCCACACACACACACACACACACACACACACACACACACACACACACACACACACACTGGTAGATAAATATTAACTATTACAGTCGAACCCGTGGTGGTAACTAGAACTTGGAGTAATGATTTTTGTTGGAGTTATTGAGGTTTGAAACGGCATAATCCCAGATTACGTCCAACGAAGTACTGAGCAGATCAAATGAATAAAGTGAGCAGAAGTACTGAGTAAATCAATATAAGTTATATAATTTACGCATGTAGGCTACGCCTATTTACATTAGTGTACTGCTACATGCCGTTTGTATGCCTAAAAGACAATATAATTGTACGTAGGACAAATATTGTCCCTGTAGTGAACTTATAAATGACGAGGGGTTTACGCAATGAATCTGTGTCGCTTTTCGACCATTTTATTACTATTATTAGCACCTGTGTCAGGCCCGGATTTCCCACTAGGCACACTAGGCACGTGCCTAGGGGCGGCAGGCTCAGGGGGGCGGCACGAGGTGAAAAATTATTTGTTAAAATTTCATGTTTTCATAATTGACGATGTAAAACGAGCTAAGTACTAAATACTACTCCATAATAGTAGACTCAACACCCGTGTATAAGTAACCCTACGTATATTACTTGTTATAAAATTAATCTGTGTTACTAAAGTGTATACGTTAATAAATATTCAAAAATCAAATGAGACATTTGCAATATAGATAGTTGAAATGACTATTTTCAGTAACTTTTTTTCAGCAGTCAAGGAGAATTGAATATATAGAAGTTACTTGTTGGGGGGGGGGGGGCTAACAATGGTGCCTATGGGCGGCAGGACACCTAAATCCGGGCCTGACCTGTGTACGGACAATACAGAAAAAATTCTACACATAAACAGGCTAATTATTCGTGTGAATGTGTGTGTTTGTTACCTACATATAATTAGCCTACTATTACACGCACATTCTGTCCTCGTAATCCAAAAAAAAAACGTAGGGCCTATCATAGTTTTTGTACCTGATATTTTCTCTGTTTATTTAATAATTGTATTTCAGAGTCAATCTTTTCTATTCCTAAGCAAAACAGGAATGTTATTCATCTGTGCTCCTGTTATTCATGTGATTGACCCCCCCTCCCAAAATTAGGAGAAAAATATATAAAACAAGAAAAACTGAGATAGCCTACGTGTTTTATATTTAGGTGGTCAGAATTGTTATTCTTATACTAATGCGGTACAAATATAAGATTCCGAAAATATCATTTTATAAACGTCACACACAAACATACTCTAATCTACTGTCTACCATTCTCTCGTGTGTTCAGTGTGTTTAAACCTCTGATTCAGATATTTAAAACCCGTTCTTCAGTCTCTTGTATTCTGGCGTGAGAGTGATGTTAAGTGATGTTACTTTCTGCGGGTTACTTTTTTTCGTTGTAATCATACCATACTAGTCAACTGTTGTAGCCGATTCTCAAACACTGGATGATATTATGATTAAAGACTTTAGTGTAAACACTGCGTTGCGATGTAAATACTGCGGTGTAAAATTGCGATCCTGATTCATCCTCTGATGTGATATCGATCCTCTTACGGGTTCCATTCTTCTGAAAGCCAAAATTTTTGTTCTGAACATTTAGGTTTTCAAATTATACTCCTTTGGTATTATTTTATAATATTTAAGTGTAGAGCGGGCAGATGGTCGATAGATTTTTTTTGTTCGTTTGCTTATTTATTGCGATTATATCCACCTTGATGCAGGGAATAGGCCACCTCATCCCACCTTGTTGACACTGGGATGAGGTATTGGAATATGAGAGCTAGTGTATGTGGGGTAAGTGTTATTCAAATGCTCCAATTATGGATGTAGAAGAATGCTCGCGAACAATGATGCCTAGTTTACAATTATGATCTATTTAGCACAGAGTATCGCGGACCTCAGTCACTAGCGATTCCGACTTGCGATGTCTCTCTGTTGCCTACACCTTCAGCCCGTATTACTGTACAGCAGGGATTCTCAACCTTTTTGTGATTGAGAGCACCTTTCATACTCCGGGGCAAGTGGGAGAGCACCATGCAAATTTAATAATAATAATAATAATAATAATAAATACACTCACCAGGCTAATGAGATCCTTGGCCCTGAATGTTACTCAGAATTTCACTAATATCTAAGGAGAAGTCGCTTGCAGCCACACGTAAACAGTCCTCCAAATGTGAGTCATTTAATCTTGATCGTGCTTTGTTCTTGATGTATTTCATTAATGAAAAACATTTTTCACACAGGTAGGTTGTCACAAACATCGCCAAGCATTTGAGAGAAGCATTTAGCAATGTCGGAAATTTCATTGTATCATTTGCACCCCAGAAATCTGTGATCCTTTCCTTTTCGAAAAGATATTTTAAGGCTTGAGAGGACTGGAGCTCTAATAATTCAAGTTCCGCGCGAGCAAGTTTGTGCTGTTGAATAATCTGAATTTTTCTGAGAGAGTCCACATTGAATTGAAATGGATTGAGCACCATATTAAACAACGGCTCACTTTCTTCGAGTACATGAAAACGTGTAGCAAACTCTTTCAACAGATCTTGAATTGCCAGAACGACAATTTTAGGACACTCCGAGTGGGGACGACCAAGACTCGAGAGTGTATGTGCCAGTTCAGGAAAATGAACCAAGTCATTTTTACTTGCCGTCCCGAGGAATCTTTGTAACTTTGATCGAAAGGAAAATATAATTTCTTTCAGTTCACAAATTGTGTTCTTCTGACCCTGAAGACGTTTGTTCAGCTCGGTGAGATATTGAAATAGGTCTACCATGAAAGCAAGATTGATCTTGAAATCACCCCCGAATATTTCTGGAAACTTAGTGACATAATCGTTGGCAGAAATAAATGCTTTGATTTCTTCGAAAACTTTCCAGACCCTTGTAATTGCTTCCCCGCGACTTAGCCAACGAACATCCGCATGTAGGATTAGTTCTGAATGTGGTGCTGATAAATCATGCAAGAAGACTTTTAGTAAGCGTTTATTCAGGGGTTTAGAAACCAAAAAGTTGATCAACTTAACTATCAGTTTTAACTAACAGATATAAGATGACTGGGTAAGTTTTCAACGTGAATTAAACAATGATAGTGAACAAAGGGAGGAAAATGTTAATTTGGAGAGAAACAGTAAGTACTTTTACTTAAAACAAGGTATGTAAATGCATGTAGTCAAATTTATTACTAGACGTACCCAATTAGATAGATACACCGGGTGATTCATTCAACATTAACTTAGTAAATGTACTTTTTACTATTATAATTATAGGCTAATATTATATATTTATCATTATTATTATTATTATTATTATTATTTATGACGTTCTCTCATTTGCTCCGAGAATCCCTGTGTACAGTGATACAGTATCTGCTACTATAATCCTGATATTTTCCCACGACAGTTGGTAGGGTCAGCAACTTAACCTCGATCAGTACAGTAAGCAGATAACTGTGCGCGCGCGTGGTTATGCACTGTGACAGCAATAGTTCTTTCTGACCATTAACTGCTTAGTATATTCATGATTAGGCCTATATGAATAATTCATTAAGTATTATGTTTCTACTACTTTTCCGTTTGTCTAACGGGGTTTCCAGGGAAGACAAAAATTAAAAATCTTGACATTCCGCTTTACAATGTCCCGCTTTACTTGCTCCTTCATCATATTCGTTGCTTAAAAAAAAAGGTTTTGTAAAATTTATACGTCCGCGTTTCCAGACATATTCAATCGGGAATTCGACGCCGTCACTTGTTTAATACTTCCGTCATCTTCAGGTCTTTTAACGTGTTGTCTTGTTGAATTCGGCTGCGCCCCCTTAATTCTGCATTTCGTATCTTACGCCGAAGATTTTGATGTTGATTACGCCGAATCTTAGAATTCCGTGTTGCGTTTTGTATTTAGGCTACGTCAAAACTCATATATCACATCCGCTCTGCTATTGCCAAGATTGTATATTAATTAATTTATTATTATTATTATTATTATTATTATTATCACTATTAATATTATTATGGCTTGTCCGAAATAGGCTGTGTAAGGAAGGTAGCGTGGCTAGCACTACGTAACAGCCGCCCGTTATTATCATAACACAATATTTCCACGTGCTGAGTCTATCTTGGGGCTGAAAGTTCGCCGATGCGCTAGCGAATCGAATCCAGGACCTACCGTTTCAGTTACCGCCATCGATAGTAATAGAATGTTACGATTACTCGCAAAAGAGTAAACAAATTGTCTGTAGAAAATAAAAGATTTCGCACAAAAATAGGTCGATACTTTAGAGTGACGTGAATGTCCGTAAACGATGTACTAGCGCGTGCTTTTAGATTTAGTGATTACAAACACGGGCCTGAGACTAAACCAATGAAGTGACACTTATATGTTTACGGGGACAGCAGCAATATGCGGCTTTGCAGACTCCCTTACGTTGATTCGAGGAGACGGATGTATCAAAGTTCAGAATGTTTCTGGTGGTTCTGCACAGTTATAGAAAAATGTGTTCCGAAGGAGTTGACCGTTAATAATTGGAGAACGAGGGTGATCTGGCCCCTGCTCGCACCTACAAAGGACAGTCTACGTAGTTTTACATTTGAAATTTAAATTGGCTTTAAAGCCGTGGATTATGGAGCAAAATCGCTCCATAGTGGGTTTCATATTTATGTTTAAAGTTAGCGTAAATGTATTGAAGGTAACGTGGAACAGTTGTAGACTTCAGCCTATAAACTTTTGTTTTTATCCGATTCATTAATAAAGTTGTTATGACAGAGGAGGCTTACTTTTTATCGATCCTCGTGCAATCAAAATCAAAATAAAGAGTGAATGTAATTAAGGTTAAATCCAATGGCAACCTTAATTAATGGTAACCTTATTTTGTCAGACTTCCTTGACAAAATGTTCGTCCGGTATGGTATACTAATTCTTTAATCTTAATTCTAATCGTAAAACATTTCTATTGAACGTTTTGTTGATTTTTCAACTACAGTTGTTCACGTGGTTACGACTGCGAAAAGCTCTTGCCATTTTTGAAATAGGGGATCGGAGTGTGAAGATCTCTCATGGTGTGTGCTGATATTACGAAGACAAAAGTTCAGCACCAAGTACAAGTAAACAGTAGGCCTAGCACTAAGACGTAGTTGTATTAGATTTTATT
The DNA here is from genome assembly GCA_034769895.1 of Magicicada septendecula. NCBI lineage: Eukaryota > Metazoa > Arthropoda > Insecta > Hemiptera > Cicadidae > Magicicada > Magicicada septendecula. The sequence continues at coordinate 42,972,442 of CM068376.1, forward strand.
GGAAATTTTTCATTTATGTTCGTTTCAGTTTTAATTTTCCCTTTTTTTATTTCACGTTTTGTATTCTGTTTTGTATTTTTCGTTTTCGTTGTCTCTAATGAATTGTTTGCATTTTGTTCTATTCTGTACGTTTTCTTTATAGTGATAAATCAATTGTTCAATTTAGCTGAAAAAATTTTAAAAATCCTTTAGCTAAAAAATATCTGCAATGAAATGCGTTTTACGACCGCGTCTGTACGACTTAGGAGAAACATTAAACATTAAAAAACAACATTTCAACGTAAGGCAGGCACATTATATGTAATGTAGTGTAGAGTGCTTTGTGTTTATTGTAGGCCTATTACTGACGATGTTACTAGGTCTAATAATAATATCACGCTTTCGCCCTTGCACTGTTAAATTCGTTATTATTGTATGATTATTGTTGAGAGTACCGGATAGTGTCTTCTTCCTATTTTCGTTGCATTTATAACAAAAAACTAGAGTTTAATTACTCAGTTCAATTAGTAAAATATTTCTAATTTATTTCGTTAACTGTTTACAATATAATCTACTGATTTACTTAAAGTATCCATTAAATATGAATGTTTGTTAAATATTTATGTAAACACACGCACAGGCGCACGCGTGAATAATTATGCCTGTATAAACGAAGTGCTGTTTTCGTTTTGCAAATATTTAGCTGTAAAACAGCTGGCATGTCTCTCACACAAATAGTAGAGAAATGTCCAGTCCAAAACAATCTGTTTGTTTACAGTGTAGTACTCAAAGCAGTGTGCACTTATACAGGGGTGAGTTTGAATATGTTTATTCTCACGTGTCATATACGCCTAATATGCTCCTTGTTTGTCACAAATACATACATCTACCAAATGCGGTAGAATGCGGTTTGTCACCTTCAAATGCGGTAAATGAGGTCATCACAAACGACCTGAAATAGATCCAAATATTGTGGCCATGAATGTTACGGACAACAGACTCAAAATCATTGAACTTAACATTTGTTGATCGTTATGCGTAAGACTTTAAAAATGTACGCTAATTAAGCTAATAGCGTTGCAATAGTCACTGGAGCGTTGCAATTCACTCCATTCACGCCAGTTTTTAATCACCATATTTACGGACGATCAGACTATTTTGTCGTATTCTGAAGACAGATTGCAGACGGGTATACATTTGTTAAATCGTATCTGCAAGGACTCTGGATTGCGAATATCCACAATTAAAACCAAGGTGATGGCTTTTCGTGGAACTGATCCTGTACGGCAAAAAATTGTTATAGATGGTACTGTCCTGGAACAAGTTAACAGTTTTGAATACCTGGGCTACAGTGTGTCTTATAATGCAAGCAACGACGTGGTGAATAAGTTGCATAAGTTCAACATTATGTGCGGGACAATCATGGGAACCCTTATGTCAGCAAGTAAAGGAACATTCCTAAATTTCTACAAGGTGATGGCACTTCCCACACTTCTTTATGGGTCTGAGAATTGGACTTTGACGAAAGGTCAGGCCAGTCGCATCCAAGCGGCTGAAATGAGATTTCTCAGGCACGTGGCAGGGTATAATCTTCAGAAGAAATACAAGAAACACAGATATACGGCAGGAACTGAATATTATGAGTATACTCGACAGGATCACCCAGTATCGGCTGAATTGGTGGGAACATCTTTGCTGAATGGATGACTGCCGCATCCCCAAACAACTCTGGAACTATAAGCCGAGGGTACGGAGAGGTGTGAGAAGTCCGAGGAAGCGCTGGAGTGACCAGCTGTAATATTTGGCTATTTGAGACCGGAACAAACCATCCTTGGTTTAAACCTTGAAGAAGATGATGATGATGATATTTGCTTATCGTTTCTTTGTTAACGGACTGCATCGATAAATGGAAACACATTTACTGCGCGTTGCTTTACACCAAAATTGAATTCTGATTATTGTTTATGTCAGTCAGCTGGTTTCATACTATATTATCACGTGGATCTGTAATGTCAAGATTTCTGTACGGTGTTACATTGGATGTATTGGTTCGTGTAATTTTCGTGTTTGAATAAGTTTATAGGCCTACTTACGCTCTTCTAATAATAAAGTCCCAGTTGATATTTAATAAAGTGTAACTTCTCATATACTTATGTTTCGTTTTTAGATGTAGCCTATGTTTGATTAATTTTACATTTCTGTTAGTTATGTGCTGCGAAATGAATATGAATTTTGATTTATAGATCTATACATTTTTGCTACTGCAGATTTTAATCCCAACGGTACACAAGACCTTAACCAACATAAACAGTCGGAACACAGTTATACAGCTACAATTGAATCTGTTCTAAATGTTCTTAATGACGCCGTTTACAATTCTTGACTCTATCATTCGCGTTAAATTCTCGTAATTCTTCATTCTCTATGTGATCGAGTTTTCTGCAATTAGTTGTATTCCCAAAGGACATTTTGTTCCAGCGACTGATTGCTCCACGTACTTGGCAAACATTTTATCTATTTCATAACGTTTGTCGAAGTCAGTATCACTCTCCAAATAGTTCAATTCGCTCATTTGTTCCGTGGTTTGAGCATTAATTTTTGCATTCGTTCGTACCGAGTCTTTCCCTTGAACCTACATTACTTTTCTTTTGCTAAAAAATTTCGTATTACGTTATTCACAAATCTGATTAAGCTTAAAACGTTTGGGTAAAAGGATGCGCTTGTACTTACTTAGCAATGTCTCCATTAGGCAAAACCGGATAATAAATCGGTTATCGCATAATAAATATATCGCATAATAACGATTATCATAAATCCGTGTACGAATATTTATAATTTTCGGAAACAAGCAGTCAACAAGGCAAATACAATATCGGAAATTAAACCAAACTATTTTGTTGAATATACCGACCGGTAGGCTTATGCGGTATCTTGAGTGCAACTATTGCATCCAGTACCCTTTCAAGATTGTAGAGCACTAGTTAATAGCCAGCCTTTCCAGCAGGATATGATACTGATACTAATGACTTCGTGGAACAGAAAAGAGCGTAGACTTACAAATAACTTCTTTGTAAAAAAATAAATAATTTTTATAAATAAATTTTTACTTCGGTTATATTTTAGTCTTTGTACTGAATTGTGCACTATGATTTTAATTTGTCACACTTTATTTGTGATTTTGCAGCTCTAAAGGCATCATACCAATGTCAACTCCCTTGCAAATATATTATGATTCTTCTTGCGATGTTGAAATTTTCTTTTTTTACGTTTGTATAGGATAGTGCGTTATTGTGCTGTACGCAGTGTTTTGTAAAAGAACCTTGGTCTTTGATAAGCCATCTTAACACTACCACTCTAATTTCGTCTCAAACGCATTTTTAATACTCCCTGAACTGTATAAGTATCATATAGTAAAATACCGAGAATGACATGAAACTTTTTATATGTCTTAATACCCGTATTTTTACGATTTTTATATTTAGATCAACACAAACGTTTTATCTACCAATTATATTATGGACAAACCTTAAACATTCTTTTCAATTTAAATAAAACCTACTGTGAAAGTACAAAAACGTAAATAAAAAAACCCTCGACTTTTGCGTTTGAATAATATAACTTTAAAATCAAAAGTTATGAAGTCATGATATTACGAGAATATCCGATAAAAACAAATTAATTACCAGGCAACTCTAATTCATCTCAGTTATCATGAAAACACTCTTTGTTAGGAATTATAATTATTTCATTTAGTAGATGATGAAATCAATTTATTCGCTATATATGTTAGCAAAGAATCACATAAAGCAAAGTCTTTGGATGCATTTAAAATACGTTAAACATTTAATGTCAAAACGTAGAAAATTGGTCACACCGTATTTTAAGTTTTAACGATTGTTTGAGATAATTTGAATTGTAATCCTTATTTACAGAATGAATATGCGAAAAGAAATCGGTAGGCCTACTGTACGTAACTAACTTAGTACAGTACTGATGTTCTGAATTCGTGTTTTGATCCTTCTGTTAGAATTTTATGGCGACAAATCCCGACATAGTTGTTAAAAGGAGTGGCCTCATCTCCTTCTTCAACATAGCACAAAGCTATTTGAAAAAAGCAAATAAAAAATAAGTCTAAAAAAGTAAAATGTTTACTTAAGTTACTAACGCTGAAACGCAGAGTAGCCAACGTCGCGGTCGTTCCTAATTGCAACAACACTATAATTGTTGTTGTCGTTAAATCTTGAAATTCGTAGTAACCGTCAATCAACGAATTTTTCGGTGAAGGGTTTGTGAGGATCGGTCAAAATTAGGCCTATAACACAAATTTTAACTTAATTGTGTCGACGTTTCGACAATGTTTATTGTCATCATCAAGACCTGTGTATGAATACAAAAGAAATGTCAAACACAACAGAACAATTATTTGAGTGAGCGTGCTTGTGAGTGTATGTGCATGAGTGTAACATGATAAAAATAATTTTTAATTAATTACAGAATTGAACATCCCTATAATCTGTATTTAGCTATAATATATTTTAGTATGCTATATGTTTACTGGTACATGTATAAACGTTTTCTGTACCAATTCTAATATTTAAGTGTTGATTACTGTTTTTATAATTAATTAAAAAATACCATTACATTATGAGTAATTTGAATTGTAATATTGTATAAACTAAGCTATGTGGTATTATAATTTATCGTTGTCTTTAAAGAAATCATTTGAAGATGTAAAACAAACTATCTCAACTCCTTCACATATACAAGGATACACACATACGCACGCACACGGGCGAGCACACACACACATACACAAACACATTCACTCAAATAATTGTTCTGTTGTGGCTGACATTTCTTTTGTATTCATACACAGGTCCTGATGATGACAAACATGGTCGAAACGTCGACACAAAAAATTTTAAATTTGTGTGATTTTTTGACCGATTCTCACAAACCCTTCACCGAAAAATTCAGCTGTTGTTGTTATTGTTGTTGTTGTCGTGTGATAGAATTGGAGGTAGAGTTGGGTCATATAGTTGATGCCATACTCAGGCGAGAAGCTCCCGGAACCGGGTGTTACATTATATCGAGACACTTCTACGAGCGAAGAAGCGCGACCTGTACAATTAAGAGCACATCAGAGGGTAGCTGTAGGACCTAGCCTGAAGGAATATGATAAACGGTCCCGGGCTAGTTGTATGAGGAGGTGTTTTCAGTCGGAAGGGAGTCCGAGGCCCAAGTGCGTAAATAGCATCATCTCTTCCTTACAAAAAATGTATGTATTTCATGTGTCTATGTCCCTATTGGTTTTTAGAGTCATTTTTTACATTTTTCGTAAACTTACAATTTATTTGTCTGTCTATAGATCGCGTTTCGGTCCATTTAAACCATTTCCAACTGGCAGTGCTTGGAAAATATCTGCGAATGTGTTATGTCCGTGCATCTCTGTTACCTCGTTTACGATATTATTACGATATTTATTTTAATTTTTTTTTTAGTTTGTAATATCTATGAATATGTCAGAATACACTTTTTGTTGTGGAAATTTATACTAAAAATATTTATCGTAACATCATAAACGAGCTATCAGATGTGGCCGAATATGATAAGCCTTTCACAGATATTTACCAAGCATTGCCAGCTGAATCTGTGGACAAATGAAGTGCGGACTTAGCCATAATTTAAAAACCAGTACTGTATTATTTTTCGCGTATTATCTTAAGAATTTTGTACTTTAGTTGTAATACGGGGCGGAGTAAGTACTGCAAATAATGTCCACGTATTTGGTCTCCTTGTTTATTGCTTCACTCCTTAATTAGGTGGTTCAAACCGTCATAACATACACGGAACACATAGGCCTATATAAACAAAATATCCTAAGCGCCTGATAATGGGTGATAAAAGAATTTAAATAATAAATAGATTTTTATTGCAATATATATTTCTTATGAATGCAGAATATATGGGATACACTTCACAATACTACTACTACTACTACTACTACTACTACTACTACTACTACTACTACTACTACTACTACTACTACTACTACTACTACTACTACTACTATTTTACTCATCAATCATCATCAACCGTGGCTCTACAACCTTTGGTAGGTTTTGGCTTGCTCCAAGAGTCGATTCCATTCCTCCCTATTGCATGCCCTGGGTTTCCAGTTTCTTATGTTCAGCTTCCCATGGTCCTCTTCTATTTGGTTTTTGAATCTACTTCGGGGTCTTCCCTTTTTTCTACTACCCATTGGTTTCATAAGCTGTCCTTCCTCCATTCTCTCTACGTGTCCAACCCATCTTAGCCTGTGTATTTTGATTATCCTGACAATGTCCGGCTCTTTGTAAAGATGGTGTAGTTCATAATTTAACGCCTTCGCCATATTCAATTTTCTTGTACTCCTCTAAATTTTGTTTTTAGAATCCGTCTGTCACAGCAACCTAGAAGTCTCTCGCCATTTTTTGTCATTGTCCATGTTTCTGAAGCATATGTCAGCACTGGCCTGATAAGTTTTTTATAGATTTTCCATTTCGTGCTTCTTGAGATCAAGCTAGATGTCATCTACTACTACTACTACTACTACTACTACTACTAATACTACAACAACAACAACAACTACTACTACTACTACTACTACTACTACTACTACTACTACTACTACTACTACTACTACTACTACTACTACTACTACTACTACTACTACTACTACTAATAATAATAATAATAATAATAATAATTATAATAACAACAACAATCATAATAATTGTTGAGATCCGGTCCGAGTGGACCTAAAAAATGTTGATGTCGGCACGTGTGTACCAAAAAATGTTCTATTAGGAAGAATGATGTTTGTGGTGCTATTGCCAGGATGTAGAATAATGACGATAGTGGACTGTATAATACATTTATTAAGTTTCTGCTGTACACTTAAATCATGGTGTTGAGATTGGCTAAGTCTGAACAGATTTTAATTTTGTATAAACCGAGTCGTTAAGAACGCTACATGTTAGATGAGGCGCAAATGTGCGGCACTCAGATTAAAATGTTAAGGCCTAAGGCCTAGACGAATGTCGTATGAATTGTCGTAAGACTTGAGGCGCGAGTACGCGTCACTCAAGCTACATGGAAAAGAATTAGCAATGTATTGCAAGTATACAATATATGTTGTGGCCTAAGGCCTACAATGATTGTCTGACGACAAGAAAAATGATGATGACAGAACAAGCGAGCAAACGTAATGACGTCTGCCGCGTGCCGTAGCTCGGACAACTGTAACGTTGTAAAAACATGATAAGCACAATTTCAGAAAGTACAGATTAGCCAACCTATGAATGCGAAAATTACCACATTACTGTCCAATAATAATAATAATAATAACAATAATAATAATTCGTAATAATATGGGTCTGTTCTACAGTTCTTATATTTAGGCTACAGGCTAATTATGAATCGAATATTATTACTTACACAGAGTACTTGTGTGATCACTTACTTTAATTGGGGTAGAAATAAGAAAGACCGGGGTTGTTACAGAGCTGTGAGACCATGACTAAGTGCATACTGTACCTTCAGAGTGATAAAATGTTTTCCAGTGCATGCGACCCGTGTTGTTTCCCTGTCAACTAAATCTTTCTTAAACTAATTGATTTTAATATGGATCTGCAGGCATTTGTTCACAATAAACACGCACGCACGCGCGCGCGCATGATTACATACTTGATACTAAACACTTTTCTAGCAATTTGTACTTTATTTTTTACAGTTTCTTTATATTGTATTAGAATATACTTTTAGCGAGAGCACATTTGTTAATTATTGTTTATGCACATTGGATCGACAGAGAGGAGCAGAACATGTTCCAGTTTTAGCTGGACCGTTCGTTATTTTTGAATAATCTTCGTCCGCCTGTTTGAATGCATCAACCGATTTTCGTTTAAAACTTGGTATTCGTGTCCACAACTGTACCACACAGACTCATGCTGTGTTTGAGGTTGATTCACTCCAAAACTGGGGGGACAATGAGGAAAACTTTAAAGGGTGAAAATTTGGAAAATTCGTAAAAATCAATTTGTGTGGTATAAAATTAAATAGAATTTTAACCTCAATATCAATAAAGCTTGCAAGCTATGTTTGCAAAAAGAAATATATTTTCATATTGTTTTATTTACACGTATAATTTGTTTACACAAAATGGTATTTACACATGCAATTTATTTTCATATTGTTTTCAGTTATACATATTTGAGAAAAGTATTCCATAGAGACCTAGCCATAGCTATGAAACATACGTAAACTTATTACCTAGGAGTAAATTATATGTCATTGAAAATTTTTGTTATAAATTTAGCTAAAAACTTCAATGCAGTCTTCACGACTTTTGGCGTTTATTGTATACATAATAATGGCTACGACTGTTATTTGTAGGGGTTTACAGTAAAACCTCATGGCTAACGCTATCATCCATACGAACATGCTTAAAACGATAAAATTTATAAATTCGATGTTAAGCAACAATAAATGGACAAGCGAGGTCTGCATCTCAGGGAGTTTACTAGTGTCAGCCGTACCAACTTACTGACCGTTAGACCAAGTAAATGTAAGTTGGTGTCAACCAAGACAAATTGTACACAGAAATAATAAATGATGTTAATGGAAGAATTTACATAAAAATATTATTTATATTAGCCTATTATTATTTATTATTATTATATTATTATTTTTTTTTATTATATATTATTAATAAAAATATATTATTATATTCAACTGGAGTGTCGGTAAAATTTGAAAAAAAAATTATCATAACTTTTAGCTGTGCTTACAATCCTGTTAAAGCTGCTATTTTTTATTTTTTTAGCGTTATTATGAAATGTTTTACTCTAAGATGAGGAAGCGAGTTATTGAATAAGCTAGACACTACGTTGATGTCACTGAATCGTTACGACTGTTTATGGTATTTCATCTCGTGACTACAATCAACATGGAAGCTATGTATATTCATAAATTTATATGTAGAGCATTCACTCGGTTATAAACCCCCCTACACGTAGTGGGTGAGTTTTTTTAAAAAGCTTCGTTGTATGCAAAAGTATACGTAGTATACGTTTAAGTATAGTTCCAGGTGACAGAAAATTTAACATTTTTCAGTTTTAGTTATGTTGTGCATGGAACTCAGGTATCTGTGCCTAAGGAAAAATGCTATCCTTTCCTACAATTTTAGTTTTATGTTATTGTCCTGAACACCGAAATGATGTAATACTTTTCGTTTCAATTAATACCAGTTATCGTTGTTCAGTTATACTGTTTATTCTTAACTTCATCCTGTTTTTGTTAATCTTGTTATTTAGGATTAAGATTTGTCTTGTTATTTCCTTGCTGGTAGTGATTTAGGACTTGAAAATGGTGAAAACACTGAAAGGCCTTGTCCGAAACATGATAATTAGCAGTTTAGCAAGTAAGCACGAAGACGTTGGAGTTACAGAGACTGCTAATTCAAATAGGTCGTGATTTACGACTTGAAAATGGTGGAAACACTGAAAGGCGTCGTCCAGAACATGGCATTTAGCAGTTTAGAAAATAAGTACGACGAAGTTGGATTTATCCTGTTTGTACACTCGATTCTAAGACCCAACTAGAATATAAGATTCTCTCAAATTTTATAGAAAAAAATTAACAAAAAATAGAGGTGTTATTTTTCAGTAAATACTGTACTTAAATGTTTATGTTTTATAAGATTTGTTGTTTCAATTAGTCTCTTTGTACGTTGACATTTTATTTTTGTAGTTGCTTTTATTCATTGTTCGTCTTAACTCCGCTGTTACGTCAATCAATAATGCACACAATATTACCGAGTTTCAGGAACAAATTAAGTGATTTCCCTTCTTCTTCACTCCAATTAACTCATCTCCTCCTCAGTCTATGGAAGATCTGTCTGTCCATTAAGACTGCAGCAGGTATTATTCGGCATGTGGACCAGCTGTTTTGGACCATCTCCTATTATTTTTCTAAATCTCTTTTGCAAATAATCGATACTGGTTTATTGTCTTAAGTTTTTTATGACCTTGGATGGAAATTTCCATTTTTTCTTGTCAAAAATGTTACCACAGTACTTGAAAATTTTCCTTGAGAAGTTTTCTTGCTTCTGCATATAAAGATAGGTGGTTTACGATTGTATGAGTAATCTCCTTCTACGACTCCTTTATCCAACATATCGAACTGTGAAATCACTTTGCTTAGACATTTAAACTTGTTCACGTGTCGTAAATTTCCCTCCAGTTTTATTATGTTTGTTTGTATTTTTTTCTATCGTTTTTGTTCTATACTAGCCGATAGCCATGTTGTATATGTTCAGTACTTTCTTGTATATTTGTAGGTTACTGTTTACATTTTTTTACTCTTTAGCTACAATATCAGAAGTAACAAAACATATTTCAGAAATTTCTATTTTCCGCATCTTCCAGCAGACCAATGGGTACTTCTTGCCTGCTTTCCTTGTATTTTTTTTGTTATTGATTTGCCGAGGATCAGAGTGAAAAGCAGTCGATTCAGTATACATCATTTGTGGTTTTATGACTCGATCTTACATAATTTCAGGTTTCACTACGTAAACTTTATACACAAGTTAAAATGTTTCCTTTTATTCATTTTGTACAATATCTTCCGTATGCTGAAGGCTTTCCCGACAGTGCATGTGTATGTATACATCTTCAAGTAAGGATTTTCCAGGAACTGGCTTCATTATTAAATAGCATCTTGCAGTCATGTGTTTGGTGTGGATCAAAACTAAGTGTTGGCCAATCTTCCAGGTAACCAATTCTGATTATGCTTGGTTGGAAACTTCTTTATGTATTGAAAGCCCGGAAATCTTTATACGAAATATTAAATATTACATTAGGAGAGTCTCTACTGAACATGGCCTAGAATATGAAAAACTATTCTTTTGGTAATAGATAGTTCTACACACTTTTATGAATAAAAATGTATACACATATATACATTGAGAAGGAACAGCCGAAGAATAGAACCGCCGCAGTTCTTGCGTCTTCGCACTCCCGTTCCGCGCCAACGATGGACGTCGCTGTGGCAGCAGCCGACTCTACAACCGATGCCGAAAGAAGAGGAGGACTGCAGTACGCCGCGATCAGCGGGCGCAGCCGCCGAACATCTCAGCGCGGCACGACCAACATCAGCCTTCTCGCCACAGGTCCTTTTTAGGGCCACCAAAAACACTAGAGTGTACGATTGGTGCCATTTGTCATGCGGTAAGCCTTTTGTCCGGTGACAATATACATTGTGTATTTGTGTGTGTGTGTAAAACATAATTGTTTAGAGAGGAGTAAAAAAAATAAAGCAGGTTAATATTTAACAAAGGTTAATAAAGAAGGAGTTACATATGTAAGGATAAAATTTTGACCTACTCACACAAAAGCATGTCTCCATTGCTCAAAAATTATTTTATGAAAGGTATTAAATGTACACTGTAATACAACTATACTGAAAATCATTAAAAATTCACTATAAACAACTTTTATTCAATTTTCATCTGTGGCTCCCCTTCAGCACACTGTTCAGTAGTATTCTGAAAATCAAATAATTTGTTATTGCAGAATACTCCGTCTCACGAAGTGACAGAACTGATCTAAAGTCATATTCAACAAATGAAGTAAAGAAAATCTGCATATAAACATTGGCCCCGAAACACTTTGTTTGAAAAAGTAGTGTGTGTGTGAACAATTTTTCCTATAGTCTATTTCTTGATGGATATATAATTTATTTAATATTTATAAATTCTTTACCTCAAGGTGTTTTATTCCCTTATTTGGTACATGTTTCGGGAAGCGTATTGTTTCCATCCTCATATATATGATCTTTTTATTTCTAATATATATATATATATATATATATATCTTTGTTCATTATATTTTTGCACAGAATATGTCTTGATGGTTAATCTTCCCTGATTTGTATTTCCTTATTTTCCCCCAAACACTCTCGCCTCCAGAGATTCGAGGCAGGAGAGTATTTTAGTGCTTGAAAACAATATCTTTGGGATATCATGAGGATCTTTAATGCTGTGATTTGCCTGTTACGTTGACTCCATAATGAGGGTTCCCTGACCAATTCCCACTCATTGAAATACTTTTCCCGGGGGACAATCGTTTGAACTCGGACGTTAGCCCTCTCTACCAACTTTAGCTTTTTGCGTGGAACGTGGACATCTGTATGGATCTGAGACATGGACAAGGTACGAATAGATGCCTTTGGGACATGGTGTCGGACGAGGATTCAAGGGATCCACTAGAGTAATAACGAGGTATTGAAATTGAGAAATGGAAGACGAAGGTTATCGTCAGGAGGAAACACAGATAGTTATATGACAGCGGTACTAGAGGGGGGGGGTTGCTAATTGAAGAAAAAGGAGTAAATAACTGGATCAAAAGGCTGAAGGTTGAGGAGATACATATGTTTCAAGAAGAAGGCAATCTCTGGCCAGTCTTAGGATTGTGGATAAGGAACTATTTCCGGTACTGTCGACAGACAGGCGCGCGCATGCAAAACAAATCACCAGCGCCGTGAAATATTCTTCCATAAATTACACACTGGGTTTGTCACTGCGTAATGACATATGGACAAATATGTCTGTATTCATCATACGAAGATTACGGCGCCTCGTTAAACCTTGTTCACAAATCACTAGTCATTATTATTAGAACCTGTCATAAACGACAAAAATGATTAACACCGAAAGCATTCTCGCGCGTTTAATTGCTTTTTTTTGTCCGTGTTTGTTGATTGAAGGAGAAACTCGCATTTCGTATGAATACATCATTCCGCACGCTCATTAATGCGCGCGCGCGCAAGCACACACACTATATTACTATTACATAACAATATGTATACAATATTTTCAAGCAGGGGCATATTCATTTCTGTTTCTTTCATTAATACGTAATTCATTTATGGCCTAAGTTTATAAATTTCTGGTTGCGTAGTAGGCTGTATGTGGGTTAGTATAGCAGTGTTTGGCTACTGACCTATAGGTTCGGGTTCAGTTTCCGGCCAACACCAGTGCCATAGATCGACTCAGTCAGTAGAAATGAGTACCTCGGGAGACATATTGTAATGTTGAGGCGTAGTGCTGGCCACACTATGTGCCGAACGCCTTACTTATACAGCCTACCTTATGTCTATAAATTGCCTCGCTGGTAAAAAAGGAACCACCATTATTATTGATATTATTATTGGCAGAGTACCTGTATTGTCCGGGAGGCGCTGACGATGCCAAACATACCTTCTTCGTCTGCGATAGATGGGAGCAATGCAGGAGATCGTTGCAAGATAACATTGAGCAGGAGATCTCCACGAATAACATCGGCGAAGCGTTGCCTCGAGGAGAGGTAGCCTGATACTGTGTGCCACGCTTCGCAGAAGAGATTCTTCGGGGGGAAAGGCAGACCCGGATAATGTCAATATAGAAGAAAAATAACAAGCCAGAAGCAAGCACTAGGGCTGAAGAACAATGGGCCAAGCCCAAGGTAATGTGTCCAACAGTTTCAGGTTAATGTCCTTGAAGAGGAAAGAGAGGTGTTTTGAGTGGATCGAGTATCTGTGGTACGCAACCTCACATACTCCAATGAGTGTGCTTTCTTCCGGAGATTTGATGAGCATATTTTTCCAACCTACTCTCGTAACAAAAAAGTATTATTATTACTATAAATGGTCAGTGCCAAATTGCATGCATGTGAACCTGGACAATTGGTCATGACTTTTTGCAGAAAGAAAACGTTAGTCAAATATGACTACAATATTCCTTTACGTCGAATAAATTCTGTTTGTGATTTTGGTGCAAAATTTGACACAAACTTAATTTTCACTAGCCTTGTAGATATAACAACTCATAAAGTAAAGGTGAACTTAGGACTGCTTCTTTTGGTGAGCCGTCATTTCCAGTCAGATAGTACTATCCTACGGATATACCAGATCGTTATCCAGTACCGTTTTTGGGATATAACTGGTTAGAAGATATTGATTAGAAGATGGAAGCAGTTTAAAAACGAGTTTTTTTCTTATCTACATTATCGTGGCATCAGTCAACGTTTTTCTTTTTCTGAGACCGGATATGAACATTAAGGCATTGTGGCCTTTAAAAATAGAAGGACACTAGAAGATGTGCTGTTTTCGTAGAGGGTGGACAGACGGCCTTATTGAGCTAGATGTTTCCTTACAGATTGTCCTCCGTAAGACACAGAATGCATGGCTCATTGGCGCTATCTATCAAAATGATGAACAGAGTTTGAAACAGTGAAACGCGTTGTCATCTTGAATAAGAATATTAATGCCTTTATGAAAAATGTTATGGAGACACTGGACGTGAATAAAAAGTGAGACGTTGACTAGTTGACTAGGATGTCTGTCGATTTTATAAATGTGTAGGTATTTGCTGCTTGTTGTGTTGTTTTATATATTGTGTAGTATATATCTCTTTCTTCTATGGTATATTAACGTTACCCCTGAAATTCGTCACAGTTAAGTAGAGTGCATACGCCAAGGTACTGTTCTATGGACTCTCTTCACATCCCCGTTAACTAGAAATCTTCAACTTCAAGGAGATTGGGATATCTGTAAGGCCATCAATATGGGAAGATATGGAGGCCATCAATAGGTGATAAAAAATTATTGTCATTATTATTACTGTTGAACATACTGACGTGAGGCCTCGGGAGGAAGCAAATGCTGGCTACTGATGTCTGTTACATATGTATGAATGTGAGATCTGAGCAGGAAGTGGATGTATTTAGTCCAAACAAGGTAACCTCCTACATGTCGTAAGGTCTTAGCGCCGGCTGTGTTGGTAGTGATCTGATGACACACGTGGAAAGAAGAGTCTGGGAAAGAAAGGCAGAAATAGGAGAGAAAGAAGCAACAGAAGAAGCCAAGGCAGTAACACTGGGAGACGCTAGTTACTACGAGGGTAGTTCCATACAAGATGAACGGCTGGAAATAAGAGGTGAAAGTGAGGCTGACGCTAATTGGCACAAAGTACCCGTCCTCGTACATGAAGCATTTCTCCTCTCAATAAATATTATTTTTATCATTTAGGCTACACTTGTATGTCATACACACATCTTTAGCTGAGTTAATAATATCTTTCGCAGCACATAAAGATACGACCAAAATGACAGTTAATGAAGTAATCTACAAATATAATTACAACAGACATAATTGCCAAGAAATGACGATTGAGGCTATTAAATTTAAGAATTATAATCAAAAGTAAGAATATTTTCTCTTAAAGTGCCAAGTATTATTACTATATGATATAATAATAATATAATTGCAAGAGGAAAGGAAAATGTTTGTGTAAAACTTGCAAATAAAGCATGATTTGTGACACACGTTTTGCATCATAAAATTTAGTTTTACTCAACAAAACACATATTTGTGTCAGTGATGTGCTGTTACAAAAATATCTCTGTAATCTTTCACCTTTTGAACCGAGGAAAAATGATGAATTACGAGTGTCAGAACGTAGGTTATAGTATATTTTAAGAAATGCAAATATCAGTAACGTAGCCTAATCAGGCCTATAACATTGCATAAGTCATAAAGTCTCTGTTTTACACTTAAATAGGAGAAAATGAACGTGTTGCATGAACTTTTTTCAACTGAAGGACACAAAATACAAAAGTCTACTAAAAGAAGTTAAAAAATTGTAAATACCTTACAAATACAAAAAGAGCATGGAACTATACGTACAAAATCATACATTCAATAAAAAAAGAAAACAACATGTTTATTCAATCAATAATACTTTGACTTTTCATTTTCGTGTGTGACTTGTAATTTTGTGAGAAGTCTGACGTTTTCTTTTTCCTTCATGCGGCAATTTGCAACAGTCCTATTAAGTTTTTTCTTAATGATAAATTTTTTTTCTTAGTGGTTATAATCTCAAACAGAAATTAAGCTGTTGCACACAACTATATTTTTACGACAATTACAGCACGCTCTCGATGAGTCGTTCCAGACTTTCCACTCGCTTCTCGGCTACTAAGTACCCTCTAGACCTTTCGAGAGCTTGTTAACGACGTAAATTATGGAACATTGTTCTCGAACATCTGAAGGCTATATATAAGAAACAGCGGCTGACTTAGTTAGTTACGTTGGGCGATTTATTCAATGCGGAAGAATGTTTTGTTGTGGAAAGTGATTATTGTTTTATAATTAGTTCGGAACTCTTTATCTTTATAGTTCACATTATTATTGGGTGTGGATAAATTTAACTAGAATTACTGTTTGACAGTATCTTGTTGATTTCAAATTGTTATTTGTGATTTATTAAAGCTGGTAATTAGTGGTTTCATTGGTTTCCACTGTATTTTGTTTCCACTGTACCATACGACGATCAGTGAGACCATCATAACAATATATATAATTCCCGATAATCGTTTTTGAGCTTTTCCAAATATTCCTTTCCAATCTGAGCTGATGATGAGCTGAAAGGCTGGAATGCTTTATGGGGAAGTATTTATATAGTGGTGTGAAACTGCTTAATCCTATTAACTGTTTTTAGCACAGTCCGATGCTTAACGTCAGAAACACATGGCCTTTCAACAACTGTGTTTTTAATTCGAAAAAAGGCCATGATATTTTTTTAAATTATCAGTTCGTGTACAGTGTCTTATCATGTACACCTAATGGCAATAGAGTGTCAGTCGCAGCTAGATTCTAACATACTTTTTTAATTATGACGCGAGATTATCGTTTTCCATTTCATCGACAGAACTGCTGCCGCCAGAATGTTACGCCAAGTCTGTGTGGGGGCCATCTTTAGTTGTATAATTAATCCAAAATTTTATTTTTGTTCTTGCCTTCAGTTTCTACAAAACGTTAAAGCTAGCAGAAATACTGTCCCATAATATGGTTTTAATCTGCCAGTAACGTGTTGATCTACTGGCTAAATCGAACACGACGCGTTCGCCAGAAGACAAAGTCACCAAATTGGATACAAATTAACGAGGTATTTACTACTGCGCATACACTAATACATGTGCACTCACAAACAGGCACGCAAAGTGAGCAAATATGATTGAAAACCAATTTGTAATATGTAATAAATATTTAACATACGTTTAAAATTATTTTTTTTTTTTAATAAAATTTGAAACTAATGGTTAATATGAATGTGTGCGTGCTCTTATAGGTTTTTGTTCAATATTCAGGTGTGATTGCGTACAAAAGAAGTATCAGGCAAGTAGGAGACAACACTACAAGACAAACAAACTCACTGTCTGTAACAAATCCCAAAGGATAATTAGAGATCTCCAGAAATGACCAAACAAGGACAACAGTAAGAACCTTGACGTGCTATGGAAACCATCAGCATTACTCACGAATACTTAAGAGCATATTGGCAGAATATAGGTATTTCCCCGCTACCCGATACTTGACGCCGGCTCGCTACGTCCAAACAGTCACCAGTACTTCCTAACACCCGTAGGTACACTGGTCGGGGTTACCTTGTTGTTGTGGACCAGAAGCGAAGGGGAAAAGCAGTGCCGAACCTTATTCGCACTTGGACAACGAGCGCAAGACAACCAGTTACCGAATACGTCCAGGGAAACGTTCACCAGCATACCGTTGTCCTAACATCAGCTAGTACGACTCGCTAACCGGACCTGGAGACAGGAGCTCCTGTAGGAAACTCGGCAGTCACAATCCACACAGCCCAGGGATTACGACAGACAAACATTCTTTTGATGTCGAAACGTAGGTACAAGAGAAATGACACCAACAAATCGTTATCATCAGGTCTTCAGTTTCTAGAGTAAAGTGATTTCTCTCCGTACACTGTTCAGAACCTCATGTGTATTTAGAGAGGATGAATCTGCATTGTCATAAACAAAGAATGTCTAGTAGTTTTTACCATAAACTTAACGTGCGGTTACGCACTTCGAAATCTTAATATCTACAAATAACTAAAAAATTGAAAAGAAAGAGGACTTCAAAAATGATTAAAAGTCTGATAAATCATTCGCTTAGCAATTGGTTGACAGTTGCTTGAAGACGACGCTGATGTGTTAAGTTCTGTAATTATATACATGGGCTAAATTTTGTATAAATCTGGAGAGATGGATAGATATTTTGGGTACGGAACCTTGCAGACGATTTATGAAAACCAATGGAAGATGAAGAGCAGAAATCTGAAGACGTCGGAGAATTGTATAGTTCGCAGCCATCTACACGTTACAAGACTGACTATTATTACTGTTATTTAGTTGTTATAGTTTTTAATGACAGGTTAGACGAGACGCGATTTACATATCTGATCTCTAGATGGCACCCATCCAGCATAATGATCACAGTTAATGATTAATTCATTTTACCGGCTTTGCTTGCCATAGTATTGACGTCGCAATTTGTTTCAGTGATAACACTGATCCGTTGATGTAAACAATATTTGCATACTAACAGATTTCTATAAGTCTTTCACCATTAGGCCACAAGGACCTTCGGTTCTCTGACATTTCTCCCTCCTGGGCGGAGGGGTGTACAGTACTTTCCGGCAGCCTACCGCCTACGTCAGCAGTTTCCCTCGCAGACGTAGAGGTTTGCAGCGCTGTAGCCTTCATGCGCACGTCCTTCGTCCTTGCGGCGTCCTCCTAACTGGCGCTCATCCAGAAAGCGCAATAACACCTCCCGAATATTTATGTTATTCTTAAGCCAATATAGCCTACATAGATAGTCTTCTGGCTTCGTTCTTTCAAAGTGGTGCCATGTTCGTTCATTCCATTTCATTGGAGCCAAATATTTCACCTCTGAGTTTCTACTGCCTTTCACTTTTATGAGCATTTCAGTCTTCCATTGCATTTCTTGTTTACGAATGGCGTTTTCCAACTACCGCAAAGGGCTGGAAAAGAAATATACGAATGACTTCTCTTTCGTATCACCGTCTACGGCTTTTTCTTGGTTTCTTTAATCATAACTTCGTGAGAAACAGGAAGTATTGTAAATTTTAAATACCTTTGGTAACGTAGTTTCATTACACAAGGGAAAACAAATAACTATAACGTACTTAACGGATTCTCAATATTCCCTTCTCTTTTGTACAGGCAAAAATTTCCATTTTCTTTTGAAAAGCTTTTTCCAACTCAGGAAGATTTGTGGACTCAAACGGTATTTCTTAGATAAACGTAAAGCTATAGATGGGAGCAGATAATAGACAAAAACTTGTATTTTAAAAAGAACCGTGCAAATTTAATTAAATGGAGGTTGTATACGACAATAGAGATGACATCCTGTAAGTGGAATAGTAGGTTAGAATTGATTGATCGGAGAAGAAAAATTCTCTTTTATTCGGAAAATATTGTTTCTTAAACATCAAGTACAGAGCTCAGAGTTTCTCAGACGTTATTCAAATTAGAGACCCCCCCCCCCCCGAAGAATATGGGTAACGTTTTCTTCTAGGGTACTTAACCCTGATACATACTGACTGAAGGGCAGTTCAACTTCAGGTTATGATGGAAAAGAGCCAAGAAACTGGAGAAGGATGACTGTCGCTGGGAAAGGTTCAACACAAGGTTTTCAAGAAAAAATATTAGATTCCAGCAGAGTGGCAGTCCCAAACGGAACATGACCTATAAACGTCAATGAAAAAAAATATTTTTATTAACCTTTTGTGTATCCGACGAATATTTTAGTTTAGCAATTTACTGGCCGCGATATAAATTAACGGGATTCGCTGTAGAGGGTAAACACCTAATTCACGCCAACATCAGATCCATCTTGAGCGAAATAATCCTTGGCAGGGATTTATCGACAATATTGATAGCAAGCCAGGACGGGCTCACGTAAACTGTAAGATTGATTGCCGGTTGGCGTGGTCTAAACCGATTTGCAGAATATAACCGTTTGTGTGCACGTAGTGTTTGTTGTCCTGTTATTTGCCACTCCACTGTTATAATTCTAAGTTTGAATTTAAAAAAAAACAAAATAAAAATTAAAATGTATTAACTCTATATTCATTTACACGAATTTAAATACAACAAAAAAGGACAACACAATAATTAAACATTATCTTGGTCATTAACGTAGGCCTATTCCTAAACTATTTTAAGTGAAAATAAGTAGGTAAAACTCATTAAGCGCCTTCCTGCTACATAAGGAGATATGTATACACACACACACACACACACACACACACACACACACACACACACACACACACGCACACACACACACACACACACACACACCACACACACACACACACCACATACACGCAATGCGTTACTTATGGCACTACAATTAAATACATAACAGAATATTCTTAATTTTTTTTTTTAATAATATAGGCCTAATAGATGCAGATATTGACGAAAACTGAGAATAGGCTGCACTTACATTTTCACAATAAAAAAAATCACAATCGAAATCCAGAAAGTTGCATTACGGCATGGTTAGGCAGGGTAGGTGGCCAGTATTGCGCTTCAGGGGCCTAAAAAACCGCACCTTGATTTTAATTATATTCACTTACGGTATAAAAAACACACTACTTATTTATGATATGTAACAAATAAAAGATAACATACTGGTAAGGAATACAGTAGTTACAATTTAAAGTAATTTTAGAGTAAAATAGAATAAAAGTACCTACGTAATAAAATAAGAATTTTCTATCATATTCGCAATACCAAAACCATTCAATAAGCACAAAATGAACACAAAAATTTCGTCTGAAGTGACCATTTGGGGGGAGGGGGCAAATTTCTCCTATTTCCCCTCTCGCGGATCCGCGCCTACAGCTGCATCAGTTTTATTAACATACCCAAACACATATCCATCATCGGATAAAATGTTTTACCTTATGCTCGATGAGGAAAAGGCATAAGGAAACGTGGTTGTAACAAACGCGCTTTGTTGGGATTGTGTGGATATACCAGAGCTGATACAACCAACATAAAGTAGCAGAAATGTAAATTATTAAAATTATTATTGTGTTCATTAAAATGCTACTAGTGACACAATGGAATGTATGGGAGGTGCAGTACACACACTTACGGAAACAAGCCTAACTATGCAACGATTCGCACATAAATACGTATGTACTAATATCTATAATTCATTAAATACGTAGCTTAAATTTATGCAATTGTTTTCAATATTTATCAGAAAAAATGTTATCTTCCAACGTCGTATGTGTGAAAGTGAATTCCATATTATTATGGCAAACATAATTTCCCTCACTACCTGTAATAGGTCTACTTACATGTGTGCGTGCGTCTGTTATTCCTTATAGAAATTCAATTTAACTGTATTCTAATATTTCTTGCAGATTAGAACGTCATATTGTTTTTGATTCCCTTTCTAAACTACGAGTATCCGTTATTAAATCATAGTTACAATTAATAATAATATGTTAGTTCTGTAAATGATTTAATTATTGAACTACAAAGATGATGTGGTTTAGGCGGGCAGGACAAGTCAGTCGCTTATTTATGCAACTAGTTTGTATAAGTGACTAGTTGTATACAATAATTTAAAGTCTAAGAAAGTCCAGGGGAAATGTTTTTTTTTTAATCTTCTTGTCTGCAGGCTGTTATCAAGTAGGTTTATCGCTATAGGATTTGTATACCGTTTCACATAGCCTATGTTTCACTGAAGTGCACTGTGGTTACATTGACACTAGGAAGGTTTAGGTCGCTATAGATCCCGGTGCATTTGTTATAGCACGTATTAGCTTGATCTGAAACCTTCTGCTAATATTGGATTTGGAAGCTGTAAACCGTAAGTGCACAAGGCTTGAAGAAAGTGTTGTAAACCAACAGCTTATACTCATTGACAGTAGTAATTTTCTGCCGAGGAGCCAATAATATTTGCGAAACTTGGTGTCCAGTTGTTTCCTCTTCATCCGAACGTGGTTGGGCCACGTAACCTGTTTGTCTAGGTGGATGCCAGGATAGCTTTGTTGTTTAATCTCACAGTCGGTGTTGCCCCGTGACATTTTTTGAATTGATATACGCTGGTTTCGTTTCATTTAATTGGCTTCACCGTCTTTTTGGCCATTTTCCAATGCTTATAGATAATGTAACTGTTTATTAATCTTGCTGATCTTTGATTGTTTTATGCAAACGGAATAAAGTTTGTCCCAGTTTGTTGTAAGCAGTCTACTCTCCTCACTTGTAAGTGGAATACGGCAACAACGTTATAATATTGAAATTTTAATTACTGACACGCTAAAATACGAGACAACGCCTTTCTTATTTCATCAAGGTCTGATGGAATAATTTGATACGATATCTGGGTTAGAGTCGATCAGAGTTTCCGATAGCCGCAAGACAAGTAGCGTCTCCCTTCTATAAATCGTTCTCAATTTCTGTTAGCTCCGAGGCAATGTTACCTCGAACTGATCTCTTTTTTGTACGGTTTTAATTGTCTTTCAAGAATCATAGATTCGACTGGTTGTGTGCTCTGTCACACAGGCAAGATGCACGAGTCGCGAAACATCCATGTTTGAAAGATAAATAACCATTGTCGTTTCATAATTACAGCAAACTAGACACATAAACTGTTCATGCAACATAAACTAATATTACGTTTCATATGTAAGGCATTAAAGTGTCATAATGAAACGAGTTAATTGAACCGAACCAACTGTAACTTTAATGACAAAATTGATTTTAATAGAGCTTATAATATCCGTGTTTATGTCCGAACTGTTTACTTATCGTTTGATAATAATTAATAAGAATTTGCTGATGTAGAGTGGGCTGGTAACATGTAATTATTACAATTACAACGTCGATATGAATCTGACATGGAAAATGTGATTGCGCTTTATCCCCCGTTAGAATAACTTAATGCGACAAAGACACGACAAGCGTGAAGAGGAGTAACCCGGACTCATCTGCCCGTAAGGATGAGGCGGAATCGTGGCTTCTGGTTCCTAAAGCCTGAAGAGGACACGCCGCTGGAATTTTGAGATTACTTCCAGCAATTCATACTTTCGGACGAACCGCGACAGGTGTGGAATTAATGGAGGAAAGAATTAATCATCTGCTACGGAACTACTCCCGAACTGATGCCTAGAGTAAATTGTATTTTGAATTTATAGTCTATTAATTAAGAGTCATTGTTTGCAATCATACTGCAAACGTGGTTTACTTCTGTGTAAAATTACTGTATTAAGATTAAAACGTTTAGTAATCAGTGATAAAATAATTCATAATATCAAACTGTAACAACTATCACAAAACTAAAGAGTTCCTTGTTCGAAGTGCATAATTTGTTTTCTCATTTACAGTCTAGTACTCCTTATTTATCAGTATCATTAAAATATTGCAAATTTTAAGCTGAAATTTGAATAAATGGTACATTACAGCTTATGCGATCGATATCAAAAATTAATAAATAAAAGTTGTTAAAATTAAGTTGTTAAATTGTTAACATTGATCAGCATTAAGTAGTTAACAAGTTTTTATCTTCACGTATCAAATACAATAATAATGTTTGTGTGTGTGCGTGTGTGCGCTTAGAGAACGTGTTACTGTACTTTTAAATAAAGTTAAGCTTCAATGCTAGAAATTTATATTGTCAATCTGAAAATATGAAATGTTAATGTTTTTGTTGGAGGAGTGGAATGATGGGGGAGGGCACTCCCAAATTGTAATCCGACGCCCCATTCTTATAGTCTGATCTGCCGCAACATGAACTTACGGGGCTGCTAACCTCACTGCTCACGAAATTGTAGAAGAAGTAAGAGAAGAGGCACGATATTTTAGTAGTGAAAAAAATCCGTAGCACGCTTAACCTAACAGTATGTAATTCTAAGCCACGAATTACTTGTACTCAAGAGATGTTAATCAGGTAATCTTGGCAAGAAGTGCCGCAGAAAATTAACTAGGCGATTTAAAAAATAATAACCCTTCAAAATGTTAATTAAGTGATTCCAGCAAAAATTGAGCTTATAATTCAGTAAAATTTGAAAGACGTATTATGTATGCATGTGGGGCAAGATCCGGTTTAGTGTTAATCTGATTAACTTTCGATAGATTAGCTTTAATCCGAGGTTTACAACTGAGGCCCAACCCACTGTTTATCCCTCTCTTGACTGTTCTCGCCCTTCGTTATTCGATATTTCCAGGGTTGCTCAAAGTTTTCAGTGTGGAAAGTGGTATCCTATGACTACGAGGAAAGCGTGCGTAGAAAGAGGATCTTTGCGGATACGCTATAGCGATGATCTTTACAAACTATTTCAATAACGCATGCAAACGGAAGTGCGGGAGGGCAGAGACACATTAAAGTAGGCTCCAACACTATAGGTCCTCCGTCTTCATCTGCAAATTTAGTTTCCCACTTGGCTTATCTTTGGCTGCCTCCTTCAATTCCCAGTATTTCCGCTCTCAATTATTTCTTTCTCTCCTCCGTACTACAGCTGAATTATTCTTGTTCCAAGTCGTCAGCTGTTCCAAGCTGTTTGTTTGTTCCAAGTTGTAGAGTTCCTTCAAATTTTCCGTCCACGCGTCATGCAGCAGGTAGTTTCATCTCAGGGTATGTTCGAACCGGTTTGGTTTCCAAAACAAACTGCATTCAGGATTGATCGTCCGCGCTTCTAAGTACCTCTTCATTTGTCACTTTGTCCGATCACTTTACTTTTCCTATTTTTGTCCAGCCATACACTTCAAAGTTTTTAATGTTCTCCTTCTCCATTCCTCTTATTGTCCTTAGCTCCGAACCATATAGAGCAGTTTATCAGTTTCTTGAGCAATGCAATTTTGGCCTTGATCTGATTTCCTTTGTCGGCATGCCTCCCAGATACTTGAACGTATTCCGGCAACGATTCGTGGGGATTCATACTTTCTCTATATTCTCTTAATCATGCAATAATAAGAAGTGCAAACTAGGCAATAATTAGTGTAACCGCTTTAACCTCTGAAAGAGTGATATAGGGTTCTTACGAAAGAGAGAAATTCAGCGACAGATCATCTGTCTGTCTATTCTTAAACTCTACTCTTGTGGCAGGTGCTGAATTATGAATGTCAAACGATAAGTTAGAACCAATGTCGCACCTCTGCCCTATAGAAACGAAAACACAAGAAGACAAATTCCATAAAACAGGTTACTAATACATTAGCACAATAACGGATTAAGAAAATTGTATTATGTATTGGAGTTTCCAGAGTATAAATATGGCCATCTGTTCCTTTGTTATGCGTTTCCCTACTTAAGCCTGTCTTCAACAGTCTTTGTTTGAAGACCATATTTTACACACTAAACCAATGGGGTTTCCTCTCTCTCTTCTTCTGAATCCAAGTCCAGCTCTACAGGGTTTCGAACTTTTCTATTATCCTGATACAACCTTAACTTGGTAATCGTTTTTGTTATTTTCTATAATATGAAATCATACACACACACACACACACACACACACACACACACAAGGTGTTTTGTCCAGTACTATATTGCAAAGTACACGCTGGATGGAATTTCAGCATCAACTTATAATGAAATTGTGAAGGTTATCTATTAAAGAGAAAACGACCTGCAGTAACCGCAACAGTAATTGGCAACTGAGTTTAAATTTGAACACGGATCGAAATAGATATCTGTCCTGTACCGAAATACATCAGATTATTTGTTCACCGTAATCCAATCGCAAATATTTTTTTTCATTTGAGAAGCGTTTAAGAATATGAAGACTATTGGAAGATGTCATTTAAAAACTTTTATTGTACATACTAAACGCTATGAGAATTACGCTCCGTTTAACAGAAATGTCGTGGCACAAAATTCTTTGTTGTAACATAATTTTAAAATCCGTGGACTGCAGACCTATATTGCCATGTTTCTGTTGCAGACATGTCCTTATAACACTCTTTCTCCGACACAGATTTCAACGGAAAACATTCACCAATAAATGTTGCGTTGGCTTTGTCCAAATATGTTATTGAGTACGGATCGTCAGTGGTCGGTTTGATTGAAACGCTTAAATGGAGAAAGGTCACAGCCGCGTGTTCTCCAATAAATCAAGTCTTCCAAATTACAGTTTTGCAAAATCTTAACTTAACAAAATTACTGCTTTCAATTTTCATTTCTTTTTTCATGTTTTGTCTTTTATAACGCAACTCAAGACAACGATTCTTTCCTCTCTCCTGTAGCACTGTTTCCGGCCCAATCTACGATCTACCAGAGTCCGTTATACTCTTGCTCTGGTTGCCATACTTCGTATTATCGACACATGAAGTGCTTGTAACAACCTACAGAGTGCAGGGGGTTACGTCTTAGCTCTCGACTTCGTTAGAGTACACAAACCTTGTCGTCTAAGGGAAAAAGGAGACCTCGGAGGGGGGGCAGTCTCAGCTAATGGGAATCTTCAACTGATGGGGGGGGGAGAGAGAGAGAGAGAGAGAGAGAGAGAGAGAGAGAGAGAGAGAGAGAGAGAGAGAGAGAGAGAGTCAAAACTGGCAAGGGTAGGCATACAAGAAATGTTTGGTGGCCAGCACTACGCTTCAGCTGACCATTATTATCTCAAGGCTTGCCCGAGGTCGGGGCTGAAAAACACACTTTGCTTTTATGCCCGGAGACAGGAGCCATAACGGCTAAGCCCCAACAGTACTATTTCTTATAGGAGTTACAGTAAAATGGTGTTCAGTTTTTAAAATACGAATTTTTGTAACGCTAAAATTATTGTATTTGCTTAGTGTTAAAGAATTCAAGTATGGCTATAACTTGGGCAATAACGCGTCTCACATTACAATCAATGACGTGGTGAAGAGTCTACATAAGTTTAACTATATGTGTGGGACCATCAGGAGAACTACAAAAAGCGAGTAAAGGAACATACCTGAAGCTCTACAAGGTAATGGTCCTCCCCCACACTTCTCTATGTGTATGAGAATTGGACTTTACCGATATCCAAGGCCAGTAGCATTCAAGCGTACGAAATGAGATTTCTCAGGCACGTGGCAAGATGTACTCTTCAAGATTGCAAAAGAAACGTCCATGTAAGGCAGGAGCTGAAGATTATGAGTATACTCGATAGGATTGCGCAATGTCGGTTAAAATAGTTATAACAATTTAACCGAATGGATGACTGCCGCATCCCCAAACAACTATTGAAATGTAAGGTGATTTGACCATGTATGGTGTGGGAGTGACCAGCTCCAGTCTACCTGCTTGACCAGAAGTATGTTTGGTTTAATACTTGCGCTGAAGATGATAATAAAATATACACCTACAAACCTGAATTGATGGTATGCAGAGAAGCGGAAAAAGGAGAATTCAGCCACACCAATTGATTAGAGACACTAAAAGATATTGGAAGTGAGATTTGGGAAGAATTTGAACGAAACCAAATATTTACAAAGCAATCATTTAAGTGGTGGGCGGTTGGTGAGGGAAGTAATAGAAAATAGAAGCAGAGGAAACGGGCTTCTCAGACGAATTCATGATTCTTTTGACTAAAACTGTAGGTGAATTGTCACTCTTTTTAGGGTTCTAGAAAAATTGTGAATTACCATATTGGTACGCAGGTAGGAAAAGGGTTATATCGCATCGAAGTAACTTGAGTAAAGTGTCATAACTGCCAGTGGAGGTAAGAAAATGTATGTAGCTGGATCCATGTCAAGGAAGAAATACGATTACGAAGAACCGTAAGTAATCCATGTAAAGTTACAAAGAACAAAATACGGTTGCAAAATATAACAATACCAAAAATAACGTTAAACAGTCGTATGTTTACCATTTATTGATTATTTTTTTACCGTAATTTTGTAGCTGTTACTCTGGTTACAAGCCTTCCCATAAGTCATATTTATTATTTTATTATTATTACGTGTATTTTGCTGTATCTGTATTTCCCTGCTGTATTAACTGCATTGACTTGGCAGATGCTGTAATTTTGTGACTTCGTCAGAGTTTTACGGGAATAGCGTTGGCTATTTATTACCCATTAATTATCTCCCAAAAAATGTGGGTGCGCATTGTACACGAATAATAAAATTTATATACTAAATTCTAGATTTGCACATGTGCGGTAAGATCTGGCAATGTTGGCACGGCACATGGCAGAGTTGGCAATGTCGCTTAAAACTGGCAGGCTCGAACCTGGTAATAGAAAAGTGAAATTTACCGCTAATTTGGTTAGCAGTTTGAATCCCTTCTCCACTAGTTAAGCAATCTGTTAACGGTACTCTGTTGTAGCATCCTGTTACTGTACTCTGTTGTAGCACCCTGTTACTGTACTCTGTTGTAGCATCCTGTTACTGTACTCTGTTGTAGCATCCTGTTACTGTACTCTGTTGTAGCATCCTGTTACTGTACTTGTTTGTCGTCGTTATTCTGTTGTTTCTACAGTAGTTCATTACTGCTATTGCGTGTGAAGAAACAGATTGTACATTCAAAATATGAGTGAAAGAACATCTAGTTCATCCTATCCGTAACAAAATTCGCAAAAGAAAATGGTAATCGCGCCGTATCACGTAAATTTGATGTAGAGGAATCTAATGTTCGGGAGTGGGAAAAAGAAAGAAGGAAAATTAAGTGTTATTACTCATAATCGGCGAACTTTTCGTGGTAAAAAAGCTGTGTTTCCAGACGTAGAAAAGCATTTATTCAAGTTTATAAAAGGAAAAAGGAGTTGGGCTTTCGCCGTTACTACTGAAATGGTACAGATTGTAGCCAGGAAAATCGCTCAACGTCTAGATATAGATAATACGCAATTTCGTGCCAATTTTGTTGGTGTGTACAGTTTTTTTGCAGACACTGTCTTTCGATTCAACGAAGAACTACTCTTGCTCAACGTTTACCTCAAGAATACGAAAATAAAATTATCGAGTTTCATCGATTTATTGTACAAGCCGGGCATACGAACAATTTTGATTTGTGTCAAATTGGGAATGCAGATCAGTGTCCTGTCTTTTGGGATATGCCAATGGCTACGAGTACACTACTGATGAAAAAGGTGCGAGATCTGTGCCAGTCAGATCAACAGGACACGACAAACGAAGGTGCACAGTTATGCTATCGATTACAGCCGACGGACACAAGTTACCTGTATATGTGGTTCTAAAGAGAAAAACTTTGCCTAAAGAAAAATGTCCAAGGAGTGTAATCGTTCGCGTCCAGGAGAAAGGGTGACTGGAATAAAAGCTTGTTTTAGACTGGATTGATGTAGTTTGGAACCGAAGGCATGGTACTCTCTTAAAGAAGAAGAACTTGTTAGTTTTGGACAGTTCCAAAGCGCATTTGACGGATGGTGACCACGCTTACACACTGTCTGGAAAAGTGAAAAGACCTCCAGTTTCATTGGTATTAGAATGAATCGTAAACTCCTGGAAAGCAACAACATGTGAAACAGTTATAAAACGTTTTAGGAAATGTGGTATTTCGAACAAGCTGGATGGTACCGAAGATTGTACGCTTTGGGATGATCAGAAGAATCAGAAGAGAAGAGTAATGCAATACTGCCTTCTTCAGAAACAGATGAAGAAAATTAATAAGTGCAAGTGTTATGTCGATAGCGTTGTGTGATTTTAGTTATGTGAAAACTAAATAATGTCAAACTAAACAAACACTATGACTTGTGTAAGTTTTAAGTTGTTTTAAAATATATAAGTTCAATAATTCTGTTTTGTTTCTACAAATAAATAAGCATGGTAGGTACATTTTTTTTATTATTTTGTATAAGCCACTTTTTTGCACAGCATATTTAATATTCAAACGATATATATTTTTCTACGTTATAATAAATTTTGTTAACTATTTTTCATTACAGATACGGATGTGCATTATACACGAATTAAATTTTTTCTGTGAAATATTCCGATAAAATTGGGGTGCGAATTATACACAACGGCGCATTATAGACGCAAAAATCCGGTATTACTGTAACATTTTATTTTCAAAATTTTAATTATTTCATATTTTGTATATTGCGTTGTAATGCATATGACCCCCTTTAAAAAAATTTGAAACTGAAGATTTTTTTTCAGTAATGTGTCTTTAGGAACTTCGAACAGGAAATTAAAGAAAATAAATAAAAGTGTATAAGAAATAAAAAATCTTAAACAAAAAATAAATAAACAGAGGATCAAGAGATGTACATAAAAACTAAGAGTGGCGATGAAAGTCTACAAAGACATCAATACCAACCGCCTTCTGCTCAAGTATAGGCCTACCGAAATTCTTATATATCATAACGGGAATTTAAATTATTGTTTTATTATTTATTTTGTTCTAGGCCATAACCGAATAAGTGTAATTAATAATGTAGACCAGTTATCTCGAACATCTGGCAAAGAACAGATACGTCTTTTCAACATCTGGTGAACGTTTTTTTGTTTTGTTTAAAATTAGGACAATTAACGAAATTTCTTATACCACTTCAAATTCTTGAACGCTAAAACGTTTAATTTACATTAAATGTCTCAAATTAATTTACATAAATTCTTGAGCATGAAATTGCAAATTTTACGGTCCGATTTTCCCTCTTACTTTGCAATGAACAGTTAAGGCAATACTAATAACGTTTATTTGAATTTCACCGGTTCGAGTACGAGATCTTGTTCTGCTTACCAATACGAATACGTTTACAAAATTGAATCCATTAACATTTAATGCGAATAATTTTGTTGCAGGTTAATCGATCGCCAGCCTCCTTGGAACACTATCCTTGTATCTAGTTCTCAAACTGGCGGTAAACCGGCTTGCAAAACAACTCTTTGGTTATCAATCATTCTAAGTACAGGCGTTAAGACAGATACTGGAATTTAAATCCTTATTCATAGTGGTGTTAACAGTAGCGCGTTGTTCTAATGTAGTGAAATTATCGACTGTGAGTTATATACAAGGATAGACAGTTAACAATATGTCAGTGGAACATTCCGTTTACTCTGGCACGTTAAGCATTTTCAGGAAATTTTATTTATTCAGCACTGTATCTCAATATGATAATAAGCGTCACATTTGACGGTACAAAATGACATGAGTATTGTCTGTCTAATGGGGGGAATTAATATATATTGTTTTCCCATTGTATATATTAATAAGTTTTTATATTTAAATTATTTTATTTTATCTTACGTTATATGCCTGTATAACTATCAAAACAGAACAGAATTATAACAGAACAGTATGTAAATAAAACAGATGATATTACAGTACCCTACTTGAGTGGGTTTACTGTAAATATCGCAATCCACTATGAGTTTGTTAGCTACTACTAATCTTTCCGTACATTTGGCACCGGTTTCCATGACGTAGGGCACTCGAATATTATACTGTTGGGCAAATACCAACAATCGTTCTTGTCTGCAAATGCCGAATTATCCCGATGATTGAATTCTTAGTTGAATGTGGTACACTCAAGCAGGTCTGAGTATAGCCTTATAATCTAGAACTTCATTTACCTGCTGCTGCAATCATTTACCGGTGTTGGCTGCAATCACCCGGCTTCAAATTAGTGGTTGGTAGTGAAGATTTCTGCGGTAGTTTGAAGTCATTGAGTTGAATCGGTGAACACGTTTGCATCCTCACAGTGAAAGTACCTTTAACTCGCAATTTTTTCAGCGATAGTTGATGAACGTAAGATTTCAGGTGTTCCCTACGTAGAAATGGACTTTAAATACTGAATTTACACGGTACGGTAGAGGTTTATACCGCTATTCGCGGATCATATTTGAAGTATAATCGACGTTTAATGAAGAAATTTGTGTTAGTGGTTGAAATCACAATCAGAATGATCACTGTTGCACACCACTATATAAAAATTATATAATTTTTATATAGTGGTGTGCAACAGTGATCATTCTGATTGTGAAGTATAATCGTCAACAGAGAGCCTCACCAACGGCTGGACATATCGGAAGAGTAAATTTACAAAACATACAATACGAAATCTTTATATAAAAGCAAAAATTATACAAAATCTTGCAAAACATACAATTTAGTCTTTGGCTCGAGCACAAAGTCCTTTTCGAAACAAGAAGATGACCGTTTAGTTAGCTACAAAAGGATGTTCCTTGACTCTATTGCAATTGGCCAGACGCAAGAAGCAAAAGCAGAAGATTGTATACCTAAAATTGATATGAATTATTCTGCTTCTTTGTTTGACACTATAAAACGTGGTGGTCCTCGTCCCGCACAAGCACCTGAGCCGACGAATGTCCCCCTTCCAGTATTCCCTTGTCAAAGAGTGTCTTTCGGAAGACTTTCTTCAATTGTCTTGCTTCATTTTATTCTCTGTTTGCAGAAAGTAGGAAGTCTGTACAGCTCGTACAATTCCGATCTCCCACTGTCTGCCCTCGTTACATCCATTATTCTTCTCAGTTTACTTTTCAAACCTGTCAAATTGCTCACAAATCTTCTTTTACTGGCAGACCATATATCACTAGTATATGTCAGATTATTTAGTCTGGTCTACGATAATTGAGTAGATGGTACAGACACTGAGCGTCGGACGGTGGGAAATAACTTGACCCAGGTGCCAACGACCTCCTACGAGGGCGGACGAACAGGACACCTTGGGATTAGAAATTACCTTTAAAGCCTTATGATACTTCTGTCTCCGCGTATCGGCCAACAGCATAGGATGCGGAAGGCAAGGGGGAGCCACCGCATATCAGGTATTTGAGGACACCGGACGCCCCAGCTACAAGGCCGTGAAGCTTCTGCAACCAGCAGAAGAAGATGTCGTTTTATACGGTTAGAGCTTTGTTTATCTTTTCACTAAGTGACTCCTAGTCCTTAATATATTCCTAAGTGAAAAATATGGCCTGTTATCTGCTACAATTGTCTTCATAAATACATAGAGGAGACTCTGACACATACAAAACCGGCGGGATATTCTTAGCCATCACCTCTTTTGTCTTCTTCTCATTGGCTTCAACCCACAATCAGGATGAATATTAACTATTCATTTTGCTTTATTCTACTTCTTGCCTCCACCTGATTTTGTTACACTATTTACCGGTGGTTCTCAGCTACTACAACAATTATATCGCCTTGTCATTGGGACAGAGGTTAACGATGTAATGTGCCTCGCGTGAAAGGGAGCCAGTGTTGTTCGGTTCCTAACTATTCATTTTGCTTTATTCTACTTCTTGCCTCCACCTGATTTTGTTACAGTATTTACCGGTGGTTCTCTGATACTACAACAAATATATCGCCTTGTCATTGGGACAGAGGTTAACGATGTAATGTGCCTCGCGTGAAAGGGAGCCGGTGTTGTTCGGTTCCTAACTATTCATTTTGCTTTATTCTACTTCTTGCCTCCACCTGATTTTGTTACACTATTTACCGGTGGTTCTCAGCTACTACAACAATTATATCGCCTTGTCATTGGGACAGTGGTTAACGATGTAATGTGCCTCGCGTGAAAGGGAGCCGGTGTTGTTCGGTTCCTAACTATTCATTTTGCTTTATTCTACTTCTTGCCTCCACCTGATTTTGTTACACTATTTACCGGTGGTTCTCAGCTACTACAACAATTATATCGCCTTGTCATTGGGACAGTGGTTAACGATGTAATGTGCCTCGCGTGAAAGGGAGCCGGTGTTGTTCGGTTCCTAACTATTCATTTTGCTTTATTCTACTTCTTGCCTCCACCTGATTTTGTTACAGTATTTACCGGGGGTTCTCTGATACTACACCAAATATATCGCCTTGTCATTGGGACAGTGGTTAACGATGTAATGTGCCTCGCGTGAAAGGGAGCCGGTGTTGTTCGGTTCCTAACTATTCATTTTGCTTTATTCTACTTCTTGCCTCCACCTGATTTTGTTACACTATTTACCGGTGGTTCTCAGCTACTACAACAATTATATCGCCTTGTCATTGGGACAGTGGTTAACGATGTAATGTGCCTCGCGTGAAAGGGAGCCGGTGTTGTTCGGTTCCTAACTATTCATTTTGCTTTATTCTACTTCTTGCCTCCACCTGATTTTGTTACACTATTTACCGGTGGTTCTCAGCTACTACAACAATTATATCGCCTTGTCATTGGGACAGTGGTTAACGATGTAATGTGCCTCGCGTGAAAGGGAGCCGGTGTTGTTCGGTTCCTAACTATTCATTTTGCTTTATTCTACTTCTTGCCTCCACCTGATTTTGTTACACTATTTATCGGTGGTTCTCAGCTACTACAACAATTATATCGCCTTGTCATTGGGACAGTGGTTAACGATGTAATGTGCCTCGCGTGAAAGGGAGCCGGTGTTGTTCGGTTCCTAACTATTCATTTTGCTTTATTCTACTTCTTGCCTCCACCTGATTTTGTTACACTATTTACCGGTGGTTCTCAGCTACTACAACAATTATATCGCCTTGTCATTGGGACAGTGGTTAACGATGTAATGTGCCTCGCGTGAAAGGGAGCCGGTGTTGTTCGGTTCCTAACTATTCATTTTGCTTTATTCTACTTCTTGCTTCCACCTGATTTTGTTACAGTATTTACCGGGGGTTCTCTGATACTACACCAAATATATCGCCTTGTCATTGGGACAGTGGTTAACGATGTAATGTGCCTCGCGTGAAAGGGAGCCGGTGTTGTTCGGTTCCTAACTATTCATTTTGCTTTATTCTACTTCTTGCTTCCACCTGATTTTGTTACAGTATTTACCGGGGGTTCTCTGATACTACACCAAATATATCGCCTTGTCATTGGGACAGTGGTTAACGATGTAATGTGCCTCGCGTGAAAGGGAGCCGGTGTTGTTCGGTTCCTAACTATTCATTTTGCTTTATTCTACTTCTTGCTTCCACCTGATTTTGTTACAGTATTTACCGGGGGTTCTCTGATACTACACCAAATATATCGCCTTGTCATTGGGACAGTGGTTAACGATGTAATGTGCCTCGCGTGAAAGGGAGCCGGTGTTGTTCGGTTCCTAACTATTCATTTTGCTTTATTCTACTTCTTGCCTCCACCTGATTTTGTTACAGTATTTACCGGGGGTTCTCTGATACTACAACAAATATATCGCCTTGTCATTGGGACAGAGGTTAACGATGTAATGTGCCTCGCGTGAAAGGGAGCCGGTGTTGTTCGGTTCCTAACTATTCATTTTGCTTTATTCTACTTCTTGCCTCCACCTGATTTTGTTACAGTATTTACCGGTGGTTCTCTGATACTACAACAAATATATCGCCTTGTCATTGGGACAGTGGTTAACGATGTAATGTGCCTCGCGTGAAAGGGAGCCAGTGTTGTTCGGTTCCTAACTATTCATTTTGCTTTATTCTACTTCTTGCCTCCACCTGATTTTGTTACATTATTTACCGGGGGTTCTCTGATAAGACAGTGGTTAACGATGTAATGTGCCTCGCCTGAAAGGGAGCCAGTGTTGTTCGGTTCCTAACTGTTCATTTTGCTTTATTCTACTTTTTGCCTCCACCTGATTTTGTTACAGTATTTACCGGTGGTTCTCTGATACTACACCAAATATATCGCCTTGTCATTGGGACAGTGGTTAACGATGTAATGTGCCTCGCGTGAAAGGGAGTCAGTGTTGTGCTTCCTACGCAAATGGCGCTCTATATCTGTCCTCAGCTCTTACCGATACACTGGCATCTGTGGGAGGGGATGCTGCCAGTAGGGTCGTAGCTGTATGTTCCCGATGTCGCCGATTGCGCTGGTCCTTCGTCTTTCCGAAAACTCCCACTCTGGCTTTCAGGCTGCGTGGAATTCCGATCATCGGATGAAACAGAACAAAGAAGGTCGGGACAAATTTCATGTTAAGTGTTTGCTGGTGTGACACGTACATCTGGCAGGCGAGACCGAAATGTCTAGAACCATTAGTGTCTGTGTAGCAGGAGCTGCTATGGCCTACTTACCTGACTCGTAAAACGGATGTAGCTTCCTTAGTAGAGGATTAAACCACAATTGGTCCCAAGCATATGAAATGGTCCCACACTTCTCACTCCTCGCGGCTTATATAATTCAGTAGTTGTTTGGGTGTACAGTAGTCATCGATTCGGTTTAGATATAATAACCATTTCATCCGATATTGAGCAATCCTATCAAGTATACTCATAATATTCAGTTCCCGCCGTACACTGACATTTTTTCTGCGATCTTGAAGATTATATCCTGCAACATGCCTGAGAAATCTCATTTTGGCCGCTTGAATTCGACTGGCCTAATTCTCAGACACGTGTGGGAAGACCATAACCTTGTGGTTTCTTTACTTCCTGATTGTCCCATACATTTGGATGAATTTCTTCACACGCCATTGTTTGTAATATATGACAAATTGTAGTCCAGATATTCCCTGTTCCAGAACAGTACCGTCTACAATATTTGTACCTACATAAATATTAAAGGAAGGATAGCCATCCATTACCAGTGGATGCAAAACAGGGACTTTTTCCTGACGTTTCATAATTTTGGTTTTGTCGAAAGTAGTAGTCTCTGGTATGGAGGCTTGACCCAGAGGTATAGCACAGACTCTTCGCCTACTTTGAATGATGAATGTCTACCTCAGTAATTCAACCTAACCAATGTGATTATAATATTGTTTTATTACGTGTTCAACATTCAATATAACGCTTTGTGACATCTAAATGTTACACTTCGCACTCACGAATGTTTCTAACGCTGATTTCATCCAACAAAATATTTAATTGGTTACATCACGAAGCGCGTTAACTTGAGGCAAGATCTGACGGTCGTCAGAGAAAGGCGTCAGTACTTACAGGGACAGACACTGATGTTTGGCTTAGTAGTGTTGGGAACACTAATGAGTCGCAGCCCTCCAATTAAATATACTGCTGTAACACGTACGTTGCCTAATGTGACCACTCTGTGACTTCGGTATTGCCGATGTTGATGATACAGACTCATTCACTGGAATGCAGTAGGCCTATATAGTTTATACGTGTTTACGTTTCTTGTTGTGTTTTGTGTAGTAAGCTGGGGCAGTGGCGTATCTAGAGGCCCGGGGGCGAATTTTTTCTAAGGCCCCCTGGCCCCCTCCCATAAGACGGGTTTTTATAATCCAATTTATCTTTAAGTAATACATAGCAAAAAGACTTTACTGTTATATATTTATTGTATAATTACTGTAATGATGTAACTAGTCAGGAAACTTTATAAGAAGCTGTAGTAATGTTTGAAATAAAAATCCACTTTCATATTGTAAATACAAAGTTGAAAGAAAGAATAGAAGTAGTATTATTTATACATTGCGTTGAATTTGTTACAATACTTTATAAACTTATATACTGCAAAACAAATTTATCATTGCTGCAAACAATACTTGGCAATTTTTTTTTTCAAGTCAGTTAGCAGTTTTAGTGCAAATAAAGTGAACTTTCTAAAATAGCTGTTCTCTAGTTTTGGCCTCGGGAAATTTTCTTATTGCATCATCAAAGCTTATTTTCCTTGTCAACTTGTTTTCGATCGATAATATTGCTAGTCCATTTAGTGTGATTTGGCTCATGTTTGAGAGCAAATAATTCTTAATGAGTTTCAGTTTAGAAAAGCCCATTTCACAAGTAGAAACTGAAATACAAATTGTTAAAAACAACTTAAAGACCAAAGACAGATATGGAACCGACACTTGAAAGTACATCTCAACAATAAATTGTAAAACTCGAAGAGATGACCAGCTTTTAGCTTCCTCTGCAGTGATTCCTGTTGCTTGAATGTGGCGTCCCAGCATTTTCATTTCTGCTGTAATCATTCAGACCGACTAAAAATTAGTTTTCACAATTTCTCATCATTTGCTTCAACCGAATTAACCGACTGCAAAACTGCAAATTTTTTATGTACATCTTCCATTGTTTTTGTTCTTGTTTGGAGTTCTTCACACAACCTATCCACACAT
This sequence comes from Magicicada septendecula, assembly GCA_034769895.1. Classification (NCBI taxonomy): domain Eukaryota; kingdom Metazoa; phylum Arthropoda; class Insecta; order Hemiptera; family Cicadidae; genus Magicicada; species Magicicada septendecula. The sequence goes on from CM068376.1 coordinate 43,010,250, forward strand.
TCGAACATGCACCTCCTTAATTATTCTTTTAAAGCCAAACCTTCATCTTTTCCCTTTTCACCCGGCATCATCTTTTTGACTTCTTCAACCCCTCTTCACAATAGCTGTTTCCATTTCTTCACATTTTTTGAAGCGAAGTCTAAAGCACCACTGAAGAAAGCATACTACTTTCTTCATGATGCCGAAGACTACTTTCCTCCGACACCTCTATTCAGATTTTTTGAGTTGCCAAATGGCAACACTATTCATTTAAGGGTCAGCTCATATTCATATTAATATACCACATTTTTATTTGAGGTCATTATACAATATTCAGATTATTTTGAAATAATTATTACTGATCTCTCTCAACATATTTTATGTCCTTGCCTAATACGTATTATACGCATCGAGCACACAAACAACAATGCTACTGCTACGTTTTCTATATTACATACACGTTTGTTTATGTTAGCGTTAAAATTGTTTTCTTATACACTGGTGTAACAAGAACATGATAGAGTTCTTCCAATGAACTTCAAGAATACATGTTCAACATGTTTAGCAACGTTGCACTGACCTTATTCTCTTTGTCACTCACATGATGATAATCTTAATCATTCTCTCTCCCGGCAGAAACACAATCAAATCAAACAATACCTCAGATTGATATACTGCCACCCCTAAATAGTTACTGTATACAGTTATCCTAAAAACTGTCTTCCTGCTATACAGGTACGTCAAACCTGAAGTTGCAAAGTATCCAATCAAATGTGTTGAAGGCTTTAGTAGCTGCCCCATACTACGTCAGCTTCACACGAATCTGAAAGTACCATTCAAACAAGTATAGCCATTAAATGTTAAATTTACAACAACAATATTGTCGGCTCACAGAACTTGTTGTAAAATATTGAATACACCGTTCTATAAGGATAAACATGAGTAACTCATAATCAGATTTACTTAACACTCTGTACATAATCAGATTACTTAATAATGCAACTTAATTTAATATATATACGAAGTATGTTGTAAATTGCTGATTATCAAGCAAAGGAAAAGAAAAGAAAATTTGCCTTCAAAGAGTATAAATATATTGAAGTGAGTCTTAGAATATATTGAAGTGAGTCTTAGAATATATTGAAGTGAGTCTTAGAATTGCATTAAAATCATACAAATGACATTTAATAATTTGTTCCGTCATATGCACGGATAAATAGGACTATACGGGGTCTTCTTCCATGTGGAACGCATGGTAGACAGGCCTATTCCTAAACAAGCGTTTAATACATAGGCCAGTGGGGACGAGAGATCGTGGAAGATTATCTTATTAATTTACCTTATTTCCGTCTTGTGACTTATTTTTCCTGTTGTAGGTTACTTTTGACGCGTTTCGGAGCTCTTCAATCCTCCATCTTCAGAAAATCCGTTGCTTAGACTTCGTCACGTTAATATTAAAATCTGGTATTGAAAACATATTAATATAATATAATCTGGTATATGTAATATTATATATATTATGTATATATAATATATATATATACATATATATATATAATAGTCCTTTATCACATATATGTATCACAGTGGTATTGCTTTTATATGATAAAAGCAATACCACTGTAATCATTAATAATAATGTTTATATCGATAAAGTGTATGAATTTATCAACAACAATAATATAACACAAGTTAGTACCGACCCTACAACGAAGTTTACTCGTATTGTAAATAATGCTATTAATAAATGTACACGACTCCTCGGCAATAAATCGAATCATCACTTAAAACTAATGAAAGCAAGTGCTCCACAATTCACCGGTCTACCTAAGATACATAAGGTTAACACACCAATCAGACCGCTCATCAATTTTACCACAGCACCAAGCTATAAAATTGCAAAGAAATTATCCGAAATAATAAAAAATAATATAAATATACAAAACGACCATAGCCTTAAAAACAGTTTAGAATTAATTAATATAACAAAAAATTTCAATATGGAAGTACAATACAAACTAGAATCGTTCGACATAGTAAACCTATATACGAACATACCAATTCAAGAAACCTTAAACATCCTTAAGAATAACCTATTGAAAACCAAAATAATGGACCAACAGATGATAAATGAATTAATATATATTTTAGACATTATTTTGAAACAAAATTATTTTGCTTTCGACGGAAATTTCTTCATCCAAAAAGACGGGCTAGCAATGGGGTCACCGTTATCTGCTATTTTGTCCGAAATCTACCTTAACCACTATGAAAACACATACCTATTATCAGCAAATAATAAGTTTCACAAACACATTAGACTATATAAAAGATATGTTGATGACACCATAGTAATATTTAATGGCACCGAAAGACAATTACACCAATTACTCACGCATATGAACGGTATTAATCCCAACATAAAATGTACTATTGAAGTTGAGTACAACAATGAATTAAATTTTCTGGATCTAACTTTAATAAAACGTATTAACAAACTCCGTTACAAGATATATAGAAAACCAACCTCCACTGATATGGTTATACACGCCAGCTCCTATCACCCATATGTACAAAAAATAGCGGCATTTAATAGTCTTACACACAGACTAGCAACAATACCGATGGAACGAAACGATTATATAGAAGAACTTAACATCATTAAACATATTGCTATTGTCAATGGATACCAACCAACTTTAATAGATAAATTGTTACACAAACATGCGACCAACCATAAAAAAGCGGAGATACAAAAATGAAATACATATCCACATTTTATTCAAGAAGAACTGCCTTAGCTCTTGTAAACGAGTTCAAAAAACGAAATATCATAATATCATTCCGTACCAACAATAACATACGGAACTTACTAAGAACTAAATCACATCAACCTATTACTGAAAAAACCGGAATATATAAAATAAATTCTAGCGATTGCGATAAATTCTATATTGGTCAGACAGGTCGGAGTTTTTTTACAGAGATTTAGAGAACATCTACCCAAAAATAATATTTACACGAACCGCTCTCAATTCGCGAAGCATCTAATATCTAAAGGCCATAATTACAAAAATTTTGAATCGAATTTTAAAGCCATACATATATGTGATAAAGGACTATTCATGAATGCTGTTGAAGAATTCGAAATTTACCAGGCATTCAAATCTGAACCCGACAATGTTTTGAACGAGCAACTGGACTTTAGATCGCACTATCTATACGATACAATCTTGAATAGAACTAAGAGACACAGTGTAATTGATACCGGACAGTCTAACATGTGACAGTGTTGGGTGCATCCGAACTATGTAGTTTCATATATGTGACCATTGTGTAAATGTATATATGTTTAGTGTTGTGCATGTGTTTTCAATACCAGATTTTAATATTAACGTGACGAAGTCTAAGCAACGGATTTTCTGAAGATGGAGCATTGAAGAGCTCCGAAACGCGTCAAAAGTAACCTACAACAGGAAAAATAAGTCACAAGACGAAAATAAGGTAAATTAATAAGATAATTAAATCTGTGACTTGGTTACCGTCTAATAATGATTTACTTAAAAAAAAAATCGTGGAAGACCCTGGAAAATTGGTCAGAGCCTCTGTGAAGTAGGAAAGGCCTATAGCCCATGCCATGTAGTGAAGAAAAAAAAGATGGAGATGACGAAATGAGTTAGTCACGTGATCAATACAAGGTCATTTCTATATTATTTATTATTCTACTGTAGTTTACTTTTAATCGCAAGTACTGCATACATTGGTATGGAAATTCTGCCACTACGAGAAACATCCTCTGCCATTAAAATCTATATTGCCTTTTTAAAATTGTTTAGTGGATTTAATTTAACGTTTCATATTGATCCGCCTATTGTTATCGATTTTGTCACAAAATTAGTTTACGTATTCAAGATTTGAATTCTGAGTTACGCATTTGTGTTAAAATTTAAGTCAAAACTTTTGCAGGCCGTAATTTGTCGATGTAAATTGTTGCGTTTATGTGTATTACATTTGAATTGTGTACTTATATGTGCGGTTTTCTTTATTTCAACTATTAAATATAGGTACAGTGGGCCTGAACGTTTTTCCGTTAATTCATGAAACGTTCTGAGCTCTACTCGTACTGCGCTCACATTTGTGCCTTCAATGAAGCTACTGTACAAACACACACACACATCCCCCAAATATCTCTCTTGTTACAGTTCTGACAATGAAATACGCGTAATGATTCCTGTAATGTTACTGGATGTTGTTTATCGAGTTCGATCGATTCGATTCGATACGGTTTCCTTACAAATTATTTTACGCTTTGCATGAAGTGTAATTGTTACGTGAAAAGAGGTTTCGTGTTTTATTAAAAAAAAAAAAAAACAACAAAAAACAGCCTACAAATTTGCATTCCATCTAATTTTAAGGAGAAATCAGTGTTAAATGCTAGCCAATAAAATGAGGTCAATGAATGGTTAGCTTGCGGTACGAATAATTAAATTAAAGAATCATTTTAGTTCAACACTGAAGTTTGCGAAATTGTTTACAACATAACTGGTTGTATATTTCGTTGCTGTCCGTTGGTGATGCGTTCCAGCCAACAAACTTCGGGAAGACTTAAAGTAAATCCAGTCATGTAAATTTCACGTATTCTTATAATCATTAAATGACGTTATACTAGACATTTGACTTTCCTTAATGACGATTTAGAACTCAAAGTACTTTTTTACCAAAAGTTCCTTTTGCAACCTTTAATAAAAAAGAATATTACCCTTCTTTACAGCCCAATTACTACCCTTCTTGTAATTGATAGTAGCCACATTCATTTGAAATATGAAGTATTTGAAGTGAAATCCATGTTCCTCTGATATATAAAACAAGACTCCAAACAAGACCTTAAGAAAATCTCTTTCTCATTTCAGTCGGAAATCTCAAAAACTTCTCTTACATATAGATATCGTACCAATCTATTTCACCGTACTACCCACATACTTAAATGAGTTCACTGTCCTCTCTAAAAATACTGGACAGTCTATGAAATGCGATTATGGTCCTAGAAGGGAAACCCAGAGAGGGGGCAGTGTTTGTTTAACAAGCAGCTAACAAATGTTGGGTCCGGGAGAAGGAGATCAAGTGCCAACAGTCTCTTGGGAGGGTAGAAGGTAGGGGACCTCCTTGCTCTTTCAGTTGGGAATCACTTCTCAGTTGTCAGTGGTATAGGATGCAGAAACCCTTGTGCCTAGTCCCACTGGATTATGCTACCTTTTATGGTAGATCCTGAGAAGAAATATTCAGAAGCAATATGTTCACAATCGGTTCTCCGGGTGGGTACTATCTATGGAAAACTATGTAGTGTGTTGGGGAAGCGCATTACGAGGGCCATTTTTAAGTAAAAATTGTTAGTTCACACCACATATTGGTAAGTCAAATTTCAAAGTTCGCCAGAGCCGTGTATTGTGTAGTAACCATTTGCGGTAGACGACTGAAGAGAAAATTCCCACAGATTGTGGGTATCTAACCACACACCTGACACAGGTTTTTGAATAACACCAAACGCAAAAGGTTCAAAATGACGCCTTCAATCAAAAAAAGTCATTAAATTGTTTTTTTGGGGGCGAAAAGTCATTCTTCTGACTATTTATCTGCTTCGAGGGGAAACCATGAATGCTAATACGTACTATGAAACAGTTAAGGCGTGGTATACGCCATGGGGGTGACTGCGCTGACTAAGGGGTGAAAAAGGAGATCATGCTAAAAAAATAGATTAAAGTATATTTTCTTTATATAAACATCGATTTTCAAATACGACGAATTGTTATAAGTTTATGAAAAAAAAAAAAACGAGTCTTACTTAAAAATTACCCTTTTATATAATCAGACTATACACTCAATATACCATTTAGAATATTTTAATAAAATAAAAAGGTAGAGAGATTGAATTATTTAAATGCCACTATTACGAAATCTGTACAAAACAAAGTAAGTAAAGAAACATTACCAGTGTTTTTAAAGGTAATCTCTGTTTGGTAATTAACTTATGGGGACGAATTTTTGGTAACGAAAGAATATAGCCAGACTGTAAGTAAATGAAAATGAATTTTCAAGACTGCCAACAGCGTATAACGGGCAACGAAAGAAATACAGATATTTGATATTTGAGGAGAGTTAAAGATGTTTGCGTTAAATACTAATAGGAACACGAGGAGAGACTGCCGAACAATTTTAAGCCAGTCCAGGCGGATCCAATTTAAGACGCCATACGCAGAATACCTTAGGCATGAAGTATAACTCTTCTAGGTTAGCAGCCCATAGGCTGGTTGGCAGCAGGTCGCCATTCTTCACGCTTTTCTGGTTTTATTTTCAACTCACAATATGATTTGCAGTACATATCGACCATAAGCTGTTTCATGTAGTCTAAACGGGGTCGTCCTCTGTGATTCTTCCCTTTAATTGTTCCTTCTATTATTCGCTTAACCAACCCATTGTGTCGTAGTATATGCCCTATAAACTTAGCTCTTCTGCCTTTTAAATTCGTAGAAAGCTCTTCTCCTCATGAGCTCTTCTAAAGACTTTCTCATTCGATATCTTCTCCCTCCAGCTTATCCTGAATATTCTTCTGTAGCACCAAGTCTCAAATGCTTGGAGTCTTTTCTTGTCACTTTCTCCAATTGTCCAAGATTCACTGCCGTTAGGGCAACACTCCACACGTATGTCTTTACTAGATTCTTCCTTATTTTTAGGCTGATAATGTTTGAAGTAAAGAGGTTTTCCTGTTTGTTGAAAGCAATTTTAGCCTGGCTAATTCTGGTTATAATTTCCTTACAGGCATGAAGTATAATGATAATATTTTAGATTTATTCGCTTGAAGAATAGTAGTTATACTAGAATTACACTGTCGATTTCTGGTCTAACATAAATGTCTCATTTAAAAAACTATATCAGTTATAGCTAACGTTTGTTTTAAATCAAAATTACTGTATTCTACTAACATTCACGTTTAAAGATGTTCGGTCATAGGAAATATCGACAAATTCCCACACTCTCTTTAATTTTTCAGGTTACCTTAGAATTGTTTGTTATAATTTATATATCAGTTACTCTGGTAGCAAGACACTCAATGAGAACCGTTTAAAATAATCACAAGTAAGGACGATGGTAGCAACCCCAACGAAGATATAAAGCTAATATTTATTTCCCTCAAACCATTCGTTATACTGTAACACATAATTTGCGATACTCATTAATTATGATACTACGTATAATTAATACTTTGCTGCCTGGGATCATTACGTATGATTTATTTATTTATGATTAAGTATTTTGACGCAGGAGCAATCATATAGTCCTCATACGCGATTACAGCCATTTAATTTAATTGTAGGTTTAACTGACATGACGATTAAATTTAGTCACCTTTAAACAAAGGGATTAATTACGATTAAATTCGGCTTTTATACCGCTGTAACATTAGTTAAACTACTCTCAAACTTAATTGTCAAGGATTTGTTACACAGGCGCAGGTCTATGTGGCGTCACTAATATATCAAATTTCTAATTTAGAGAAAATAATTTAATGCATTTTAAACATTTAATTAACTAAACTCTCTGAATTACAGAATTTGCTCACTATTTTTAACAAAATTCGTTTACTACTATATAAAATTAAATTAATGAATTTTAATTTTTTCAAGTTCTAGGTCAAGTTCTAGCAGAGAAACACCACGATTTGACCGCATTTATGTATGTTTCAATAGATATCTAAAGGACTATATTAAAAACTTTCAGGAACATAAATAATTTCAAAAATATGTAGTGTTTTTTTGCAGACAGATTACAAACTCTTGAACGCCGTCCAAATTTTGCAAGGAGTGTTGGTAAAATTAATTTTTCAAATTACCAAAGATAATTTCGAATAAAATTCCTCACAAATTGATGCACCACGTAGATTTTTCATTTTTTTTAAATTATGATTTCCATTTGTGATTCATGGTGCTATAGGTTTAAAATGTTCTAAATAAACACTAAATTGGGATTTGAGCTAAACTGGGATTTAATCTAATACCTTTACAATTCGGTTCCTGTTGCCGCGAAGTTTTGAAATTGTCATAAGTGAACAATGTATTCAGATATCGGTAAAAATTCTCTTTAATTTGAAGCCCGGCATAGAACACTATAACTTTTACAAACTTGTGATCCACTCTCTTGGTTCTGGTGTCTTAAAATTTTGAAATTTTCAAAACTCAGCACTATGTTTAATTTTTTTATTAAAATTCTCTTAAATACAGCACACGGATTTTTGAGACTTTTCAAACATTTTCCCTTACATATCTGGGTCTTTCCTTATAGAATAATTGTGTATATGGAGTAAAAGTACAGACCTCATGTTAGGATTTACAAAAATATGTTAATACATTCAAAAGTTATCATGAGAGAGAATCGTACTGAAAAGCGAGAACTCAGTTCAGTTAATGTCGGTAACTTAAAACTATAAAAATTATATCTCCCAGTATCTGTTTATCTGATTTCGATGGCTTTAACCATTAGTAGTTTTCAGATTAAACCGCGTTTCTCAGAATTTCCTTCTTTCCAGAAACGTATTTATAAAATTCTAAACATTTGATTTTTGACTTGCTTTCCTTATCAGACCTCTGTTGATATACGGAAGTATTCATATTATGCGAAACAATATCGCGTACAAATAGTTATACAAATTTACATGTTTAGAGTGCACTGTTCTTTATTCTCACAACAGAAAAAGAAAGCTATCCAGTTCTTCCTTTCTCTGACCCCATTAAAAATCTCCACATCTTACTATATTCAAGATATGAGACAAATCAGCGTCCCAATGGAATAAATGTTTATAATCACGGATTCCCTGGACGTTTTGATAGTCTACCTAAATCCTCGAAGTGCATATAGGAAATAATTACCAGTGTCGGCACGTTTCATAATTTCTCGTTCCTCTTCCCGACCCGTAATGTAGAATGCTGCCTTCATTTATTCTTGCGCTTGTTAACCTTATAAATTAACACAAACATATTTAACTCGTCAGCGGCACGTATATTCCAATTTTGTAAATTCTCGACTGGTCACAAAAACGCAGTTTTCCTCAGCCTGAACGCATCTCACTTTTACTAATTTGTAAATCCTTGACTGGTCACAAAAACGCAGTTTTCCTCAGCCTGAACGCATCTCACTTTTACTAATTTGTAAATTCTCGACTGGTCACAAAAACGCAGTTTTCCTCAGCCTGAACGCATCTCACTTTTACTAATTTGTAAATTCTCGACTGGTCACAAAAACGCAGTTTTCCTCAGCCTGAACGCATCTCACTTTTACTAATTTGTAAATTCTCGACTGGTCACAAAAACGCAGTTTTCCTCAGCCTGAACGCATCTCACTTTTACTAACACAAAGGAACAACGGTGCGATACTCTGTAAAACTTCAGATTAGTTTTTCCGTAGTATTCCCATTTAGAGGTCACCTGAAGTTTGTTCATTTCATTCATGCGGTTGTAACTTAAACGTCTTTGTGGCATTTTTGTGGTTGTAAATGAAATAAATGAAATGAAAAAGCTGTTTTACACGCTAAATCATAAGCTGTCAAAGGGATTTGTCTACATGCCTCCAGAACGGTTGATTACCGTAACCGTCACCGCAAAACGCACACACACACATATTTAGTACAGATTACTAAATTTATATAATGATACCTGTAATAATTGAAAGCTCATATTTACATAATAAGTAAAACATGATTAATCCGTAGGCAGATTCGCTCAGTTCTGTTATATACGTCAAAAGGTGTAATAATTGTATTTTGAATAAAATTCTTCATAATTTAATGCTCCACATAGATTTTTAATATTTTTTTATGATTTACATTTTTATTAATTGTGCCATAAATTTAAAATTTTTTAAGTAAATACTAAATTGGGATTTGAGCTAGAAGTAGGCCTACCTTTAATCTGATACCTTTATAATTTGGCCCCTGGTGCCACGAAGTTATGAAATTATCGTAAGTAAACACTGTACTAAATATCACTATTACATTAACGACTCGGAACACTAGGTTTTTTATGAGTAAAAGCATAAAGTTTTACCTTACAGTCTGAACCGGTTTTCTCCTTTAAAAGGCTTCTTCAGAGGCTGCCGCTCGTAGCGCTGTCCGTCTTGTTGTGGGTGACGGAATCGAATTTCGAAAGATCGATGCTGTGTGTGTGGGGTGAGATATGTTCGAATAATGCGTGCGATTTGAATTGTGTCTGTTCGTTTAGGATGTCGTTTTTATTTGTTTTTGTGTGTTTGTATATTTCCAATTGTTCTAGAGTGTCTAGTTTTCGGCCTTTTGTGTGTACGTGTAGAATGTTCATGTTATTGTCGATGTTTTTATATGTGTGGTTTGCTTCAATGAGGTGGTTTGCAAAGGTGGATTCCGTAGTGGAGCGGAGTGCCTTTGTGTGTTCAATGTATCTCTGTTTGAAGCTAGGTCCTGTCTGGCCTATGTAGAATTTATTGCAATTTGAGCAATTTAGCTTGTAAACACCGGATAGATCGAATTTGTTTTGTGCTTTGTGTGTGTGTTTTGATAGTGTGTGCTCTGTTTTGTTAGTAGTTTTGTAAGCGATTCTGTATCCTGCTTTTTTGAATTTGTGGGCTATTTTTTCAGTTTGTTTGTTGATGTATGTTAGTGTTATGAATTTGTTGTTTTCTGTCTTTGTCTGTTGTTTGTTTTGTGTTTTGTGTAGGAGTTTACTGACTATTGTTCTGTCATATCCGTTAGATTCTGCTAGATATTTTATCGTGTTTAGTTCGTCTTTGTAGTCTTTTTCATCTAATTTAATAAAAATTACATTATCTTATAATACCTTAGTTGCGGTTATAAAATATCTAGTGTCAGTTTAATTTATTATGAATGTACGAGTTTGGTTATTTTAATAATTTGTTTAAATGAATTTGTTATGTCCATATTACACATAGTTTTATTTTTTATTATTATTAAATCATCTACATAAATTTTGTTTGAAAACTTACAAAAGTATAATGAAAATGCCATTTGGACTAGCGAAACGAGTTTTCTCTGTCTACTGTTTGGGTACAGTCTCGCGGTAACGTTTGTGAATGCATTAGCGCGAGTGTACCCCACAAACACCTATTGTTATTGAGATTTATCCCACAAAAAATAAGGGGTCAGGAAGCAAAAATGTGAGGGTGACAAAATTTTGGAAAAATCGCCTTAATCCACGTGTAATATTAAATTAAAGAGAATTTGAACAAAACCCTCTTTGTTCAGTGTTCAGTTCTGGAAAGTTCAAAATTCTTGGACATCAGGACACATAATTTGCATCACACGTTTGAATAAAGTTTACAAACTTGCGTATCTTTAACAATTTGACAAAATTAATATCTGTCAACAGATATGTCAAATTAATTTGATTCTCTCTAATAATAAACGTATTTAGTGAGCGAGTTCTACAGCTCAGAAACTTGTTTCTTATTGATAGTACGATAGTACTTAAGTATATTTGTCTCAAAGAGTATCGTATGTAATATTATTTACAGCTTCCAAACAGCCCTAAGGGAAAAACGTGTAATGAAAGAAGAAGCCAGCCGCAGTAAGTATTAATTATCTCTTTAACTTATTCGTTTACTGTAAGTGCAAGTTTATAGACGAGTTGTTCCCATCGTCGAACAGAGTTTGCGGAAGACATAACACGTTTTCAAACAAAGCGGCCACGAGTAACCTTAGATAATAGGAAGACAAAAACGCTATAACGGAAGCAAGCGCAGTAAAGGCGTAAAACCGAGACGTAAATTTCACATACCTCTGACAAGTGAAGTATTCAATTGCCGCTCATTAAAAACTTCATAAATAAACATGAAGGTCTATACACCCCACGCCTTTACACATACCACTCTTAAATGCCACACGTTTCTGTAAAAAAAGTGTTGAAATAAATTACAAAAGAAAGAAAAATAACTCAGAAATTCTGAAACGGAAACCGGAGAAGGCAGTTAATTTTTTAGCTTAAAACATAAAAATGAAAATAAAAACACTTATTCAATAATGTATACAGTACATTGGAACGTTCCAAGCTAAGGTTTTTGTTCACAGATCAATATCCTCCCCCCCCTGTTTTGATACGTTTATTCGATTTTTGTTCGAAAACTACGAATTATCAATAAGGAGCAAGGTTACTGTTCAATTTCAGCTTATGTTGTCCACAAATGATTAGTCATCTCCCCAGCCATCCACCGAATGACCTGATACACTTCCTCCATGAAGTTCCTCTCTTTAGTGCTTGGTGCAGCAAATTACGTAAAATGTTTTTAGAGATAAATTCTTTAAAAAGAACAGGACACAACAGGACAGGAGAGCGGAGTCTGAGGAGCTAGGAATAACACAAGGTAATACAAACAGGACCCATTATGCTAATGAGATCACAAAGACTCCGATGGCGGACCATGTTGTTAGAATGAAGAAGCAAAGACTACCGAAGAGTATGCCTGAACCAAAACCGAAGGGCGCAGACAGTTGGGAGAGCTAGAAAGAGAAGTCAGGAGGACAGGGATGTGGATAGGGAAGGACAAAGACATTCAGCGGGCTAAAGTGTTTGATATTAGTAACAAGCCATTCTTGCGTTGCGAGTCTTCTACAGAGGCGTCTGTTGTACCAGTCACCACGTTATAACATAAATACAATCTCATGGGTCTACCCCATTTGCGTCGTTAGATGGACTCCTGTCTAACGATCGTCAGTCATCCGTACCATAGGAGGCGCTTTGCATTTATGGTGTCTAAAATTGTTTTGTCAACATTAAATTGTTTATCGATATCCTCCTCATATCCACTGCTTAGAGCCTTTGGGAGTTCTTTTGATTTATCTCCCAAGTTTTAGAGCCATAGGTGACTATACTTTCTGAAACAACAGGGTAAATTATCTTTTTAGTTCTGTGCGTTATTTTCCCGCCCCAAAGCACAGAATTCAACTGCCCCATCTCGCGTTTCCCTTGCTTTATTATGCAGCTGATAGCTTAATCACTTCTCCCATATTTTGATAATGTCACCCCAAGATACCTAAAGGAAGGGCACGATGTCATTATGGCTGCTTCACGTCCAATAAGCACCAAGTTCTGTATCCTGGATGGAGTTTTCTGATTATGTAATTGGGGTCATGTTAGCACAACTTGACCACCCATGAAGAGAGGCGCCATTTCCACTACTTATGGGTGCGTTAATATAAAATATGTGGTGAGGAACAGCCTTGCCTTAAAGTTTTTGTTACTGCAAAGTATTGAGACACCTTACTCCCAAATTTAACAGCACTGATACTCCCATCGTAACTGTAATATCATCAGAGTTAATGCATGACTGGCCAGAGCTTTGCTAATGGAACGCTTTGTGCAAATCAGTAAATGTGATGTACTAAACATTCTACGGCTTCCAAGCAAAGCACACGTGGACGTGAGAGGCCAGACAGCAACTCACGCTGCGCAAGTAGCAGCCCCCCCCCTCTTACAGGCCAGCAAACATTGACTACTGACTGTGTTCATCACACGATGTGCAAAAGAGTGATGAAAAGTGCCAACAATTGGAGGCGGAAATCAAAATTTTTCAGGTGTGGTCTGCAACAACTTTGTCAGATTGCCAATAAGCAAAATAATATAAAATAATTTGTAAAGGATTTATTTCCGAAAAAATTAATAAAATAATTTCAGTAAAAATAATCATAAGTTCAAATCATTTGACTGTAATTAAACTGTAACAATTGTTGCAAAATATCTACACTAAAACAAATAAAAATTGTATCGTATTATCTTGAACATAATGTTAAAAAAGAGTAAAATAAACTAAATTTAATTATTGTTCAATGAATGTGTAATAATTTATCTATTAAATGCACTTCTTAACTCATTTTTGAAGATTTTGTATTGCCCGTCTCAGATCATCTTTACCTTCCTGTATGAGGCCGGCAGTATTTAAAATTCGAGCCATCAGTTTATCTCGTGTATATAATTTTTGTGTATAAAATTCGTTTTTACTCCAACACCATTCGCCTCAATCAAGTCAGGTCTGAAGATCTTGGTGGCCACTTTCCACAATTTCTACACATGATTAGTAGAATGTAACGGAGCTACGTCGTCTTATAAATATGTGTCCATTCGTATTGTCAGTGAGATTCCGTCCAGTAAAGAAGTTTTACTTCTTGCAGTAAACACAAATTTAGTTTTACAAAGAAAACAACCGTATTTGTGAACACCAATGGGTCACATTCAGGTTAGATTCCAAAGCATTTTGTCAGTGATTCCATCATGTTGTTCGCAGTAGTAAAGCTTGAATAAAAATATTTTGTAATCATCAATTGTGTTTTGTAATTTTGCTTTTCATTTGTAATCGCAGATTTACTGCTGTTTTGTTCATAATTAAAATCAAACTTCTCAAAATTTCATTTATTTTTAACTAGTGTTATTTATATTAATTTTATCAGAAGTAAATTTTCTACAAATTTTATTTAAAATTTGTATTTATTTAATAGCAATTTAACAAAGTTATTATAAGCAAAACCTAAAAAATTATGTTATTGGTTCCAAATTCTAAAATTATTCATCAGCTTTCTTTCAAGCTACTAGTTTACAGATCTGAAACTCATTTTTTGTATTGCGGATCAGACAAAATAGCAAACTACTGATTTTGTCCTATAACTTATGTTCTCTGAATTTTTGTCCCTTTGAAACTCAAACATGGGAAACATTTTCAACAAGCATTTTCAGACTTATCTTTATATGACATCTTTTTCTTTCTTATGTTTAGCTCTGGATTCACCTCGTGGAATGGTGCTATGAAGTCCCTGCATAGATTAGTTCTTAGGCGTTTGTTTACAAGACCTGTTACAGCGGTATTATTTCAGTTCATTGTAATTTCTTAAGCTTCTATCATTCATCGGCAATCAGTTTATACTTTATTTCGTACCCTTTCTGTGATAAATGTACCAGGCTCTCCTATCATTCATATCATGCAAAGGTAAATCTGGTTTAACTGCTGGCCATATGTGTTGATATACGTAATGTAGTCAAACACTGTTGCTCTCTAAAACAACTTGAGTTTGGTAATTGAACTAGAAGTAATAAATAATTATAATGTTATTTTGATTTATTAAATATTTACTTTACCTGCTAATTGATTAGTAAATAGATATTTAATATGTTTACCCCTTATGAGTTGATTCTGGTTTGTTAACGCTTTTGGGATGATCTTCGCTGTTAAAATGTGCTTTTTGTAAACACTGTTTTCGCCGAGGTGAAGCATCCTGTGATTATATGGCTTATTGTTATAATTGTTATGATGATTATAATAATGAAGATGACCATTATCATCATCATCATCATCATTATTATTATTTTTACAGCACGATTGTCAAGTGTCTAGAGAGTACGTTAAGTAGTCCCGCCAATATCTTGTTTATTGGATCGGCTGATGACGCACAGCACGAATGATTCAAGAGACGGAGGATTGAACTGATCCGCATGCTACAAAGTGTACAAGACAAACGTAGCTTGCGAATATAAACGGACAAATGTATTCAGGAAATAGGCAAATACATCCACTTCCTATACTGCTTTGTTCAATAGGCTTATATATTACCATCTGGCATACTATTATGGTGAGCAATCCATTTCTCTTTGTTCTTAAATTATTTAGATATTATAAATTTTCATAATTTGCTATTGTCTTCATTGTAGAGTATACATCTTCGTGCGTAGCCTTTAACAGATAGGAAGAATCTCATCTCAGATGCCTGTATCCTACTCAGGTTTCTTCACCGGAAGCCAAGTTTCAGAGCCATACAAGCATACTGGCACAACCACTACCTTATTAAATTTTTGTCGAGTCTCTTTCCACGTTTTTTTTCTCGAAATTGTGCCACATATTTACGAAAGATTAGCTAACATTATAATCCACGCCATGAGTGATGGCACAACCAAGACAGCGGAAATCGGGCACCTGCTCTATACTCTTATTATCCAATACAGTGTTAATTTTCAAGAAGTATTTGCACATAAAAGACACGGTTTTTGTTTTCTGCACAGAAGCACATGTCGTAATTTTAACAAACTTGTAGCAAATGGAATATCGATATCTGGCACTGGAATACGTTGTTTTGGATCATCCGCACTCAACATTGAATTTAAGTATGTTCTATTATTTATTTTATTGATTACTTATTTATTTTTATTTCTGAATCCACTCGTAATTTCCACTCTTTAATTATCCCCATGTAGTTAGGATAACCCCTCTTACAAATGATGTCTCAGAGAATGGACAAACATACTTTTTCTCATAATCAATGAAGGCGTGGTGTGTCTCCAAATTGCATTCCCTTCTTTCCTCAATCAATATTTTCCGAATAATAAGTCATCAATACAAGATCGACCCTTACGTAATCCTGCCTGCCTGTTCGTCAAGAAGTAAAATATCCGAGACAAAAAGAAGTTGTTTTCCATATCACCTGTACGTTGTATTTACCGTTCATTGTATTTTACGTTGTATATACGTCTATAATTTGATGGCACAGCTCTAACACCTTTCTCAAAAACAGAAATAAGCTTGGCTACTCTCAATTCGTCCGTGATCCTGCATCTCGTCCAGCGCATATTCGTCAAACTTAAATAATGTACTAGAGTATTCAAGCAGTTTCGAGTTTATCTCATCCAAACCAGCTGCTTCCGATTCTTTAAGGATGAACGTGCTCCTTCTAGATCCTGACCGACGTTTGATGGCTTATAGACACATATGACATCCACACACACACAGAGGCACGGGTGTTCCAGGACACGCGTAATCCTGGAACGGAAAATGTTCATGTAATCGTAAGTTCGGAAACGACAGTGAA
Organism: Magicicada septendecula; assembly: GCA_034769895.1. NCBI lineage: Eukaryota > Metazoa > Arthropoda > Insecta > Hemiptera > Cicadidae > Magicicada > Magicicada septendecula. The sequence goes on from CM068376.1 coordinate 43,027,108, forward strand.
AGATTTTCCTCATCTTTTATCCTCATTTACGCGAACGCCATTTATAGGTCTACATTAATTATTGCATATGAATTTTTGTATAAGGGATTAAAAAAATCAGTCTTAGTGTCATGTATTGAATACTTTTTGATAAATGCTAACGGAATATCATAAAAAATAAAGAAAATGTAACATTTTCAGATTTTTTTACGAAAGAGTTGATAAAAAATTGCTGAATGAACGTTGTTTAAGAAAACTAATTGTGAACAAATTTGTAATAAAAAAAGATCAAATCAACCCGAAACAATAGATACCGTGCGTGTGCGAGCGCGCGTGTTTTACTAACTGCAAGTGTGATAGCTTTAAAAGAAACATTCATAAATCTATTTTTTATTGGAAATAAAAATTCTAACTTCTTTTTTACGATTTGCTACGGTATTGAGAGCAATTTTGTGGGGTTTGGAATGCAATATGGTGTCAATGACCTAGCCATTGATCCTGTATACATGGGAGAACCAATTAATCTGCAATATAGACAATAAGATTTAGAATTTTATTTACTAGGCACCAGTTTTAACGGTTACCTAATAATCTAATGTAATGTAAACAAACAGTGAGAACATTCTGTGTGACAATGTTACCAAAAAAAAAAACTGTTTTGTATTCGAAGTTACTCATTTATTATAATTTATTGAATATTTATAAATTCTTTACCTCAAGATGTTTTATTCCCTTGTTTGGTACATGTTTCGGGAAGCGTATTGTTTCCGTAAAATTGTTCTAAGTCTTTCACGGCCGGTGTCAGTTGTATGAAACGTGTTTACCGGGATGTTTGGCCGTGGTCCACGGTTTACAGACAAACCAAACGTTTCGACAGCACCACTGGCTGCCATCATCAGTGGAATTCAAAGAATTCGAGACTACCTAAACGCGGGTTGTTAACGTTAGACGCACAGTACTGTGGTAATGGCTGAAGATGTCCTGCGATGCTACTTGTACTTATAAATTCACTAAGTCCCACGTACAGGTAAAAATTACACCAGCAGAATAGTGCACAGAGCGCAGCGTCCGCACACGCGTGGGTGAACATAGCCGTTACTGTAGATTGGGACAGCCGGAGAAGTCTGCCATAGCCGAGCAAGCGCTCACCAATGCCGACCATCGGATCCTCTTCGATTAGACGAAGCTCTTGACTTCCCTCGTCTTCGTATGGAGTCCGCCTTGATTCAGACGCATGCTGCAATCGCTATGAATCGGCGGGGCGAGAGCATTTCATTAAGTACTTTATGGCAGAGCGCGATGCGAGCCTCCCACACACTTTCTTTTTTCTGATTGGCCGATGATGCAGTTTTTATCTGTATGTGGGTTTCAATTAGTTAAACAATTAGTACAGGTAACATCGCGGGACAACATTAGCCTTCACCACAGTACTCCGGGGAAAACAATTGTTGAGTACATGATGGCACAGCGCGATGCGAGGCAGTCATACAACTTCTTTATTTTTACCTGTACGTGGGACTTGGTGAATTTATAAGTAGGCTATAGGTACCATCGCGGGACATCTTCAGCCTTTACCACAGCACTGTGGGCCTGACGTTGACAATCCGTGTTCAGGTAGTCTCGAATTCTTTGAATTCCACTGACGATGGCAGCCAGTGGTGCTGTCGAAACGTTTGATTTGTCTGTAAACCGTAGACCACGGCCAAACAGCCCGGTGAACCCTTTTAATACCTAGTGTTCCCATCTTCAGCCTTCCTGATTGTTATATCTTGTGGAGTAAGTCTTATTTGTCTTTGGTTGGTTGTTGTTATGGCCTCCTGTTGGTTTTGGTATTTTGTACTGGTGTTATTGTGTGTGGTTGTGGTGTATATATTAGCTTTTGGAGTATTTTCGATGTTGAGTGCTTTGAAAATTGTGTCATGTTTTGTACTGATTTATATTTGTTCAGGAATTAGTCTGTTTTATTACTGTAAATGCGCTTGGCAGCATATTTGCCTTGCTCGCGTTTCCCATAGGGAAAATCTCATGTAGACTGGCTGGAGCACTTGACACTGCAGTAAGCATCAAATGCTGGCGAGTTAGAGGTGGCGTGTAATGGTGACGACGGTACCAGTGCCACGGCCAGGGCCGGATTAAGGTATTTTGGCCCCCTGGCCTAATTATATATAACGCCCCCCTCACGTCCCATAGGCTACTCTTACGTTTATTTCCAAGGGGCTGAATGAAGCTTTAAACACCCTACAATATATTTCTTAGTTAGGAATATTTCAAATATCTTACTGTTTGTGGAAATAGTCTCAAGTATTGAAAACTGAGGCTATTTTCCAGAGATTGTTTTAGAGTTACACTTTCAACCATTTGTAGTTTGCATGGCCTTTATAAGGAAAAAACTAACTAAGTAGTTACAGAATTATAACAGTTTTATTAAGACTACGTTTAACATCATTTACACAAAGAAGGCAATCAGTTAAATATATTGTGGATTTGTTATAAGACTCATGTAAAGTTCAAGCAAGATTCTTTTTTCTCGCTTTTGATTGAGCAAACGTTTTAATCACCTCACTGAAATCAAGTCCTTGCAGAAAGTCACTTTCAATGAACAAGAGGGCTACACCGATGACTCATAAGCGGAGAAAACTGTTTGGAAAGCACTTCTATTATTTATGTACAGTTTTACCATAATTTCTCGCAAACAGGCGCCTGTGTTCAAAATGAACTCAAATTTTTATCCTTGTAATTTATTACCAATTTTACATTTAGCTGTAAAATTTTATTATTTTTTAGCTAAAATTTTGCGCCTCCCTAAGTGCCGCGCCTTAGGCTACAGCCTAGTCAGCCTAATGGTTAATCCGCTCCTGCCCGCGGCTTAGTTAACAGTCTGCCCCAGAATCTTGTTAATAACAAATTTCTACCTCTTGATTCTACGTAAATTTAAAAGTAAGAGTTGTACCAGAAGCAAGAAAAACTGAACTACAAAATAATTATTGAAGTAGGTGGTACTGTTATTACTTTCCGATGTGCCTTAAAAAGTTTAGAAACATTTAAATAATTTTTTACGTAAAATCTAATATGATATTTGGCACCTACGTTTAAATTCAAAAACTGTCACTCCATGGTACAGTTACAATATCATCGCAGGTTTTGAAAAATAAAAAAACATTTTCTTCGTATGCCACGAACCTTTTTAGCATACAAGGCAAGTAGTGTGGCCAACGCTACCCCTCAACTACACAACAGGAAATCATCCCAGGTATTCCCCGAGTCAACCTGGAGGCTGTTGAACCCTCATGTCCACTGATCATATAATCCCCCCACGACAGGGATGAAGTAAACAAATATTAAAGCCATTCTAAAACGTTTAAAGGCAGTGGCTTAAGTATATAGGCTTGAGATTATTATAATTCCATAGTTTATATTGTTACGCCTTTAGAGAACGTTCTACATGATTCTCCTCTATCCCAGCAGAATCACCTGTAATGTTGTGTGCTTACGTGATTCTTAACGTACGTCAACGAGGCTATTGCAGACCATACCGGTCGGCGCACTGTGTTCAAGGCCGCAATGAATTACGTTCTAGTATAGTGTTGACGCGTGTTATGGATTATTCTGGAACACTTGTGCTATCTATTTAAACAACGACAGCCGCCGCTTAAAGTCAGTCTTACGTCGCCGATTACTCAGTCGGTTTTAGTGGCGATTTATTCCAGTGCGGTTCGAAGTATTGTGGCGAAGTGTTATGTGTTTTATTATAATTGTGCGGAACTCTAATAGTTGACATTTTTATTGCATGTGAAAAATTTTTATTTGATTTGTTGTACGAGACTGTCTTGTTGATTACAAACTGTTTAATTGTGATAATTAAAGCTGGTGATTAGTGACTGAATTGGTGTCTTGTATTTTGTTTTCCACTGTACCATACGACGATCAGTCAGACCGTTGTAACAATATGTTTCCCAATACGTCTACACTTTATAGGCGTATCTTTATAAGCGATACTTCGCTCGTGTTGAACTACTGCACTACCACACTATCCACATAACATATTGTTACGACGGTCTAACTGATCGTCGTATGGTACAGTGGAAAACAAAATACAAGACACCAATTACGGCACTAATCACTATCTTTAATTGTCACAATTAAACAGTCCGTAATCAACAAGATAGCCTCTTACAACAAATCGAATAAAAATTTTTCACACGCAATAAAATGTCAACTAATATACAAGACAATTGTCCCGCACAATTATAAAAACGCATAACACTCCGCCACAATACGTCGAAACCGAACTGTAATAATTCGCAACTAAAACTCACCGTGTAATCACCCGATAATAACTGAACTGAGCGTCGCTGAGTACTTGTATTTATACCCTGCCAAAAATCCAAAAACATCCATACTGCGCATTAACAATAAAGGAAAACATTAGAGCGTAATTCATTGCGGCCTTGACACAGTGCGCGTGGCCTCGCGACTTCTGTTACAGTCTAGCTAATGCGTTGAGAATCATGTACGCACACACATTACAGCCGGATTCCACTGGAACATTCGATAAACTTGTAGAACGTTCTGAATTACGTAACACTTTTCCCGCATTACGTAACAATATTAATTGATCAAAGTTATAGTTATATAATGCATGTTCACTTTAATGTACATAAACTGCTAAACATTACTTACGTTCAAGTTGAACCAAAACATTGAATTTATTTCAATTCATTCTGTTAACATCGTTTAAAATGTAACTGTTAGTTACTGAAAGCGAAAGGTGGGGGATATTTAATTTGTGTTGGGGGGGGGATAAAATATAAAACAATTTCAACATTAAATGTTGAAATTGTTGCTGTTAAATAATTTACTACGAAAATTAGACTATGGATGACGATGCTACACATATTGCAAAACTTACGATTGGGCTGTCATTAGCCAGAAAAGCAATTTGTATTTAATATGACAGACATAGAAAAGATCATGAACAATGTTGGCTCTATAAATCTTAAAATAGTTGATCCTACATTGTAACTTGATACAAATACTAGAAAATTTCGTTTTTCTTATGCTTAAACTGTCCAGTGTTGCCGAAAACAAAATTTTAATTGGTTCCCTTACTTTCTATTTAATATTTCGCGTGTGCATACATTTACATTTATGTCAATTTAAATACAAATTTCGACGCATTTTCAATCTACCAGATTTTCAGTTATAATGTATGATAGGGGACCATATAATTAATAATTATTATTGTCTTATTATTTTTAATTACTAGAAATAGTTACAATTTCTATTAAAATTATCATACGTAGAAAAATATAACATTTGAGGTTTTTCGAAATATGCCCGGTCCTGGCCATATAGCCTAAAATAATGTAAAACAGTACGGTCCACATGGCCATTTTAACCTGCCTTTGAAGAATTTTATGAACTTACGTTTAGTGTTTAAGTATAAGTGGGGTTCTGCAAGTTGAAGGTGTATTCTATGTGTTTGACAGCATTTACATTTGTTCTAATTAACTAAACAGAGGAACCAGTTACTACAGAAATCACTGCTATTAGCCACTACACAAATGACGATTGAAATTTTCTCTTTCATAAGTCTGAATACTATACAGCAGTGGTTCCCAAAGTGGGGTCCGCGGACGCTTTTAAGAAAAAATAGACATTCAGTATTTACACCCACTGAGGAAGAGGCACATCACCTCGAAACGTCTGGGGAAGTGATTAAGAAAGTAAGTTCATGTTGTGAAAGTTTATATATATAATAAAAAGTAGAATATACCAAAATTTTCTCAGATTTTTTATAGTCTAAAATCTAAATTTTATAATCTTAAAACAATTAACAGAAGATTCCAGTACTCTTTTTTATGGCGCAAACTAATTGTAATTGTAAAGTAATTTCCAACTAATGGCTTTAATAATGTCTTTAAATCATGTCGTGTAGCAGATCTGTTTGTCAGCCGAACTGACGAGAGCGCCGCATCACCGGAGAACTGATCAAGCTGTGTTAATCCACGTATAAGCACTGTATCTAAGCAAAACGTTTTTCCGTGTAGCTGGTTTTACGCCTAAGTAGCTGGATTTCGACATGTGTGGGGCTGGAAAGATAAAGCGGAGATTGGCAAAGTGAAGAAATAAACTTGATGTCGAGAATGACTTAATATTGAAATTATCAGACATTAAACCTAATATAGCAGAGCTAATTGTTCCAAAGCAGCTTCATTGTTTACATTAAACTTTGTTTGATACCATTACTATTATAACTTTTCAAGTTTAGTCTATTTTGATTTTAATACATTGTAATTAAAATATAACTGTTAATATAGCTTAATTTATGCTATATAAATTATAATATGTTAATCATATTTATTGTTTGTTTTATTTCATAACTCAGACGGGGTCCGCGAAATTTTTAATTTTTTGAGGAGTCTGCGGACTGAAAAGTTTGCGAACCACTGCTACACAGTGTTCTCATTAAAATGTAGTCATCGTTAGAACATCTTGTCGTCTGTAAAGGTGTAACGTTTGCTGTATATAAGTTACAGGTTGTATAACCTTATTTTCCAATATTTCAAGTGAGTCTATAAAGTATTTAAATTATGACTATAATAAACCAGGTTAGTCGAAAAACATGCTGTAAAATTTCCCAACCGGTTTTACAGCTTGTTCAGAATGCAGATAACTTGAAGTGCCCGAAACTACAATTCAGTTCTCAAGACGAAAACTCTGATTTGGGATATACCGATTTAATAAAATGAAACACTATTTTTGACAGTATTTCTTTTTACAAAAACTCTTGACTGGTTCATCAGGTCAATAGGGAAAATATATTGAAGGATGCATGTGTTACGTGCGTTTTCAGCAATTTAACCAGTGTTCGTGACCGACGGCATGTTCTGCATATACACATTATATTCTGACGGGCCGCATTGTAACACTGACCTTTGCGTGTTTATTAAGCGTTTTTGGTTTCAAGAAAAACAGAGTAAATCCTTCCGTTTCTGTATTTGCTTTCAATCATATTTATAAGACATTTGTTTTTTCCGTCCACTGCTGCAGGCGATGGGCTCTGAGAGTGAGCCGCTAATAACAACTCCGCTGCCAGGCTAATGTAGGGGTTTTCTTCAATTCTGAAAACGTTTCGATCCCCAAGGCGCGGCAGACACCAGACAGATCTAGAACAGACACAACCAGAATAATATTAGGTTAGGCTTGTTTTATGGTTTGTGAAGGAAATAATGGTTACGCTCAATGATAGATCTCGCCCTGATTTATTACTTTCAAATAGAACATATCAAAGGTTTTCTCACGACCGTAACACCGGCTAATTACTGTAATTAATCGTAACACTCTAATTAACCAACCTGTAAGCGTTAAGTTTATTGTTACACAACTAACAGACCTGTTCATCATTTCTAATTAACACTTTTCTAGTCGACATTACTGGTTCAAATTTTTTTTAAATAAGAAAAGCTAAAATTTCTTGCTGTATACACCTAAGTGAATCTTATATTGTTATATTCTGGATAGGATGGTGTCCAGAATGTGAATAAAATTATAATAATAATAATAGTAGTAGTAGTAGTAGTAGTAGTAGTAGTAAATTTTCAGATACGAGAAAAATTAATTTAATAAAATTTATATAAAAAAAGTCACAATGAATACATGGAAAACTTCAGTAGTATATACAAACGCAGTTAGTAATTAATATACAAAAAACAGTTAATAAACACAGAAGAAAGGAATATAATCAAGACGTAGGTCATGACTCCACCAAGTCCTGACTCCTCAATCCACATGAGACTTTGAAATGTCATCGTCGCAGTTGTCTATCTGCAAAAATATTTACAATCATTAAATTTTCAGTGACACAGCAATTATATAAATATAAATTAACAACTTAACTACAATTAATAATTATATATATATAGATAAATTTACAATTATTTAACACTAATATAAAAATTAATCGTAAATTAAATTGAAAATCTTCTCTTCTGTAAGCGTAATTCTATTTTCTAATTTTTCTCTACACCGAATATAAGCCATCACATGAGTGTCACAGCGGTCGAAACTAATCCACTAAATTTTCAGTTTATGTTTGGACGTACTGACGTTGACACACATCGCCCACTAGAGGGCCGAAAAAGTTGACAAATTTCGTTAATCTCTTAACTTTTAGGCTGTTTTATTTTAGTTTTTTAAGCTGTGTGCGCTAATATAGTAGTAGCTCTGTTTTTAAATATACAAAGAGGTTTGTTACACGGCATTAGGGGATATGTTTTAAATATGAAATATAGGAAAATCAATTCAGTCAATAAATATCTTTTAAGAGTGTTTCAGTAACGCGTATTTGTATTGCGTTATTACCGTTTACTTTAGTAGGACTGATTTCAGGATGTTATCACGCGTTTTCAGCCGCTTTAAAGATAGTAATGTTGATTAGCCTTAAGTTGGTTTTTTTCTTTTGTATGTAGCCGACCCCCCCTCCCCCAAGACAAATTCTAGATACATCACTGTCTCTCCAGCGCACTTTCTACACATTGGATATTATGACGTGGAATCCACTGAATTCCATGACGAAGGGGAAATATTTTCTGTTCAGCAAACGTCTCTCGTTCACTGTCAACCGAGCGATCAGTAGGCTACGCTGACGCACAACTAATTGTGACCGGGGTTGTAGTGTAGATCACGGAATCAGGATAGCGAAATTCCACAATCACTTAGGGTAGGCCAGTTCCTTGTGCTGACATAAGTCTTACAAATAATTTTAGAAATGAAACGGATTACAATATTTATAAATTATTAATATATAGTTAGAGTTTTCGGTAATAGTCGGAAGCCAATATCTCAGCTCTGGCAGCCACAAAACTTGAAAAACCCACGTTTTTTGTGTTTCTACGTAAACTACAGGTCAAAACTAGGTGCTGACGCAAAAGAATCTCAATTTTTAATTTGCAAGTATATAAAATTTACATAATTACTTGTAGCAGTACAACATTGAAACACCATGCTGCTTCGAGTTGGTTGCTTTTTCAGTGATCTGCACAAAAACCAAGCGTTAGTGGAAAAGGAGGTATTGTAAAAAGCAAGCCCTTAGGCCACTCCAATTTACTTCGAGTTGGTTTTTTACGCGGATTTCACAAAAAAGCAAGTATTATTTTAAAGGCAAATTGGTTTCCATGTGTAATTTTAGTTTGCATGTTAAATTAACAACGCATAATTTTTTGCTTTTTTTTGTGGCGTCCGCACCTAGTTTTTACCAGTAGTTTACGTAGGAACACAAACAACGAGGTTTTGCAAGTTTTGTGGCTGCTATAGTTCAGGTAGTGACTGCCGATTACCGACTTTCTTAATAGTGACAACATTTGATAAATGACATACGTATCTCCAGCATACATCACGTCGCATTGAGACGCAAAGGTTTTAAAAAATTATATAGGAAGAATCCTGAATTTCTCATTTATTCTAAGGAAAATGGGTAATCCGCCCGTCAGCTCCTAGTTCGCATTATCAAATCGTTAATAGTGTTATACGTTAAGTTAAGAAAAAGTAAATTAAAAGACACGCGTCACGTGATCAAACGTGCATAAACAAATTCAATAAGAAAATAACTGAAACAAAAATGGCCACGAAAAAAAAGTAGCGGAAGTCTCGGAAGGTCAAAGCAAGGTGAAAAACGAATACTGAAAACTTAGTGAAACAATAAGGAAGCTTGTAACAAGGTAGAAAGTGGTATAGAAAGGATAAGGGAGTAAAGAGATTGCAAACACTTATTAATCTACTGAAATAATAGAGAACTTGACAGTAACAGGCCCCACTGGACACATTCCGCAACTTTGCTTAAAATCGACGTATTGATCAACGAGGGCGAGAAGGTGCACGTCTTGAGAAGAAACGATATAGATATGAGAATGATGATAATAGATGATTCAGCCACACCGAGACCATCATAGAGCAACGGAGTTGTACCGAAACGTAGGAACGTGTGTGTGTGTGTGTGTGTGTGTGTGTGTGTGTGTGTGTGTGTGTGTGTGTGTGTGTGTGTGTGTGTGTGTGTGTGTGTGTGTGTGTGTGTGTGTGTGTGTGTGTGTGTGTGTGTGTGTGTGTGTGTGTGTGTGTGTGTGTGTGTGTGTGTGTGTGTGTGTGTGTGTGTGTGTGTGTGTGTGTGTGTGTGTTTTATAACTACTTTTTTATAGTAACTGAGTGTGGAAGAAAAGAAGAAAAATTGATAGAACGATAGAAGGAATACATGGACAAGCGGAAACTAATTTGTGAATTCAGGAATATCTTGAACAGTTCACTCGTGTGGAAGAACCACACACACGCCTATGCAATTGTATTAATTAGCAGCAAATATTTATATAATTTCCTAACACAAACATTCTCCGGTCGCATGAATTATTGCTGTATTATTAGTTAGCTGTAATGTGCTGTACTCATTATGAAAATAAAAAAACCTTATTAGAACAAGAGGCGTTGAGATCACTGAAATGAAATGTGCATACTGGAAATTGTACTTTGCATAAAATCCTGTAGCAAAATCAGGGGATTCGGACTCTACTTATTACAGTAAAACAACAGCAACAATAATAACTACTACTAAACAACAACAATAACAATAATAATAATAATCACTACAATAATAAGGACAAATAAATATAATAATTATAATGATAAATGACCAAACCAGAAAAGAATGATATCTTGAGGATACACAGTATAGTATCTGAAATAACAAAGTATATAATAACGCGATGATCAAATTTTGCGAACGCTGAGTACTTAACATAGGTACAATTTGACAGCACCGAGCACTAGGGCCTATCCCTAGCCATCCCATATAGACTCATGTAGTGCTCCTACAACCCCGAGCAGAACAGTGATCGAATGCAATATTATTTACCAATACCCACGATACCAGAAAATAAACCAGATATGAAGCGGTAGCGAACCATAATGTTTATAAACTAAAAAGGGTGGATGGATAACAGCATATAAGATTCAAACTGTTGAAATAATACGGATAATAATTACGCACTGAAACCTGGTAATCGATTAAGGTACAATTAAGTACAAAAATTACAACAAACACGATTCAACACTCAGTCGTGTCGAAAAGTCCGTACGTAGGCACCAGCAAGTTAGAGATTGTCATGTAAACGCTCTAACATAGTTTAACTATTAGTAATGACTGAGAAGTATTAGTATTAATAACCGTAGTAGTAGTACTGGTAGTAGTAGTAGTAGTAGTAGTAGTAGTAGTAGTAGTAGTAGTAGTAGTAGTAGTAGTAGCAGCAGTAGTAGCAGCAGCAGCAGCAGCAGTAGTAGTAGTAGTAGTACTAGTAGTAGTAGTAGTAGTAGTAGTAGTAGTAGTAGTAGTAGTAGTAGTAGTAGTAGTAGGCCTAGTTGTTGTAGTGGCAGCAGCAGCAGCAGCAGTAGTAGTAGTAGTAGTAGTAGTAGTAGTAGTAGTAGTAGTAGTAGTAGTAGTAGTAGTAGTAGTAGTAGTAAAAGCTATGTTAACTCATTAATTACTCTAATTCTATTTGTATAAGAGGTGCAAATGTTTTTTACTTTTAATATACTCATTGCTAAATTTCTTCGGAGAGGTTAAAACATTATGTAATAAAGAGATTCATGGTCCAAAAAGGTGAGTGAATAAATCTACAAACCCCTGTCAATATCCCTCAATTCACGGGATCCTATTTAACATTTGTTTACATTCCAGTTAATTATGAGTTTGTTAAGATTATGGCAGCCTGTTTAATTGACCTGAGCCAATTAACCAGGTTCCCGATATTATAACGACGAGACGTTATATAATGTTTATTTGATTCTGGTATGTATGAACAGTCGTACAAAAGCTTCAAAGACTGTGGTATTGTGATCCGCATCGGTGATGTGTTTTGGCTGAAGTTTTACATAAGGGTAATTTGTAGAAACGGCAAGAATCATGTTCAAGAAGTTAGGCAAAAATAACGTGATGTGGATATCGCAATCACCATATTCACCAGATCTGCCCCCCACGCGATCGTTTCCTCTTAAAAAGAACGAAAAGAACCATGAAAGGACAAGTTTCGAGATCGTTGAAGGCATAAAACAAATCTCGCTGACCGAACTCAAGGCTGTAGCAAAAAGTGCTTTCCAGAAACGTTTTGAAGCCTGAAGAAAGATTGGCATAATTGAATGTTGTGAATGAGGCAATATAAATATATATGAATACAGACATAAACAAAAAACTCACGAAATCGTTTATCTAACCTGGTATAGCTGCAGTGAAACATCCGTCATCTGTACATTTCCAGTCTGCTGTCACCGACTCCGACTCCGACTTCGTGCACAAATATACGTCTAAGTGTTTTTACTCAACAGAATAATCACACACACGCACACATGTACAGTTTTATTGTTCCTACTGATTAATTTGTTACATCGATTAAAATAAATCTTCCACGTTCTTATTGCGGGCCTTGTTTTCTCGATAACACATTTAGTACCCTAATCCAGAGGAAAGGGATGTTATCACTTCCTAAATTCGTAGTTACCTTAGTAATAAAATGTACCTAAGTGCTTGAGTAATAAAAGTAATTTTCAATGTTGGAGCTGTTGTAATTAGGTTTACGCAAGAAATGGCTTAAGTAATTAAAACTTTTATAATCAAACAGACCTGATTTACTTCTATGATGCAGAGAAAATGGTAGATCTGTAGCGTGTTACAAAGTTGAGTGCGATAGACCTACAATTAAACCTCCAAAATGGGATGATGACGACGACGACGACGACGGTGTGTGTGTGTGTGTGTGTGTGTGTGTGTGTGTGTGTGCGTGTGTGTGTGTGTGTGTGTGTGTGTGTGTGTGTGTGTGTGTGTGTGTGTGTGTGTGTGTGTGTGTGTGTGTGTGTGTGTGTGTGTGTGTGGAGGGAGAGAGAGGGAGACTAATTAAAGTAATCGTCTGTGCCACTGGAATAAGTAGGCCAACTTGAATTTTCGGATTTCTGTTTCTAAATTATTCTTCATTGGAGGGAAAATTAATAAACTTAAACCATTTTCGTTTATTAAATAGTTTCAGACAAAATTTCATTGATTCTACAATCTACTGTCAAGAAAAAATAAACCGGAAAGATTCTTTATTCAAACCGTCCGGTAAATCTTGTTGATACTGTTTATTTTTTTGCTAATAATGTTAAAAGTGATCATTAAAGAGACAAAACAAAATCTGGACTGCGTATTGTCACTCTTCTCACAGTCAGAAAAAATACGATTATTATAAACAAATGTACATTTAATGTGTAAAACATAAATATACCCTTTCTTTAAATACATTATAAAATTGGCGGATGAAAACGTAACCACACACAATATGTTACAAAAATCATTAAATGGGATGGAAGGAAAATAGACGTAGAGGAAACAAAAGATTCTCGAACAAACGCCGAGTAAAATATGAAACGATATCAGGAAGATGGGAATCGGACGCTGGCAGGGATGTAGCGCACTAAAAGAAGAAGAAGAAGAAGTGAGAGAAGAAAGAGTAGAATCAAGTTAATAGACAGATACAGATGGTTATAGAAAGTTTTGTTACGGAGTGAAGTGAACAAGCTACTGGTTCAATTGGGCTGAGGAAAATACTGACGTGTTTTATATGGGTTGTTGAGGAGGGGTGCAGATTTGGATTTGTAGGAGAATAAGATAGCTAAGTAAATAAACTCAACATTTCTGCTGTAATTGGATTGGATAGCAAGGTACAAGAACAACGGTTAATAAGCTAACAGTGAAAGGAGAAGATCAAATGTCTTGGGTCGATGAGGAGGCGCCTAGAAAGATGATGGCGATACACCCCGTTGTATTTTATAAAGCAATAATTATACAAACAATTATCTTATTAATAAATTTCCACACATTGATTGTTTTGAAAATAATTTTGCTACTGGCTGACAAATGTTATTTATTTGTTCTTGAGTTAAAAGTTAATTCGATAATTATGTAATGCCGTCAGTTGGATGTAAAATTCATGGTAACTTGTCGATCCACATGTAATTTCTAGGCAGATTTATGGAAAGCCTTCTTAAAAAATTTAACTCTTCTTTTCTACTTGGACTTCTGTCTTCTATAATCGTACTGGCCATGTGGCAAAATTTCTTCAGTTTATTAAATTTCTCTATTCAATTTGATTCCTCTTGGCCCAGTCATCAATTTATTCTTCTTGAAACATATTTTTGGGAAACGTAAGCTTAAAGTGTAGCTCAACACAGTCAAAAGTTGAAAGCAGTACTGGAACAACCCAATCGAGAGCGTGAGAGAGGGGGGGAGATTTAATTATAATGAGAATGAGAAGTGTGTCTAGACCGCGAAGTTTAGACACACGTGTTACAGTAAAATAGTGAGATCAAAGCGTCTGAAATTCTAGAATACACTGGCTCCAAAAATGTAGAACTAGGAAAAAAAACAGGATTCTTTTAGCAGAGAGAATACTTAGAAGTTCTCGTTATAAATATGAGAAAAAAGAATGAATCCCGGAATGGAGTTCAAAGGTGAAGGGAGAGAGGAATGTGCGACACGATGAAGTGTTAGAAAATCTGGTTTAATTGTTCAAAAGTTTTTTGAAGGGATTACTCTCTTGTAGAACATGTAATGCAATAAATATAAATGTTAATATCATAATATACATCATAAAAATATTGTTTACGTTAAAATAGTCACAAAATTTTCCAAATTTTACTTAATTTATTATTGCCTTATGCTGTTCTAATTCTGTTTCTCGCTTAAAATAAAATGGTTTCTTATAATGTATAAGTGAATTTACACCAATTTAATAACTATAAATCTTCTCAGATACCATAAATGAAGTGATTTTGAAACCTCATAACCACCACTGAGTATAAAGCAAAGGGAATATTGGAAGAATTCTGGTATTTGTATTGCATAAACGTTACCAACCCAAAGTACAATAACCATGTGTGTTACGGAGAATAAATTGTACAGAGAAATAAACTTAAGAATAAAATTTACTTAAATTAACCAACAATACGACGCGCATAATTAGCAGCCAAATTAATTTCATACAACGCCAATTACGCATAAACACATCAGCGAGTAAATAACCTGTGAATGAATCGCAATTAAGACATTAAATAATATATATAATAATAATGATTATATTCAATTTTATTGGATAATGGCAGGTTAGGGAGCTTGTAGTGCGCCCGACACGCCGGCCGTTTCCAAGAACAAGACAAAACCTCTTTTCAAAAAAAAAAAAGAAAATATGAAAATAAAACAAATAAGTGATGGCGACTGGTCACGAAAGGCGATAGCGATAGTATTACGCCACACGCCATACTATGTTCTCCGACCTAACCATTCTTACTAGGAATCCTGTATATCTAAAGACAACATACAAATATATGATACATTTGCATGTCATTTACAATAGTCAACAACAACTTCATTGTTGGGAAATGCGATTTTAAAAATTACTTTTTGGTTTAAAAAAACTTTTTTGTTTAAACGTACGCTTAACGTGCTGTCATTTTCTTTGCGAAAAAAAGTTAATTTACTACAAAAGAATTACACTTAAAAATTCAACGTTATTCGTAAAAATAATTGGAAAAAGCAATTGCTTTTATTTCTTTTTTTAAAGGGATAATTCATAATTTTCTTATGTGCTCAGAACCCTATATTAAGAAAAAATGTTGACAGTTCTTCTGATTTCAAACGACAAAAGGCGCTGAATTTAAAACGTTTAAACTTAAATTGTGTAAAAATTGTTGTTTGGTCTTACTGAGAGTTTATAGAATGAAAACACTCTTCGATGTACTTGCGCTTTGTATTACACAAGAGCATAATAAAGGAATTGACAGGATAATAAAGTTAAATAAACAGGATAACCTTATATGTCAACTGCGGTATGATCTTTATCGTCAGTAATTTATATTTAGTACCCCGCTAATTAAATTCATTTCATATTTTACTTACACTTCACCGCCTTTACACTGAGGTTACATTCCGTATATATACTATTGTGTTATACCTGTAGGCTTTCGCTTCTAATTATTTATTAAATTTTACAAGCTGCAAAAGATTTTATCCAATTTTATTCATGTCCTTTTCACCACATCGAATTCTTACTGTAAATTATTTATAGTGTTTTTATATACTAAATTAAAATTGCTGGTGAAACGTCCAGTGTTTAAACTGTTGCCCAAAAGTTAATCTGATATCATTGTAATTCAAACGTATGATGGCATTCAAACGTATTGTTTTTGTCTCGTCACATAATATGCAATAGAAAATAACTGGTTCATAATTACCAGCAATTTCTAACAGCTAGAAGAGACAGTTTACCTAAATGTGGTAGCTTTACTGTTGTGCTGCACAGCTTATAATTTGAAAGCAACAATTTCAATATAAACGTGTGTTCGGTCTTCCGTTATGGCGCCTCGTGCCCTCATTGGCCCCTTCGGCAAGGCCCAGACCCCCTAAAATCACAATAATGTCTATCGTTTGGTCTTCCGTTATAGCGCCTCGTGCCCTCATTGGCCCCTTCGGCAAGGCCCAGACCCCTTAAAATCACAACAATGTCTATCGTTTGGTCTTCCGTTATGGCGCCTCGTGCCCTCGTTGGCCCCTTCGGCAAGGCCCAGACCCCCTAAAATCACAACAATGTCTATCGTTTTTACCTCTACGTTGTTAGTTTAGAATGCAGATTCTGTGGGAAATAAATAGCACTATAATTACAGCAGTGAGTGTGCGTGAAGAGCGTCACGAGATAATTCAATAAGTCACAATTAGGTTACTGTACTTATTACGGAACGCATCACATGGAATTAGCAGCTAGACATCCAAGCGGTGCAGAGCATTGTTTTCGTATGGAAGAGGAAGAGTAATACTGTGTTGTGTAGAAGTGTGCACACGATAACTGGCATATAAACTTGCTTACGTTTGTTTCTTTACTCTGCAGTTCCATACTAAACGTCCTGCTTCAGTTTCAATATTTAATTCGTTCTGCGTCAAATTCAGATAATTTTCAGATTACGGTACGAACAACAATTAAGAAAACAACGGCAATATTTGAGCGTAAATGCCAGGTCACAATGTATGGAGTTCAGGAAACTATCACGAATGTTGGTGTTTTCGGTACCATACTAGCGACAAGTACCAGTTTTGCGTTAGTGGTACGGTTGTGGCTCCCACATACCACATACCACATTGTTTCCAGGCGCGTTAGGTTTCACCAGGTGGTTCAAAATAAAAAAAATCACTATTCAAGCAGTGACATCAGCTGTACGCTGGCCTAGAACAGGCATCATCTTACTGATTCACGTAGTACTTTTGAAGTACAAATTGTACGTATACACTGTCAGTAATGCGAGAAACCTGCAGCTATCGCGTGCTTTATTAACCGAGTAACCGATTCACTCACTCACCAACTAGGGGTGCGTTTAACTATTTTTTCATTTACTTTTTTCTTCTTAACGATTTTACAGGTACTTCTTCTTCTTCTCCAGGCTGTTCATTCCGGTTGGTGTTTCCCCGTCCATGGAACTTCACGGACGGATCTTCTGTTTGTCGGGGGGCCCATTCTTTGCATGACCATATCTGTAACAGTCTCTTATCCTACCTATATACGTTTCAACTTCCGTACTTTTCTCTTTTGTTATTCTTTATCTTGTAGATATTGCTGCGTCGTCACAGTTGCTCGGTCTTATGCGCCACATCGGTCACTACCGGAGCACGTTTATCATAACGTTTACAAGCGCAGCGCTTTGTGTTCTTAGAACAGCGATACTGTCAGTGTACCGTATCAGGGACTCAGCGTTGCCATAGTCGCAATGAAGCCGACCACGTTGTCGTGGTCACTGTAATGTCAGTGTAGGTCTACATGAACGTGTCAACAACGCGACATGTCACATTCACATATGAACAGGCTTTTGTGTAACTGGTTTCCTTATGGTCGACTAATATTTTTACTAATACACACACCATTTTAGTCATACATGTATGGGTAACTAGTCGTTTGGTTAACAACACTTCACGTGTATGAATTCCTTCCTCAGTTCTGTTTGCAACGTCGGCACAGACACACACTTCTCATGTCCCCGTTATTGTTATTGTGAAAGCGATACATATGAGATTTATGAAACAAGATGTTATGATTTTCGTGTATATTATTATACAGGTGAATTTTTGATAAAATTCACCAAATTTGTTTTTCAATTAGAAAGGAACTGTCTTGAAGCTTTTGAGATGTGGAGGACAGATAGAGTGACTAATCATGATGGTGGGTGAAACGAATGCGGAGTCACCTGCGCTATTCAAACTTGTTCGCCAAGCGTTTGCAAAATAATTTAATTCTGAACGAATTACGACTTCCCAGTAATGAGACAGCAATAATAAGTTGTATTTTTACGTAAAAAAAAGAAAAAACTGAGCAAAATAATTCTAAATGTATACCACTGTTAAAACCGGAATCGAGTACTAGCATCAAGCCGCTGCTTGGTCATGCGTCTCGCCTTGAGTCCTCTAAAACTCAGGGACATATGTAAAAAATATTTGATTCTGTTTGAATTTGCGGCAGTTATCGTTCGCCATAGAAAAAAAGTAATAATCTTGTTAAAACATAAAACGGTGCAGGTAAACTACCCCTTTCCCTTAACCGATCGTCACCAAAATCAATAGGCCTTGAGTCCTGCACAACGCAGGCACACATGGAAAACATTATTTGATTCCGTTCGAATTTGCGGCAGTTATCGTTCGCCATAAAAAAATTCTACACACAGACACACACACATGGGTCATGGGTCTAAGACTACAGTGTCCTAGAGGCGCCTGAAGAAACATTCTGATTTGTGTTGAAAACGTCAAACAAAATAACGAAACCTAAAATCTCCGGACTTGAACAAAACGTTAATGTTTATTTTACACCACTGATACGATCAGTGGCAGCCTGTTGATTTAATCCGTGAGTCTCTCTCTCACTCTCTCTCACTCTCTCTCTCTCTCTATATATATATATATATATTGCATGCGCGTGCGCATATTGGGGTATGTCAGCATGTGTTAAAAATTTAATTAAATGAACTTTCCGCGTGTTTTGTTACATGTCCCTAAAGTAGTTTGTTCTTTAATTGAGCAGCTGCACTGTCTACAGTCCAGACGTCTGAATTGAATGAAAGCATTTGCAGACAGAAAGCTTTCGTCAATACATTTCTAAACGTTTTGTACCACGTGTGTATATCCATGTATCGATACAGTAGACTTCGATTATCCAAGATAAACGGGCCTACTGTTGGCTCGGATACGTCGATGCTTTGTTGACTCGAGACCACAAACTTTACACTAATCGATTAGAAATGATTTCTACAGTTTGTAGGCAATATAGCTAAGTAAAACCTATGTATTTAACGAGAACTCTATAGAACCGCCTAGAACCCCCCCCCCCCAGTCAAGCAGGTGCAGGTGCAGGACTCAGTCAAGGCCGCGCTTAAGTACGTTCCAGAGTCCTCTGGAAACACTTGAACTACGCATTAATTCATACGTGCACATTTTAGGATGGAAAATTTCTATAAGACGTGCGCGACTTATAAAAAGTCATAGCAGTCGGCTTGTCAGTTAGTTGAGTGTTTGTAGAAGTATTGCAGCAAAGCGTTGTTGTGTTATAATTAGTACGGAATTCTTTATAGTTGACATTATTATTGCGTGTGAATTACGACAAATTTTACTTGAATTGTTGTAAGAGACTATTATGTTTATTATAACTTATCAACTGTAATAATTAAAGCTGGTTATTAGTGACATCATTGGTGTCTGTTTCCACTGTACCATACGACGATCCGTGAGACTGTCGTAACAGTATCATTAAATTCCAGTTCATTAATAAATTATCAAATTTATTCAGTCATTATTCATTCTAGTTGTTACCACAGTTTATTAGTGACTTTGTGGTCAATTACGAGAAGCGTTGCAATCTCTTCGTCATGTCACTTACTTATTACTTCATGTTCATCGCCTGTACTCCACAGGCGCCCTTTTGTGTGGTCATTTGGTTTCACTATAAAAACTTAATACGATGCTGGAGCCAATGGAAAGCCAAGATTTTGAGGTGGTACGGAATCTTAAATAAGAAAAGAAATGACTTGCTAATAAATACTGTTTCACCGAGGTTGCTTGTGTAATCTTTATCTAATCAGATAAAGGTTTAGAAGTAGCGAGATAGAAGACTGATGGGAGCTGAAAACCCATAATGGACTAGACTGAACAAACGAGACTAGGACGGTGCGGCCACGTAAGAAGAATGAATGACGGAAGGCAGCTCAGAACTGGGAGAGTGCAGGAGGACGAACTTTGACTTCATGAGACCATAACGTAGAACAGGCGATAGAGAAGTTTGGGACTAACAGATGAGAATGCAGTGGACAGAGACGGGTGGAGTTTATTGGACTGCAGAGAAACCTCAGGATTGCCGATTAATCTCAAAATAAACAAAAATCTTATAAATTGTCCTTCAATGCAAGCGGCGGCATTCTTCTACTGCACTTAATTTTCATCCTTAAGAACATCACCTGGTCGGGTAAGTTATCTGTCAGTGTGCAGGGAATGGAGAACCTGGTCGTAGAAGTATGGCGCACAAATTGAGAGATTTTCCACGAAGCGGCTGGTTAAAGTTCTACATCATGAATCGATTTTCATATAACTTCTAGATTTCTTCATCTCCCTAGAAATTTGTTTGTAGTTTGTCAATTTCTTAAGAAAATGTGCCGGTTAATCGGTTGTTTATTCTACTGCACTCATTTTCAAAATATAAATTGCACGCACACGCACACACACACGTGCGCGCGCAATAAAATCTCTTATTTATATCTGCATATTGGTGTCCTGTATCGCAGTCATTCTTCTGTTACTTGGACGTTTAAATTTATTGAGTAGCAAATAATGTGTGTAACGCACGATATACATATATGACCGACATCAATTTACTCAACTTAGACATAATATTAATTATAAACGTTTATTCGTTGTATACATTATATAAAATTCTGTTTATTTACTTTTAAATATTTGTTTATTATTAGTTGATTTTTATATTCCTAAGTTCAGTTAAAACACGGAAAGAGTATTACCTACCAAGTTTCCGTTTTATTTTTAAGTGTACAAATAAGCGCGCGCGCGCGCCGTGTGTGTTTGAAACATTGTTCCTTGAACTGCTCCTTGAATGAGTAACTTTTTAATATATTTGTTTTTCCTTAAATATAACACCACTACCGCATTCCACTAGAAGTTTGGCGACCCCCGATATGTAATCTCGAGCGATTTGTCTCATCATCAGATCGGAATGGAAAGTGCGTACCGCACTAACAGTGTTCTACAATTCGCTAACGTTGGTTAACTACATATCATTCATACAAGATGTTCTGTTTGTTTTCAACATTTCAATAAATTCCATTGTTGTGTCTTGCGTATTCTGCCCAGTCTGAGTTTATAGATATTCTGAGACACGCCCGCGCGTTCACACACACACACACACACACACACACACACACACACACACAAAACATTTCCAGTTGCTATAACAGTTTATGGACATTCACATACATTACAAGTGAAAACAATTTATTAAAGAATTAATTAAATAATTATTATAAGTCTATTCTAGTGCTTACATGTGCATAATGCTTATAAGCGTGCAAAAGTTTCCATGCACAAGTTATTTAATTTTTTAATTTTTTTAAAGTAAATTATGTTTTTGCTTTTTAATTTATGTGTAATAAGTAAGGATTTTATGATACGACGGAGCATAATTTGCATGCAGCACATTTTCCTTATCTTTCAATTTCCAGTATTGCTTTATAAATTGAAGTTGAGTAAAGTATGCAAGGAATAAAACATATCTTGGAAATTTTGGAAAACACAGATATTTTGAATATCATGAGACGAGACAAATTCGACTCAATCTATAAACGGTGGTACATGGGTTAACCTGTCTAAAACATTTTTGTTGGACTTAAACGTTATTATTTAGTGTTGCTAAAGCTGTAGCAAGTTTGAATGACGCGAAATGTGCTTGAAGCTTTACGACGATGGTCTTTGCTGATGTTAGTATCTTCGTAGAGCAAAAGAAACTGCATGAATTTGTGTAAAAAGAAGATGAAGGAAGACTTTGAAGAAACTGGTCAAGAAGTAGAACTTGTGTATCCCTCTGAATATTTTATGAATACTAAATTTAAATCTCGCTTATACGAAAACTGCTTTATATTCCTCGTTTCCCAGAACTTCTTCTCCTTCTTCGATCAGACACTTCACCACCGCTTCCTATACTTAGCTATCATGCAGCCTTGTACTGGCAACCTGCATTCTATTCAGATGAGCAATCCGTCTCTGTTTGTACAATCTTGGATATTAAAAATGTTCAACTCTTTACGAATTGTCTTCATTGTAGAGGCTATTCCGTCGTGTTTCAATAAAAACGGTTATAAGTGCACGTATAGAAACAACGTTTTTCTCAGGGAATTGAGCACATTTTTAAAATTATCTTTGCTAAAATTTGTACAATAATCAATAAAAGTGAACTAAAAATAAAAGAGTCAGTTTTACACTTCATGAGAAAAGTAACGTGGAAATAACTAAACTGACATTGGTAGACAAAGTCCGTACTGCCACATAACCAGCTAAAATAATGAACATGGTAAACAGTCAAGGCAATTTCAATAAACTTTTGTGTTTTATTGGTATCAACAAGATTTCGTGCTTGAATCTAGTTCTACTTTACGAGAACACGCGCATGGAAATTTATGCTCCTGGCTGCAATAACCTCACGGTGGTATCGTGGTAATAGCAAACTCTCTATACAGATAAATATAAAGTATGTGAAAATGACACGTTATTAATATTTTAATTAACAGTTTGTAGCAGTTATTGCTCAACTCACGAGAAACTTAAGGCCGCTTTCATCATAAGCGGATTCTTTAGACGTCTATTCAGCGCATAATACAAAGGAATATAGGTACATTATAAGCAACGCTATGAGACTTTTACGCTGCTACGTATTCTCGGTCCTATTCTACTGTGTAAAATCTTGGACTTTGACTGAAGCCACGACTAAAAAATTGAAATCTTTCGAAATGTGACTTTACCATAGAATACTGAGCATTTCATGGACAGCACATATAACTAATGTTCAAGTTCTTAGAAAGATGAAGAAAGAAAGGGATGTTATTAACACAGTGAAGATAAGAAAGCTTCAGTATCTGGGACATCCATGAGAAATGAACAGAGATTTTACTTATTGCAGTTCATAATACAGGGAAAAGTATTTGGAAAGAGAGGAGTCGACCGACCGAGAATATCATGGCTGAGAAATTTAATGATTTGGTTTGGCATGAATACAACTGACTTATTGCGTGCAGCAGTACAGAAAGTTAAAATAGTCTGTATGATATCCAACATCCGAAACGGATAGGAACTATCAGAAGGAGATAGGCAACGCTGTCCTGCAATACACAATATCACATGCAACATTCAGTAGGTTGTATTAGTTCGTGTACAGCATAAGGAAGAGATGCGACATTGTACCTGAAACTTCAGCTTGTCAACGATCTTGGGTATAAACGACAACGTGATTTTAAAGTCCGTACAAGAAGTCGTACGTGGGTTCATATCCGTTTCTGAATATTTGCCTATATATTTGTAACAATACCCGTCTTAACGTATTCAGCATTTAAAACGATTAAATGTTTTAGCAACGACATATCAATATTAAAGAAATTTAGAATTAGAGATTTTATAATGAAGAAACTTGGCAATATTAAGATACGTTTCAATTACGGTATTCACTAGAAATAGGTCTAATCTAATTTTTAATGTTTTGAATTTTTATTAATTTTATATAAACGATATTTTTATACATAATAAATCTTTGATTTTACTGAAAATATTGTACTCTGTGTTTTTTCATAACGTTCTGTAATGCTTATAGTATTTTATGTGTGGCATTCTAGTAATAGTTTTTTTCTTGGATTTTGTTGTCCATGATGTGTCCGTTGATTAACTAATTATAAGTATAATACTACTGACTCAGAACGCTAAGTTCTTATAGCCTGAACCAGTTTCGCTTATTATAAGCTTCGTTAGAGGGTGCCACTAGGAGCGCTGTCCGTCTTGTTCTTCGTGACTGCGCCGTCGTTTGAAAGATCGATGTTGTGTGTGTGCGGTGTGATATGTTCGAATAATACGTGTGATTGTGTGATTTGAATTGTTTCTGTTCGTTTAGGATGTCGTTTTTATGTGTTTTTGTGTATTTTTATATTTCTAGTTGTTCAAGAGTGTCTAGTTTTTGGCCTTTTGTGCATACGTGTAGAATATCCATGTGTCTTTTTATGTTTGTATATATGTGGTTTTCTTCTATGATGTGGTTTGCAAAGGTGGATTCGGTGGTGGAGTGTAGTCCATTTGTGTGTTCAATGTATCTCTGTTTGAAGCAACGTCCTGTCTGACCTATGTAGTATTTATTGCATCCTGGGCAGTTTAGTTTGTAAACACCAGGTAAATCAAATTTGTTTTGTTCATTGTATGTGTTTTTTGATATTACACAGAAAAAAAAAGATTTGGTTGTAATTACCAAAATAGCTTGGTTAAGGTATTTGGTTAATTCTTTTGGTTGCAACTAACAAATTTTAGTTATTGTAACAAAAATGGTTTGGTTAACTGTTCAAAATTATTTGGTCACAATGTTTGGTACAAATAACCAAAACATTCAGGTTATATTTAGTTTTTACATACACTTGACCTTCTCTTAGGGGTGCAACTCCCTCCACATCTTCACCCTTCGCACTGTTCCCATAACACATACCCTAACCAGATGTCCACCTTACACCCTGTGTTTAGTCTTCCTTCACAGATCTTTGTTAGCTGCTTTAGGTCAGGGTGGTTTGCAAATACAACACACGTGGTTACGATGACTGACGAGTTTGTTCTGAAGTGGATGGAAGAAAACGGATTTGCTCAGCTTGTTCAGCATTTTACAGGTAAATACCTACATTACTGAAAATGTAATCCGTTAAAGATTAGATGTAGCGTAACGAATTATCTGTTGGTACTTACCACTATCTAGCGTGAACTTAAACGTTACCGAAACAAAATTTTATGCGTTTAGACTACATAATCTATATTATGCATTTATTGGAATCGTATTTCAGCAAGAATTGGTACCGTTTTCAATATTTCTATCGTATAGGACAAAATATTTTCAGATTATTTTTATTATTGTCTGTAGGCCTAATTAAGGTTGGTCGGTCAATTAAGGTATATAATAAATGCCGAATCTTGTGAAATACAGTGTGCCCACAGGACAATAAAATTATGTGTCTCTTGTGTTCAGATCTGTAAGTTCTTTTTTTAATCTAGAGGAGGTAATCAAATGTAGATGTGGTTAATATAAAAGCTAGTGTTTTAAGAAACAGCCCGTTCGAGATATTAATAATATTTTTACACTTTCAGATGAAGGACTTGATGAAGAGGCATTCTTAGCGTTAAACGAAAATATGAAAACGAAAATTTTAGTTAGTTTGACTAAGCGACTGGTTAATAAAACTGAGTGTTTGGTTCATCCAACCAAGATTCTTGTGCTAACGTGACCACATATTTAGTTAGAATGAGTATAATTTTGGTTATTTGAAATAAATTATTTTGTTAAACTGACAATGAATTTAGTTGAAATAACTATATAATTGGTTGATTTAACCAAATCCAAACCGATTTGGTTACATTAATTAACTCGGTTTTGTTAGGTTTTACCAAAACATTTGGTTAGCACAACCATAATAGACCAATTTGGTTGGATTCACTACACTTTTTTTGGTTGAATTAACCAATTTATTTGGTTAATTCAACCAAAAGAATTTGACCAAATTTTTTGGATCTGGTAACCAATATTTTGGTCGTCCCTATAGTGACCAATAATATTGGTTACCAGAAACAATTTTTTGGTTATTCCAACCAAACAGTTTTTTGTGTGTATCTGTTCTGTTTTGTTTGTAGTTTTGTATGCGATTCTGTATCCTGCTTTTTTAAAATTTGTAGGCTATTTTTTCAGTGTGGTTATTGATGTATGTTAGTGTTATGAACTTGTTGTTTTCTGTCTGTGTCAGTTGTTTGTTTTGTGTTTTGTGTAAGAGTTTATTGATTATTGTTCTGTTGTATCCGTTGGTTTCTGCTAGATATTTTATCCTGTTTAGTTCGTTCTTGTAGTATTTTCCGTCTAGTGGGATGTTGTTTAGTCTATGTACCATGGTTCTGAAGGCAGCTAGTTTGTGTTGCATTGTGTGATTATAGGAGTTATGTATTAGTGTGTCAATTGTAGTGGGTTTTCTGTATATACAGAATTTGTGTCTGTGTTCAAATTTTGTGATGTAGAGGTCTAAGAAGTTTATGCTATTGTTGTACTCGTATTCAGCAGTAAAGGTTATGTTTTTGTGTATTTTGTTTATGTAAACAATTACTAGCCTACATAAAAAAATGCACAAAAACATAACCTTCCTCTACACACCACCCCCACTATACCTTGCAAGCAACAACCGTTACTAAGTACTGGCAGTCTGTTTCTAAGCTGACGAAGGCGAATACGACGCCGAAACGCGTTCGACGAAAAAGACAAGTAAGTTTCACAAGAGAAAGTTTCAATATTATATAAAGTTATATAAAACATAACCTTCACTGCTGAATACTTTAATCGAAGTTTTTTTTAATTTTAAAAACTTTCAGTGTAGTATGGTAACAACTGAACATATTCTGCACATAAAGTATGAAATATTACTAAAAATTATTGGAATCCGGATTTCTCATTAATCAATCCCACTGCAACATGTAATATACTACAATAAAGAGTACTATGTTGTAAACGATGGGTGATTTACATGTGAAAACTCCGCTGCAGTAGAGAGAAGTTTCTGGCTCATACTGAGTTGAACCACTGAGGGTACCTCATCCTAGTATGGGCGAACGTTTGACGACGTGTGTTGTTTCTGGTAATAGAGATCAATAAACACGTTGACTATTAATCCTAATATGGAAGAAAACTGGAAATCAATATATATAAATGAATAATGGAAAGCATGGCATTAAAGGCACTAAAGTAAGAGGAAATGAAATCTTCGTATATCAAGGATGGAAAGTAAACATACGTACTGAAAATTCCATATTAACAATGATGTAAAGAGAAATTAAGATATTGAAAGAGTTGAACACAAGGAATTTGTTTGGTCTGGCAGATGGAAAGAAGTACGAGCCATGAACTGAAGTAAGCGTAGACTATTGCTTGGTGCAACGCAACTGTTGATAAGGTCTCCATTCTACGTAGTCTTTGCTATCCAAAGTAGGCAATGTTACCAGAGTATCAACACAACGTTTATGACGTCACAATTGCGATTGTGTATAGGAGATCTTGGTGTCTTCTACCGTACGTGTCTCATGTACTTTACGCATCGCTTTGCCACTTAAGTGTACTGCGGGTGTTATACAGTGGTAATGTCAGTTGATTTAATTCAGACCACGGTGATGACTTTTCGTGGAAGTGATCCCGTACGGGCAAAAATTGTTATAGACGGTACTGTCCTGGAACATGTTAGCAGTTTTGAATACCTGGGCCGCACTGTGTCTTATAATGCAAGCAACGACGTTGTGAATAACAGGCCTAAAATTCTACAAGGTGATGGCTCTTCCTACACTTCTTTATGGGTCTGAGAATTGGACTTTAACGAAAATCCAGTCCAGTCGCATCAAAGCGCCCTAAATGAGATTTCTCAGGCACATGCCAGGGTATAGTCTCCACGATCATAGAAGAAACACAGACATACGGCAGGAACTGAATATTATGAGTATACTCGACAGGATCGCCCAGTATCGGCTAAATTGGTGGGAACATCTTTGCCCAATAAATGACTGCCGCATCCCCAACCAAATATAGAACTATGAGACGAGGGGACGGAGAGGTGTGGGACGTCCGAGGAAGCGCTGGAGTGACCAGCTGTAAACTTTGCCTATTTGAGACCGGAACAAACCATCCTTGGTTTAATCCTTTAAGAAGATGATAAAGATGATGAATGTCAGCTGATTTGATTTCGTTTAGTTCGAGTCTCCAAATTTGCCGTTTAAAACATTTTACCAAACAGGTTAAAACCGATCTTCAAACGTAAAGTTAGATGGTACGTGGACATTAAGTCGAACAGTTAACGTTTCGACCTCTGTGGTTGCCTTCAAGTGTAAGTTAAGTACAACATTAAGCCTACCCGAGATTCGTTCCCAAGAAATTAATACCTAAACCACCACCATCTACAAAGATGTTAACTACCACATCTACATAAATGTTACGCAATATTTTGCGCTCAAATCATTTTAAACGCACTATAGAAAAGCTATACAAAAAGAACCACAGATGAGGGAAGCACCATCACACAGGTTTACACAACGAACACCTGTTCAGATCTATCAGGTCTATTCTGAAATCCGCTTCTAATCTGTTAAGCTTATTTCTTCCCCATCGTCCTTTATTTTTTTTTAAACTTGCCTTCATTGTCTTATTTATCCATATGTCCATCACATTTTTTCTGGCCACAACAGTTCTTTCCCCTTCGCCAATGCAGTATTTCTCTGCTGTCCGTTTTAACTTTAATTGTATATTTTTCCGCACCGATCTACTACCTCAGTAAAACGTAATAGGAATATTTACCAGTTTATAATTCTTTTCATCTTATAACATTTAAAATGGTATTTACGCGGCCGGTTTTTTGTCTCGAGGGCACAGCTTCGACCATTCTTGGGGACATCGTCCAAAGTTTATGGACGCCATTGTGTTCATGGCCATCTTTAATGATTCTATAACTATCTCTTTATGGTCTTTAAAAGAACATCCGATGCACCTTATTTTTTTCTGACAGTATGTTTTCCTATACGCCAGAGAGATATAAGACTATGGACATTATTACATGCTGCTATGGGGCACGTTCACGTAACCTGAACTTAGTTATTTATTTCGTAGAAGCCTTTAGGTAGTGACGGTTTTCGCATTTTGGTTTCATTAAAACTAATTTTACATTTTTATTTAATATGTGTGTGTGTGTGTGTGTGTGTGTGTGTGTGTGTGTGTGTGTGTGTGTGTGTGTGTGTGTGTGTGTGTGTGTGTGTGTGTGTGTGAGAGAGAGAGAGAGAGAGAGAGAGGGTGGAGAGAGAGGACGATAGACATTCAAGGGCTTACTATTTCACGTTATTCCGTTTAATTAAGTACATATATTTTCAACAAAGCACGGTAAGAATTAGTGCGGGGCTGACAAATGTTTTCCGACCTCAGAATACGTCCGGATTTAATGAAAGCCGTCAATGTTTGTTATTTATTTTCGTTTCGTATAAGTTTGATAATGTCTTGATACGGCGACGAGGAGGCATGCCCACGCCGGCTTTAATACACTATTTATATGCATTATAACTCGAACAAATTAAACTTCGTTCCTGATAGATGGACGGGCTAATGTGAAAAAATCTTTCCCTTCTCGGTCGATTGAGAAGTGCGGCTACACGGGGCAACAATTCGCCACTGGACGCGTTTTCGAATAATTATCCAACTGACAATTATTTAAATAAAGAGATCATTGGAACAAGATGACTTGCAGTAACACACATACACACATCTCTAAATCATTATGAAAAAAACATCTTTTAAAACCCCTTTATGCGTCTTTTTAAAACATCTTGTTGCGTTTCTTTCCACTACCATTTATGTAGTCCTCCAAAGATCAACCTGATTATCTTTGCTTCTCTCTTATGTATGTAACACCATTCTTCGTTATTTTACCAAAAGTTTTTGCATAATTATGTTCTACTAACTTATTTTCCCTTTGCACTTCGTCCTTTCATCATTGTCTTTGGCGATCCGGTTTCTGCCTTCGGTCTGCTCTATTTCTCGCTAGTAATTGTCTTCCATCCTCCGTTTCGTTCGGCACTTGTTTCTCCTCTCTTCTCTTCCTACTAATAATCAGTTCTAAAACCACCTATGAGAGTAATATCACGACAAATCCTTAAGCAGTTATCTTCCGTGGCCTTAATTCTACGTGGCCATAAGCAGCTGTAGTTTATATTAACGATTGTAAACATCTCCCGTTAGGTTGTGTTTCACGACTCAATCAAAGTCAAATTATTTTAAGTTCCCCAAATTTCAACAAATACAAAGCAAGAAAAGTTTACCATTAGTGTTAAAATAATATAGGCCTACACAATCACAAACCATGATACGGCAGTAACCATTTGCTTACTGTCATGAAGTCATTGTATGCTTCAGTGCCCTCAGTTCTAGTTTAGTGTCCTCATTGCTTCTAGTAATTCCCACTTCTGCTTCCCGTTCCTTACAAAATAATCGTGTAGTCATTATGGCCTATCCCTTTACTTCAGCACCACGTCTATGTACACGCTATTTGTCCACCCCATGTGTCTGATCCGTACCAAACATGACTCTTCTCAATTCTTTCGTGATGTAACAAGCTGTATATTTTCACGGAACTTTATTCTTTATGTATTTTAAATTCTGCTGTAACTTTACTCTTTGGAAGTATTTGAAAGTTCCCATATTATTTTACACCACATCTCATACTTTATATTTTTTTAGTGCGCCTGATTGTCAGCGACAGTCATTTCAGTTTTCCCTAGTTCACTAATTTTCAGGATGTCTGCTCCGCTATATCTAGTTTTCTTAAGTTAATCTTCATTTGGTTATTCCCCTGTAAACAATATTTTTTATGGGAAAGTAATTGGTATATTTTCTGTCGTCGCAGTTGTACTAGTCGTGTGTATCGAAACGGACATTTTGTGGGTATTCTTGTTGTAATATAATCACGTGAGAAGGCTTACTTTAGTTAAGGTGATATCTGCATACAAAACAAACAAAACACTGTTACTGGAGAACTCGAACTTACAGTGTCAGAGGAATGTGTATTCTGTGACGTCGTTCCTGTGACACTGGAACCTTGATAATCTGAACTATCTGCGACAGGATTATCAAACATATGACATTCCCGCGTCTGAATAATTGAACAAAAGTATTAAAATATAGCCAAATATGTGATTAAAGTTAAAAAAAAATAAGACGCAAAAGTACAATAGGCCAAATAAATGTATTCTGCTAACCACTAGCTTAGGCCTACATAAAAATCATTTTCTCTGGAATTTTGAAATACAGAAAGCACATTCAATACTACAGGCTTTATATTCCAAAACACGTAGATTAGCGAACAATATGTGTAGGTTTAATTTTGTATTTGACTTACCAGGTTAACTGACACTTGAAGACGACAACAGATTGTTGAGGGGTCGAAACGCTGTGTGATAAATTATAATATGTAAATATAAAAAACATTACGCGTCTGATGTCAAAAATAATTTATGTAGAGACAAACGTCTGGTGAATACAAAAATGTGGAGACAATATCTGGGCGTCGAATGACAGAAACATTTAAATATCCTACTCTACAACGTACCACAAATTAAATTTGCTAATATCTTTCTAAGCCAGTTAGTAGCACTTAAAAACTACAAAAAATTTCTGGCTGCTAGCTCCATCGTATTGTTTCGTTGATCTGCAAAAATTACTTCGCTCTACACATCAATTCATGGGAAGCATAATTCGATTACCTTCTCTGGGCGTGGCTTGTATAACTTGGAAAATATTCCTCGATTCATTTTCTTTCATTTACTTTGAAGGCACTGTAAACTCCAACAGTTATCGTCAATTTTTATTTGACATTACTGAATGTGATCCTTTATAAAAACAAACTAATAAGTGACAAAATTTAAAAGCAAAAAGAACAGTAAACACAGAATCTACACGAATTATAATATGTACAATGAGATAAATGCGTTAATAAAATCATTTTTTAAATGACACACTAAATTTAAATAAAATGTAGTAATAAACACAATCTACTGATATTATTTGGTATTCAAATTGTTAAAAAAATGTTCTATTGCCTAAAAAAATGAACTATGTGCTAAAACGTTGTAGCCTACATATGCGCTAATAATTTTCAGGTAGAATGAGGAAAATAGATTGACAAGCGAATGTCTGACCCAGTACTAAATGTTGTCACCAAACAAATCATCTGTTGCTGGAATAATTTCAAACCAATTTTTTTGAAAAACTAAAACATGGATATAAAATGTGTACTTAGATTACATTTTTATAGTTACATTAAAATACAAGCTACATTTGTCTTTAAACTACGACAACGAAAATATTTCCCTTTTACGTTTTTAGTAAAAATATGTGATTTTAAGTGGTAATTCAAACTACGAATTTTTATGTGAAAACATGTAAACATGCTAACTCTTGATTACATGGTTTGCCCACTCTGTGAGGTGACATCCTCTTTACTACTGACGATGTCACAACTTAGACTAGGGGAAACATTTTTTATAAATAAATATATCAGTGAAACAAAAACGGTGTTGTACTCGCAGTATCCCAGTGACCTTAGAATATCCGGTAAATTTCATTTTCTTTCCTACGTCACTGTGAATATTCCGAATCTGTAAGCGACACCGGGAGGAGCCAACAAAAGTGAAACCATTTGCCATTTACGCAACAATGATTAATGGCGCACTTAATGAATTTTAAATTAATTTTTTTTTTAATAAGCGACACATAATGACAAAGGAAACAGGATCAAGGCAAACGCTTCGACCATAACGGCAGCAGCCAAGGTCCAAACTTTTCTTTCTTATGTTTTAATTTTTGTGTTTTCTGTGTTTACGAAAAACATCTGAAGCCTGAGTATTCATGTACAAGTTTAATAAATTCTTATCCTATGCCAACTTTTCTAAAACAGTACGTTGTTATTGTTTTTTAAACAACAAAGAAAACAATTTTTTCAACATTTTGAAATCCTGGCTAATAAATAAGAAGCCAGTTGAACCCCTTTATGATCTTGCATACCGTTAAAAATAATTTTAACTATTCGAGATGCTATAGTTAACAAATGGAAATTTAATTCCATATTTTCATTTTACTTCTAAAGAGTATCTACATCTACATATTTAGTTGTGATTTGAAAATATCCATGATTTTTTATTACTAAGAATTTTCATCAACTGTCATAATAAATTCGTTTTATTTCCAAAGAGTATTTAGTTGACATGTGAAAGTGTATTTGATTTGTTATTACTGAAAATTGTCAAATCTGCTAAATAATTAGGTTAGTTATTTTATACTGTTAATAATAACGGTTAAAAATGTATATAAGTTGTAATTATTGATGTAAATAAGTTTAAAACAGGACTGCTGTAGCTGGGTTAAATTTTATATGTTATTTTTGTAATATACTTAAGTACTTGGTGTATTTCAGTTACTGCACAATAAATGTGTGACAAAAGTTGTTGGTAATATGAGCTAATCGGACCTATCAAAGATTGCTAGATACTGAGTTAAAAATTTAACAAGGACCTTAATAAACCTTAACTTGTCACTGCTCACAGTTTGTGGTGAGCAGGTAATTTCCAGTGCTGTGAAGGTAATTAATATTGTAAACTATAACAATGGGAATGAAGAAGATATTATTGTAGATATTATTATTATTATTTTTTTATCAGCCATCTAAGGAACACATGCTAATTTCAATTCTGTAATCTTCGTTCTTTTTTTTCTTCAATAAGATTTCATCTTTTCGCTGTGTCTCTTCTTTCTGTCTGCAGTCCACTTTCAAACTGCGTTTTTCTATCTCCTACCCTGGACTCCTTCGATTTTTAACACTTTTGCCCAAAAAACTTCTCTTTCAATTGCTCTTCTGCGTTTATATTATTTTTTTTCATAATTCTTTTGGACTTCTTTAATCCAACTTGATGTTTACATCTTCCCACACAGATATTTGACAATCTGCTTTCTTAACCTATTGTCGTCCATTCTACATAAATGTTCAAAAAATAATAATCTTCTTTTTCTCATTGTTTCTGTTATATTTTCTATACTTTGATATATTTCATCATTACTTCTTATTTTCCAACCTTCTGAAGTTTTTCGTGGGCCTAATATTTTCCTAAAAATTCGTCTTTCCAATATTTCTAGTTTGTCTAAACTATAAATCAATGCTAGACATTCACTTGCATATAGGCATTCTGGCTTCACTATTGACTGTAATGCCTTAGTTTCGCATTTTTAGATATGCACTTTTTATAGTAAACATCTTTAGTTATACCATATGCTCTTTCCATTTTATTTCTTCTATAGAAGGTTTTTGTACACAATTCTCTTGAATTATTTCCCCTTTATTATTATGATTATGACGATTCTTCTTCTTCTTCTTCTTCTTCTTCTTCTTCTTCTTCTTCTTCTTCTTCTTCTTCTTCTTCTTCTTCTTCTTCTTCTTCTTCTTCTTCTTCTCCTTCTTCTTCTTCTTCTTCTTCTTCTTCTTCTTCTTCTTCTTCTTCTTCTTCTTCTTCTCCTCCTCCTCCTCCTCCTCCTTCTTCTTCTTCTTCTTCTTCTTCTTCTTCTTCTTCCTATTATTATTATTATCATTATTATTATTATTTTTATTATTATTATTATTACTATTTATAGTATTACAACTAGTTATTAAAGGGGACGTTTCAGTAACTTGCGAGGAAGGTAATCAATAATTAATGATAACAGAAAAACTACAGTAAAGGCATTACAGTATAATTAAGAAACATCCCTGAGATGCAGCAAACAGATGGCGGGTTAATTAGATGAAACACGGATACAATCTCTTGGAAAATAATTCGTACAATTGTGCGGAAATGGTCGTTGTCACGACCATTTCCAACGATCAACACACGCGCGCGCGCGCGCATTTATCAAATGCTGAGTCACGAGACAAATAAGTAGCTTTAAAATTCTGAACTCTACTGGAGCATTCACTTTCTAGATCCGTCGTACAAAGGAATAGTTTGGTGTGGCTTGTACACCTGTACTTCAGCTTGCCCTATCCATTTGGTTACAACGTGCGGTAGTGATAATCCGGAAATCCTTTCTAAAAACAAAACATGTCTCCAAAAGTGATAAAACTGACAATTTTAATTCTGTCTAATCGAAGGCACATTACAGATTTTACTTTAAAATAGCACTGAATTTTAAGATTAGATACTTCCTTGGGTAACAAACAGCTGGAAACAGGTGAATGAGGTGAGGATGCATTTTGGTGTGTAATATACAACACAATAAACAAATACAGTGTGACAATGTGGTGAGACTCTACTGTAATGTAAATAGTTGCCTACTGTTTACTTGCTCAACAGGTGAATGCACAAATCATGAGATCAGGTTGCATTCTGGTGGGGAATATACAACACAACCAACAAACACAGTGTGACAATGTGGTGCGGCTCTACTGTAATGCAAATAGTTGCATACTGTGTACTACGGCCACAGGTGAATGTACAACTCATGAGATCAGGTTGCATTCTGGTGTGGAATATACAACACAACCAACAAACACAGTGTGACAATGTGGTGCGGCTCTACTGTAATGCAAATAGTTGCATACTGTGTACTACGGCCACAGGTGAATGTACAACTCATGAGGTCAGGTTGCATTCTGGTGTGGAATATACAACACAACCAACAAACACAGTGTGACAATGTGGTGCGGCTCTACTGTAATGCAAATAGTTGCATACTGTGTACTACGGCCACAGGTGAATGTACAACTCATGAGATCAGGTTGCATTCTGGTGGGGAATATACAACACAACCAACAAACACAGTGTGACAATGTGGTGCGGCTCTACTGTAATGCAAATAGTTGCATACTGTGTACTACGGCCACAGGTGAATGTACAACTCATGAGATCAGGTTGCATTCTGGTGGGGAATATACAACACAATAAACAAACACAGTGTAACAATGTGGTGTAACCCTCTTTTATTTGTGTGGGAGATTTATGGATTTTTTTTTTGTTTTTAACAAAAAGGGTTACTTAATATTTAAGACTAGGCTGAAGGCCTAGAAGGAAGCATAAAGTGTGCTGGGTCCAATGAGACGGGACTTGTAATTAATACTCTCTGCTAACAGCAAGATAACAACCTTTATTGCCTTTATTGGGGCCTAGACGATTACACATAATTTAACATACACGATACAGATAAATCACAGATACAATTATACATATATATATATATATATATTTACAGGGCCTATGGGCAACCTGTATAGTTTTATGAAAATACAATAAGCACCAAAATTACTTAAAAGGCAATTGGTCATGATAATAAGAAAATACCATTTATAAATTTAAAATGCCTGTAAACAGCCTGTATAGTTTTACCAAAATACAATAACCACCGAAATTACTTAAAAGGCAATTGGCCATAATATTAAGAAAATACAATTTATAACTTTAAGGAAAATAACCTGGATTGGCCCGGCCGCTGACATGTTCCACACGGCATCCGAAAAGTCAATTAACCATTACAAAATTTAGGAAACCCCCCCCCCCCAAGCCAGACAGGGTAGAAGTAAGCTGGACAAGAGCCAGTCCCGACATAAGGTAACATGTCCGGGAGCTTGCATAGGTTTGCACAAACCGGTGACTACCCCAGATATTAAAATGTAACCTGACCTAATAGCGGATTAAGGAAAACTCCCAACCCTTTTATGAAATACAAAAATGATATTGTGCGAAAAGACCCGAGATTATAATCGATCCTAGACCAGCCGATCCAGATCTACATGTTACATACTGCACCTACCTACTTAACTAACCTACCAGCCCCCCCCCCCCCCAACGTCTACAAACCCATTCAGTACCAAGGTAAAAAAATAATGTATAGCATAAAAAAAAATTAATGAGCGCTGGACACATGCCAGCGAACGGCCTACAATTGCTCTCTAGACCGATTACACATCAAGCAATGTTACATGAGTGTTTGCATGCAAAATTATGTCCAATAGGGCACGCGCACAACAGAAATGGTTTTATACTGTAGTTAGTCAATTAAGTTAGAACTTGAGTTTTTGTAGATGGTTAACGCACAATATCTGTAGTTTTATACAGAGGCCAAATTTATCTGAATATTGGATGAATATCACCTGGTTTTATGCAGATGATTCCCAGGTGGACTTCTGCGTTGCTGTACTGTCACTCGGTCATGATGATGGTGGTTACCGTTGCATCCTTACTGTTTTTCTCCTCCGGCAGGCGAGAAACGAGAATCTGTGTGTGTGTGTGTCGTCAGTTCAGGACATGGTAGAGGATGGAATTTCCACCATGCTAGGGTCAAGTCTCCGTC
Source organism: Magicicada septendecula (assembly GCA_034769895.1). Taxonomy (NCBI): domain Eukaryota; kingdom Metazoa; phylum Arthropoda; class Insecta; order Hemiptera; family Cicadidae; genus Magicicada; species Magicicada septendecula. The sequence goes on from CM068376.1 coordinate 43,064,352, forward strand.
GCTCCGGGAGCCCTAGGCATGAATAATAATTAATTCGCTGACAACTAAATCTTTCCCGAGCATAACACACACATGTACAACTGCCCCACCTTGTATTGACAAAATCAAACATGAATCAAACACTTGCCACCCTTGACCATTTCCACCGACTTCTTTATAAATAGGTGTAACTTTCTTTCTTAAATTAATAATTCACATACAAGGCCTCAACGCCTCATTATTTGGTTTCATTTATAACGCACCCCTACATGCGTATGCAAGGTTAACGTTCTTCGACATGTTATAAGTTTAAAATGGACACATGCTCTCACAATCACTTCATCACAGTTCCACAGAATTAAATAACTTTTACACCCCTTTTCACATGGGCAATTACTATTACTAAATACATATGTATAAGGTAGTTTCAGTGGTTAAATAAATCAAGATATATGACAATGAACATACTTTAGGTCACACGCACACGAGTCATGCCTATCAAACATTATCCATTCATATCTACGCCAATTATTGTTTAAATTTGTACTTTTTACAAGCAAATGAATTATATATATATATATATATATATATATATATATAATTTACTTACCGGAGGTCTGTAAAAGTCTACCTACTCATGATAGGATAGAAAATACAAAAATTAACCAAACTCTGTCTGCCGAAGGAAAAAGGCTGTTTACTCTTCTGTAGATGGCGCCCAACTCAACAAAATTTTGCAATCCGCAGAGCCGAATTAGAGAACACAATTGCCTGCTTCCGCTAACAGATGGCGCGAGCGTGCAGTAACGCAAAACACGGCGCTGCTGACCACCGCGAAATAATAGATTCGCAATTTATATTTATAAATTATATTTTTATACTGTCGCCCGGTTTCTTTGAGAAGCCGCGGCACAGTGGTGGGGCTCTACTGTAATGAAAATAGTTGCGTACTATTTACTTGGGCAACAGGTGAATGTACAAACCATGAGATCAGGTTGCATTCTGGTGTGGAATATACAACACAATAAAAAAACATATTGTAACAATGTGATGGGACTCTACTGTAATGCAAATAGTTACCTAATGTGTACTACGGCCACAGGTGAATGTACAAATCATGAACTCAATTTGCATTCTGGTGTGGAATATAAAACTTAATACACAAACACAGTGAGACAATGTTGTGGGACTCTATTGTAATGCAAATACTTGCCTACTTTTTACTACGGTAACAGGTTAATGTACAAATCATGAGATCATTCTGGTGTAGAATATCGAACACAAAAAACAAACAGCGTGAGGATGTGGTGGGACTCTACTGTAATGCAAATAGTTGCCTACTATTTATTTGGGCAAACGGTGAATATACAAATCGTGAGGCCATGTTGCATTCTGGTGTGGAATATACAATACAATAAACAATCACTGTGTGACTATGTGATAAAAACTTTTACAGCGGGTCTCTACAGTAATGCAAATAATTGCCCTTTTAATTGGGTAAAAGGTGAATGTACAAATCTTGAGATCAGGTTGCATTCCGGTGTGGAAAATACAACACAATAAACAACCACAGTGTGACAATGTGGTGGGATTCTACTCTAATGTAAATAGTGGCCTACTGTTCACTTGGGTGACAGGTGAATGTATAAATCATGATTTCTCGTTGCATTCGGCTGTGGAATATAGATAAACAAAAAAGAAAAACAGTGTAACAATGTGGTGGGAATCTACAGTAATGCAAATATATGCCTACTATTTAATTGGGCAATAGGTGAATGTACAAATCGTGAGGTCAGGTTGCATTCTGGTATGGATTATACAACACAATAAACAAACACAGTGTGACTATGTGATAAAAACTTTTATAGTGGGACTATACAGTAATGCAAATAATTGCCAACTGTTCACTTGGGTAAAAGTGAATGTACAAATCATGAGATCAGGTTGCATTCCGACGTGGAATATATAACACAATAAACAACCACAGTGTGACAATGTGTTGTCAGGTGAATGTACAATTCATGAGGTCAGGTTGCATTCTGATATGGAATATACAACACAATACAAAAAAAAACAGTGTGACTACGTGGTGGGACTCTAGTGTAATGCAAGCTGTTGTCTGCTATTTACTTGGGCTACAAGTGAATGTACAAATCATCAGACCAGGTTACATTCTGGTGTGGAATATACAACACAATAAACAACCACAGCGTGACAATATGGCGAGACTACTGTAATGCAAATTGTTGCCTACTGTTCACTTGGGTAACAGGTGAAAGTACAAATCATGAGTTCAGGTTGCATTCTGGTGTGGAATATATAACAAAATAAAGAAAAAGAGTGTGGCAATATGGTGGGACTCTACAGTAATGCAAATAATCGCTTAATATTTATTTGGACAACAGGTGAATGTACAAATCATGAGCTCAGGTTGCATTCTGGTGTGGAATATACAACACAATAAACAAACACAATGTGACAATGTGGTCGGGCTCTACTATAATGCAATTAGATGCCTACTATTTAGTTGGGCAATAAGTGAATGTACAAATTATGTGGTCAGGTGGTCAGGTTGCATTCTGGTGTAGATTATATAACACAATAAACAAACACTGTGTAACATTGTGGTGGGACTCTAATATAGTGCAAATAGTTGCTTACTGTATACTACGGCCACAGGTTTGTTTATTATGAGATAATCATGGGGGTACTAATCATGAGCTCAGGTTGCATTCTGGCGTGGAATATACAAAACAATAAACAAACCCTGTGTGACAATGTGGTGGGACTCTACTATAATGCAAATAGTTGCCTACTATTTACTTGGGCAACAGGTGAATGTACAAATCATGGGGTTAGGTTGCATTCTGATGTGGAATATACAAAACAATAAACAAACCCTGTGTGACAATGTGGTGGGACTCTACTATAATGCAAATAGTTGCGTCCTGTGTACTACGGCCACAGATGAATGTACAAATCATGAACTCAAGTTGCATTCTGGTGTGGAATATAAAACTCAATAAACAAACACAGTGTGAAAATGTGGTGGGACTCTTCTGTAATGCAAATAGTTGCCTACTTTATACTGCGGCACCAAGTTAATGTACAACTCATGAGATGAGTTTGCATTCTGGAGTGGAATATACAACACAAAAAACAAACACAGTGCGACGATGTGGTTGGACTCTACTGTAAAGCAAATAGTTTCCTACTATCTATTTGGGCTAAAGGTGAATGTACAAATCATGGTGTCATGTTGCTTTCTGGTGTGGAATATACAACACAATAAACAAACACAGTGAAACAATGTAATGGGACTATACTCTAATGCAAATTCTTGCCTACTATATACTTGGGCAACAGGTGAATGTACAAATCATGAGATCAGGTTGCATTTTGGTGAGGAATATACAACACAATAAACAAACAGAGTGTGACAATGTGGTGGGACTCTACTGTAATGGAAATAGTTTGCTACTGGTTATTTGGGCAACAGGTGAATGTTCAAATTATGAGCTCAGGTTGCATTCTAGTGTGGAATATACAACACAATAAACAAACACATTGTGGCAATATGGTGAGACTCTATTGTAATGCAAATAGTTGCCTACTGTTTACTTGCGCAATAGGTGAATGTACAAATCAAGAGGTCAGGTTGCATTCTTTAGTGGAATATACAACACAATAAACAAACACAGTGAGACAATGTGGTGGTATACTACTGCAAATAGTTACCTACTATTTTTTGGGCAACATGTGAATGTACAAATCATGAGGTCAGGTTGTATTCTGGTGTGGAATATACAACACAGTAATCAAACACAGTGTGAGAATGTGGTGGGAATCTACTGTAATGCTAATAGTTGCCTACTATTTACTTGGGCAACAGGTGAATGTACAAATCAAGAGATCAGTTTGCATTCTGGTGTTGAATATACAACACAATAAACAAACACAGTGTGACAATGTGGTGCGGCTCTACTGTAATGCAAATAGTTGACTACTGTTTACTTTGGAAATAGGTGAATGTATAAATCATGATTTCTCGTTGCATTCTGGTGTTGAATATACAACACAATAAACAAACACAGTGTGACAATGTGGTGGGAGTCTACTGTAATACAAATAGTTGCCTGCTATTTACTTGGACAACAAGTGAATGTACAAATCATGCGATCAGATTGCATTTTGGTGTGAAATATGCAACACAGTAAACAAACACAGTGTGACAATGTGGTGGGCTTCTACTGTAATGCAAATAGTTGCCTACTATTTACTTGGGCAACAGGTGAATGTACAAATCATGAGATCAGATTGCATTCTGGTGTGGAATATACAACACAGTGTGACAATGTGCTGGCACTCTACTGTAATGCAAATAGTTGCCTACTGTTTACTTGCACAATAGGTGTATGTACAAATCATGAGATCAGGTTGCATTCGTGTTGAGTGTAAACAAACATAATGTGAATGTTACTTAGGCTTGTACAGCGTAATTCGAACAATGTATCTTGACAAACACGAGTATGTGCGCGTTCGCGCAACAACATACACAAGTATATTAAATTGAAAAACCCTAAATTCACTATTACGAAGCAGAACACACCTATTTTAGATGAAAATTTAATATTCCTTTTTAAGTCCGAACTAGCAGCGCCGTCCATTCGGTTTTTGGGGACGCCACCGTCGTTGAAATAGTGTATGTAATTTATGTTGTGCATTTTCGTTTTTGTATCTTTATGTTTCCATGTTTTTTGTGTGTTTTTATGTTTCCAGTTGTCCGTTGTGCCTAATTTTTTGGCATTTCGCGTGTACGTGTAGAATTTTTATAGTGTTGTTTAGTCATCATCAATGAGATGGATTCGGTGGTGCAATGTAACGCTTTTATGTCTTCAGTGTACCTTAGTTTGAGGCTGCGTCCTGTCTGGAATTGGCATTGGTAGAATTTGTTACATCCTGAGCAGTTGAATTTATAAATGCCTGGAAAAGCAAATTTGTCTAGCTGTTTGTATGTGTGTTTTGGTAGCGTAAGTTCTGTTTTGTTTCTGCTTCTGTATGTAATGCTGTATCTCGCTTTTTAAATTCGCCGGCTATTTTTGGATTGTGACGGCGCCGTCAGCACAAAAGAACGGACTGCAACCTCTGGTGAGCGAAAGTAAGAAAGTAAATATAAACATACCTTAGCAAGGTACCTATACAAGGTAGGGCTAGGCGTATTATCTAAAATACTTGTGTTTCGCGTTGTAAGAGTATATTTGCTTCTTAATAATGGTCGGACACGTCATGGACAGCAAAATCCAAAACGACAATAGCTTTGTCTACAAATAACAATTAAATCATTTTTTACGTAACTTATCCAGTCTTTTAACTTTACTGTATATAATGTTTACAGAAACTTCGTTATTTTTAACTGTGCAGAAAGCCGTTCAAACAAACGAACACCTCAGTAAAACTGACACTTTTCCAGCCTCCAGTTTAACATCTATTAATACCAAATTCTTATATCTTGTGGCGCTAATTGATAATTTAGATTTTTTTTTTTAATTGAAGTAGTTTAACATAAGCAACGTAAATTATATTTTAACAGATATTAAGTGAATTTTTTTAGTGAAAGACGTATTATTATTATTATTATTACCATTATTAATTTTAATTTACGCTTTTACTGATTTACCAAAGGCAGCACAATGGTGCACAGGTGACCTCACCATACGAAGCGATACTGTTAAAAATACCACAGTATATACGAGTAGCTAATAAAGAGTGGACAGATGAGAAGACCCTATTTAATTTAGAAAATATAAATAACATATTTTTAGCCTTTGATGATTGAAGTGTACGTTGAAATGTGTATCCTTTTACGCCTGCGTCTTGGAAGACTGTATTTAGTTGGTCACACAGGGACATCTCCCGCAATTATGTTGGTAGTTCTGCATACAGGATATATATTTATATGTACAACGTAACAAGGAGTTTGCTGCAGTTCACAATTATTTCCTATCTACATAGTTGTTCACCTCACCATAATCTTGGTTTTCTGCTTATAACACAGAACATTTTGAAGGTGGGTCCAGAACGTCAAATCTCTGCTCACACTTTACCAAGCAATTAAACTTTAAACGATTAAACTTTTCGACAACTGTGCCAAATTAACAAAACGGAAAAGTATTAGATCCAATATAACCGGAAGTACTGGAGCCTACGACATTCTGGAGGCGTCAATCCGACTTTGGTAGAGTCACTAGTCCGTATATTATTTATATTACACTAACATATTACACTAAAAAACAAGACGCGGAAAGATAGTTAGCTCAAGTTTTACAAGGTAATGGCTGTCCGAATGTCTCTTTATGGAAGTGATTCATGAATAATGAGAAAGAGAGATAAAACCAACAGAGATAAAATTTCTAAAATCGGTCAAAAGTTGTTCTAAACAAGGTCGATTTAGAAATGAGGAGTTGGAAATATACAACTTAAATGAGAAAATAGAGTTGCGTAGAAGGAATCGGAAGAACCATCTGGAACGTATGGACCAAATGCGGTAAGTAGATACAAAACAGCTGGAAAAAGAAGCGTTTTGACGTTTTGATCAGTAGGCTAAAGCATTTCGACTTTATTAATATCTTCTAAAAGTGGAAAGTCATTCTGCTGCACAAACGGTTTTACAAAACACAATTTTATTAGTTTTAAACTTCTATTTCATTTAAATTTTTCCCCGAAACTACGTAATGTCCTCCAAATTCTGATGGATCAATTTGTGCCACGATTTGCCCCGCCCCCAGTGATCACCCCTGTGGTTTTTGTGCATTGAGGTTTGTCAACAAAACCTCAGCAACAACCAGGGTCGTCCCTATCCGGGCGTGCAAGGCGTTCGGTGCACTCCGGCGGCACGTGAGCGGGGGCCGCAAATAACAAAGAGCACTAAGATTTTTTCTTATAATAAAATGAAAAAATTAATAAAATAAAATGAAATACTTCGATTTCCCAAACGACTAATTTTATACGTAGACTTGTTTAAAGTGTAAACAGATGTTGGACCACCCGGGATGTGTCCTATTGTTCACACGAGCTAAATCGCACACTTCCTCCAATCTTTTGTAAATGTCAAGGTCAGCTTTATTGTTTCCTGTCCCAAAGCTTCCATATGTTTTGCTTTTCGTGTGTAAACAACAATGGTCAAACTATTTTTTTTTTCAGTTACTGGTGTGGTGAGTATTTTAGTAAATCTTTTCAGTTTTTACTCGAACATACTACGGTGCACATCAAAAACAAGTTGTTGATTTTAATTGTAATAGTTACTTGTGTTTTTAAAAATTTTAAATAATAAGACATATCTATAATAATTACCTAGTGTTTTTCCAAATCATTAGGAGTGTTATAAACCATAGGAAACGAAGGTAAGTAAAGTAAAAATTAGATTTATTTTTATCATATTATCGAATTAAACATTTCATTAAATCATAGATATTTTATATACTTAATTCATTAAGGACCGATTTCACCGGCTTCGACTAATTTTTATTTTTGAGTTAAATATTAAAAACGATTGTAACCACGGAAACGGGGCTTTATTCTGAACTTAAACCTTAACTGAAATCGGTGAAATCAACCGTAAATATAATTTATTTATTGGATATTCAAGAAGATTAATTAGATTTTATGTATAAAATACGTTTAATAATCGCGCACTTTTAGATGCATTTTTGCAAGAACTTGATTTTACGATGTAATAGCAAATTTTTCAATTTCAATATTTAAGTAGTTACCTCACTGCAATTCATGTAATAATGCCCAACCCTACGTTAGTCATTATCATTTCGTGAAAAGTTAAAGTTCAATTAGTATTCATATTTTCTTTCTTTCTTCCTTTGTTTATTTGTTTATGTATTTTATAGATGTCAGATGGAAGAAAGCGGCTTTCTGGATGCCAATATCAAAAAAAAGAGAACCAAAAAAAGAAACTATCAAAAAAAGTAATAACCCCAATTACAAAGTTCTTTGAATCAACTCCAAGTTGTTCGTCCAAAGATTGCCGGGCTACATCTCCATCTAAAGAATCTAACGAAACAGAAGCGGGAACCACAGTGAGTACTCCACCATCGGGAACACAAAACACTTCAATTTCAGAAGAGTCAGAAAATGTTGTAAATGAAGAAATTGAAAAAATAAATGTCCCAGATATTTTCAAAGATCCCGGAAAATGGCCACGCGTTTTGGATGACAAAACTAAGGTCACACTGACACAAAATAAACCACCTAAAATAAAACAATTTGTATTTCCAAAAGACAAGTCAAACAGGAGCTTTTCTGAAAAATATTATCAAAAAATTATGTCTAATGGTGAAGTAGTTTCACGAAGTTGGCTTTTATACTCCATATCAGAAGACGCCGTTTTTTGTTTCAATTGTAAACTTTTTTTCAAATAATACTGACACTCCTCTTGTACAAGGTGGTTTCAAATCTTGGCAACATTTGTCTGAACATCTTCGCCGCCACGAAAAAAGTTTGTCTCATATAATGCATACAGAACAATTACTGAGCTTGAACAAAAATTTGTCACAAAATAATTCTGTTGATGCTCATCATCAAACCTTAATAGAAATGGAAAAGATTAGATGGCAAGCTGTTTTACAGAGAATCATATTTTGTATTAAATATTTAGCGAAACAGAATTTAGGTTTCAGGGGCAGCAACTGCAAATTATTTGAAGATAACAACGGAAATTTTTTGCAGCTTATACAAATGATAGCCAAATTTGACACCACCTTAGCCGATCATCTTCAAAGGGTTCAAAATGACACAACACGTATGCCACATTATTTAGGGATTAGAATCCAGAACGAGATTTTAAATTTATTGGGTGACGAAATTAAAATCGTAATTTTAAAAATGTTGAATGAAGTGAAATATTATTCTTTAATATTAGACTGCACTCCTGATGCTAGTCATCAAGAGCAATTGACAGTTATTTTGAGATTTGTTATTTACAATGCTGAGATTGGAGAAGTTGAAATAAGAGAACACTTTTTAGGGTTTTGTGAAGTTAACAATACAACTGGGGCAGGATTAACCAAATATACTTTGGAATTTTTAGAAAAAATAAAATAGATAGGCTATTCTTAATATGCGCGGCCAGGGTTACGACAATGGTGCCAATATGAAAGGCAAGCATAATGGTTTGAAAAAACAAATTTTAAATATCAATCCGCGGGCCTTTTTCGTACCTTGTGCTGCGCATACTCTGAATTTAGTGGTTAATGATGCGGCAAAAATATCTTATGAAACCATAGATTTTTTTGGAACCATTCAAGAACTGTATAATATTTTTTCCTCTAGTACAAAACGTTGGGCTGTATTATTAAACAAATTTCCAAATTTTACACTCAAGCCACTATCTGACACTCGCTGGGAAAGAAGAACCACTCGGATGCACTCAAACCTCTTGCGAAGAATTTACCAAAAATTATCAATGCTCTTAGTACTATTCTGGAGGACAAAGATGATGTTTTTGATCTCAACACCAAGCATCAAGCGCAGGTTTTGTTGAACAAAATTCGTTCATATAAATTTATATGTTCGTTGATCCTTTGGCACGATATTCTGTTTAATGTAAATATAGTTAGTAAATTACTCCAAGGTACTGACATTAACATTTTACAGTCAATTGAGTACTTGTCGAAATTGAACGAAACCTTGAAAAATTTTAGAACTGATGATGATGAATATTTATATGTGTACTCGAAAAGGCAACCGAAATTGCTAAAGCAATTGATATAGAAGCAAATTTTCCAGAAAATGTTTGTGTTAGATCTTGCAAAAGACCACGAATGTTCGACTACGAATCTGCAGACGAAACTACTACGGATCTTAAAAGTAAATTTAAAATAAATTTCTTCTATGCAGTTCTAGATACTACGTTATCTGCCGTACAAGAACGTTTTGAGCTTATACAAGCATATAAAGATAAATTTATTTTTTTACATAATTTTAGAGAAATTAAAAATGTATCTAGGTTAGAACTGAAGAAAAGCTGTGCTGACTTGGAATTGTCATTATCCGATTTGTCTAACACAGATTGCCCCAAAAACATTAATGCAACAGATCTAGGAGACGAGATCCAAAACATACAAAATTTCATAGAAACTGAGAATTCCCCCAAAGAAATTTTAAGCTATATATATAAAAATGGTCTAATATCTGAGTTTCCCAATTTATCCATTGCACTACGGATTTTATTAACCCTACCTGTTTCTGTGGCAAGTGGAGAGCGATCATTTTCCAAATTAAAATTAATAAAAAATTACCTACGGACCTCAACCTCGCAAGATCGCCTAAATTCTCTTGCTTTAATTTCAATTGAAAATAAAATTTGCGAAAATTTAAGTCTAGAACAGCTAATTAAACAATTTGCTGAAATTAAAGCAAGAAAAGTAAATTTTTATTAGTCAGCGATTTAGGTTTTCAATACGAACATTACATGCAATGTGCAATTAATATACTCTTATATATTTTTTAAATTAATTATGTAAGTAATTTTTAACTTAATTAATTTTTATTTTTTTAAATGTACATATTATTTGTGTACTTTTTGTGTAGCTAAAATTTATATTAGAATTTAGAATTTTAAAATATAAAATATTGAGAAAAACATTGATAATTTTCATGATTTTCGTTGACCCTCTCCCCCTTCTATAAAAGCGGCAAATTACACTTTGCACTCCAGCGGCAAACATACTCAGGACGGCCCTGGCAACAACACCTGGGCTATAGTAAATGGCCAAATTTATTAGAGTAATTAACAATCTTAAATATGAAAAGAAACAAGAACAGCGAGCCTTTAATTGTGTTAAGTGAAATAAGGAATAATCAGATCTAATTTACGTTGGACCTCTCTGACGTTTTGTAGACCTCTCTCTCTCTCTCTCTCTCTCTCTCTCTCTCTCTCTCTCTCTCTCTCACTCACTCTGACGCCCCCACACATACGCACAGAGTAACCTACCAAATTAAAATAAACGTGATCATCACTGATTGCAATTCGCAGTAACTGTGTGTGTGTGAGTAGAGTATGTGCGTGTCGTATTCGCCAGCAAAAAAAAAATATAAATATTTATACTGTATGGCGGGAACAAAGGTTAATCTTGAACGCTTAAAATTAATGGCAATTTACATAGTATTCTATAATTAATAATTTTCTTCTAGAAGGTGTACGTACGGATGTTTGTATTTGTGTGTATGTGTATGTAAGGACAATGTATTTTCTTCTTTTTTCTTTTGTAGCAAACAAAATATTTGTTACTAGTCTTTCACACGTCTAAGTTTTTTCACGGGAGAACACTTTGTATAGGAGTATAGGGCGTTGGTGTTGTTTTCTGATTGGCCGATTGGAGTCTGGTGGGCGTGGTCATACAAACCATGTGTTACTTTGCGTGTGGATACAAACAGGATGATTTATTTCGACCAGGGGAAAAAAGGAGAGCGAGAGCATGCAACATCTTATACGTTCCTCTGAATCCATTAGTAACTGGCTATGATGAAAACGTAGCCCGGCGCGCGGTGTAACAAAGCAGAGAAAAAAGTTTAGAATTAATTAAAGGACAGAGAAAAACTTGTAATTTATTGTGGTCCACGGTCAACAAACGCCACGCAGAAGGATGCAAATTATAAAGCGTATCTGAGAAGAAATCTCACAAAATTAATTAACACTATTACATTCGTTTCCTCTTCTTGCACGCAATTAGGTTAATGGCTTCATCATTATTTTTAATCACATAAGTCACATGAGGTGTCTTAATTTTTTTTGGAGTATACACTGATCACGGCCGCATAAGTCGTTTGGTTCTATTTATTAACGGAATATTAAAACTATATTCAATCTTTAAGCAAATAAGCGATATCTGAGTTCTTATTCTTGTTCCAACCCCTAACCGAAGACTACATTTGGCCCTGTTGATAATTGTATTCCCTTCTAAACTAATTTCGACATGACTTAGCTACTGTGGCCCAAACCCTGTTCTTTCTGATAGAGACTTTTTAACAAGCTTCTTTCCTCACCTATATTCCGAAACAATTCATTATTTCTCGCTCTCTCTTTCTCTCCCTCACCTCGTTGTCCTTTCAAGTCTTGTGTTTTGCAACAGGTCCATGACTTCGGATACAAATATGCGTCTCTACTTGACTAGACTATACCCCTTCATCCCTTCGTAAGAAAGTATTTAAAAAGTTTCCTCTATTCCCTGTTTTTCTCATCCCTTTCATATAATACTCAACCGGCTTATATCCTCCGGTCCAGAGAATTGTCCTCCCCGCATCAGATGCTCCGTTCCAGATATAGCTCGTCCATAATCTTTTCCTTAATGAGATGTACAATCTGTCAATAAACGTTCTTTTTCTTTTTGCTGACAGATGTTTTGCCATTGTTGACCTAATTTACCTAATTCCTGCAGCCATAAAAACAATGCTTTCCTAATTTTTCCTTCCAGCTTTACTTGGCGTATCCAACCTCTTCTTCATTGGATATTCCGTCCACTGAAACTCTCCTCTGCCATATTTAAACCTGCCGCGACTTCAGACGTTCCAATTCAATATTTATTTCACTAGCATCAACTTCACTACAGATTGTACTGCAGATTTTCAGCCACAACAGCTGTACCGTCAAAAAATCTAATTATTATTTCCACCCACATTTCATTATAATATTATGTTTTTACGTTGAAACTAATATTCCTAATAAATGAAGATTTATGTAACCACTTTAACTTCGATTTATTTGAAACGTCATCATTCTCTATTACAGATAAATTCAAATCAGAAGAAAAAACAATCAGGTAGTATTTATCTGAAAACCTTTTCTAGTAAACTATTAAAATCTTCAAACTTTTTAACATTTTAAAGTTTGTAGCGTGTTGCTTTGCATGATTATTTAATCTGTCTCTAGCCTTAACGTGTGATTTTACAATGGGTTTGTTAATTACGTAGGCCACAGTCCATTTATAAGTATATTGTAGCTTGATACAGTAGTTTCTTCGAGGGTAGAGTTGACAACACAAGTTACTGATGAAGACCTGCCTAATACCTAAGGTTAAAATTGTCATCAACATTGTAATGCAGTCGATGGCTTTCAGATCTTCTCTCATTATTTACTTCGATCCCCGTTCACTCCGTTATTTTCTTCATTCACTCGTTTTTGGTGTAGGTATGACAACGGGTTTATGTTCAACCCGCATGGCAGACATGTGGATATCTACATCGTATATCTTCCTCCAATAATCCATGCTTTGTAACACGGTGTGACGGACTTAGAACTCCTATCGTTTTGTGAAGGTACAATCCATTATCTCGGGGGTTCCATCATTTAGATGTCCCACGTGTAAATCAAAATCTATTAATTTGTTAATTTTAATTTGAATTCATTTAAATAAATTATTTTGAATAAACTATTATTAAAATTGTAAAAATAAAAACACACTTAATAGACAAACCTTGCTATTATACTTATTGTATATTGTAGTCACAGATAGTTTAAAACCGCGAAGTATCAACAGGAGTGGCAAAGCGGAATGAGAGACTTGATAAACTATAGGCATACTACGAAACGACGATGCCAGTTATCAAACATACCATAATGTCACAGAACTCTTTAGAGTGACGTCACAGTTGCGGATAAAGTTGAATGTGACGTGAACACTGATTGATATCGCAAACGCTTTATTCATTAACGTAAACGAGAATTTAATTCAAACAGCACAGGACACTATCGATACCATGTTATATCGATTTTTCTCCAACACAAAAACACGTCGTTTTATTTTATGCTCAGTCTCGTTTTTTCTCGCCCGTTATAAATCGAGCTTTGGGCGGGTTCGCCGGTAATTTATAGCCGCCTATATATGATGTATTCCTATGATTTATACACGGACGTTCTGTCTTATTTAATGGTAAGTCATGCAAGAATATTTTGGCGTCCTTATACTCTGTCACATAATTCAACACATGTCTGTCCATAGGCAGATGTTCTCTGTCGGTTGCCCACATTCGATAACGATAGCATCCGCATTCTGAAATACCACGGTTTTTCCAATATTTTGCCCAATGAGCGATAATATGCGGCCAAGCGTAGTGCTAGCCACACTACCTGTGTCTCATGCCAAGTAACAACAACAACAACGACAACAACAACAATAATAATAATAATATCTTTATTGCCATTGGTAATCTTTGTTAAGTTCAATGTCACGTCTTTTCTATCATTTTACAGCAATCATTTATAAATCCGGTTAGCTGTTGTCTCCAACAATTCCTATCACAAGTATATTGTGGCGTTACTGCAAACCTTGTACAGACAACACTAAATACTTACAAGACAATAGAACCTAAAAACTTTAAAACAGCACGATAAATTCAAATTATTGCATTGAACATATTCATGGTATACAAAAAGAAATAATACTTCACAGCTAATAAAATTTATAATAATAAACAAATCATAAACTCTTCTAAAACACAACTAAACGTACCCCTAGTAAGTAAAATAAAAACACGAATTAAACTTGTTTCGACTAATGACAGCACGCAATGAACTATGATGCGGTTAAATTAATTTTAGCAGTATACAGGATGATAGCAGTATTGAACTGATATTTTATTTATTTGCAAATATTTCAAATGTTGAAGAATTATTGTTTCAGTTTTTAATATCTTTTACATCAGTAGGCAACTGATCAAGCCTCTAAAATCTAGGATACAAAATATAAAACAACTTATTACAGGCCTATATTCGCTTTTTAGCTGAGATTGATTTTTAATCTTATTTGTGGTATGTTCGTTTTTCCATAATCTTCACTTCTATTGAAATATATTTTAAGCCCTTCATATGCGTAAAGGTATATAAAGTCGTCATAGGTGCCCCCTATGTAATTTTATGAAAGAAACGAAAACAACTAAGTTAAGCAGCCACATATAAAGCATCCAACTCATCATAGGCAAGGTGTTGCCTGTTGATCCTCCAGCAATATCTTCTTGGGACTACCTGTCTCCTATAGGCTTATATTTCCAGATTTTTTGGTCAGTCTTGAATCTGACATTTTTTTAAACGTTCTTTCCACTGTTGTTTACAATCTTTTAGTGTTTCTTTCAAGTTAAAAACTTATAATTCTTCTCTTATGGCCTCATTCTTTATATGGAAAAGTTCAGAACACGTTTTGACTCTTCTTAAGAACGCCATTTACGAGGCTTGTATTCTACTTTGTTGTCGTACAGGACATACCCATAACATTTCTTGTACCCAGGAAAACAATCACATTTCCTCCCAGCTAAGTACGCTGTTATTATCCGCTTTAGGGCTGGTGTCCTAAAATACTGAAATTTAGAAAACTGAATTTACAAGTCTCTTTAACATAAAATCCAGATCGATTTCTACGATTTCAAAAGATTGACCCCTCATATATTGCCTCTTACCCCATTTTTTAAGGGAGGATCAACCGCGAAACCAACCAATAGGTTCGCTACTCAGACAGTGCTTAAGCGGGGAGCATCCGCTCGTCTGAGCTTATTGTTTCCACTCCAAATCATCTCGGCCATGACCAGGAAACTGGGCAAAGTGATCGTCGGCGCGTATTTGCCGCCGGTCATAAATTACGTTTGCCGGGTGTGAGGTTACCTCGCCAACGTGCATAAAAAGATGTTGCAGAGCGTCCTCGGCACGGGACTTCGGCTAGCGGCCAAAGTCCCCCCCTCCGATTCTCTTCTTGCCTTGTAAGGAGATTCTCTCCTTAGGCGACACATTCAGGCGGCTTGCACGCAGATTTTATGCACGTGCGGCGAGGTTCCCAGACAATCCTATAGTAGCCGGGCTGGGCAGGTACCGTATACGTCCAGGCGATTCGTGGAAACGCCCTTGTTGTAAGGCTAGCACAAAAGCCGAGAAGGCAGCTCGGAACTCAGATTCCACGTGGTAGCCTATGTCTCTGCACAACCACACACCCCAGAGTCAGTCAGCCGATTCATTTCGACGGCAGCATGCTTCTAGGTCTGAACGGACTCCATATACAAGCGAGGGAAGTACGCACTCGCCGAGGACAGGACCCTAGTCTCCTCGCGATGGTCAGCGTTAGAAATGCGTGTTCGCCCACCGCAGACTTCTCCGGCTGCCTCAGACGACGCATGCTAAGTTTAACAAAAATCTGTGGTGCATTTAAAAGTCATCCACATTGAGACAGACGTATATGAAATGGTTGAGTTCAAAGCAAGAACTCTTTCAATAAAATCATCGACATGAACTAAATTAAACTATGATAACAACAGACTTACCTACAAAGGTCGAGTCTGAGACACTCAACACGCAATAGTTTAACTTAGTTCGTTATCGTCATTCTGATTATATTATGTCAAGTTTTTCGACGACATCATTTGTTTTTTATCTAGATGGTTTGTTGGACTATATCTCGTCCGACGTCTGTGATGATTGCGAGTGTCAGAATACTCTTAGCGTTAGGCTCTCTCACATGTAAATCAATAAGTGAATAATTGTATCACGCTTAGTTGATGACAATGACGGCGATGATTAATATTACTATATCGTCATAATGCTGTAATGCAATCAATACGGTCATCATCAGCGTCCGTGCCTCGCCGGGTAGTGGTCTCGCACGCGAAGCATGCCTCAGGGTTACTAGAGAAACATAATAAAAAAGTTGAAATAAACGAAATACATTACACAGTCCGTGTGCTTGTTTGAGTCCACAGCAACTTCTCTTTTTTACTTTAGTCATGTAATCACACACACACACACACACACACACACACACACACACACACACACACACACACACACACACACAATTGACCAAGGACGCACGCACCGCAGACACGAGCGGACTCTTCGCTTCTTGTCAACATCCAAACGCGTCAGTTCAAACTGAATTTTTATATAACTCGATTTTTAGTTTCAGACCGCTGCGGTTCAAACCAATATATAGAGACATACAAGTTGGTCAGTTACATTGTGTCATTTACGCACGATCGATAGTATCAAAGCAGCATCACAGTTTATTTTTTCACGTTTAAACAACAAAAGTCTATAAAGAGACTTTGAAAGTAGTTCAAAGAGATCTATAAATACATAAGCAAGGAAATATAAAAACAAAATTACGTCAATAAATACTAATTAAAAAACATTTAAACGTAAAATAGTACATAAAACAGTTTCGTACAATTTTGCAATTGTCCTGTTCTATGTAAAGTTCTACGTAGCTAGTATAGCAGTATGTATTGAATTGTTAGGCAAATTTATGTAGCATTTTATATTGCAGAATTGAAATACTTCAAAGACGGTCGGGAATGCGCTGAAGACAGTGATGTCAACATGAAGATTGTGGAATACGGTGTTCCGTAAATTTTATCACTAAATGATACAGTCAAAGAAGACTATTATTCGGGCATTTCATAGAATACAAACATTTAATAAAGACTGTTTTCCGTTTTTTGAGAAATGAGTATTGAGTGAATAGTGTTATCCGTAAACTTTAAATTGTATAGGTCTATAATATATTCAAAACTTAGTATTTAAAATATCTCTCTTACAAATTCTATCTCTGGATCTCACTGATTTAATCATATTTAATAAATTATATTTGACTCATCATTTAGGCCTATATATTTCAATGTCTACGAAATTTCAATCCTCTACGAACGCCCGGTGTTATTCGTGTAGATAGGATTTTCCGTTCGTCTATTCTGTACATTTACATTTAAAATAAAACGCGCGCGTGTGTATACCGTTCATGTGTACGTATATCCAACAGAACAATATTCATGCCACTATCGTTTTATATTCTTTTGTGTGAACCCCGCTCGTGCTAGTTAGCGTGAATTGTGAACTGTTAGTTTGCAACGGCTCAGTACTAGAACTGTTTCTTACAACAATGACTGCAGATGTGTCAGGTATAGAGGAAGCTGTAAAATACCGTTCTCGGGTACACTTTTATTGCACAATAATTGTTCACTCGATAAATTCTTTCTGGCCCCACACGTGTCATTATTACCCGGTTTCCTTTATAAAAAGGGTACATTTTCATAATAAATAACACTTATATATGTGTATATTTTTTAAATTATTAATGAAGGTTAAATGTACTTTATAAACTAAATAATGAAGGTTTTTAAAAAGAAAAGGTCACTTTAAAAATCATTTTCATCTTTCAACAACATAGTAATTAGTACGAAACCGTTGTAATAATTAATGTGACACGCTAATCTTGTTTGTTTATATGTACAGGTTTTGTATCATGGACTGAGTTCTGTTCAGCAGACGGCATAGATGCGTGACACATTGGCTTCACAAGGAGTGAAAAATCTAAAAACATAGATAAGCAGGAGAATCTACCGAGATGAAGGACTGGTGACTCGTAACGAGGAAACGGCTTTATTTTACACACATTAATGGCAAAACAAAATATAAAACAGACCACTCAAGAGTTCGTGATTTAACGTTAAATAGAATATTGGCATATGTTTCCATTCACGCCTTATTTTGTATGTGTAAATGAATGACTGTGGACCACGTTCGTGTATGGAGCATTGTTCTGGTAAGATCAACAAAGCCTCCTTCATACGCTGGCGACTGTTTTAAACCGGGGAGTGAATTTCAGACAAGGCACGACGAAATTAATTTGAATACAATCAGTGTTCACTAATTATATTCACTGCCGATGACTCATATGGTTCTTCTCTTTGTTTGTTGCAACAAAACCTAGATTTAATGTTTTTACTCCCAGAAATCTTTTAGTGATACGATGAATACGTTACACTATTGCATTACGATACATTTATTACATTATTGTAGTTCTTAGTTTATGTAGTTGTCAACACACAAAATGTAACGTCACTGTATAACAATTTTTGTGTTCAATAAACATGATCTTTTTCAGTACTGCAATCGTTCCAATTTGCGAGCATACTACAACACCTACGTTAGTCTTAATTACAAAACGAATAATTTGTATTTTCATTGCCAATTAAGAAGACACAACAAACTCACATAAGCAATGTGACACTACCTCTTTAAATTTCATAAAATTCGAACACGAAGTTTGACGAATATAGCAGTTTCATTTTGACTGCAAGAGACTTCGCATTAATCCTGTGATGATCACAACTCTTGTAGATTGTCATTGTGTCTCCTTGATTTCTTTTGTTTTCTTATAATAGCGCCTCTTTAATTTTTTTTTCCTTAACCCTACCTATTTCACCTGAATAGAGAGTTGACGACTGACTAACTACACTTTAGCTGTAACTAAGCTTACAAACAATTGTTTATTTACATAAAGGTAGAAATTTTAGATAACGCCTTCCTTTGCATAATGATCACACATAAGCAATATATGTACATTTACAAAGAGACAAAAGATTGCTTTACTGTAATTTGATTGGAATACCTATAGATCTGCCGGCTCCACTTGTATAACCTACTATGTGATTAGAAAGTTATTGTTTTGGTATGATTCATATAAGAAATGAAAACCAAAGTTCTCATAATACTATGAAAATAACGAAGGAAAGCTTGATTTAAAATTAAATAAGTAGAGTAAAGGTGATACGTGTGGTGCCCCAATGTGTTCCTTGCTCGAACAATACGACTGCAATAAACAGGAACCAGTTTTACAGTCTCTTCTCCTAACTGCAAGTATTGCCTTACACTCATAATTTTGGAAACGGAAGAACTAGTTCCTTATATAGGCCTACTGAGCCTGAATAGTTCCTTATATACTGAACCGATATGTCTGAATGTAGTCACTGTTTAGGGCACGTACACGTACAGGCTCTTTTGTCGTTTACAAATGCACACAATTACGTATATACATCTCTCTCTCTCTCTCTCTCTCTCTCTCTCTTACTCTAATGTACACCTACACACACACACACGAATAATAATTATTATAACTGATGGAATTAATAATACTTATGAGTGCACAAATATGTTAATTTCACTTTCTATTTTAGGAAAACTGAGGGAAACCATACTGCGTTGTCACATTAAAAGACCTGCAGGAAGAAATCCTCTGAGCAAACTGGATCGATTTTTAGCCATGTACATAAAGTTTTCTTTGTTCTTGTTGGCTGGATTTACGGTATTGTGCGAGAAAGTAACACGCACAGTGAAACTTACTGATTTTTTTCGTGAGTTATTGTGTGTTTGGTTGCAAGAAAATAGTACTCAGTTGGGAGGGACAGGCAAGATGGTCGAAATCGACGACAGCGCGTTTGGTCGGCGAAAATATAACAGAGTGTCGGTAACAAAAACAAAGTGGGTTGTGGGGGAATAGAGAGAGAAACAAAAAAATGTTTTCTGAAAATGGTAGAGAAGAGAGATAGCGATACTGACTTGAATGTTATTAAAGAATTTGTGTCAACTGGCACTACAATAGTTACGGACAGTTGGAGAGGGTACAGAAAGTTGAAAAATGCCAACTTCAACCATTACTGTGTTAATCATAGTTTTAATTTTGTAGACCCACTGAATAGAGCAATCCACACACAAATCATTGGAAGCTTGTGGTCTAAGCTAAAAAGAGATATGAGGAGAAGAGTAGGTAGGCTTGGTGTCTCGAGGTTTGAGACATATCTTGTTGAGTACCAATTGAGGAATATACATACGTCCAACGAAGAACTATTTTTGGATATAATAAAAGGTGTTAGTTACACCTTTTATCCTTTCAAGTAGTCCTCAAGTATTTCCTAATTAATCCCTACCAAAATAGTTAAAAAAATAAAAACATTAAAATAAATAACAGATAGGTATGTCATGTGAATGAAGGAGGTTAATGTTGTGTGTGTGTGTGAGCGAGCGCGCGTGTTTATTCTGTTATGTGTACGATAACTGCATACGACAATAGAACAATGTTTTTTACTGTTGTCATTCAGTTTTGATAGGTCGCGAGTGCATGTGTGTGTTTGTATGTGAGTGTGCGCCCGATGTGTTTCGCGTCTATACTGTACATTTATAATTATCTTGTTGGTACATCCTCTTCATTCACTTATTAATATTTATATATATATTAACACTTTCACTGTGAACTTACTTTTAGGTTTTGATTTCCCAGACGTTTCGACGTAGTGTTCGTCTTCCTCAATGGGATTTAAAATACATATGAACAAGATAATTATAACACCGCCAACACTGCGTACTACACAAGATAATTATGTACATTTATATTTAAAATGAAACGGGATCGTGTGTATACTGTTCATGGATACGTATATTGTGTAGGCCGATAGAACAATATTCGTACTGCTATCGTTTATTCATTTTTTAGACGTCGTGTGTTTGTGCGTGTATGAACCTGGAGCCCGCTAATGAGCGTGAATTGTGAACTGTTAGTTTGTATGAGTGGAGTACTAGAACTGTTCCTTACAACAATGACTGTGGGCAGATGTGTCAGGTATAGAGGATGTTGTATATTACCCTTCTTGGTTTCATTTTATTGCACCCTAATAAGGTCCCTACACGTGTCACTTTTACACAAATAAATATTTTAAAAAGAATAAACAGTTACTGGTAAAATTAAAAGAAAGAAAGTATCGGACACGAGTCAAAGTTATATGTACCTGACGTTACGGTCCTAGCTCCCCGGTATGCCTTAGTTCCTTTCTCACGGATTTCGACTTACATAACAAGTGTATTCTGAACGTTATGCTAAAGATCAGGGGGAATACTTTATCTTCTTGTCCTGTACATCGTGATTGATATAGGCGTCCGTATCAACGTTTATTGGTAAGTATTGCAGCCGGATAAATCAGCAGTCTACAAGTAACCTAGAAACCTGTGAGGTCAAAGTTCTACATCGACGACGGTAAGAATCTCGTTTGCGGAAAGTATTCCTCTGAGGAACCAAAACGTCATCGAATCTGGAAGTTTATCTAGCTAAATGGAAGCGAAGAATCTTCATTCCGCGGGAAGAACGGTCAGCATTGTAGAGGTGACAGGAGCAGAAAGAAGAATAGAAATATCGTATTCTTTGGGCAAAGAATATTGAAATCTGTAGAAGTGTACAAATTTATTTTTTCTAAACTTCGGTTTTAAGGATCGGTTTAAAATAATATCTGTACAGTGAAACTTCCGTACAATAATTATCGATACAACTATAAGATCTTCTGTTGCCCGACGATGATATAGAGTTAATATTGTATTGTACGTACTAGACAATATCGTAAACGTTAACGTTAACAACCCGTTTGGAGTTACCGAAGTAAAACTTTAAACTAGTTAGTTTAAATCCATATACGTAATTTGATCTGATCTAACTACATCGAGCGAATTGTGCTTTTCAAACAATCACTTAGCTTCAGCTAGTGGTGGAGACATCGGCACTATTCACCAAAGGTTAACTAGTTATTTAAGAATGCCACCGATTTTGGCTGCTTTTGGATGTTTTTTTTTTATGTCTTCCCAAAATATAAAAACTCCAGCACGTTTCGCCATTCTTAAGAGATTAAAGTTTTAGTTCTTCACTAATTCAAATCTTCCTAATAACGCCTATACTTCATTTCTGCTGCACTAATCAACGTACTAGACGGTTTCCATTCCTCGATATACTCAGACGGCGGACATTGCAAAACACCTGGATTTTAAAGAAATTTTCCTGATCAGGGTGTAGGAAAAGTGCTTGTAGACAACGTTTCATTACTGTTAAATATAACAGGCTGGCTCATGAACTGCGGATGGATTATCGGGGGGGGGGGGGCATAGGACCGGGAAGGACACATGTCAATTACGGAAGGGGAGAAAAATATCCAACTACAACCTACGCTATAGCTTCGCTGGAAAGTACCGAATAAGAAATGGGACTGTTTCTTCACCGAACTGGAAATCACAGGGCAGAGGCATAGACATTGACATTTTACTTCTTGTTGTTACTGAAGTAAAATCAAGTAAAAAAAGTAAGTGATAATAAAATAAGTAATAAAAAATAAGTAAAAAAATCAAGGCGAATAGACCTTAAACTCTAATACGTTTTCAAACACTGTCTTTTTTTTATGTAAAAAATTTTTTTGTTTACCTTTCTTTTTTTAAAACCAATAGTCAGAGGCATTCTACTAAGTACAAAAATAACTCGATGAAAAAACATCAGATCTGTGTGAGTTCTTCTAGTCAAGAGTGAAGGAAGACCAAGAGCTTTTGTGACCTCCACATCACGATCAAACGAGTTGAAACTGTTCGGCATCCAGTACAAGTAGCTTCTCTGAACTCCCTCATTGGAGTTAGCTGTGCACTCATAGTTCTTGTTTCATATGATTGAAGCATGTTCTAGATGGCTTCGGATCAAAGACTTATGAAGAGTCACACAGGAATCCTCTAAATCTTGAAGTGTCACCCAATCCATTTAATAAGTCCAAAATTTCTGCGGGCTGTGGAGACAACATTTTCAACGTGCTGAGTGTAGCAAAGGTTTGTATCCATAAGAACACCCAGATCAGATAATAAATCCTTTCTTTCTACAGCTGCACCGTCTATCTTATAAGCATAGTAAGCCGGAATAGTAATCCTCCTCGTCACTGATGCGAAGTGAGATTTTGATATCATCTGCAACCATTTATACATCACAATTCAGGACATTATGTTGTGTCATAATAAACATAAAATAATAATAATAATACATTTTTGAACATAAAATTCTGTCACTAGGTAAAACAAAGTTAACAAAAACCACATAGGCCTACATTCAAAATACAGATTTCGGCCAATTAAAATTTATATATAATTTTATATAAAATACAAATATATGCTGTATTAACACTTTTTTGAAAAATTAGAACTCCTGTTTACAGGTGCTATTGATAAAATAAATATATTAATAAGTATAAGAAAATAATAATATTATTATTAATGATACATCAGTGGCAAGAATACAATAATTATTGTTATTATATATATTATTTTAAGTGTAACCAGCAGGCTAATTATTCACTCACCTCATCTCTTTGGCAGTTTTATCCTCTCTCCTCGCCCTCTCAATATTTCTCCGTCTGCCCCTGTACACACAAAAACATAAATTATATTGCATTCAAGCATGCACATAGCAATTATAAATATTGTGTCTGACGTCTGATTTATCGCTTACGTATTTATATGCAAACAACGTTTTCTCTTAATTCAGCTTTTTCTGATTAACATACATTTCCTCCGCGAATCGCAACGAGAATAAGTGTCGCTGTTATAACTAGTCGCTTTTCTACTATACCACGCGTTTTTAACTAAAAGTGTGCAGAAAATGTTCAGTTGTTAAAACCTAGATGGCTGGAATATTACAAAATTACAGTAAAGTTAAAAAAGGAAATTACAAATTATCTTTATTCTTAAATAAAAAACAGTGTTCACTGAATCGCCAAGCATTTGTTATTTCAATGTTGCAAAATTAATAGTTAAGAATTTAAAAATAATTTGAACAAAGCATTCTAAATAAAATAAGTCATACGAAAAGTTACTCGATGAATGGTAAGTGGCATTTCGTGAGACACAGACACTTGTAAAAGTCAGCAATCAGTTCTTTTAGTTAAAAGTTATTTTAGTTTAGTTAATTCTTGGTCCCTGTACAACCAATATTTCTTGACTCAGTGAACTCCCTCATTGTAATATTTTATAAATTTAAGTGTAAAAAAACTTGCAACGGACATTAGTAGAGTTAAAAGAATCGGAGTAAGAAGAACAAATTTGGAACAAATAACGTTCGGAATGCTATGAGGAGTACACAGTAATACGTCACAGACTTACGTCAACAAAGCTATCTAGTAAACGGCATAAGGTTTCTCCAGTAATTAAGTTTACCTAATTCTATTACTTGAAACCCTAAAATTAACATCCTACCTTAGTTAATTCATATAAGTCGCATCATTGGCTGCTGTTTGAAAAATTACTGCCTGCCCAAAAACACTGAAAAGTAAAATATTTATTTTTTTCTGTCTAAAAATATGCCAACCCATGAAGTCGCTTACTTTTCCAAGTGGTGTTTGTCTATCGTATGCTGACTCCTCCGATAGTTTTGTTGGTTTTCATGTTTGTAATTGGTAATGTCAGATAAGCAAAAATGTTTGAAATTCTCAGGAAAACAGGAATCCAATACTTGTAGAGAGAAGATTGATTTGAAAAACACATATACAAATGAAACTGCGCTAATTAAAATAGAGAAAATTAATAAAAATGCAGTTAAAATGAAGGGAATGAGGCAGACTGCGCTTTGTGTAAAATGTTTAGGCCTAATACCCACATCGCAAACGCATTAGATAAAGTCAGGCAAGACATGACTATCTGAGTCAAGGGGAAACTATCAATATTGTTACGACGATCGCACTGTTTACAGTGAAACGAATAACATAACACCAGAAAAGTCGTTAGCAACGAAGACACTAGTATACAACAATTGTCCAATACAAACACTATATGTCAGCCAAGTAACATTAATACATACGGAATGGCCTCAGTTTTATATTTCGCCTGTATCGTAGTAATGTCGTAAGATTGTTCTAGGTACAGTCTGGATCGTTGCGTTATCTTGGTGCAAACACACCTTATCTACATACTCAGGTTAACAACACGATTCGAAACGCTGACGTCATTTGATGAGTTGGATCAGATCATACGGGAAAGGACGGTCGGTATTATGGAAACGGAATATAATATGATGATGTGAAAGTGTGAACACTGAAGTAATGATGTATGATGTCAAGGTTACAGTAAGTTTGAAGGAATGCTGCATACATACCGCGTTAAATAGTTTGGTAAGGTTATCGTATACGGGACTTTTTTGGGAATATCGTTTCAAAGCGGCATCACTATCGTTAAATACACACGCGCGCACATCCAACCTCCTATTCAGCATTTTCTCTTGTCCTAACGTATGGCGTGTTTGTGTTCCTTTCTTTCTCCAAGTAGCTTCTACTCAAAAATATTACTGGACCGTCTTTGATTATACTTACACGCCGAACTATCTCATCGCGCACCCATTCTCATTATCCTCCTCAGAAGTTCGCATTTCGTGTCCACAACTCAATTCCATACGCCGAGACCGCCTCCCTCGACGCCTGCTGTATCCCTCGACTAGTCATTTTCAACTGTGTGTTATATTCTAATTTGGGTCTCCACTTTTCCTAGTCGATCTTCAGTTGATAATATACACCGACGTTTTTAAATTCGCTAAACTGATTCATTGTTGAATTATCAACAATAAATACTTCAGAACGTGCGTCAGAATATACCACTAAACGTTTTATTTTATCAGCGCTAACTATAAGACTCCAATCGTAATAAACCTTATGCAGTTGTCTTGTCAGAACGTCAAAGTTAAAAGCACGAATTCCAGGTTACATGTTTCCTATAGGGATTCCAATTGTACTGGTAATTCTCTTCTATTCCTTGAATTCAGATTCAAAATGAAACTCTATATGTGAGCCATAACGAAGAGTGATGGAAAAATTGCATATGGGAATCGATTCCTTACTTAAACGTAAAGCTTGCTACCCATAAACATTTGACTTTTGACATGTACAACTGCATCAGCTGCTTCTGTGTGCTTTCAGTTTACTCGTGAGAATATTAGAGAACAGCGTCTCTTAGTTGCGGTTTGCTATTGTAGTCAGTTCTTCTCTGAGCTGTAACCTTCCAATCCTATTCTGAGTTCCTGTTTCCCACTTTCTGTAGTAACGAGTCCAAATTCAACCCTTTGATGAGTGAACAGTTCTTCACTGAGTTTGATCCCACCCATAAAATAATATAATAATCGTCCTTGTAAGATAGGATGCCAGCTTGAACCACTTGGCGTACAAGTGTGGCAAGCACTACGCTTTAACCGTTATAACGACACGAGATTTTTCCAGGTACTCATTGAGTCGATCTGGGCACTGCAATATGTGTGGGAATAGAACCCAGGTTGTCTAGATTCGCCACTAATCCACTATGCCGCAAAAATAAATATGCAAAAATATATCATGTAGGCCTATAAACACATCACAGCACTGTTCAGTATAGTAACTTCTTACGGTGTACCGAAACTCCTCCCCTGCTACCACCGCACGCCTTCTTGTTCGTTGATCGTACAATGCATTGTTGTGAACGCAAACTTGCACGGCATAGCTGTAAGACATTAGCCAGACTTTTCGGCCGCACCGACAGAGGCCATCTTCAGTGGGCCGCTAAAGAAAAACTAAGATTACAGTGAAACATTTTATAAACAACTTCTATACGGCCCGAATCGTTGCAACATCTTGAACAGCCGCTACAGAAGTTGTTTATAGAAGTATATGCTTCTGGTTTCACTTTAATCTCAGTTTTGTTTTCTTTACAACCTTTTTCCTGGTCCATTAGTGCGGTACAATTTGAATATTGCACCACGGCCTAATATCGTCGTTACCCAGTTATTTCTTGTCTGCATCATTTCATCAGGATCTAACTCACTTCCCAGCTCGGCACACGCTATTTCCCTTATTCAAAATAAGGGAAATCTTGAAACCACTTAGAACTTGGGTCAAATAGTAATCGATCACTGTGTGCTTGCAATTGCTATGTTGAGAATTTGGGGTTTGTCATCAAGACGTAATACGAAGTGTTTTGTACCAGATGAGCGGATTAAAACACCTTCCACTCATGTCCTGCGATACAGCGCATTCAGACCGTAGCTATTAACACCTGGAAATAATTGCTAACAGCGATTTAAATAATTTGGCTTCTAGACAGTATAGTTTCATTAGACATTTTCTTTTTTCTTATATACACTAATTTTACAGAAATAAGTTATCTAACTACTTGACAAGAAATAGTAAGTCAATAGTTGTTTCCATGTCTCATTTATTTTATTTGCTTCTTTCTCACGGATACATGTCCCAACCACTTGATATTTTGATAGAATAAGGAAAACCAGACTGGCTTCTTCTTCGCCACACTTTAGACTGTTACGACTTAAGTACCTTTTCAAGGACTAGCAGGCTCGACGCCTCATGGACGATTTGTCCGTTTTGTCCTGTATTCTTTTATTCGTTCATTTATACTTTAGTATTCAAACTTCAGCTCTTATTTCGGCATTTTCTTTTTAATACGTTCTTCATCCCGTGAAATTCTTGTAGTTATCCATTTTCATCTTACCGTGTCTTGTAAAATCTCATCCTGTTGTTTATTTACGCATTCTTTTGACCTTCCCTTTGGTTAAGAGTACAGGCTGTTGCTTGTCTTTGACTAACACGTTATGAGTCCTAAGCCGTTAAATGTCATGACTTTAATTTTATGTTGAAAACGTGAGATTTTATTTTTGTAATGCAACTGCGTAAATTTACTACCAAAAATGGGGTCAAACGTATTTTTTTTTTTTTTTTTTTTTTGACAGTGAGTGTAGCGCATATGTTTTCCGTAATATATCACTTGTATGTGTTTAAATTAAAAAATATCGAAATCGTGTCCGGATGGCCACATTTGTCATTATACATACAGTTTATTGTTACTGTTGGTTCTCTGTCCATACTTTTAATTACCTCCCCGTCTATCAGTCGTGATGAAATACCATAAATTTTCTCTGCTAACCTTATCGAATGCTTTCACGTAATCTATAAGTATCTGGTGAGCTTCTTTTGATACAAAAACGTTGAATGGTCAGTTTATGAATAACAAAAACGTTGTCTATACATAATCTTCCAGCCAACTATATAGCCTACCTTATCATTGGAGTGACAAATACCTTAGGCCTGTACGTTGCACTTAGCAGTGATATTCTTCCACAATATTACAGTAATTTTGTGTTTTACACTTTTTCAAAGACAGTTCACTAAGTATTTTTCATTGCGAATTAATTATTGCTGTTATAACATCGTTATCGTTATTAAACACGCTACATACACAAGCATTAAAATGCATCGTAAATAACCCTGTAAGTTTATTCATTAGATAAGCGTGAACGTATGAGAGAAGAGAAAATAAGTAATTAGATGGATAAACATTTTAATTAAAATTATGTAATGATTTATATTTAAACGCTTTTCACATATGTAAAGTACAAGAAAGTATCACGTGCAGTATGTGGGGCATATGTGGGCAGGCATGTTTCCCACGTGCAATACCACGCCCAGCAATGCGAAAGTCCCACACTGCTAACCTACTAATGATGACAAAAATTCGTACCTACAACACATCCACAAGATTGGCATTATTACGTAAAAATTGTCATCAGTTTATGGGGAAAACGCGTTCTCAGTACAGGACCCCCACAAAAAAAAACAAGTCAGAGTGCTTTTACGATTTGTTCAGGGACGTGCCGATTCGCCGTTTTCCATAGGCTAGTTACGATACGTTTGCATCGTTTTGATCTCGTTGTTTACGTTTTAATTAACATCAGTGCCAACAACTTCAGTAGATGCGACCTATGCTCGACGGTTTATATATGTTCTAATAAAACACATAAAAGAAATTCTGTACTGAGTTGGAGTTGTAAAGCGCAGGCATTTAACTTACTACAGCACATGGTAAGCTTCACATCAGATATCATTTGTTAGGATCTTTTAGTTACAGTAGGTTTTGTGTTGATTCATAATTTTGCGCCGTGGCCAAGTTTTGATTGAATACGAGTGTTTATGTTATTCAGAATCTGAGAAGATAGAGAAATAATACAGAAATGAACGAGGTTTAACCGAAACTTTGAAGCTAATCTTAATAAATACTAAGTCTTAGTAAGGAATAATTCTGTTTCCCTACTGGATCCTCCTAATTTGTTGCTCACTTAGTCTTCTCATCACATTGCTTTCCATCGATTATTTTTTATTCCATATCCTTAAACCGACACCTTGCAATACAATTCATAGGATAAATAATATCATATAAGCAACACCATGTTGTCAACAACCCATTCTTCACCGCCTACAATATTACTCTGTGAACGTATTAAATAAGATTATTTCCACAGTTGTCTTTTGATTCTTGTTTAACTCAATTGTCTAACTTTTCATTCTGCCCTCCTATTAGGCCTTGTATTTCACACTCTGGTCCATCTGTCAAATGTCTTTTCTAAGTATATAAAATATAAATCTATACGGGTTTAAAACTAAGTATGGTTACGGTGGTCTACTGATCGCCGTATGGTACAGTGGAAAACAAAATACAAGACACCAATAAAGTCGCTAAAAACCAGCTTTATTTATCACAATTAACAGTTTGTAATCAACAAGTTATTCAACAAGATTTTTCTCGTACAACAATTCAAGTTAATCTGTGCGAACAAATAATAATGTGAACTATAAAGAATTCCGCACTATAATCACTTTTTGCTAATACACCACTTGAAACACACTGTGTAAATCGCCCGACAATAACTTGAACCTCACTTGAATAAATCGCCACTTCAACTGAAACTACTGTCGGGGAAAAAAGTATGTAGACTCGAGTTTAAAGTCCTAAATCTCGAGAACTGCTTTTCCGATTCTGTTGAAATTAACGTTAAACTAAACCTTGTTTATTTATATTTTTTGTGGTATCGTTAAAAAAATTTATGTATCGTCGAAAAATATCTATGAAGTAAAATGTAGAAAAAGTACCGGTTTATTCACAGTTTCCAAGTAAAAGTGAAGTTCAAGCAGTTGTTGTAACGTTCAAAGCACCTATAGCACCGTTAATATGTAAATATTAAAATTGTCTTATTACTTTTAACATGTGCAAGTTTAGTAATTTTAAACTAAGTGATATTTGTAAACCGTTCTACGGCCAACGGTAGGGACAAATACTTTTGTACAAATAAAATTTTGTTTACGTGTACTAAATGTATACAAATATTTGGCTTTATTCCATTCGCTCTCTTCATGTCTTTAAGATGCTTTGAACGGTTTTTTCTCCACCTTAAATTACGATTTTTGTAAGGGTTTTGAAAATTAACAGCAACTAATAAAATAAACAAAATAAAATTTTGAAAATTTAGGATTACATTTACAAAGGTCCTACCTATACTGTGTCAAAATTTTAAAACAATCGAATGAGCCGTTGTTTTACAACAACTGTTTGAACTTCACTTTTAGTTGGAAACTGTGAAAAACCGGTACTTTTTCTACATTTTACTTCATAGATATTTTTCGACGACACATAAAATTTTTTTTATCGATACCACAAAAAATATAAATAAACAAGGTTTAGTTTAACGTTTATTTGAACAGAATCGAATAAGCCGTTCTCGAGATTTAGGACTTTAAGCTCGAGTCTACATACTTCTTTCCCCGACAGTAAGTGTCGATGAATGCTTATATTTATACCCCGCTGAGATTCCAGAATAATCCATAATACGCGTCAAAACTACTAGAAAACACTAGAGCGCAATTGCTTGAAGCGTTGAACACAGAGCGCGCGGACCGATGAAGTCTGAAACAGCCTCGTTAAAGCATGTCAAAAGTCACGTACGCACACAACATTACAGCTGGTTCTGCTGGGGGATAGCCGATAAACTTGTAGAACGTTCTGTAACGGTGTACCAGTATATTTAAGTAAAACGTTTTCTCTAAAATCATGGACCATTTCTAAAACCAAAATATATTTATAGAGTGGTGGGACTGTCTGAGTCAGCGTAGGAAAATGTTGTTTCGTGCTTCAATTTCTTTTCAAATTTGACGTTAAAGGTATAGCAGTGAGTCAGTTAAATCTGATTCGTGGCTCTTACCCGTATAACGTCCATCGGCAACTCTGTGTGTTGCGGCATCACAATCTAACTCTCTCTTCCCACAATTCTACCTATCGGTGATATGTCCTTTCTACATTCCTTTATCCTTTCCTTTCTACATTTCTTTATACCTTTCTGATGAATATTTAATGACCGCATTTAATATCCTGTATATTCTGACACGGACTTTCACTGATTTTAGAAACTTCATTTAAGATGATTCCAATTGTCATTTAAGACGGTACGAAGGTGTGGCAACAGCCGTCACCAGCTGCGTGTCGTTTAATGTCTTATTATTAAGAGTTCTTATAATTTTAGCAAACATCCACTGTCTCCACACCGCCTCCAATGCTGTGGAGACAACATTTCGGTCATGAAGTTAAGATTTCTGACTTGCCACATTGAAGTTATTTTTAGAATGTCTACGTCTCATTAGTCTTTGGAGACAGACCTATTACTCTGTGCAGTCGCCGGATCAGGTGTTGAACTGATATATCAGGGAAAAGTTTTAGGAAAGTATGATGTTTAATACAATCGGGAACACAATGGCATACGGTTACGGAAAAGATACAACTGGTCACACCCATAAAAGACTGGATTTACTATGTACAGTACAGGAAGACATAGGCTAACATGAGCACATTTTCCACATTATAAATTCCTTCCATAGTATACGTTTGATACGTAAAAAATATATACTGTAATGTAAATTCGAATTGAACATGATTAACCGAGTAAGTAACTGAGATTGTGTTTTTTAAATTTATTTATTTATAAGGTCGCTGCAACAGCAACAGTCATTAGCGACCACAAAAATTATAAAAATGAATTTGTAAATCGTACAGCAATTCTCATACAAATGAAGTAACATATATTAAACTAGAAGGTGCTTAGTGAAGACAAACATTACAACAAAATATACAGGAATTTGTACGATTTAAAAACTAGGCCTACATTAAATATTTGTTAAATACCAAATAATGCAAATAAATGAGATAAATAAAAATATTTAAGAAATAAAAATATTTGTTTAAATAATGAAAAATAAAATAAGAAATATTTCCCCAGACAATACAAACATTATAAATACGCATCATGAAGTTACATAACATAAATATAAATATAACACGTAATAACATATTCAACGACAAACAATATATAACAATAAATGTAACAACATAAAATAAATATACATGTATATAATAAATGAAACAGTAATAACAATCTCGACCACATATCAATCCATTAACTTAATTGTCCTAGAAATTACACAATTGTTAATATTCTTATAATCTTCATAGTCCGTACCTATATTGTTGCTAACAACTGAATCTCCTGTATGATGAGAAGTATACTGGCGGCTGCAGTCTTGTCATTTCAATTTTTCTCACATCTGAAGGGGTATTAAGTTTGATTCGCAGATGTTGAAGAGCAGGGCACTCTGAAACGAGATGGAAAGCTGACAAAACCTTGCCACAGTGATTACGTCTAGCAGGAGGCTCACTTATGAACACGGGTGCCGACCCCCCCCCCACCAACCACTATGACGCTTCCCCCATTTTATTAAAAAATCCCTCCTTTTTCTGACAAGACCTTTTTCCTCTTTTACAGTAAAATTTCTTACCTAATCGAGCAAATTCCGGGGATTTCTAATTCAAAACTATTACAAAATATTACCTTTTACCGAAACGATATATTGATTGTAGGTAGTTAGGCCTATAAACTAAAAAAATAAGCATTTTAATAATACATCACAAATTAATATTTTCAGTAAAACGAGATTTGTTTTACAATACCAGTACTCTATGACTTTATTGAAGATACTTAGTTTTGCAAATTAAACGTCTCACTTAAATGTGTTTTTATCGATAAAATGCTATAAAAATTCCAGTCTGTTTTTGTGCTTTATCGTAATGTACTAAAATGTAGCGGAAAGCAAGATAAATAAAAAATATAAACACAAAGTTCTATTGCACACTGTACTTTATTAATACAGTAAATAAAAAATAAAATGTAGGCCTATTTCAAAATTACGTTATCAAAATATGAATAATGTAATATTTTAAGCTTAAAATCACAATATTTGTGAAATCTGAAGTTGAAACATAACTTGTAAGTAAGAAAAAAATAATAATAAGTAAGTGTTTTTAGCTGTTCAATAATATTTTTTGTCTTTGTTTGGTGGAAAAGGCAAACTTTTCAATGAATTCTTCGTGCGGAATCTTGCTTAAAACTTCAGACTCGCTGCATAAAGTTAACAAACTTTTTAACCTAGTATCACTCATGCTCGTTATAAGACGATTTTTGACAATTTTGAGACGGCTCATGGTTCTATCTGCCCGCTCGAAAAAGTCAACTGGGTAAATTTATTTTGCGCCTGATACGTGTCCGTTATAAGTTTTTTACAGTTTTGTAAAATTGGGGAAGATTTTTCATACAATATTAAAAAAAATTCCCCCCCCAAATGTTCTAAATGTCGCCAATGGCGACACGATCCCCCCCCCCCCCTGTAGGCACCACTGCTTATTAAGATGTGCTTGTGAGTTAGCAGCGTGTGGCCGATGCGGAGTTTTTTTATGACCACGTGATTTCTTCTGGAGTCTGTAGCAAGTGAGTTTGAGATTGTTTTTATTTCGACTGGATGAACCGTCTCTCTCTCTCTCTCTCTCTCTCTCTCTCTCTCTCTCTCTCTCTCTCTCTCTCTCTCTCTCTCAGTCACACACACACACACATCAAGGAAAGAGAGAGAGAGAGAGAGTATGAGAAGCATAGGGGCCACAGAATACGGTTTACGGTGGAGTGTGCCGCGAAGCCAATGAATTTTTGCTACTTCAAGTTACTAACAAGTTGTTACCAGCACTGATGAAGGAAAAAAAAGCATGACGAAGAGGGCTTGTCAATGTTTTGGCGGTCCTGCAAACCCAATCTCATCGAGCAAGAAGGTTTTCATACACAGACGGAAACTGACTTTCATACTCATACCATGGGGATCCGCCAACTAGCGTAACGCTCGAGACATTATATGGACAGTTATTCTGAGGGCGACTCACAAGAGGCGAGGATCCGTTAGATTCCAGTTCCTCCCTATAAGGCTTTATTGGGAGTGACACTGAATATCGCCGTTATAGTATAGCTATTTCGCTTTAACATACAAACTCAGGTAGCCTCCGTACGATGTAGGCAAGTACCACATGTGTGTGTGTGTGTGTGTGTGTGTGTGTGTGTGTGTGTGTGTGTGTGTGTGTGTGTGTGTGTGTGTGTGTGTGTGTGTGTGTGTGTGTGTGTGTGTGTGTGTGTGTGTGTGTGTGTGAAATATATTATTACTAGTGTAGTTAACTGAATAACGCCGTTATAGTATAACTATTTCGCTTTAACATACAAACTCAGGTAGCCTCAGTAGGATGTAGGCAAGTACCACATGTGTGTGTGTGTGTGTGTGCGCGCGCGCGCTATATTATAGGTGCAACAGATGACCGACTTTATACCACACAAACAAGAGACCCCGAGTCGAGTACAACGGTACAACCGAGTCAGATCTCGAACACCCGAGGATCAAGAAGTTGATTTTCAATCTGATAACAATGACTGCCTGTCACATCCTGCCCAAACGGTTTTACCTTGACTCAGAGACCTGTGACAGATATGCACGCACATCGCGCTCTGTGTCTGTCTTCTCTCTCTCTCTCACACACACACACACACACACACACGAATTACGATTATAAACTTACATATACGCATTATATAGCCTATATATACACATTGTAGGCGCGCGCACGCTATGTAGAAGATTAGCGGAAGGCGTAGTTATAAAAGTTAAAGTTAATGTGATCCAGCTTGCAGTTTAATGTTTCACACTTTTACAGGTCACAAAAATAGGTTTCTAGCCTTTGTGTTTAGTTTAACTATGCAGCCAGCCAGTGAAAATAAAATTTCCCACTGAAAATTGATATTTTATTAAATTAGGGCATATAAGGCGACGTAAAATTAACAGTTATGAACGAACAATATCGGCAGAACGTATACTGATATTTCGTTTACTCTGTATAGAGTTGCCTGAAGCTATATTACTTTTGGTGGTCTTACTTTCCTTCTTATAGTTTAAATTTTCGATGAGTCTAATATTTCCCCCAACTTGACATCTTTCCTTTCCGCAATTTTCGTTTGTTTCTAAATCATATTCAGTTTCTTTTCCGTACCCACCGTACCTGTTTGCTCTCGTCAGGTCTGGGTAATCCCTGTACCGCTGCTAGCCCGTCTTGTAGCAAACATCACACTGGACATCACATATTCTACCCCGGATTATCTCCAAATCTGCTGCTACGGAATAACGCTTTCATAGTGCATAATTTTGTTCAGTTGTTATGAAGAGCTTTCAATGGTCAACCCTTCATAATCGTGTACGTGTTTTGCCAGTCAATTTGTTCAATGTTCACTTAGTCGAACAGATTACATACATGCATACAAGTTTGCATTAAATCGAAAAAATAGTGGATAATCATGAAACCATTTATATGATGGACAAGACAAGTAATTGCTACTACCCTTTTTTAGCAATAATTAACATTTTATATGATGCATGTTTATCGTATGCATTAAATAAAAAAAGAATATTAAGTCTAATTCACTGCATACATTGTAAAGAGAAACATAAGTGGTCTTTAACTTCTCCTTTTTCAGTTAACCTTGTGCAAGAGATTACGAACAGAAATGGTAGTTTTCCGATTGTGATAGTAAATAAACGTTCCCACGATTTGGTAGTTCAGACCGGGACTTATCGCATGCATAAGCTAGGCTATTTGTGAGTCCCTGAATTAAAGTCCGTCGTTGGTACAAAGTATTTAAATTTTTACTGTATTTTAGAGTTTATACTCTCAGTTGTAGTAAACTTTTGAAGTTTATGTAGTGTCACTCTGTCCTCAACATTGGAATGGTTCGACTCTTCGTGTGAAGACGCACCATAACATCAGCCATGATATCCCCATCTTCGCGTCCCCAAGTCTTCGCCCATCTAACAAACGCTTGCGCCGTGACCAGCATATTCCCAGTTAACTCATTATTTTCTTTACATTATAAATGTAACAGAAACCAACTTACAAGAGCAATTATTCATCTTTTTTTTTGTAACTTACGAGCAACCTGACAGATGTCAATCTTGTACTCTTCGTGCTCCTAACAGACTGTTTTGGAGCAAAATACGTCTGTGAAAATGTTTTATATATCTCTTTCATAGACTGGACTACTATGCGGAGAAATCCAGCACTACAGGAACTGTTGTAAATTAGTCTTCTGTTTTGATTAAATGATTTCTTGTTTATTTTTGAAGAGCTTTCTGTAAAAACGTTCGTCCAAACTGTCATACTGGGGATTTCATCGTACAGTGGTTTTGTTTTTATTTATGGCTGATTTCTTAATCGTTAGCAAAGGCTGAACGTGTTACACCCTTGTTGGTATGTTTGCCGCCACTAAAAGTAAACGTTCTATCGGGAAATAAACCCATCGCATAAGTGAAAAATGTCTTTATCAGATATCAACAAAACGTTTTTCATGAACTTGCAGCTTCACCGCCAACAGATCGCTATATTTCACGTAGTTTGTGTAGTTTACTTCCAATTCGCTAAACAAAGTTCGAATTACAGACAATGTTTTGCATAGTTTTACGAAGGATATTTAGGGAAGCACGTTACAAGTTCCAGCTATCCACCATATCGTATCGAATTACAATTTGCCAATTTCTCTTACTTACAACCGACGATGAACAACAACGAAAAATAGAAGCAACTGCACAATCATACACAAATTACAAAAAGGCGTATTAGGGAAAATTAGAAGCACAAATCACACAATTGAATATATAGATAATAAACTATATTAGAAGAAAACAAAGATGCAACATACAAGAATATTTAAAGAAGAAAAACATTACCAGGCCTAGAACTGAGACTATAGATAACTGAGACTACGTAATTCATTTCTTCTGACTTTACTCCAATAATGTAGCAGTTGTTATAATGGGAAAAAGTTTATAACCATCCTGAAAAAGAGGAAAAGCGAATCTGGTAGTCAGACTTTGTGAGCGAAAGTGTTGAAGAAGTAAAAACCAGCAATAAAGATGGCACGCAAGGATTACGATAAAGCACTGAATAATGATAGCAACATTGCTACACGATTCTTGTCAGTTTTGACAGAAATCGCATTAATTAAATACGACCATAAAAGCGCTTTAGCTAATTTTAAAATTTCAGACATATATATCTTGGCGTGACTTATGTTTTTTTTCCTTTATAAATTACCGCATATCCTCGTATGCGCGTGTGTGTGCGCTCGCGCGTGTGAATTGCGTGTACTGAGACGTCTAAGCACAGATCCAAAGTTGCCGTTTGATATATTGTTAATAATTTATTTTTGTAATTTATTTTCTTCCTTAAATAATGTTTACAATCCGGTTAATTAATTCAGTAAGTGTGGGAGCGGTTATTATTAAAAAAAATAACAAAACATAAGCTAAAAGACTGTTATAATTGCTACGTTTTTCTTAATGAGACAAACTGGGCGAAGCGCAAAGTAAATGTTATCGCGTTTATCGTGCATTGTACTCAGTGTTCGCTCGGTGATTAAATTTTTGTTGTTAATTAAAACTTCAGAAACACATCAAACCATACAGAATACGTACAGATTTGTAACTCCGGAAAATGAGAGTATGAACATAGAAATTTTTTCTCCAGACAGATTTTTGCTTCTCCTAAATCTGCGTTAGTATAAGGACAGACTTATATTGAAGCAGAGCTAAAGACTGTAAGACTTGTCGTTTCGGCAGTTAGGTGACTGAAGACACAAAGTCGCTTTTAACTCCTTTTCAAATGTTAATACATAACTTTTGGGAAATTTTAAAACATCTTTATGCCTACTATATGTATAATAGGAATTACTTTAGTCTATACAAATGAAAATTTTATTAGTTCGAATTCGTACAGTAAAGTTAGGAGCGAAATTCCAGGTTTTTTCCGTTTGTTGGAATTTTTAATTAACCTTATATCGTTATAACTGCGTACTGTTAGTTTCCCCAGTGTAAAGTGTAATAATGTCTGAAAATGACCAAAAACAAGCAAATGACGTCTACAACTTGTCTAATATTCCGTATCATGAAACGGCCTGAAACGAATGTCCTAATCCTCTTGACGTGTCCTCATGCTCTCTCCCCCCCCCCTCTATGAAGTAGGAGACCCCTCCTAAGAGTTCTGTTGTACAAAGATCCGCTATACGAGCTGATTCCCTCGACTTATGCTGGCACCGTTAACCTTTCGTGTAGGCAAATAAAGGGTGGTTATGAACACGCAGAATATTGCCTTCTGTACAATTAGATGCTACAGGAGTACTACTGACAACAAAAGAGCTGATAAGGCCACTCCACCTGAGATTACGAGGCAGACTTATAAACTCTAAGTCGGGTGAAGGTTTTCACAAATAGTTAGTTCAGTCGAGTTATTGAGTACCCTATAGGAGCTAGTATTACAGTTATATCCGTAAACAGAACATGGACAATGAATTGTCAGTGAAAATGTTTAAAATAATCTTAATTTTGATTAAGACTTTATAAATTCTTTAAAAGTCTAATTAAACTCGAGATTTCAGTATCATTAGTCGGAGCGCAATGTAATTTGGCTTTATACACCTGGGTACTAATTTTTACTTCGGTCCCGATTACATTAGTTGTTATGATACAGAAATGTGATAACCTATCAGGTTGTTTATATGTAGCCGTATTTGTTAGCGCCAATGTTTCAACTGATTTTATGGAAACATTAAAAAAGGTATGTATCTAATTTAGTGTTAAACAATGAACTACATGTATCAATGTTTTAAAATGGACATACTGGGGATTTTCTCTATTTACAGTTTATATCCTTTGCATATCTCATTCAATTAGGTAGCTAAGTTAATACGCAAATAGGCACAATTATCGTATATTTACGCATACTCTTAGCAGAATATTTAAAACAAAAATTGAAAATTGTATTTGAAATTTATTATTTGTTTATTTGTTTCAGCTATATCAAAATGAAATACTGAGGTTGGCCCATGCCCGTTTGACGCCTAGAGAACTCGGACCTCCCCTCTAGGCGTCAAACGGGCATGGGTCCAAACTCAGTGCTGCCGTTGTGGCAAGTCGCCCTCCGGTTCTCCGGAAACGTTCCCTTGAACTAGTTTAAAATAAAGTAGTGTACAAAATACAACTTTTGTTTCTTTAGTTTGTATTTCGTATTTCTATTTGGACGTAGTTTTGTTTTGTAGAACATTCCAATAAAAGTACCTGGGTAATTTACATACTTTGGATTTTTGGATCTAATTTGGTTAACAAAAAGTGAGTAAATTGAGTAATAAGTACTGTTTTTGTAAGAATATAATGTGATTACAAAAAATGGTTGTTGTACGCCTAACTACTGGGATAAGGGAAACGTTGTTCGTCCTTCCCAGTTTAAACAGTTTATACATCAATCCCGCGACCGCCGCATATTCCCAGTACTGACTTCGTTTGACTTCTTCCCCTTCTTTAAGTAATTCACTATCTTGTCAAAAAGTACAGCTATGTGTTTGTGACTACCCTGGTTTAATCAGTAAGTGTTTTTTTACATCAAGTCAGAATACATTTCTTGTTGTAACAATTAAGTCTTGTGTTGTCAGTTTGTTAACTTTTTGTTTTGTAAATGTTTCTTCTAATTTTATTTTTTTACTCTAACTTTTCTGGATGACTTGTTGTTTATATTAGCATTCTTTTCCAAAAAGAAATACTGAGCAATGGCTGCAGGAGGTGAACCTGTAAAAAGCCTTTCGATACACAAGCTGTATGTGGAAAAGAACATCTAACAGTACTTTGCTGCTGAGTGGATCATCTATATTAACGCGATAATAATATAAATAACAAGTAATGCAAAAAAGAAAGATTAAAAAAGAAAACTAAAAAGTCACAGAAGGTAAAGAACAAACAAATTAAAAAAAAACTTAATAACTTAACCATCAAGCCTTAAGTTTCACTACAAAATATATTATTGCGGATTGGCTCGACCAGAAGAAATTTTAAGATATTATTTTCTTTAATCACCAAATACCTATGCAAAAGAAAATATCTGAAACATTGAGTTTATTAAGCCAAGGCAGTCAAAACTCTAAAAATTGTGAGTGTTTTTGGTTGTATAAAACAAAAATTTTAAGGAGGGGAAATTTGGCAAACGGAAATCAGCAGACTCCAAAGACGAACTCTGGGGCAGCAATTGTCGGAAGACAAACGTATTCTCGTTTATTTTCAACTTAATTGCATTGGCACGAAGAAACGAGGCAGGGATGTATGTAGCTGCTTACCGAGATTCAGATAACGAGTAAGATAGAAAGGGCTGTGGCATTAACAACAAACTGCAGCAAGTTAGCACTCTGGCAGCTTAAAAGGAGGTTTAATGAAAGATACGCAAAGTAATTCAAAAGTACAACTGCAAATTCAGATACAGCGTTCAACAAGTTTAAAAATCTGCTGATCAAGAAAAGGGTACCACTTTGAAAAAGAGTTTTATAAGTTATTAAACATAGGAATTGAAGGAATTATAAATAAATTATTTGGTGAGTTTTGGCGTGAAGGATGCTAAAAATCATTTGGAGACAGAGTTGACGAGAGATGATAAGTTCTGTAAGATAAGAAAGTGGATAAGCCACAATCCTTCTCACCTGACTTGACGAAGTGATAGTCTTGCACGCATTTAAAATTCACGACCTCAAAGAGCCTTCGCCTCATTGTCTCGCCATCTAATTGATCCACGATCGCTTATAAACGAATTAACATACATGATTATTTATTAAGTTATTGACATATTAGAGGAGTTAATTTGAATAAAATTATCGTGTTGTATAAATTATTAATTAACCTGAATTGCTAGTAAATAATGATGTACTGACCAATTATCATATTAAAGCCATACAGTGATTGCATATTTAAAGCAGAAAGTATTTAGTCCTCTGCTTACTTTGGGCTATATTAGATATACACACACGCGCGCTTTACTTGTACCTTATTCATAAAGTGGAAATATTTTAATGGAAAGATATTTTATAAACAAACTTTATTTCTCCCACGCAAAATAAATGTAGGCCTAATAGAATTTATTTAATGTCACAAACTTAATTCCCTACACTAGAGTATCCCGGTTTTATCGGATATTAAACTAATTAGTCTCTTGAATACGGTATGGGAAATTACATTCATTACAACATAAAAATTAAACTATTAATTATATTGTTTCGCACATTTGGCGTCTTTAATAAGACAACATTTCCACCTCTGTTCGTCTTCAGGTGAGCTAACAAACTAAACAAAAATATCTTCCAAGCAATAAATCAATCATAATCAAATTACAAATGAATTAGCAAATTATATAAACATAGCAATTATAACAATTATATAAAAAAATTATTAATATGTTAAATTAAATTTTAAACAGTATATAATTATTTAATTATAAACTTTATACTATAACCTATTTAACTTCCAAGAAATTTGTTACGTTCCAAGCGACTAACAAAACGCTTTCATCACAGTTTTTAATTTATAACAATGTATTTTTAATTTAACTTAATATAAAATATCTTATGTATACTTTAAACTACTCCTGTAACTTGTTACTTGATTACCCACAAACAGACGAATGTTGCAAACAATACAATAAATAATATTTTTATTTATTAACCTTTTCCTTTCTTTTTGGTTTCTGTGAGAACACAGATATCGATTTTCATCGTTTGTAGTTCTTGGAAGACCACTCCTTGTTTCGTTCTCAAGCCTTGTACATTCCTTGTCGCAAATTTCATAGTCCTTTTCCTTAGCATAGGTCGTAAACGTTTATATCCATCCTTATTCCGAGGCGATTTGTCGAAACTTTTAGCACTTTATGTTCTTTTACGAATGACGAGTTGCTGGCACGTCGATTCAACCTTCAGACTCGCAGGGCCAGGATTTTCTGTAGGGGTAGAAAGAAAAATATATAGGCGTAGATTTTCTCCTTATAAAGAAATATTTATGTTAGGAGACCTAAACGGACGAAATGGAAGAGAAGATAACAATTCTGTAGTAGGAAAATATGGAGAATCTGCAACCAATGATAATGAAATGCGCCTTAGAAGCT
Organism: Magicicada septendecula; assembly: GCA_034769895.1. Taxonomy (NCBI): domain Eukaryota; kingdom Metazoa; phylum Arthropoda; class Insecta; order Hemiptera; family Cicadidae; genus Magicicada; species Magicicada septendecula. The sequence continues at coordinate 43,107,160 of CM068376.1, forward strand.
GGTGTGGGACCATGTCTTTAAAAATTATGAATGGTTATTTCCCTCATAAAGATATTCATAAATTTACTTGTGTACAAGCAACTAGAGGGTTGCGTTCTATAATTGATTATGTAATCCAAAAGCAGCATTCGAAGCTAAAGACAACAGACGTGAGGGTACACCGTAGACCAGAATGCGGGTTAGGTCACCATCTAGTCGTGGCCAACATAATAGTAAATTATAGAAAGACAAATACCTCATTACAGAGTAATCAACAACAAGATCAGAGCAATGTGAATCAATATAAATATAATTTAGAAAGCCTCAAACAAGAGTCAACTCAGTTCCTGTACAAACTAAGACTAGCTACAAAATTACAAAATATAAGCGAAGATAATGTAAATGCAGAGCAGTTGTATGGACAAATTAAAGGTTGCATACATGAAGCGGCGAAAGAAGCTTTAGGTTATAAAGGAAAACAGAATAAAGAGAACCCAGAATGGTATTCGGAAAAGATAGATGACATTGTCGAGAAGAAAAAGAAAGTTTATAACACCTGGCTAATATACAATTAGAGAAGATAGAAAAACATACGCTCGCTGGAATAGAGAAGTTAAAAAAATAAATAACAAAGAGTAAAAATGAAATGTGGGAACGGAAATGTGAAGAAATAGACAAATATATAGGGGAGGCAAAAGTGGCTGAGGCAAGGAAAATTATAGGAAGTCTAAGGAAAGAAGGAAAACAGAACATCAATTTAAATTTGATAAGTTCAAAAGAATGGGTAGACTATTATAAAACATTGCTTACTGAGAATAGAAAAGAATTTGAAATGACGAAGATTGACATTGAAACAGCCGAAAATGACAAAGTGTTCGAAATAACTGTGGAAGAAATAAAGGAAGCTTTGGAAAAATCAAAAACCGGAAAGTCTGCAGGGCCTGGAAACATCCCCATTGAATTGATTAAATATGGACCAGATATATTGTTTGAAATTGTAGCAAACATATTTAATAAATGCTTGTTACACGGTGATGATATCGCAGAAGACTGGAACATAGCACATATTAGCTCAATTTACAAAATGAGTGATAAGAAGGCATCCCAAAATTATAGAGGCACAAGTGTGACAAGTGCAATGGAGAGGTTGTACGGCAGAATACTAAAACATAGAATTGAAACAAATATAGAAGACATAGAAGAGCAGTCTGGATTCCGTGCAGGACGATCCATGCAATTGACAACATATTTGTATTACAACAAATACTAGAAAACGAAAGTCTCGCAATCTGTCTACGCACCTCGTATTTGTCGATTTAGAGAAAGCTTACGACACAGTACCCTTAAAAAGACTTTTTGAACCATTAACAAAGTTTGGGCTGAGCAAAATTTAAGTTCGCGCTGTCTGGAACATATATAAGAATTCAAAGAGTTTGGTGAGAGTGGGAAATGTTCTGTCAGAATTGTTTCCTACACAAAAGGGCTTAAGCAAGAGTGCAGCTTGTCACCTATCCTGTTTAAAATATATATCTCAGAAGCCATCAGTAACTGGAGAAGGAAAACATCAGGAATGGGAATTCAAATGGATGAAAAGTGCTTAACAACTCTCCTATTTACCGACGATCAGGTAATTATAGCGTGTGACGAGGACGACACAGACTATATGTTTAGAAAATTGAAAGAGGAGTACGAGAAATGGGGTCTAAACATAAACAGTACTAAAACAGTATATTTGAAAATAGGAGATGTGCAAGAAGAAGACCCAGATCTGCAAATCCATAGAATCGGAAAGTGTAGCAAATTCAAATATTTGTGAAGCATTATTTTAGAAGATGGAACAACAAAGAATGACATCAAAAATAGGATACAACAGGGAAAAAAGGCTATTCGTTTGCTAAACTCATTACTTTGGTCGAACAAAATGAAACTTCAAACTAAACTGACAATCTACACAATAATTGTGGATTTGTGGATTGTGGACCCATTTTAACTTATGGCTGCGAATGCTGGCAACTTTCAGATAAAGAGGAAAAGATGATAGAAACTGTGGAAATGGACTTCTTAAGAAGAGCGTGTAATATATCTTAAATGCAACATGTTAGAAACGAAGATATAAGAAGGAAAACAGGGCGCATATTTACAACAGCAGAACGAATAGAATCCAGACAGTTGCTATGGTATGGTCACGTAATGAGGATGGAGGAGAAGCGATGGCCAAAGAAACCACTGGCTTATACACCACAAAACAGGAGAAGAAAAGGAAGACTGACAACACAATGGAGAACAGGAATTAGGAAAAACATGAGAGATCGAGCTATTGAAGACGATGACTGGAAAGATAGGGAGATATGGCGATCGAAATGCGGGATGCGTCATAGACTGCAGGACCCCCGCTAATAATAAAAATAATTTATTAAACTGTAACAATTCTACAAGATGATGGCTCTTCCCACATTTCTTTATGGGTCTGAGAATTGGACTTTAACGAAAGGCCAGGCCAGTAGCATCCAAACGGTTGAAATAAGATTTCTCAGGAACGTGGCAGGGTATACTCTCTATGATCATAGAAGAAACACAGATATACGGCAGGTACTAAATGTTATGAGTATACTCGACAGGATCGCCCAGTATCGGCTGATTGGGGGGAACATCTTTACCGAATGGATGACTGCTGCATTTCCAAACAACTATGGAACTTTAAGCCGAGGGGACAGAGAGGTGTGGGACGTCCGAGGAAGCGCTGGAGTGACCAGCTGTAATCTTTGCCTATTTGAGACCGGAACAAACCATCCTTGGTTTAATCCTTAAAGATGTTAATGATGATTAAACTGTAGCTCAAAACCGTTTGACTTTGTCATACATACACAAGTAGGAGTACTTTCTTGACTGTAGAAAATTCATTCTACTTATTCGTATGTATATTAAACCAAAATTCAAAACAATGCTTTGAACTACAGTATTCAAAATAAAGTTTAGTTTATTGTATATTTCCGCGATAAGAAGTTTTCATTATTTTGGTAAGTCGATTTTCTAGAAAATATTAACTTGAAGGTGAGTTTTGGCGGAGTCTGGAAAACAAGCTTAGAGAAGACGCAAAATGGTATCCAACGGCAGCCACGTTTGTTCCAATGTGGAAGCAAAGAAACACTGTTCTGATAATTACGAATTCAGTTCACAATAGGTGGAGGAAGTAATCAGCTTATACGACAGGCAAAACTCTATGTTATACTCAAGATTCGGCACATACTGGTTAAATTTCTGAACGTTTTTACTAGCTCCAGTCACGTTTGTTCAAATGTGGAAGCCAAGGAAAACTGTTTTGATAAATACGAATTCAGTTTACAAGGAAAGCCGCAAGAAGTATAGTCAGCTTTAAGGACTGACTAAAGTCCATATAATACTCAAGGTTTGAGAGATTTTGGATAAATTTGTGAACTGAAATAATGAAGTGTACATTGCTTTTCTGGACCAACTATCCGCATTAAATACGGTACCAAAACGCCTGCTTTCGCTACCCTCGAAGAAAATGAAAACATTTAAAATCCCGATGAGGAGGTGAAACCCTATGAAACCCCAAAGAGTGCTCAGTAAAGGGTATAGTTTGTTTGGGGAGAGGAGACAGTCTTAGTCCACTGCATATAGAACAGATCCTCAGTCATTGTAACTGTATAACTTCAAGATGAAACTTTGCATCTGACAAAGCCGTTATCTACGCCGGTGATATTGCAATAAGTGCCATCAGGAACTATGCTATAAAGATCAACGTGTTCAGAAAGAAGCAGGTAATCATAAACAAGTATCCTAAGCAGGCCAAGACGTTCGAATACCTGGGACCAGTAATCAACTTATTTGGGTAGTCTGATAAGTAAAGCCACAACATTAGTCAGATTTCCAATATTATTGAGGATATCAGAGGACGCTAGGATACGCATCTAAAACCCGTGTCACTACACAGGTCAGAAAACCTCGGCACGCTAGAAAAGCATAAAAACATGTTACGAACAAGTGAAATGAGATTTTTGCGGTGGGCAGCTAAATAAACGAGGAGAGACAGAGTAAGGAAGATGAACACTAGAGCTTTGCAATGTTTTCTACGCGTAATGAGGATGATAAAAGGAAACCGAAGGTCAGCCATAAGGAGGACGAGGATGAGAGGCCAAGTTTGGAATGGGTCGAAACTGTCTACTAAATGGAGGAAGAATTAAAGCGTCTCGCCCAAGATAGAGGAAGTGGCTGAAGGCTGAAGGACAGCAAACAGAGGATATGTACACCAGTGCCAGACCAGTATCAATGGTGTAGGTACTCGCTGTTTCAACAAGGACTTTGTACATTAATTGCAAAGTATATGAATAAATTACGGTCAGAAGAGAAATAAACTAACGCATTAATTATTATAAAAAATTTACGCTTTTAATAACTGAAATATTGATAACAACTCATGTATTATTTATTGAATATGTTTCAAGTATTTCCATCTAAATAAAATAAATTATTTACGTAGTATAATAAATCTGTGCACGTCAATTCTGTTTAATATGCACACTTCCTTTTCTCCAGTACAGTTCTGCTCTTTATCCTACTCTTCTTGATCCTACTCTACTTTCTCCCTCTTTCTCTGTATATCTCTCCTCCCTTCTTTGATTCTCTTTGTCTGCTTGAGTGTATCCTGTGACTGATTACATCTGATCTAATTACATCTAATTAATTAGAAAACTGTTAGAGCGTATAATATGGTACGTATAACATGCACCCAAGTTACAGGGGGCGCGAAAGGATGCAATCATAAAATTAGAAGGTAGTGGCGTTCCCTGAACTAAATGAAATAATGTTATCCAGACAAAAAGAACTGTGTAGCTATTCGCATGAATCCATGGACGCCGTTGCCTCGTTTCCCCACCTCGTCGGTTCCATCTTCAAACAGAACCCAGTTTGCCTTTCCACATATTTATTGTGTCTAAAATTGTTTCATATGATCTTCATCTTCTAACGCACCGGGGCTTGAAGACCCCACAAGACCTCCAAAAGTCCACTTCTGCTACTTGGAGCCTCCTCCATGATTTATCTGCCAAATTTCAAAGCCAAAAAGGACTCTGGCAGGATAAATCATTTTTTTGGTCATTTTCCCACTCCAAATAACAGTCCCATAACCGTTTTCTCTTATTTTATTTTGCCTCTAATATCTCGACCACTTCCACTATGTTTTGTTGACGTCCCACGAACATACCTTAAAAAAAGTAATTTGTTTTAATATGAGGTTGCTTCACTTCCGGTGACCAGCTGCATTTAAATTGAATAAATAAACGCTTGGTTTAGATACTGTTACGCCGTTGCACAATGTTCTACATGTTGTCGGCTGTTCCAGCAGAACCAGCTGTAATGCTCTGTGCGCACGCGATTTTTAACGTACGTCAACGAGGCTATCCCAGATCATACCGGTCGACGCACTGTGTTCAAGGCCGCAATGAATTATGTTCCAGTGTAGTGTTGACGCGTTTTATGGATTATTCTGGAAAACGTGGGCTATCTATTTAAACAACGACAGCTGCCGCTTCAAGTCAGTCTTACGTCGGCGATTACTCAGTTGAGTTTAAGTGGCGATTTACTTCATTGAGGTTCGAAGTATTGTGGCAAAGTGCTATGTGTTTTATAATTGTGCGGGACTTTATTAGTCGACATTATTATAGCGTGTGAACAAGTTTAACTTGAATTATTGTACAAGTTGAATATAAACTGTTAATTGTGATAATTAAAGCTGGTTTTTAGTGACTTCGTTGGAGTGTTGTATTCCGTTTTCCACTGTACCATACGACGATCAGTAGACCGTCGTAACAATATTTTTTGTGTTCCCGACAATTAGTTTTCCAGTTTCAATGTTAGATATCAACTGAGAGAATGATGTGCATGTAGGCGCACAAAGGTGACAATTGGGGAAACGATTAATGAACAAAGGTTAGCGTTTGGAACAAAACGATGTACCGTTACTGGATAATTAAGTATATACAGTAAGTTTGTTGTGTCCAAGCCAATTTACAAATCAAACTATTTCCCTTTCAAACTAACGTAAATTTATAAAGTACGTATAGTGCAATTACTAGGTGTCATAAATAACATACAGTAAGCTTTTGTCTTCCACCTCGTATACACTAACCAACTTACAAGTGAACCTGTTAATATATATATTGTAGCGTGACAAAGGTACACAGAACTAAGAGCTATTATTAACAGTGAAACTATGCATAATACAGAAGCAAAACCAGCCAAATTTAACTTGTCGTAAAGAATTAATCATGAAAAATAGATCAGATAAGGTGAAGAATTTAAAAACAAAATATTATGAAATTAAAGGAGTATTAAAACAAAACAATCACTAGGAAGAAGGATTAGGTGATATATAGAATTAATAAAGAGAAAACTAGGAGTTCAATGTGAAGGAAATAGATACCCAATGTCAGACTAGACATACTAGTTTTAGTTTTAGTGGCGATTTATTCCGGTGCGGTTTGAAATATTGTGGCAAAATGTTATGTGCTTTATAATTGTGCGAGACTCTGTAGCATTATTATTGCGTGTGAAGAATTTTTATTTGATTTGTTGTAAGAGACTATCTTGTTGTTATTGTGACAAACTGTAAGAGACTATAAGAGACTGAACTGTTTAATTGTGATAATTAAAACTAGTTACTAGTGATTTCATTGCTGTATCTTGAAATTTGTTTTTTCACTGTCCCAAGAAGACCGTCGTAACAGTATTCTTATGAACCACTACAGAAGATCAATCTTCTGTTTGTGATCTTCGTTTTTATTCTAAAGTTCATATAATGATATAAAGTTTTTATTGCTTCTTTATTTTAAAGCTTCTTTGTGGACTTGTGAGATGTGAGCCCACTAAGTCTTGGTGGCAGCTCCTCCGTTGATATCTTTAGCCCGACTTTAACCCCCGCCCTAAGTGTTACGAGCATTCTCGTCACCGATCCAACGTAACGAAGACGATTCTGTCCCTGATACTGTATCCACAATCTCCCGTTATCCAGGCGTATGAAATTTGTATTGCAAACGGTATGATTTCTGGTGTAGAAATTGTGAAGTTCTTATTCTTGCACAGTAATATGAAATGGGTTTGCAATATTCTCTCACACTGTGCCCTGAGACAACATTTTATTTCTGTTCTTCATTCCCGTTTATTTAAGTTATTCTAAACATAAATAATCCTCCTAGTTTTTCCGCCGCCTGGTTTGAAATTTACAATTTCCTTTGTAATAAATGTCTCTCACGTTCTTCCAGCCAAAATGGACATTTTTCCTATTAAGAATCTCCTGCGTCTTCTTTAATTTAAATTCCGTTCAGTCTACTATATATGATCTTATTATCGGGTCGTATAGTTACAGCGACTGGCGATAATTCTTACGCCAGACATCCAGAAATTAAAAAAGTATAGGGAAGTAAGAAAAGCAATTAAAAAACTATGAACAAACCAAAGTGTGACGAAATAATATCTTAGACAAACAGGAGCTACTTACAGACGCCAAATCAAATAACAAGAACAAGACATTACGATAAGAAATAAGTATGACAATGTTAAGGAGACGAGGAAAGTAAAGACATACACAGATGCAGTCGTAAGAGTACTACAACATATCGATTGTTTAAACTTTCACTAAAGGGAATTGATTAGTAAGTGTAGCTTCACACGTCAACCACACGCACGTAGGCGGCGATTTCTTTTTCGCAGAGATTAGCACGCATTTCTTCAAATATCGACTGCATAAATAGTCATTATAACCAACTAGTCTACCAACGCTTAGTTACAAACGACAATAGCTAGAAGAGTGATGAACATACTTCATACCAAATCAAATACTTCATACTTTCATACTTCATATCGAATCATTTGCTTCTTGCTATGTAATGGATTGCGTAGATTGCAGGTTTGCAGATAAATAAAAAAATTTGAATATTATGTACGTTACGTCGTGGTTTGTTTCGTTTACTCCCAAGTGTAATACCTAGTCACACGTTCCATTACGGCAGTTTGACATAACAGTTCTCACCTATTATAGAATACCGCACACGAGAAATTAGATTTTATGAAATAAAATCCGTTGCTATTCTGAACTAAAACCAAGGAAACGTTTCGTATGCACTTGGCTCCATACAAACATGTGCCAGTTGAAGACATGCAGAGGATTCTTTGAAATGATAGAACAAGCAAATGGGAGTATACAATACAGAGGATGAAGTCCCGTATGAAGAAAAGCTGACAGTAGCTGCAAGGACTAGGGCCAACACGAACTGTAAGGAAATAAAAATATTAGCAAATCCGAACGAAGACTATCAACATCGGAGGCAGACAAAACAATTCAACAGATACAGAAAGTCAAACTGTAGGGGACAGAATTAGACACCATGAACTGTACTTGGCAAATTCTGTTTCATCTTGAAATATGAGATACCTCCAGTGTACTTGACCAATAAGAGGCAAATTATGAACATTAATTTAACGGAAACGGGTGGGTCGAAAACGTAACATGGTAGATGCAAAACTGAAGTGGAATAAAGTATATTAACTCGAACACCACGGATGAGCTAAGCGGACATGGCGGATCGAGAAGAATGGCAGATAATGAAAAACGGAGGAGTGAAGGAATCTGATTGACAATGCGCTAATCGCTTGTCATAGGCCTACATGTTGATTTAAACCTAAACCTGATCGTAGGTATAGGCAGCGAGTGCTTATAAGGATGGAGCGCTGCCCTTAAAATCCAAAGCGTGCCTGTTCATGTGCGTTTTGCGCGTATACGCTATTCAGTGCGTGCGTGTATGTGTGTCTGGTGTTTTATACACTCCATAGTTGCTAAGTTTTAATTATTTATTTATTTTTTGTATATAATGTAATTACTTCAGTATGTTTTGACTCTCTGTCGGTTGTGAGACAGAGTATTGTTTTATAATTTTTTATTTGCGATGGTTTAGTGTTTGTTTTTCCTACAGATTTGTTGCGTAGCCGAAACGTTGCTTTACAAAAAAAGGCCGTGATTGAAGAACTCCGTCTTTCTAATAGGCTTCATATCAATAACGCATCAGTGACGTCTTTTAAATAAATTTAAAATCCAAAGTCAAAACCAGTAATACGTGATTTGACAAAGCGTCGACGAATTCAGGAAGATATTTTGCCAAGCCATCTCGGGCAGAGTCTTCCCAGGGCTCAAGTCCGAGACTAACCAACACCATGGGGATTTACAAATATTTTCGTAAATCAATATAAGGTATTTTACAAAATAAATATATTTTGTATAAAAATGCCCCGTATAAATATATAATATTCTGTACAATATATTATATAATTTACTATTGAAATAATAATAATTATTATATAGAATTTATAATTATAGAATTATTTATAGAATTATAAATTCTATTAATTTATAGAATTATATAAATGATACATTATAAAATACTGTACATAAATACAAAGATCAAACATCACAGCCTTTCCCACTCGCTCTGTGTTCACGGTTTATCACAGAAGTTAGTAATTTTATATTTGTATCTCCTGTTTCCTTTCTACGTGTATTGTAAACTTGGTGTCTTCGCTCTTTCTTGGTTGTGAGACCCTTCTTTCCATACTATTTGGTATAAAAATAAAAATTGTATCATGATAAAGTTTCTTTATTGATTACAGGCACAATGAAATACAGCGACAGATAATTGTATGTTAAAAACAAACTCCCTGGGTTGTTTCTATAAAAGAAATCAATATTAGTTTATTACTATGAGTTACATGGATCACTGTGTTTAAGTAAAAAGCAAAGTTAACAGTAAATAAAACGTTTAGTGATAATTACTGTTTGCGATACACCCAAAGGAATATACTGAATGTGTGCTTTCTTTGCAAATTGTTCCTCTGCACATACGATCTTGAACGATATAAAGCTAACTCGATGCTCAAACTCTGTCTCACTCGTCAGTATCGATAGACTGTAAAAACTGCGCAAGAATGACGACCTCAGGGGGAGGATAGACGCTTACCCGCTGCAAACGTCGCTCGATGTTTTGCAATGTACATTGCAACTGGAATTCTGTTGATTGAACGTGTATTCCTACTTGCTGACAATAGTCCTATTGGCCAATATTTGCCTGTCAGACAAAACCGCCTTGAGCTGTTGCAGACATTTGAAATAGAAAATGTATCGTTTGCGGTCAATGAATCCTTAACTGTGGCATTCTGAAGGACCACGAGATACCACAGCGATAGAAAGTTTGTCAACGAAGCTGGACAAAATTATTTGAATATCTACATGGAAGTATTAACACAGAAGTTTACTCATAATTGTGGAAATGGCGGCATTACACTAAGAATAATGTCTCCTCAACCCCCCCCCCCAGGCATAGTGTAATAAATTGATTTAAACTGTAGTCGAGCTTTGTTTGAACATTATAATAATAATAATTATTATTATTATTATTATTATTTCTTGTGAACGCGTCGAATTCATAATTCATAAACGAAGCCGTTAATTTTATGTTGCCTGTCAATGGTCATCTTGCAGCGTATACAGTCAAGTGTTATGCTTGCAAAACTTGTTCGTTTTTATTCAGATTAATATCTTTATGTAACCACAGTTGCTTGAACGTTGTTATTCTGCATATGTTGGTCCGTAGGCCGCTCCACAGACCACATAAAGCATTTATTGTTAGTTATAAAGTTATAGGCCTACTAAACAATGGTTACCAAATCTAACCTCTCATGCCCCTCTCATATAAACAGAGTATGGGGTGAGAAGAATCAAGGATGTTCGATCGCGAATAGACACTACTGCTAAGTAGACCTGAACAATCCTCATAGTCAACAAGTTAATGAAAACAACGTTACGATAAGTCCGTCTTCAGGTAAAACAATGGCCGTCTTCAGGTAAGTTAATAAAATTAAATAGTATCAAAACAAAAATTTACCATCAAATACTCAAATAATGCTTGGCGCAAGCCACTGGGTTCGTGTGTGACCAACAATCCCAATCGCTATGTTCGAGTCAATATCAAGACACAGTTTACCTGCCCACTGCTATCACTGCATACGGCGGTCTCGGACTAGGTACATAACAAAGCTGCTACGTAGGCCTATATAAGTAACAAACGAAGTCAAGACTCGGACTGCCCTATCGCCGGGGAATAATTCAGCGTTCTTGCCCGGCATGTATGGGCTAGATAAGTAACAGTTACACACGAAGAACATGAGCTAAACCTTGATCGGGGGGGGGGGTGGCAACAAGCCGCCGGGTTAATGCTTGAAGGGAGAGCAGAAGTGGCAAAACACGAATACATTAACACGCGGTCACCAAAACTATGACGACCTTCTTAGATTTTGACGCCATTCATTAATTGTCGTTTTGTCTTATGTTAATTTTTCGAATATCTTTTTTGTTTTCTGGTAGGCAGTTTAACATTACCTAACTTGAAAACGAACATAGGGGTAATGGAACTGACACTCGTAAGTTTCCGTTATTATTTGACAAGTAAAGTTTTAAACGGTATAAACTGTGTGTTTTATTACCCGTCGAATATTTAAAAAGGTCACTATATGGAAACTTCACGAACAAACCAAACTTCAGTAACTACACACGCGCACGCTGTGTGTGTGTGTGTGTGTGTGTGTGTGTGTGTGTGTGTGTGTGTGTGTGTGTGTGTGTGTGTGTGTGTGTGTGTGTGTGTGTGTGTGTGCAAGCGCGCGAACGAATACCTGCAAACAGTATTTGCATTATATAGACATTTTAGCGCAATGCAACGTTTATGGTAATACGATTATATACAATGAAAAATCTGCATAAAATCTACATTTTACCACTGGGATGTAACATGTAAAGCTAGCATCGTCATGTTTGGATTTTATAAAGTTTATTATTATAAAATTCGCACCCATCACGAACCGTGTACATTGCTTTAATCAGGTGTGACAGCAGTCTATCATATTTGTAAACAGTACCATTGGGAGGAGCTGCTGTTGTACTATGAGTATTTGTGGAAAATATTAATAATTTAGCCAACACTTGGGTTAAAGTGTTAGTTATCCACATCAATAAATAACGCAAAGTTCGGTTGGTATTTTGAATTGGCGGGTGAAATATTTACGTTTACGTAAGTTATATCCGACATTACTTAAGGCCGACACTTGTTATTGAACTCAATGCCTTTCGAGCCGTTTTGATTGCGTACCGAAAACAACCCGAAATAATCGGAGAAACGACGTGTGTCATGAATCTGTTACACATCAAGATCGGCTAAAAATATTGGAAAAAGTGTTTAAACGTATCAAATACCGTTAAATACTCCTTACTTCCTTGATTTGGAGAAAGTTTTTTATCTTCTTTAAACTCTACCTTTGTTCTGTCCCTCGCTGAAAGAGTTTTTGGTGTTACAGAGAATTTTAAAACTGATATTTTGAATAACATGTTTTTTTTTGTGTTTTCATACCGGCTGACTCACACCACCCATTCTCGCAGAAAATGGCGGCTTATAATTATTTCATACACAGATTGTTAACGACACCTCTTAATGAAAATGATTTTAGAAGTGAATTAAATATTATAAAACACATTGCTGTTACCAATCGTTACACATCTTCCATGGTTGATAACCTCCTTAAAAAGCATAAGCGTAAATTGTCAAAACCACGAGTGATACAAGATAAGGAACCAACCTTTATTTCAACAACCTACACCAGTATTATGCCCAGAATTTTATCAAAAGTATTAAATAGTAACAATAGAACTGTAACATTTAAAACCAGTAACAATCTGTTTAATAGGCTTTGTAATAGAACCAGTACACCTTTGGAAATGAAAACAGGTGTTTATAAGCTTTCTTGTAATGACTGCGAATGCTTTTATATCGGTCAGACAGGGAGAGGTTTTTATAAACGTTTCGCTGAGCACACTCCTAAGCATAATGTAAAAGACTTGACAACACAATCTTATATAAAGTCTAACTATGCTCGTCATCTTATACAGGAGAACCATAATTATACAAGTTTTGACACCAATTTGAAACCCATACATGTCTGTGGTAAAGGCGCTTATTTAAATGCACGTGAAGAATTTGAAATATATAAAGCACTTAATGACAAATACTACCGTAAATTCATATTAAACGACCACTTATTTTTCAAGTCAAATCCATTGTATGACACAGCATTAAAATTTATCTGTAACTGATAACATTCAGTGTCCGGCCGGCTTTCATCGAGTGCGCACTCGCTTCACATAATGCTTATATGATTTGGTTTCGACTTTGTATTTTAATGTTTTTAAAAATTTTAACGATCTCAATGAGTGATAAATTTTAATATTCTGATGACGAGACATAGTCTCGAAACGCGTCAATTATAATTCATTGCGTTATATTGTGGTCACGAGACAGGAAAAAAAGGTAAATATATTTATTTATTATTTGTGATATTTTGAATCGATAAAGGCAACGATGAGAATCGGGTGGTGAAATTAACATCTGTAAGTTAACATAGCTTTATATTCGCATTATCAGTTGGTAATATGGGCTTTGTGTTTTTACAGCAAACGAATGTATCATACAACTGTAGACGATGCACATACGTATACGATGAAATCCCAACGTTGTCATAATCGCGTCCCCTTTTCGTTGACACTTTTCCGACCGTAACAAACTCACCTCGTAACAAATACGACTTGCGTATTATTAACAAAATTTCAATAAATAATTCGGAATTATAATTATAGATGCCAATAATAAAATTAATTTTACAATAATCTGACAGATGTAGACCCTATTAATTAGTATACTCACCCGTGTAGTACAGCCGTATCGTCCTATCTCACTATTTCTACTATCTATCAGTTTCCTTTGCTTCTTTATTCCATACTTAATGTCGTCTACAAAACTCCTAGAGTTGTTTTAGCTCGTAATTATGACTGACGCCTTGTGGGCCCATATGTGACAATCGGTCCTATCTGTCCTTACTTGGCGTTTATACTTATGAATATTTCGAATGTGACGTTAAAGTCAAACTTTTTGGTTTTCTTTTTGGATTAAAAAATGTCTATAGCTATTGTCGCGGGTATCCCTTAATCATGTTTTACTTAGTGTAAAATTTGAGATTGTTTTCCTAAAAAAATAAATAAATAGAATCGAGTAACTACACAGGAAAACAAATTCCCGATCCGGCAATGGAACCGACAAAAATAAAAATGGTGGAGCAGCATTCGCGGTTAGAAATAGAATTGCCATGACAAAAGAACTGATCAACAGAAACGTAGTTTTGTGTTTCGGAATAAACTTGAGACTGAGGGAGAGACTTGTGAAGTATGAGGCATCGAAACGGTATATATTTGAGGCTCTGGAAACTGAATAGTCAGGTAGATGAATAAAGTGCTCAGAAATGTCGAGGAGGGTGGGTAATAGACAGAAGAAAGAAATACTCATTGGATATATACTGATAAGAACAGTTTTGTGGATACAGTGAAAGAAGAGAAGCAGAAACGGAAGAGAAATTATTGCATGAACAGTATCCACAGTTGATAGCTCATACGGATGGCGATGTTTGTAGGGCCCCAGATGAAAGAAATAATGAAGGATGAAAAGTTTGAAGACAGGTTGAAAGACTTAGAAAAGAGTGTATGGGTTTCCTTCAAAAAGGTAGTGGAAATACTTCTAGGCAACAAAAAATGTGACAACTGTAGGCGATCAGTTGCTGAAAGCTTATGAAGAATTAGGGTGTAATATTTCTCTTAAAATTCACTTTCTCCATTCTCATTTGGTTTTCTTTCCCGAAAACCTGGGGGCCGTGAGCGATGAACACGGTGAACGATTTCACCAGAACATTGCAAGCATAGAAAAAAGGTATCAGGGGAAGTAGAGTTCAGATTACTGTTGGACTCTCAAAAGGGACATTCCAGAGGCAAAATATTCCAGGAAGCCTTCAACTATCGCGTTTTAGGTATATGAAATATTGTTTAGTTGCGTACGTGAAAATGTTACAAATATAAAATTTTAATCTGTGTCACAAAAAAACACCTTACGCGGAAATACTGTAGAGATCGGCTAATAAAACCTTTAGGGCAAAAAAAAATGTATTTTTTGTAGACCAGAAATTTCCAAACTAATCGCATTCTGGCTAGTTGTAAATTTTACTTCTCTTAATACATCATTTTTCATCCAACACTTCTCCTTTCTTTTCTTCTACTTTCGTCTTAACTGCACATTTTCTTGTTTGTCCGTATCATTTTTTCACTTATTTCTCTCTTTCCTTCCCCTTTATCTCTCTGTCCCATTTCTATCGAAAACGAAACCAAAAGTTGTTCGATCACCATCCATTCACAATCACGACACCTCAAACATAGTTTCTGCGTACATAACTTTCAGTACGTTAATAAAAATAAAAAATAAAAATAATAATAATAATAGTAAGGTTAATCATTTTGACTGCCCACCCGCGAGGTTAGGCCTTATATATCACACCACCCTTTATTTTAGATATCACTAAATTGCTCGGTTTGACAGAGAGATAAGTCAAAGGTTCAGCCAGCCAGTATCGTTCGGATAACTGCAATAATCTTGTCCAGATGACGGACGGCCTCGTAATTACTGGGTGCCTTCTCTCGATAATTTGTTTCACTTAGAATCCGCTTCGTGAGAAAAAGTACCTTTTTCCATTCAAGATGAATACCGGTCTGTCAGTGAAAATTGGATTTTGAAGTTATTTCCTTTGTGCCGTACGATTTAAGCGATCGCTACCCACACATTATGTACACAATATTTCACATCCCGCCTGTATAGGCAAATGATATTGAACGAGTTAGACGAAACCGCGCCTCAATAAAAGTGCGTGGCGTTTTCTCCGTGAAACGCGTTAAGCTATATGCAATTAGTGTATATACACATACGCACGCACACAAAACACTGTGTTTATAGGTTACTAATGACTGGCATCTTCACCAGAACAATACTCAACATACAAACGGCTGGTTTTTCTCGCTGTTTACATTTTATTTTGACCATGTCCATGTTCTTCTTTTACTAAATTGGAAAGGGGGGGGGGTAAAAACTGAACGGATAAAATTAACTTGTCATGTATGACTACTAATCTACTTGATTGCTGACCCTCGGTTTACATTCCTTCCTTATCAAAGAATCGTCTTATTTTCGGTAGAAAAATATCCACTGTTGGTTACAAAATACTTTTCCCGCCACAAGACAGACTTAATCTTTCCTTATATTCAAAATGAAACGCTACTGATTACATGTATAGCGACAATTCCTTCAATTTGTTTCGTCGTTTGCTACGATGGGGGAGAAGGAATCATCGCGTCCAAAATAAATCTGTTCAGTGCAGTTAAATCCAAATACATCATTTAAAATAACATTTTGTTTAAGGTGCAGTGGCGAATAGAGATGAGTCCAAGTCGAACCTTACCGGCATAGCATAAGAACTTTTTGTTTATCAAGTATTCGCTTCCCACTTTGTTCCTCCACAATTGTTTCTTTCTCTTCTCCCTATTGTCTTTACCTTCTGTCATATTCCCAGTTGGCTTTCTTTTTCTAAACTCATTTCAGTAATTTTCTCTTTTCTCCTATCTTTGTTTCGTTTCTAAACGCATAATCTCATCTTACATTCTCCTCTAGAACCATCTCTCAAAACTTTGCAGGTAACTTGAGCACTTAGGCCTACGTTAGTTAAAACAGTCTCTTGTCTAATTTCGAGATATCGCACCGTCTTTGTTTGTTGTGAAAGTCAGCTTCAACAATTCCATAAAAATATGTACTTTTTTACATTCGCATGGCTCTGGTCAGGCATTTATAGTATATATCTTTACCACACACACACACGGCCACACGTACACAAGTATACGTTCATTTTTATGATTGAATCACTAAGAGATATACTTATTCCTTATAGCCACTCTCGCCCGTGAATACACTTCGTTTTTGTATCTTTAGTCCGAACACACTTTGGAAGACTGGTGAAAAATACACAGAGGACACTAAACATAGAATACGACAGGGTAATATTAGGTCCAATGAAAATATAAAACTTCTAATATCACGTAACATGGGTGGAAGGATGTACTAGTGAAACTTAATATGGAGTTATGTGTTGTACCGATCCGAAACTTGAACTGTTAACAAAAGGGACAAACAGCAAATAGGCCTGATGTGGTATTTTGAATAATCATAGGCCTAAACTGCATAAGTGATTAGGATAATGAAGATTTCTCACAAAAGTAAATGAAAACAAAATAATATGAACTACGATAAACAGGAGGAGGAAGTGGATAAAGTAGATGTTGTGACACAATGGTTACATTATTAGAGGGAAGAATGGAATGAAGGAAAAGTCAAGATGGCAGTTTATGTTACTATAGGAGTTGAAATGATGTCCATTAGAACTGAGGGCCGGCACATTGCATTTAGAGTACATTTCGGCCTGAATCGCATATCCGTCGGTAGATTTCATGGTTGAACGTTGGTGACCCATCATGTTAAATTCTACACAATATGTCTCCACCAATCTTGCGATGTTGCACTTTACAAGTCAGCCTGTTAACTGGCCAAAGTCGCCTTGCTTTGGTACTCGAGTATACAACGACTCAAGCCAAGCGTTGGGCGCCGCCTTTTGGCGGGTGTAAGACGCCACTTGAATCCATTAGGATCCGTAGCGTCTAAGCCAGAGTAGACGGCTACGGCTAAACATACATAAACAAACATACATCATGTAGTGAGAATTCCCCCCCCCCCCGATCAGTATGAGATTTTGGCTCTTCACTACTGACTTCGTTTTGCCTCTGTTCTTCTTATTAAAATGAATTTTATTTTAGTAAAAAAATACCGTTCTGTGTTTACAGGGTTGTGACTGCCTTAGTTTAGTAAATTCAGTCATTTAAAGACATTTGTATAAGTGTTTGGTGATTAAAGAAAATAATGTTTTTAAATTTCTTCTGATTAAGCCAGCTTCTGGTTAATATTTTTTTCCGTAAGACTCAATTCTTCTGTCACTTAAACAATTTTTTATAACTTCTTGTTTATTTTTAATGCATTTTTTTTTGCACTACTCATAATCTATACAGGCTCCACACATCTGATTCACTCAGCTGTTTTGGAGTTGAACGTTATGAACGATTTCGCGCAAGTACTCTACGACGTTCCTCTTTTCCGTGTCTACGTACTTTTCCCGCAGGTTTAGTTCTAGCAATCATTGTCTCGTATTTCTTCTCCACTGCCGACTGTTCTGTTTTAAGGACCTTCATAAATTCCATATGGTTGTGTGGTAGGAGAAAGTGAACCGGCGATGCAATTCCCCAGTTGAATTGTCTTTACTACCGTCATGGCAATTCCAAAGACGGATTGGAAACGATGGCTATTTTCTTTGAAGTATTCGAATTTCCCTGCCTATCCAAGTATAGCTGAGAGAACGATGAATCCTCTGGTTGTTGACAACACGTGGCTCGTCTCGTAGCATCTGCCGGATGTACGTATATTTGGAGTCTCTAGAATTTTTAGTTAGATACACTAATGTAAATAAAAGAATGTCATACTACTAGCTGAATAAATTATAATATAGATAGGTATGGGCGCCCGCAGAAAAGTTCGCAGGGGGGTGATCTGGGATATATATAAAACTGGAAATAAAAAAATTGCCATATTTTTATAATTTTTATATTTTCTAGTAAATCTTAATACAAAATATAAAAAATATGTCGATTTTTTATTTTTCAGTCTGCGCCTACAACATTATGCAGTATTGTAATTTTTCATATACAATTTTTCGCCGTGTATAATTATATCTCAAATGCATTTTTAAAATAACGCGCCGCCAACTCTAGTAACTAATATTACTCAAAAGCCTATTACTCAATATTACCATGGGAGACGGAAGGCTAAGTGGACTATGTATGCTAAGCGTTCATAGAAAGAGACTGCAAAAGAATGCTGAATTCATTGACCTCGTAATCAACAGATTTGGACAACAACCAAGGAGGTTATACTTTTTGTTTCAGTCTTGATGTGCTATAAAATTAATGCAAAGAATTTTTTTATAAAATAAACATGAACACAAAGTTTTTCTTTTTTTATGGTATTACTAGATTCATTAATATTGATTTCATGCACTGAATGAATTTGTCTTATGTCCAATAAAGTAAATATTTTTTATTTCATAACTTGCATTTTTGCTAATTTTTCCATTTTTGAAACCACCTTTTCAGGAGCCAGGGGGGTGTAAATGCACCCCCTTGCACCCCCCTCGGGGCGCCCATGTGATAGGCTAATTAAGTATAGTATTTATATGAAACCAATTAGAGTTTCATAAGAATAAAAACCATTTAACTGGAAAATCAATTAAGGCTTTATTCTAACGACACTTGAATAGTCCGGGTCCAACCTACTTCAGCTTCCACTGGGTGAGGGTGAACGGGACCAGACCCCCCCCCCCCCCAGGAGGATCGAAAAAGTTGATAATTAATCTCATAATTTTGGGCTGTTTTATTAATTTTGCAATTGTGTGCACTAATATAGTATTAATTCCTTTTAAATATGCGAACAGGTTAATTACACACCATTAGCGTATACGTTTGAAGTATAAAATATAGTAAAATCAATACCGTCAATAAGTATCTTGTAAACGCTGTTTCAATAACGCGTATTTTTATTGTGTTATTGCTGTTTACATTAATGGGACTGATTTCAGTCACTTTAAAGATATTAATTTTTATTAGTGTCAACTTGTTTTATCTTTTGTATGAAAACGACCCAACCCTGGAGCCCCCCCCCCAAGACCGAATTCTAGATACGCTACTGTACTGGTTAGCAAGAGAGTAATTGTCAGGGGGAGGAATTGTCCCGAGGAGCAATTGTCGTGGAAAGGGGTGAGCAAGGGATACCCACGAAATCCCATCATGGAAAACAATCCGGCAGTACACAATCAAATCCCGCTTCGTGTAGTTTAGACCAAACGAGTCGTATTCATTTGTTATTAGCATTAATTAATTTCATACGTGATGTTGTATTTATTTCTATTGTCTGAACCCGCACTAATTTTAAATATTTGCAAATCAGAATTAACACTGTTGCCCACCACTATAGAAAAATTATTCCAATTGGCGCCTTCAAGCTTCACAGCTCATCGTCAGATCGGAAATTTGTCAAATTTGTCAAATCTGACGATAAAATTTGTCAGATTTCCGATCTGACGATAAGCTGTGAAGCATGAAAGCGCTAATCGGAATAATTTTTCTATAGTGGTGTGTGCAACAGTGTTAATTCTGATTGTGATTATACCCACTAACACAATTTTCTTAATTAAATTTCAATATATGGACTATGCGACATTCACTTTCAACATTTAGTGAATATACGTCCAAAACCTGTTAATGAATTGTTTCATCCAATTAAGTAGTTCGTTATCAACACAATAAAGTTTTATTGTCATTTAGTTACATTGCGAAGCGCTTATTGTGCATGTGTTATTGTGCAGCACATACACAACGAATGAGCGTTCAAACAACAATAGGCCTCTACTGTACTTACTTTTTATTTTACATCCACAAAAAAGCAACTCGCAGTAAAGCGGGTTACTATGCTGGACTCCTAATGTTTATACGGAACTAACTTACTTTTCCCTGTAACCAACTTGATTTCTTTTGAATACATCACATTTCCAGTACCTTGTTCATAATGTTTCAACACAATATCTACAGATATGTTTTGTATTCTTCACATTACGTAATGTTTACATGCCCCAGGGTAGTTTGGGTTTTCATCACAATTTCAGTTTAATTTGTTGAGAACGTTTTTTGCGTTTCTTAATGTTACTGGTTTACAGACACTATAGCATACTTGCTTCTTAGACGTTCATTGTATAAATGGTTAAAACCGTTCTATATGATATTATTACGTAATGTGGAAAAATGGTTACACCATTACAGAATAGTCTACGTGTTTCTTGAATGTTCCAGTGGAATCCGGCTGTAATGTTGTGTGCTTACGCGATCTCAACATGCGTTAGCAAGACTTTTCTAGATTCAGCCGGCCGCGCGCAATGTGTCAAGGCCGCAATCAATTACATTCTAGTGTACCGCTGATGCGGAGTGTGGGGACGTTTCTGGATTTTTTCGGCAGGGTATAAATACAAGTACTCAGCGACGCTCAGTTTCAGTTTTAGTGGCGATATATTCCAGGGCGGTTTGAAGTATTGTGGCGAAGTGTTATTTTTGTAATATTTGTGCGGAACAATTGTAATACAATTGTGCTTTATATCAGTTGACTTTTTTTATTTTGATTTGTTGTAGGAGACTATCTTGTTGATTACAAACTATTTAATTTTGATAATTAAAGCTGATGATTAGTGACTTAATTGGTGTCTTGTATTTCGTTTCCCACTGTACCATACGACGATCAGTAGACCGTCGTAACGATATTCATTATATTTCGTTGGTAAAGGTTTACTGATTTGTCATAAACGAGAGTATTGTTTTCTTTACAATATACACTAAAAACTAAAAAAAATTGTCCTAACCTTACTCATGAAAACATTACGTATTTTGCTGTTACGCAGCACAATCATCATTGGTACATTTCTCACCGTAAAATATTGTTACGACGGTCTACTTGATCGTCGTACGTACAGTGGAAAACAACAAAATACAAGACACCAATTACGTCACTAATCACCAGCTTTAATTTTCACAGTTAACAGTTCGTAATTAACAACACAGTCTCTTATAACAAATCAAATAAGAATTGTTCACACGCAAATAAATGTCACTAATATTAAAACACAATTGTATTACAATACACCGTCCGATTATAAAACACAACACTTAACTAATAACTCTCGAACCGCACTGTAAATATATCGCACCTGTACTGAATTGAACGTCGTTGAGTACTGGTATTTATAGCCAGCCGAAAATCTAGACGGTTCCACATACTACGTATTACCTTTAAACTATGACGTAATTGCTTGCGCCCTTGACACAGTGAGAGCGGTCGCGTGAATTCTCGCACCGTCTAAAAAATGCGTCTACAAGCACGTACGCCACACGCTTACATTCTGGATTTCTCTGGAACGTTCGATAAACATGTAGATTGTTCTGTGATGTCGTTACACTGTCCCCTCCTTAAGCATGTTCGTCCCGAACTGGCAAACCGTCTCTGAAGTAGTACTTAGCTAGGTGATCTAGGTGGACGACCTTGAACTTTCGCTGTCCTTCCTGATGAATACGATAAACAACATCGTTGATTATTTTTTCACAGTGTAGGGTCCTTCCCAGTTAGACTGAAGCTTAGGTGAGCGACCACGACGGCGCTTTGGATTGAACAACCAGACTTGATCTCCTTCTTGGAAATTCACACTATTGCTGCGAATGTCATACCGAGTTTTCATTTTATCACTGCCAATCTTCAGCCGTCCTCTTACCAAGCGATTCATTTCTCGCAGTTGGTTTTCTAATTGAGAGGAATAGTTCTGCGGTTCTTGGGATTGAGTCTCAGGTGATCCGAACATTAAGTCCTCAGGAAGACAAATCTCCCGCCCAAACACAAATTTTGCTGGAGTCATGCCGGTTGTGTCGCGTACTGATGATCTATACGCCATGAGGAACAGTGGTATACGTTGGTCCCAGTCTGTTTGGTTCTCGTCAACAACCTTCGAAAGATGCCGCTCAAGTGTCCTATTGAATCTCTCAACCATCCCGTCCGACTAAGGATGCAGGGGCGTTGTCCTGGTCTTTCGAATTCCGAGTAGACGGGATAATTCTTTAAACACTCCTGATTCGAAATTTCTCCTTTGATCCGTATGGATTTCCATAGGGGCTCCATAACGGCAACTGAAGTTGTGAACTAACTGCTTTGCCACAGTGGTAACATCCTGATTTGGAATTGTGTAGGCTTCCACCAACTTAGTAAAGTAGTCACCTCCAACCATGATGTACCGGTTTCCGTCGTCAGTAACTGGGAGTGGTCCAGCAATGTCTATGGCAATTCTCTCGAAAGTCAGTCCAACGTTATACTGTCTCATTTTACCCCTGCTTCTGGTTTGTGGGCCCTTGATTACAGCACATATTTCACACGTTCGAACCCATTCCTCTACGTCGTGGCGAAGATGAAGCCAATAGAATCGCTTCCGTATTTTGTCAAGGGTTTTGTTAACGCCAAGATGGCTTCCAGATGTTCCATCATGCATCTCCTTCAAAACATACTGCACTTTACTTCGGGGAACTATCAACTGCATGCCTACGTCTCGTCCATCTGCACTTTCCCAAGCCCTTTTCAGCAATCCATTTTGTAAGGTGAGAGATTCCCATTCTGCCCAGTAGCCCTTAAGCATTTCGGAAACATGGCAGATATCTTGCCAATCCGGGCGGCGACCTTCCTCTTTTGCTGTCAAGATCGGTCCAATGTCTTCATCAGTCAGCTGTTCTTGTCGACAGTCTTGTGTTGTCCAGCCGTCTGACAGGAAATCTACAGTGATGGCTTGAACATGTTCGCTTGAGTTTTGTTCTTCCTTTCTGGGGCAATGTCGGCAGTCTTATGGGAACGGTCTTCGTGATAAGCCATCTGCATTACCATGCAGGCGGCCCCGTCGATGTTGTAACTTGAAGTTGTACTCTTGCAGACGTTCAAGCCACCTTGTCAACTGTCCTTCCGGATTTTTAAATCTCAAGAGCCATGCAAGCGCGGCATGGTCGGTACGTAGTGAAAACTCTCTTCCAAAGAGGTATTTATGGAAGTGCTCCAACATTTGGACGATTGCCAGCAACTCTCTCCTTGTAACGCAATAATTTCTCTCCGGTTTAGAAAGTGTCTTGCTGTAATACGCTATTACTCGTTCTTCACCGATTTGCACTTGAGACAAAACTGCTCCTAGACCAGAATTGCTTGCGCCTGTGTCCACAATATACTTCCCTTCGGAAGCTGGGGAAGCGAGAATTGGCTGCGAACATAATACAATTTTCAAAGTCCTAAATGCTTGATCACACTCCCTCGACCACTAGAAGTTTCGTTTATTTTCCGTTAGCTCATGTAGTGGTTTAGCAATAGTAGCGAAGCCTTTCACAAAACGTCTGTAATTTGAGCATAACCCCAGGAAACTCCGAACTTCGTGTTTACTCTTCGGCACTGGCCAGTCTCTTACGGTGTCTACTTTATTAGGATCCATGCTAATACCCGCTGCCGAAACCAGATGGCCCAGATACTGTACTTCCTTCTGGAATAGAGAACACTTCTTCGTGCTCAGCTTTAGATGGGCACCGTGAATTCTAGTTAGAACCTCCTTTAAGGTTTTCCAAATGGTCTTTGAAAGTTTTCCCGATCACTATAACATCGTCTAAATAAACAAGGCAAGTTTTCCATGTCAGGCCTCGGAGTACCAGGTCCATCAATCTTTCAAATGTATTACAGATCCATCAACCGGTGCATTACAGAGTCCAAATGGCATGACGTTAAATTGGAATAAGCCACTTGGGGTCGAGATAGCGGTCTTTTCCTTGTCTTCTTGATGAAGACCCACTTGCCAATATCCACTCTTCAGGTCCAATGTGGAAAAACACTGTGCTCCGGACAACGTGTCGAGTGTATCGTCAACGCGAGGTAATGGACAGCAGTCTTTCTTTGTAACGTCATTTAATCTCCGGTAGTCTACGCAGAAACGCAATCCACCATCCTTTTTTGCTACCAGCACTACAGGAGAAGACCAAGCACTTGACGAAGGTTCGATTACTCCCTCTGTCAACATGTCCTGTACTAACCGAGACATTTCTTCTTGCTTTGATAATGGTGGCCTTCGAGGAGGTTGGCGTATCGGTGTTGTGTCCCCGGTATTGATGCGATGTTGCAAAAGAGAGGTTCTTCCCAGTGACTGTCCCCGAACTGCAAAATAATCTTTGAATTCGTGTAGAAACTGTCTGAGTTCTTTTACCTCACCACTTGAGAGGTCGTTAGAAGATCTGTTCAACAATTCTTGCAGTTCTTCTGGTAATTTGGAATTATTCGAAGCATTCTGGATCTCTCTGGAACGTTCGATAAACAAGCAGATTATTCTGTGATGTCGTAACAATATCGGTAGGCCTGCTATGGCATAGTCGAAATATCGAAAGTGTAGATAATGGAATGGTACCGATTTACACGATGTGAAACATGGTTATTTACACCGATACGAGTTTAGCAGATGTAGCCATAGAATTGGTTTTGCGATGAAATTATTCGAAATTACTCAGGTTTTAATGCAACGAGAAGTGTAAACAAACTACTGTACAGTATATTATAAAGAAAGTTAATTTGTCATATTTTTTCCCAATAAGACGCTGAATTACACTTTATACGATCTACGCATAATCGACAGTTCCCCTGTATTACACAATTTAGAAATGAAGTTCATTGTTTTAATGTCTCTTATGAAAGTCTGTTGAGATATGAAGCCGGAACAAACGAGGTATAATGTTGTTTGTTCGCTCCACTGAGACAACCAGCAGACACCCGTCTGTTTCTATTTGAATTTTAAATATTATGTGAATAGTAATTAATGAGGAGGTATCGTCATTCCTCCTTATTTTACTTTCAAATTATTCTTCTACTTCATCAACTTTCTCTCCGTTTTCGGGCGCGCAAGGCCGTACGCGCGTGGCAAACACCATCGTCTGGTAACGCAAATATCAAAACAGATATGCCACTGGCAGATGGCCACTGTTTACACCAAACGTAGGAATAAGTAAAAGTGTAACGCTTTCTCTTGCCCACTGTTCTACATACGTCAACTGAGGAAATTGGTAGTAACTGGCTAACGGATCCACCCCTTCATCCTAGCTCACATCCACATATTCCAACTCTCTACAGTACTGTCAGTGACAAGCATCCTACATAGACGGTCCTTGCCTATAACAGATCGGTAACATTATTACGGGATTATAATGCCACTGTCTTTACCCAAAGCCCATACTCTAGTGTTCCTGGTTTCCGCCCATGCCTACAACAGACGAATGGCATACATTCCTAACTAGCAGGCCATTTTAATGACATACAACAATACAGATTTCATCTGGTTACATTCTCCTTTTGTTATACTGCACTTGTTTAAAAATCTTTGTTTCAGAACGGGCAACGCCATTCCAAATAGGTTACCGCTACTCAGAATGTATTTAATATAAATTTAATCCTTACTTAATATTAATATTAGCCCATGTAATGCGGTTACTGCGTTGGAAACGAGCTCTATACAATACAGAAAACACCAGAAATTTTTCAATCGGCCAGAAAAATCATAATACTGTGTTTATTAAGTCCTTTTTTGTGTCTTAGGCTTTTTTTAGTCTTTTTTTTGTTTTAGGCTATGAACAATAAATACAATACAATAGAAAATTGAGATTATAGGTAGAATACCATTAGTAAACAATAAGTGTGTGTATATTATAAATACATCACATTATCATTACTTTTTTGTGTCATTTTCTAAGTGTTTAGATGCGAAAAGAAATTCGTTTGTTCTAATGTAAACTTTCTCTGACACGTAATTTAGTCTGTAAACTTTGTCAACTGTTTGCACTAACTCGTCACTCAATAAGGATGAGAGTCGAGTGCAAGTTCAAGACCACAAAATGCTTTCAATACACTACTTTTCTCCCAAAACAACACAGTTGCTTCACAGCACCACCAGCTAACCAATTAAAGGTCTTTTTTGCTCAAAAACGGCTAAACCGTATAGGTTCATCGCTTGGTGTAGTGGTTTCCAAAGGTAGATTCAACTATTATTTATTTAAATCAATAATAATTAATTGTGTGTATCTGCAGAAATGTTGACAGGAGTAGGCTTGATCCTTTTAACTTTCTGTTGAACTTCCCCTAAATTAAAACGTGTGATGTGATGTTTTTTTACGCGTCATTGGAATGTGGAAATTGAATAAAGGAATTGAAGATAGGGTTAGAAACGGATTTCCGGCGGACAGGGACGGGAATAAAATAGTCTGTTTCTTTTTCTTTTTCTGTTTCTGTTTCGGGAATGAAATGAACAAATCTGTGACGCCAATGCTAACGTAATCTGGATAGTGGAACAACGAGTGGACGCAACGTGAGCTGAGAGCTTTTTGTACTGAGGAGCGACAATACAACTCTGTGCTAACAGCTGTCGTTGCAGAGCAGACTCACAGTTGCTTTGACACCGTTCAACGAAAAACTACATCAAATACGAACGGTATTATCTGTATTATTATATCGGTATATTTAGATGACTCGATTACGAATGAAGGGGGTTAGAGAAGGAAATCAGGAGAAATTGGTAATAAGAAGACTACATAAAGTATAGAAAGGCAACTGAAATGAAGGGGAGGCTTTTCAAAGCACTTGTGTTCCATTTAACGTAGAATGGCCGGTGTGTGAAAACCAAACCGTTCTGTGTGAACGACAAAGATCGAATGCTGAATGTAGTTAAAAAGGGATCACTGATTCGATTTATAGATCAAATTAACACGGAAGGTGTTATTAGCTCGGTAGAGAACTTTAACCACTCTGTAGATACAGTGTGTTAGGGTTACGACTTAGAATAAGAATAAGAAGAAGGAGGACTACGATGAGGATGGCGGGAAGAGGAGGACGAAGGATGCGCAGGATAGTGTTAGGTAGGTCTGTCCCTTTCCATACAACAAATTTTGGTATACTTGAAATAACTTGGCGTTTAAGTAAGAATAATGTGAATAGCACACGACTTAAACTACATTTACAAAAAAACATTTGTATGCGCAAAAACCCCTAAAGCAGTAGCAGCAGCGCGCACGCTTTCCACAAAAACTGAGAAACTTTCATCTGCTTCCGGTACATGGCACACTCGAATTGAGAAACTTATCCAAACCTAGCCTCTCAGCCAACACTCGAATATTGAGAAACATGCGGGCACTAGATTCACTGATATTCAATATTATTGTTATGTCTATGGTAATTGAGATTAAGCTTCTTTTAATTACTATCCGTATTTCCGTATTGCTATCTTTACAGACATTACTAAAAACAAAAAATAAGTCTACAATATAAAAACACACAGGGAGCAAGAGAAAGAAACAGAAAGAGAAGGAGAAAGAAATAGAGAAGTGGAGACAGAAAGAGAAAGAGAGAGAGAGAGAGAGAGGGGAGGGAAGGAGTCGAAGGGGGAGAGAGAAAGAAAGAGAGACGTTCAGCTGACACATTTTACAAACAATCCTTAACAATATACGACTTTTGCTGCCCGCGTCACGAACTGCCATTCTGCAGGGTAAGTTTCTCACTCCGAATTCGCGGACTAGAGAACTTTTTCAATCTTTTTCGCGGTCAGAAAATGTTTCTCGATTTGAGTTGCCCCCTCCACACACACACCACACAATTAGGTAAAATTACACAATAAAACATTGGATACAATTTTAGTGAAGATAAAATACCTCGGTGATGCAATGAACACACATGTTATTTATTCAAGCGATAAGTTAAACTATGTAGTAAAGCTTATATAAATTCACGCGCTAGTCTACAAACGAGGAAAATGTAAAAGAACACACACACACACACACACACGTATATATAAGCCTATTTGTTTTTGCGAAGTGTTAAAAATTGGTTGTTAAAGGAAGATAAAAGAGATAGAGTAGTGGGCCTATTCATTGCCATGATCATTCATTCAATAAAAAAGATTTTGAGTGAATAAGTATTGATTATTATTTATTAGAGTTAATTAGTTGTATTGTTTGAGTAATACTGTAGTTGTATTTCCACGTGATACCTGTAGCCGCTGCTACCTACATCGAACACAACAATGTGTTCGTGTGTTGGCGCCACAGTGCAAATGACGGGCCGCAGGTCTGATTTCCAGCTATATAATTACCGTGTGTCCCTTCTTTCGCTCTCAAGAAACTTGGATATTTTTTAACGATTTGTGTTTTTCCGTAGACACGGTTTGTGCTGTGAAACAAGCTTCAATCCTTTTGCCCTGAACTTTTCTATACGTGGATTATGTGTCAAAAATCTGCCACGAGCACGCCTAATTAAATGGACAAATTGTTTTAATCGTGTTATTATTATTATTTTTTTGTATAACAGAATCATTCATTTTAACAGTATTATTATTGATAACAATGTATTATTGATAACAATGTATTATTGGTAACAATGTATTTTAAAATTGATAAAATTATTACTATTATTAATACCGTTACGATTATTAATAAGTAGTAGTAGTAGTAGTAGTAGTAGTATCGTATCATACTTTGATATTATTAATTATTATTATGATTATACGTAAATAGAGGCGACAGTGTAACCCAGTCGACGTCTCAGGCAAAGTATACTGAGTAATGTCTGAAACGAAAGCCAGTTAGTTATGTTAAAGCTATATTAGTTCTGCAAACCGCTATATCGATTGATATTTACCTTACGATATATCAATAAAATAATTACTTATAACGTGTTACTGGATTTGTACGTGGCCGCATAATTTTAGAAATTCAATATGATCCTATAAACCACTGTGTCAGTATTAATTTATATAAGAAAATAAATAACATTGTTATAAATATGTGAACATACACAGACAATTGAATATTATGCAACGGCGAAATATTAATGAATAAAATGCAGGTGAGATTATATATTTAAATACCATAATGAGTTTTACTGTAGTCACAGCGATTGTAACATATACGTACGTGATGGGAACGTTCAGTCTGTCATAAATCTAAAAAATTACGTAGTAAAAAAATTAAAAAACCTGCACATCTAAGGGTTGGTTGGTGCCCATCTAAGTCTGACTATTCACGTTTATTAAAGTAAATAAAACCAAACCGAAACACAAAATATTGACGTGTTTTAGCATAAAATTAATTTCTTTACATATAGGTTTCTTTAAAAATGGGTAAGAAAAATTCGTTTCCTTAGATTCAGAATTTCTAGTAGTTTTGAAAAAAATTAGATGATGTAAATATAAACAAAGACACTGTAATATTTATGAAACTTTATTATCATCCTATGCGCTTTGTAATTAAAAATTTGAGTGAGTCTTTGTAAACGATTCAAGCGAGTCATCTCTTTTAAATATTTAATATCTACTGTCAATTCAATAGCAGAGGAAGTTATGAAGAAAAGCATTTCAGTTGGAAACAGAGCAGAGCCAACTAAATTTTCACTGATTAAGATCACGACAAACCAATTAGTGAAAAGGAAAACAAAGGTCCAACTGTAAAACACGCTTATTCGAGATATAGCCGATGAGACATGTATCGAAGATAGCGTGGTTTGAAAAACAAAACGCTGACAAGTATAATCGATCAGTGTTCCTCCGATTCTCTGAACACACAAAAATGCAGAGGACAAATGGTGTAGGATGTGAAGAAAGTGTTCCAGGGGACACTGTTTAGCAAGAGAGGTCGCCTACTGTTGAGGAGGGCAACTGAATGTCGGGAATCCCTTTCGTTAAAGACAGGATCATATACTTGAGCAGGCCAAGGACTACCTCAATCTGTTATACCATTAGAAAGAAAAAAGAAAGGGAAGAAGACCAATAATATTTATTAAATTCTTCTGTTGATTGAAGTTTTACTTTGCCTTTCTAGAATATTTATTGTAATTATTTGTTATTTTCCCAAATGCACAAATAATAAGTTAAGTTGAGAAAATAGCTTCCAATACTTATTGAACGAAAAAGCGAGTTGGGTTTTTGTCTGTTTATTTAGGGTATATCTCGCGATTAAAACTTGGCATGCTTGTCCATATATTTACTCTGCTTAATTCTATTGTTTTTGAAATTGATCTCCCCAATACCGGAGGGGACGGGAGACAAAATGTGATGAGGTCAAAGTTGTGAAAAAAAAACCAACCTGACCAGGTTGACAGAAAATTTTCAGGTTGACAGACTGTAAGGCAAGTCCGTACTAATTTTATTGTACGATTGTGTGTTTTACAATTTTTATATTAGGCCTACTAAGGAAATACTAGTTTGATCGGGATTTTTGTAATTTTTCCTATAACTGAAAAATTATTTAATATCTGAATTGATCTAATAATAAATGTAGGCCTACTTTGTTCGAAACAGTGAGCGAGTTCTGGAAGTCAGGAAACTTACTAGTGTATTAATCATACACACACATATAATATTTACCACGGTTGCACTGTAATGCTAGGGTACTAAACTGCACGTCTATTTAACAAATATTTGACTGTGGAAAAATACAAAATAGTGTAAACACACGTCCAAGTCCACCAATTCACATTGTTTCTACGAATCGTGACACTTATTTGATGAAATCTCTTATCAAAATTTAAGTTTTGTTAATTTCACAATTTTGACATTTGTTGTGTTTAATTTTTAGGTTTGATTCGTTTTTCACTTACATGGAGAATTTTACAGCCTGTGTGTGTTGTTAAGTTTTTGTTGAAATTTCTCCAGCGTGTTCTGCCCATTGCAAGGGTCTTTATCTCCCTCCATGTCTTGTTGACGCCAGCCAGCTCTCTTTCCATAGTCCTCTTCCAGGTGTTCCTCGGTTTTCCAGGTCTGCGGCTACCTTGCGGATTCGAATTCAGTGCCTCACTAGCGATATTTTCTGGTGGTCTTTTCAGGGTGTGACCAGTCCACATCTATTTTCTTCTCTTTATCTGTACTCTGACTTTATTTGTACTGTGGCCTCCCATAGATCTCTGTTCGAGATGGTCTTAGGCCACCAAATTCTCATTATGTACCTCAGGCAACGGTTTATGAAAGTCTGTAACCTTGAGGTCATATTCTTTGTCACTTTTCGGGTCTTACATCCATACAGCAATACCGATTTGACATTTGAGTCAAATATTCTGAGTTTTGTCTTCCTGGGTATAGGAGGTAATATCCGTATTGGTCGTAACTTTGCAAATGCTCCTTTTGCTTTATTTATACGACTTATCACATCCCTAAGAGCACTTCCATCCTGAATAACCATGCTACCCAGATAGCAACTGGGTACATTCTTCAACGTACAACGCATAGTATACTACTAATGCGCTAAAACGCCCCCCTAAAGTAACAAAACAACAAATTATTTACGGAAATATATTATAAAAAACTGCAGGCCTGCATAGCAAGAAAACTCGCTGGACAATGCCGTGAATAACACTGGCCGGTACTAAAAGTTAATAAGTTATAAGTTATAAGCAATCTCGGTACTATAAAAGTTTCATACATTAATAATAAAATATCAAATAAAAATTAAATACAACGAAACAAGAAAATCCAAATGTGAAATTAAAAAAAGATATTTCCTACATTAGTACTCTCTCCTCCATATAAATAACCTACTTTGTGAAATAACAAGTGCAAAATGAAACATTAGTTAATGAACATTTTTACTGAGAGGGAGCGAGATTGAGGGGGGATAGGAGAGGACTACACAATGGAATTTCCCGACGACGGCAAACGTTTTTCCCGCAGCGTCAATTATCCCAAAATATAGGCCATTAATAATAACGCAGAACGTAATAAATAAGTTTAATTTATGACTTAATTTATGTGTATTAATGCAGTCATAGATATTAAACCTCCGCGATACTCGTAATTATCACATGTTAATTAGGCAGTGTATAGTTACGTCTGTTGCTGTCTCACCGTGAGCAGTTTCGGATCCCGTACACACATTAAGTTGACACATCGAGTCAATAACTGCTACTGTAATTGTTTACAATTAACTCATTTGCCACTAGTAATCTCAATAAGCGACAGAAAGCATTCATTATTTTGGGAAAAATACACTTACTATTAGATAAAATCAAATTACGAAATTTGTTTTTTTTTTAGTTAAACTTATAACTATAATAATTTAGTCACCGCCTTTAATGTATATGCGTTTATCGGGCTATATCTAACACTATTCAGCAGTATACATACCTGATAAAAATATGTCAATTTTTTTGCAAAGGCAGTTTACATACGTCCTGAAGAAGGCCAAAATTTGCAAGAGGTACTGACATGTCAGTTTTGTCGAACTACCTGGTTCGTATTCTGAATAAAATTCAACAGAACTTGATACCAGACGCAGACTTTTACAACTTTGGTTTTCATAATTTTGATTTACGTTTTTGGTTGTGGTGCCTTCGAAGCTGACAAAATTTTTAACACAATTTTTTGGGCCTGATTTCTAAACAACTTTTGAAAATTTTAAAGCTAAACACTACACTTCGAGTTCTATTATAATGGTTTTTGATTTAATATCCCGTATAAATTCTTAGGATTACTTCAAAATTTTCAACCCTTATATTTTTGCCTCCTGTTCCCCTTTTATTTGTTTGAAGAAGATCGACCTCAAAGGCAAAATGAGTAGGCGAAGTAAAAGTATGGACAAGCATGGTAAGTTTTATGAAAATCGGTGCATTTGAAATTCATCGTGAAAACACCTTCAAATAGACAAACAAACAAATAACAAACAGTCGTGTTAAATCTGAAATCTTGCTTTGTTAGTTCAAAAAAAATTTGCAAGATTTATATTTAAATAAATCTATATACTTGCATACTTGATTTTGCCATGCTAAATGCCTATGGAAATTCTTTCC
Organism: Magicicada septendecula; assembly: GCA_034769895.1. Taxonomy (NCBI): domain Eukaryota; kingdom Metazoa; phylum Arthropoda; class Insecta; order Hemiptera; family Cicadidae; genus Magicicada; species Magicicada septendecula. The sequence continues at coordinate 43,140,675 of CM068376.1, forward strand.
TATCCTTCGCTAAACGCTGGCATTAACATAAATACCTCGTCCTGATGCGTAAAGGTAATTTTGCCATCCCAATGGAAATTATTTAAACGCAATTTGATCTCTGTTCACAGAATAGACAAATAGTATAAAACACATGTATTGCAATAATATAAGCAAACAGAATTAGCGAAAATTGCACACAATCGTTTTGAATTGCTACAAGCTCTGATTTTGTAAGCGGCTACGATTTTTTCCAGGTAAGTGGTATTCCAGAAGATAGTAAACAGACGGAAATTAGGCCCTATTTTTTACTCAAAACTGGTGCCGCTGAGAGTTTTCGAACAATAATCTTGAGTTCAACAAATTAACATTTATTACGATAAATAAATATAACTCAAACAAAAAATAACGATGTGTATGTGTGTCTGTGAATTTTTTCATAATTTTTGTTTTATATATAAAATAATACATTATTGGTTGTTTGGTGAGTACAAACAAGAAATAAATCACCTACCTCTAATAATTTAACAAAATATTATATTCTACGAAACGAAGCATATAATAGCCTAATTGTGCATGCATATGTGTAAACGTTGTATTCAGTATTCCAGTTATTTTCCTTAGGATTTCACGGTCCAAGTCATTTTGGTCATTCTATAAATTTCCCGGGCCTAATGGATTAAAATTGATGCCGGGACAACTTCTTCATCAGTTCCCCGATCTGAATATGGCTGTCGCGCGAGCATCGAAACGTTAATTATATACGACGACATGTAATCCGTTACTCGTATACTGCGTACACGTATTTCGTACTGTTTAAAAATTAGTTTACATTTTCTGTTTCATGACTCTTACGTCTTAATACAATCCTAAAGGAACGGCATAAGAATTTAATCCATAAGTTACATAATAATCTTCGATTATTTATGTATGGAAATTTTAAGAAAAAAAAAATTATAAGAAAGAAATAATTAATAACCATTTTCATTCCAAGGTAATTAAATTATTAAAAAATTATTATATATGTCTGTATAGAGCCGTTTCCCTGTAGATCAATACAGTTATATATGCTGCAATATGATGAACATTGTACGCGATATGTCAATAAAATAAGTCGCATGGGTATCAAGAACAAAGAACAACATTACACCTGTTCAGTGTGCAGAATCGTTATAAGAATTAAAAATAAATAATTTAAATTCTAATAAAATTAAATAACAATAATTCCAACACTGGATAACAACTGAAACAAATTAATTGCGAGATTTCAAATAGGCTATGCTGGAAAACGGAATCTGACATTTACAACAGGCATCGATACACGAATAAAACTGAATAATTGCGAAATACTGCATTGTAGATTTGACGTCATTAGCCGTATGCAACGTTGAAATTTAACTTTCATTATTCTGGTTCTTAAGCATACTTGAAGAGAGCAGTTTCTACGTAGACGTGGAAGAGAGAGTACCCCTTTGATCAACAGCTGAAGGTTCTACAGGACCTGCGCAATCGGACGAGGAAATTTCATACAACGGAATCTATACCCACAGGCAGCAGAAAAGTTGAAATATAATTGTTTTACTTTAATATTACATGAATAAACCTTTTAAACACATTTAAAGACAATCTAAATATTTTTAAAAATTGTTAGGACGGTCTCACCGATCGTCGTATGGAAAACAAAATACAAGACACCAATCAAGTTACTAATCACCAGCTTTAATTAATCGCAAATACAGTTTATAATCAATTTGTACAATAATCCACGCTAAATTTGTCCACGCGCAGTAATAATGTCAACTAATACAGTCCCGCACAATTATAACACAATAACACCTTCGCCACAATACTTCGAAACTCGCTTGAATAAATAGCCACTTAAACTGACCTCTAAGTGGCAGCTATCGTTGTTTAAATAGACAGCACAAGTGTTCCATGATACGCGGCACCACTACTGGAAAACACTAGAGCGTAATTGATCGCTCGCCGACCGTATGGTTTGGATTAGCCTCGCTTGTTGATGCACGTTCGCACACAAACATTATAGCTGGGCTCTCCTGGGAAACATAGGCCTATAGAACTTTCTGTAATGGCGTAACAACGTTCTACTTTTACAGAGACAATTTTTAAAACTCTAATGTTAGTGTTATTTATAAGACAAGTCTAGGCTATATTCCATACGAATTATTAATTTTGTCTAAGATATATATATATTACATTTAATATTTATAAATAAATTTACTTCAAGATATACCTTTTTTTTCTTATTAGGAACATGTTTCGGGTACTATCTTGTACCCATCCTCAGCCTTCCGGTTTTTTTGTCTGGTGAAGTACATATGTGTTGTTGGTTGACTAATATTATTGTGGCTTCCTGTTGGCTTCTGGTATTTCAAATTGGTTTTATTGTGTGTGATTGTGGTGTATGTGTTAGTTTTTTGTGTATTTTCAATGTTGAGTGCTTTGAATATTGTGTCATGTTTTGTATTGATCTGTATTTGTTCAGGTATTAGTTTGTTTTCTGTTTTATGTTTGTATATTTGTAAATTTTCCAAAATGTTCATTATGGTGCCTTTGTGTGGTATATGTTTTATTAGTGTTACATTGGTTAAGTCTGGGAATTCATGTCCTGTGTTTATTGCATGTGTGGCTAAATTGGATTTATATTTCTGGTTTTTTGTATGCATTTAGGTGTTCAAAATAACGTTTTTTCAGCTGTTTTTTGTTTGTCCTATGTAACATTTATTGCAATCTTGGCATTCAAATTTGTATATGCCGTTAGTTGTAGTATAATCTTTGTTGTGTGAACTATTTAGATTTTGTAATTTTAAATTTAAATTTGTAATATTTATAAATATTAAATGTATTATATACATCAAGAAACGGACTGTGGCAGAAAGTGATTGAATAAATATATATATATATATATATATATATATATATATATATATATATACTACATTTAATATTTATAATTAAATTTACCTCAAGATGTTATATTTCTATATATTGTACTGCTGTTAAAATGCACACAGTACATAATAGGGAGATAATAAATTTTAAAAGAGAAAAGATACAAATTTAATATTAAATGAAACATATGTTTTAAAATGTAAACAAAAACATTGGGTATTTCTTTTATAAATTTGCTAACTGCTATAATTTTTATTGTTCGACTAAGCTTTTCGTCATCACTGACATCATCAGGTCTTAAACAACCTGATGTCCTGATGCCAGTGATGACGAAAAGCTTAGTCGAACAATAAAAATTATAGCAGTTAGCAAATTTATAAAAGAAATAGTAAGGATGGCTGCTAATTTAAACAATACGAAGAAAAAAACATTGGGACTATCGACTCACCCAGTCAACATAGAGGTCGATTCCTATATGATATAAAACAATATTCAGTTATATGTTCTGAAAAGAATATATGAAATTGGAATGAATGTTATAATAAGAGTAAATAGTAATAAAATTATAATTTAATAAATACCAACTAGAATTACGAATGTTAGAGATAAAGTAAAGATGTTTAATAAGAAACAGAAAAATGATATATGTTTTTAATAGGTATATGATAAACATATGTAAAGAAAGTAGGGAATTATCAAAGTGGCAAATTTGTAAATTGTTAGAAAATTGTATTGTATAGAGATGAAAGGAAATGTTTTTTAGTCTAATTTTATACCTAAGAAAAGTAACATCATTAGTCTTCAATTATATAAAAAATTTGTACATCATCAAGCTTAATGTCATATGTAAAAGACAGTAAAGGAATTTAATTTGTGATACCAGAGTTTTGATTATAAAGTTAATAAAGTAAACAGTCAGGAGGAGAGATTCAACATTACTATTGAGTTTAGTAAAATAAACTAATATTTAATAAATAAATAATATTACAAGAAATATAAACATATCCTTAATAGAACGCCGATAGAAGAGGGAAATCCTGGACTGAAGAATAGTTTAAGTGGCCATAAAATATAATTAAATATTCCAAGGATATATCTGTTGTGCCGTCGTCATAGAAAACAATCTTCAGCAGTAAAACCAATAAGAAATTCACGTAGAGGAACGGATCGACAAGCCTGATATTGCAGTTGAAAATAATAAACATCAACCAGAAGTGAACACGTGGCAGCTAGAAGAATTCAGAATCAGTCAAGTTACATTAGTAGGGTAGATATTTTTTATATAGTTATTTATCAAAATACTACATACTAACGGTATTTGGTGTGGTTTAAAGAAAAGAAGAGACTATATACGATCGGAAATAAGATCAAACAGCTTAATAATCATTAACCCTGAGAGAGAGAGTTTCTTTTCATGTACTGATAAACAAAAAATATAATAAAGGTAGTTACATATCATATACATAATTACAATACCTGTTAAAATAATTACAGTACAATTAATGACGCATCCAACGTGGTGCAAATACTAAATATTATACTATCAGTACAAAACAACAGTACAATATATATATATATATATATATTCCTAATGCAAATTTCATAAATTAGTTAATCAACTAAATTTTGTTAAAGAACTCAGAACTTCCTAGTTTCGATATATTTGAAGCACGAATTTTTTAAAAATTTAATTGAAAATTTAAAAAGACTTCCCTTATTCAAATTTCATAAAGAGAGTAATATACCACATTTATGTGTGAAAATTTTCAGTACCAATAGACGTGTTAAGCTCACCTAAAACCAAACAGAATAATCACTGTTGCACACCACTATAGAAAAGTTATTCCGATTAGCGCTTTCAAGCTTCACAGCTCATCGTCATATCGGGAATAAAAATATTTGTGAAGCTTGAAAGCGCTAATCGGAATTATTTTTCTATAGTGGTGTGCAACAGTGATTATTTTGTTTGTGATTATAACCACTTAACTTTCTTAATAAAATCACCTAAAACCGTTTGCATATTTGTGTACAAACCGTAACTCCTCTCGCTCTCTCTCTGTCACAGAAACATATGCCTACATATGGTGTGACTTCTTCGTGTCAAATCTTCTGTGGTTTGATGTTTAACCCTAAGATTTTCCAACAATGTTTCGACAGATCCACCTCTGGCAGATTCTTATTAAATGTCTTATTAAATGTCTTAGGCTAAAATATATAGAATTTTAGAAAGATTCATTTGTAAACGACATTACTGACTGTAAACGTCTATAACTTCTCACTATATATAGAACATTAGAAACCAGGAAACGCCATGCGATTTTGGCGAAGAATGGATTAGATTAACTAGAGGAAGGAGATAAGAAAAGAAGAGGAACGAATCACAAGAGGAAGGCATATTGTGCCGTCAGGTAGGAGAAGGCATGCGTATCTCTATATCTGAACCCTCTGGTTCAGCTTCCGATAAAATCACCATTCATTATGATGAAGATGATGATGGTAGTTCTACGTTACGCGCGCGAGCGGCGTTAATAATTTAAAATAAATACAAAATAATAACAATTAATTTTGTTTTCTGTAGTCTTCTGGTGAAGATATGGATTCTGTAAAACGAATAGGCTATGTAGAATTGCACAAGACAATGTGCGTGTACATACATGCATAAAATACTTTAGAATAAACACACACACACACACACACACACACACACACATATCACATCACATCACAATTTATGATTTTGTGTAAACTACAAGAAATTCTAATTTTACTATTAGACTACATATATTATGTACAGGCCTACACTTGTGGGTAGGCCTATGCTTAATAACATTATTAATTAGATTTTGTATTGGTCATCATTTGGGATTTTCTTCCGTAAAATGCGAGCTATTCAAAATAAGCGTTTAAGGAATGCTTGATGACAAATCGTTACAATAACTTTTACAAATCACTATAAAGTAGTGACAGATGCGCGATCCCCGATAAAAAATAAAATTACACAAAGATAGTAATGAAAACTGAAAAACTGGAATTCGTCTAGTAAAATGTGTATAGGAGAAATCCATGTTTTTCTTTTATATACAGAACAAAAATGGATGACTGGCAAACATTTGCAACAGAAAACAGAAAATCACGACTCAAGACAATGTATTTTTATTCTCTATTACTAGTAAGCTGCAGAACTGGCTCACTATTTTAGACAAACATTTATTGGAAGATAAAATCAAATTAATAAATATCAATTTTTTAAGTTCTTAAAATTTAATTTTAAATGCTTGTTGTAAACCTCTACATTTCTATAGATATATAGAAGGCTATAGATTTATATAAGGATATACCTAATACTTTTTAGAAATATAGTAACTGATAGGCCTACCTAATATGTAAGGTAGGCCTATTTTCAGAGCGGTGCAAAATTTCTAAGGGGTGTTCACATATATTAATATATCAAATTTGTAAAGCCACCTAGTTTGCATTTTAAATAACATATTTGATGCCCCACAACGATTTATAATACTGTTTAAATTTTTGTTTAAACTTTATATCCGCGTTGCTCCCTTAAGTTAAACAATTTTCAAAGTAAACACTATATTCAGAGACCGTTTGAAAGTCTGTACAGTTACCACAAACTAAACTATATTATTTACGTATAATTAAACGGGAACACATTTCTTCAATAAAAAAAGTAAAATCAGTTTTTGCTTCCACTAAGAATAATTCATGACTCATTAGGCCTATATCCAGCTATTCTAAATTAATTTTTTTTTATTGAGGCAAAACAACAAAATTAACAATATAATACATATATTATAATGACTTATACTTCAGTATTATTGTTTCATACTATGTAACTCTAATGGAATCTTTATACTTTACTGTAAAGTCTTTACTCTTTTAAGAGTATTTTCAATGAGAACTGAATTTGACTAAATAAATTAATAACAAGCTTACGAAGAAAAATAATCTGAGTACTTCTGTCATATACACAAACACAACAAAACAAACATAGGCTACATTTGTTTTTGAGTTTTTTGTAGATAACATCATAACTATTTAGATACGTACATTTATGTTGCACACACACAGGGAGCAAGAGAAAGAAAGAGAAGAAAAATGAAAGAGAGAAAGGAAGAGAGAGGAAGAGAGAGAGAGAGAGAGAGAGACAGACAGGTAGACAGACAGAAGAATTTAGCGATGGGCAAAAATGCGTTATAGACTCTCTACAGTTGGGATTCGTCGCTTGAGCATACAAAATGTAGTTGACCTTAATTCATAAATAAACGCTCCTTGATACACTTGTAAATACAATGACAAGTCCACCCCTTTAAACAAGTCACCCTTATAAGTCGCCTCTTTAAATTAAATTCAATAGTAATAAAGTAATAGAATGTTCACATATAAATGTAAGATCTAGCATATTGATTAAGATCGAGCATCCGAAACATCACTTGCATACATGTAAACATATTTTTGTGTGTCTGTGTTTCTTTTTAATAATTATATTCATGTAAATGAGTGGCAATAATAATACAAACATATTATAATATATCAATAGCAGAAGAAAACGGTCACAGTAGTACCAACAACAACATAAGAAAAATACAAAATAATATAATAAATAAAATTATAGTAGCACTTTTAATGACTAAAAAAGAAGAAACACACAAAAATAATAATAGTTATTATTATTATTACAATATTATATAACTTAAGTGTAGAATCGGTTACATAAACGACAACATAACAAAACGTAAAATACAGATGTTAAAATAGCATACTAAACAAAAATGTTATCTACAGACACAAAATAACTCATAAAATACACTAGGCAATGAGTTTTACGAAATAGAATACAAAGAGTTTACATAGGGCCAGACAATAAATAACACTTTGAACATCTAAATGCATACAAATACAAACATTTATATGGACGTGAATTCCTAGACGACAACAACACAAAAACATAAAACAGGAAGAAAACTAATTAGTGAACAAAAACAGATGAATGCAAAGCATGACACAACAGTAAATATTGGAAAAACTGGCAGAACAAATTTATAGATAAAATAAAATCGTAACAACAACAGAAAAGTGATAAACAACAAAAACCAACAGACACTTCGCCAACTGCTGGAAACGCATTAATTTAGTACTAAATATTTACAATATCTGTTTTGGGGGAGGGCAGTTATACAAACGGAATTAGCTCACATTACAATGATTGGAAAAATAATTAGTTTATTATTCTTTTAAATTTGCAGCCTGACGTGTGACAGAAACTAGTTCCACACAATCTGAGTTTCAGAATTCACAGATCAAGCACATGAGGATTAATTTCACTTTATTCTGCAAATATACGTGTATTACCTATGTTTAAATTTTTGGTAAATTAGCGGTACTTTATTTTGATTTTTTGAAAACGACATTTTCCGTAAGCTTGTTAGAATGTGTGTGTGTGTGTGTGTGTGTGTGTGTGTGTGTGTGTGTGTGTGTGTGTGTGTGTGTGTGTGTGTGTGTGTGTGTGTGTGTGTGTGTGTGAGACAGACAGACAGACAGAGAGAGAGCACATAGTTACGATTATGCCTACGCTTAATCAGAAACGTATATTTAGACAATATGATCAGGAGAGTCTTGAACTCTGTATTAGTAGACTTATGTATTGAGTCTCTGATGACGACGAACCGTATATGCGAAACGTAGGCTACGGTTAGACGCTGCAAATTCAACATTTGTATAAGAAAATTAAATTATTTTTTATAATAACTATATTATAAATGCAATGAACTTAAGAATTCTAATTTCGCAATGTTATTATAATTAATTTTCATTTAGGAATATAATCACAGTACTAACAATATTACTGTAATACTAAAAAAATAATAAAATTTAAATGTAATTTATTATTAACACTGTACGCGCGTGCGCACTCATTCGTGTGCGTGCGTGCGTTGTTTGTTTTCTTTATTATAACTATTGATGTTTCTTGTAGATGTTACATACTATTACATCGTATCAACTCAATAATAATAATAATAATAATAATATGCTACATTTCTTGTGCGACTACATTTTGTCACAACCCGTTAGGCAAGTTTGGCTCCATCACCAGAGGATTATATGTGTTAATGAATAATCGATATCATTCCATGTTTATTAAAAAAGAAAATGCGGATATTATTTAAATCATTGGAAATAAAAATATCGATTATTCATTGATTCTAACACACGCAACCGCAAAACTATTAACAATATAATAATAATAATGACAATTCACGGACAATAATATGATAGAGTATTGAATGCGTTGTTATTACTGGTTCAATCTACTGACTTCGTAATTGTTGATTCCGTTATGACGATTTTTGCTTTTCACTGACATTATTACTATACTGCATTGCATGCGCTGTTATGACTGGTGCAACTTATTGACTCTGTAACAACATAGTATTGATTCCTTTGTGACGGTTGTTGCATTTCACTGACAATGTTACCATACTGTATTGAGAGCCTCGTTATTACTGGTGCAACGTATTGACTCTGTAACAACATAGTATTGATTCCTTTGTGACGGTTGTTGCATTTCACTGACACTGTTACCATACTGTATTGAGAGCCTCGTTATGACTGGTGCAACTTATTGACTCTGTAACAACATAGTATTGATTCCTTTGTGACGGTTGTTGCATTTCACTGACAATGTTACCATACTGTATTGAGAGCCTCGTTATTACTGGTGCAACGTATTGACTCTGTAACAACATAGTATTGATTCCTTTGTGACGGTTGTTGCATTTCACTGACACTGTTACCATACTGTATTGAGAACCTCGTTATGACTGGTGCAACTTATTGACTCTGTAACAACATAGTATTGATTCCTTTCTGACGGTTGTTGCAGTTCACTGACAATGTTACCATACTGTATTGAGAGCCTCGTTATTACTGGTGCAACTTATTGACTCTGTAACAACATAGTATTGATTCCTTTGTGACGGTTGTTGCATTTCACTGACACTGTTACCATACTGTATTGAGAGCCTCGTTATGACTGGTGCAACTTATTGACTCTGTAACAACATAGTATTGATTCCTTTGTGACGGTTGTTGCATTTCACTGACAATGTTACCATACTGTATTGAGAGCCTCGTTATTACTGGTGCAACGTATTGACTCTGTAACAACATAGTATTGATTCCTTTGTGACGGTTGTTGCATTTCACTGACACTGTAACCATACTGTATTGAGAGCCTCGTTATGACTGGTGCAACTTATTGACTCTGTAACAACATAGTATTGATTCCTTTGTGACGGTTGTTGCATTTCACTGACAATGTTACCATACTGTATTGAGAGCCTCGTTATTACTGGTGCAACGTATTGACTCTGTAACAACATAGTATTGATTCCTTTGTGACGGTTGTTGCATTTCACTGACACTGTTACCATACTGTATTGAGAGCCTCGTTATGACTGGTGCAACTTATTGACTCTGTAACAACATAGTATTGATTCCTTTGTGACGGTTGTTGCATTTCACTGACAATGTTACCATACTGTATTGAGAGCCTCGTTATTACTGGTGCAACGTATTGACTCTGTAACAACATAGTATTGATTCCTTTGTGACGGTTGTTGCATTTCACTGACACTGTTACCATACTGTATTGAGAACCTCGTTATGACTGGTGCAACTTATTGACTCTGTAACAACATAGTATTGATTCCTTTCTGACGGTTGTTGCAGTTCACTGACAATGTTACCATACTGTATTGAGAGCCTCGTTATGACTGGTGCAACTTATTGACTCTGTAACAACATAGTATTGATTCCTTTGTGACGGTTGTTGCATTTCACTGACACTGTTACCATACTGTATTGAGAGCCTCGTTATGACTGGTGCAACTTATTGACTCTGTAACAACATAGTATTGATTCCTTTGTGACGGTTGTTGCATTTCACTGACAATGTTACCATACTGTATTGAGAGCCTCGTTATTACTGGTGCAACGTATTGACTCTGTAACAACATAGTATTGATTCCTTTGTGACGGTTGTTGCATTTCACTGACACTGTTACCATACTGTATTGAGAGCCTCGTTATGACTGGTGCAACTTATTGACTCTGTAACAACATAGTATTGATTCCTTTGTGACGGTTGTTGCATTTCACTGACAATGTTACCATACTGTATTGAGAGCCTCGTTATTACTGGTGCAACGTATTGACTCTGTAACAACATAGTATTGATTCCTTTGTGACGGTTGTTGCATTTCACTGACACTGTTACCATACTGTATTGAGAGCCTCGTTATGACTGGTGCAACTTATTGACTCTGTAACAACATAGTATTGATTCCTTTGTGACGGTTGTTGCATTTCACTGACAATGTTACCATACTGTATTGAGAGCCTCGTTATTACTGGTGCAACGTATTGACTCTGTAACAACATAGTATTGATTCCTTTGTGACGGTTGTTGCATTTCACTGACACTGTTACCATACTGTATTGAGAGCCTCGTTATGACTGGTGCAACTTATTGACTCTGTAACAACATAGTATTGATTCCTTTGTGACGGTTGTTGCATTTCACTGACAATGTTACCATACTGAATTGAGAGCCTCGTTATTACTGGTGCAACGTATTGACTCTGTAACAACATAGTATTGATTCCTTTGTGACGGTTGTTGCATTTCACTGACACTGTTACCATACTGTATTGAGAGCCTCGTTATGACTGGTGCAACTTATTGACTCTGTAACAACATAGTATTGATTCCTTTGTGACGGTTGTTGCATTTCACTGACACTGTTACCATACTGTATTGAGAGCCTCGTTATGACTGGTGCAACGTATTGACTCTGTAACAACATAGTATTGATTCCTTTGTGACGGTTGTTGCATTTCACTGACAATGTTACCATACTGTATTGAGAGCCTCGTTATTACTGGTGCAACGTATTGACTGTGTAACAACATAGTATTGATTCCTTTGTGACGGTTGTTGCATTTCACTGACACTGTTACCATACTGTATTGAGAGCCTCGTTATGACTGGTGCAACTTATTGACTCTGTAACAACATAGTATTGATTCCTTTGTGACGGTTGTTGCATTTCACTGACAATGTTACCATACTGTATTGAGAGCCTCGTTATTGCTGGTGCAACGTATTGACTGTGTAACAACATAGTATTGATTCCTTTGTGACGGTTGTTGCATTTCACTGACACTGTTACCATACTGTATTGAGAGCCTCGTTATGACTGGTGCAACTTATTGACTCTGTAACAACATAGTATTGATTCCTTTGTGACGGTTGTTGCATTTCACTGACACTGTTACCATACTGTATTGAGAGCCTCGTTATGACTGGTGCAACTTATTGACTCTGTAACAACATAGTATTGATTCCTTTGTGACGGTTGTTGCATTTCACTGACAATGTTACCATACTGTATTGAGAGCCTCGTTATGACTGGTGCAACTTATTGACTCTGTAACAACATAGTATTGATTCCTTTGTGACGGTTGTTGCATTTCACTGACACTGTTACCATACTGTATTGAGAGCCTCGTTATGACTGGTGCAACTTATTGACTCTGTAACAACATAGTATTGATTCCTTTGTGACGGTTGTTGCATTTCACTGACAATGTTACCATACTGAATTGAGAGCCTCGTTATTACTGGTGCAACGTATTGACTCTGTAACAACATAGTATTGATTCCTTTGTGACGGTTGTTGCATTTCACTGACACTGTTACCATACTGTATTGAGAGCCTCGTTATGACTGGTGCAACTTATTGACTCTGTAACAACATAGTATTGATTCCTTTGTGACGGTTGTTGCATTTCACTGACACTGTTACCATACTGTATTGAGAGCCTCGTTATGACTGGTGCAACTTATTGACTCTGTAACAACATAGTATTGATTCCTTTGTGACGGTTGTTGCATTTCACTGACAATGTTACCATACTGTATTGAGAGCCTCGTTATTACTGGTGCAACGTATTGACTGTGTAACAACATAGTATTGATTCCTTTGTGACGGTTGTTGCATTTCACTGACACTGTTACCATACTGTATTGAGAGCCTCGTTATGACTGGTGCAACTTATTGACTCTGTAACAACATAGTATTGATTCCTTTGTGACGGTTGTTGCATTTCACTGACAATGTTACCATACTGTATTGAGAGCCTCGTTATTGCTGGTGCAACGTATTGACTGTGTAACAACATAGTATTGATTCCTTTGTGACGGTTGTTGCATTTCACTGACACTGTTACCATACTGTATTGAGAGCCTCGTTATGACTGGTGCAACTTATTGACTCTGTAACAACATAGTATTGATTCCTTTGTGACGGTTGTTGCATTTCACTGACACTGTTACCATACTGTATTGAGAGCCTCGTTATGACTGGTGCAACTTATTGACTCTGTAACAACATAGTATTGATTCCTTTGTGACGGTTGTTGCATTTCACTGACAATGTTACCATACTGTATTGAGAGCCTCGTTATGACTGGTGCAACTTATTGACTCTGTAACAACATAGTATTGATTCCTTTGTGACGGTTGTTGCATTTCACTGACACTGTTACCATACTGTATTGAGAGCCTCGTTATGACTGGTGCAACTTATTGACTCTGTAACAACATAGTATTGATTCCTTTGTGACGGTTGTTGCATTTCACTGACAATGTTACCATACTGTATTGAGAGCCTCGTTATTGCTGGTGCAACGTATTGACTGTGTAACAACATAGTATTGATTCCATTGTGACGGTTGTTGCATTTCACTGACAATGTTACCATACTGTATTGAGAGCCTCGTTAATACTGGTGCAACGTATTGGACTCTGCAACAACATAGTATTAATTCCGTTGTGACATTTGTTGCATTTCACTGACAATGTTACCATACTGTATTGAGAGCCATGTTATGACTGGTGCAACGTAATGGACTCTGTAATAACTTAGTATTGATTCCGTTGAGGTGATTGTTGCGTTTCACTGACAATGTTACCACACTGTATTGAGAACCTTGTTATGACTGGTGCAATGTAAACCTACTGACTTTATAATAACATAGTATTGATTCCATTGTGGTAATTGTTGCATTTCACGATATTGTGGTGATTGTTTTACGATATTGTAGATTGGTGGAACGTACTCGGATTGTAATTGTTCATTCCGTTGTGGCGATTGTTGTATTTCACTGATAATGTTACAATACTGTATTGAGAGCCTTTTTATGACTTGTGCAACGTTTTGACTCTGTAACAACATGGTACTGATTCCGTTTTGACTATTACGACAAAATTAATTGATGACTCGTTGGGCACTTGGTGAAACATGAAGGTTTTTAAAAATATATAAACACTTAGTACGTTTCATAGCTATTATTTAACTCTGACATCTGTAAACATACTGAATAAATTATCAAACATTGTCATAATAAAAAGGTTTTTAAAAATATATAAACACTTGGTACGTTTCATAGATTTTATTTAACTCTGACAGGTGTTTCGACTTAATTTCTGTGACACCGAGTTCACTCATCTCTTTGACAATGGCTTAAGAAGTCGAAACAGCTGTCAGAGTTAAATAAAATCTATGAAACATACCAAGTGTTTATATATTTTTAAAAACCTTTGTATTATGACGATGTTATGATAATTTATTCAGTTTGTTTCTGTGACGTTGTTTCAAAGTTTTGCACATCAATATGTATTAATTACTCTACAATGTGCCGCATTAAGTAATTAACCTTCTTAGCCCCACAGAGAATTATAGTGAAATTTAATTAAGAAAGTTGTGTTAGTGGTTATAATCACAAACAAAATTAATCACAGAATTTTCTATAGTGGTGCGCAACAGTGATAATTCTGTTTATAGTGAAATTAGTATAATTACTGTTTGCGTAATAATAATAATAATAATAATAATAATAATAATAAGAAGAAGAAGAAGAAGAAGAAGAAGAAGAAGAAGAAGAAGAAGAAGAAGAAGAAGAAGAAGAATTTATTATTTTCAATAAATTTCAATATTATTTTAATGCATTTCATTATGATACTGATAATAACGAGTACGGTAAGATAATTAAAATCTGTATAAAAATAATTTGCTTCTTACAACACGTATTCAATAATGGTTCTTTTTCAGAAACAAAGATTGAATAATAACATTTTTATTAAATATATTGTAAAACTTATAACACACACACACACACACACAACTTGTTAATAATAGCCTATACTCTTTATTTTACTACTTGATTCGAGTAAGCCTCTGTAAGTTATAAGAATTTACGTGACTATATTAAACCCTGAAAACGTGCGCGCGCGTGTGTGTGTTCCTAACAAGGAAAAATTATCTTAAGGGAAATTCATAATAAATGTTAAATATATTATTTACATCAAGAAACAGACTGTAGCAAAAAGTGTTTGAATTAATAATAGACCCTACCATACAAGGTAAATAAGCCTACAGTGAAAAAGTGAACAAAACAAAAGTGAGGTTATTAAACAAATCAAGACAATAGTGTAGTGTGGAAAAAATAGTGAACTGAATAAAAATAATAAAGTGAAAAGCAACAATCAGTTAACGAAAAAATAAATATATATCAAATTATCTCCCACATAAACAAACATTAACATGTACTCAATCAACATAACCACACTTCCAAATAACTACATTACCAAATTATTAAATAAATTTAAAACACGAAAGGAACAGCTAATGAATGCAAATATGAATATATTTATACTTCAATAGACAATGCCAAAAACACCAATAACACCTAATTACATTAACATAAACACAAACAACAAAAGTATGACTGCACAAAAAACAATAAAACAAGCACAAAAAGTATGGATATAAAATGAAATTATTCAATTATACAGTAAGAAAAACAACATAACACTAGACATATATAAATTACACTTAGAACTAACAAGTTTATTACATCCAATTACATGAAATAATAAATACAATGACATAGAAAGTAAAATAAAATTTGAAAAATACGAAAACACAAATAGAATAAACAAAAAACTCAACACATTAAAACAACAAAACAAAAATCAAGAACAAAAAACAAAAATAAATACACATTTTATCCTCGAAACATTAACCTAAGCAACACAGAATGTAACAACAAAGAAACAGAATATTTAAACAGTATGTCAAAAACTAACCTAACTCAAAATATAAACAAAAACTAGAAAATTTAATAGTAGAAACAGAATAACCTAATACAAGACAATATACAAGAAGAAAAACGAACAGAAGCAACATATAAGTAAAAAATAATAATCACTAGTGAAATAAAAAAACAAATCTAAACAAAAGCAGGATAATAAAACAATTAAATAAAAATAAAAATAAAGTAACTAACAACAACTTAATCATAACTAAAGCAGACAAAAGTCAGACAACAGTAATTATTGACAAAACAGACTACATCAGAAAAACTGAAGACTTCATCAACAATAATAAATGCATACAATTAAACAATGACCCAACAGAAAAATATCTTAAATAAACAATAAAACTAATAAAAACAGCTAACAACATTTTCAGCAATAAAAATACAGATATATACATAAATAATAATCCAGAACCACCTAAAATGAATACCCTAATAAAAATACACAAATTAAACAACCCAATACGAACGTTAATCAACTTCAAAAAAGCATCTACATACAAAATAGCAAAAATAATAGCACAAAAACTAAAAAGTAACCATCTAACAGATAATTATCACAACATAAAAAATACATACGAATTAATAGACAAACTAAAGGTAATAAATATAGATGAAAACACATTTTTCACATCATATGACATTACAAATATGTACACCAACATTCCAATTGATGAGACAATAGACATAATTATAAACAAACTTAAAGAACAAAATGAAGACACACAATATATAACTGAAATAAAAAATAACCTCCAAATAATTCTAAAACAAAATTACTTTCAATTCAATAGCAAAATTTATCAACAACAAGAAGGCTTGGCAATTGGATCTCCATTATCTAGCATAATAGCAGAAATATTCTTACAACACATAGACACCAAAATACAAAATATTATAAATTCATTTGCTCCAAATGGCATATGGATAAGATATGTAGATGATGGACTATATGTATCAAATAACAAAAATACAAATGCAGGTAACATATTAAAACAAATCAATAACATACATCCAAAAATACAATTCACAGAAGAGAAAGAAAAAGAAAAAGAAAAAGAAAAAGAAAAAGAAAAAGAAAAAGAAAAAGAAAAACAACAAAAAAAAGAAAAACAACAAAATCAACTATTTAGACATAACCATCACAAGATACAATAACCACCTACAATATGCAATATACAGAAAACCAACTTCCACTAACATCATTATACCTAACCATTCTGACCACCCACCACAACATAAAATGGCAGCATTCTATTCACTATTTAACATAATGTACAAAATACCCCTAACCAAACAAGACACAGACAAAGAAATATAATATACCAAATTGCTTATAAAAATTGATATAATAAAAATACTGTAAACAAAATAGAAAATAAAATCAAATATAAAATAAAAACTGAACAATTAAGAATTAATCAAAATGAACAAAACATAAATAATAACAACAATAAAGAATGGGCCCCATCCACATACATAAATAATAAAATGACAAAACTAACAAAACTAATTAAAAACACAGACATTAAAATAGCATACAAAACTAACAAAAATAATTTACAAAAACTAAAGAACACACACAACAAAGATAATACAACTACCAATAGTATATACAAAATTTAATGCCAAGATTACAATACATGTTACATAGGACAAACATCTTGAGGTAAAGTTATTATAAATGTTAAATATATTATATACATCAAGAAACAGACTGTAGCAAAAAGTGTTTGAACACACACACACCTCTATATATATATATATATATATATATATATATATATATATTTAATATTTATAAAGACTTTACCTCAAGATTTTTTCTCGTTATTTGGAACATGTTTTGGGAAGCCTTGTGTTCCCATCTTCAGCCTTCCTGATTTTGAGCCTTGTGAGTGACTTGTGTGTTGGTTGGTAGTTGCTGTGGTTTCCTGTTGGCCTCTGGTGCTTTAAATTGGTATTATTGTGTGTGATTGTGGTGTATATATTAGTATTTTGTGTATTTTCTATGTTGAGTGCTCAGAAAATTGTGCCATGTTTTGTGTTGATTTGTATTTGTTCAGGTATTAGTTTGTTTTGTGTTTTATGTTTGTAAACTTGCAAATTTTCTCAAATGTTCATTATGGTGCCTTTGTGTGGTATGTGTTTTATTAGTGTTTTATTAGTTGGATACAATAAAAATACTGTAAACAAAATAGAAAATAAAATAAAATATAAAATAAAACTGAACAATTAAGAATTAATGAAAATTAACAACACATAAATAATAACGACAATAAAAAATGGGCCACATTCACATAAATAAATAATAAAATGACAAAGCTAACAAAACTATTTAAAATACAGACATTAAAATAGCATACAAAACTAATAAAAATAATTTACAAAAACTAAATAACCCACACAACAAAGATAATACAACAACATACAACAACCAATGGTATATACAAAATTGAATGCCAAGATTGCAATAAATATTACAGCTGAAAAAACGTTATTTTGACCACATAAACGCACACAAAAAACCAGAAATATATAAAACTAATTTGGCCACACATGCAACAATAAACACTGGACACAAGGCTTCCCGAAACATGTTCCAAATAAGGAGAAAAAGTCTTGAGGTAAAGCCTTTATAAATATTAAATATATTTCATACATCAAGAAACAGACTGTAGCAAAAAGTGTTTGAACACACACACACACACACACATAGTTATAACAATTATTTTTCAATATTTTTTAACGATTTGTTATAAATTATAGACTACTTCTGATGACGATGGTGAATTAAAAAAGTTGTCAAAACATTATAAATAAAAAGAATAAAAATATAGGCCTATTCTCATTTTAAAATATAAAGTATTACTATTTATTATAAATTAAAAGAACAAGAATAATGTGAGTAGCTCTATATTAGGCGCAAAAATTTACCGAACGCGCGCGCGCGTCTTCTAAATCATGACATCACATAAATATATAAAATTTATTATCAAAACATAATTAGCCTACTTCTGAAGTGTATTTTTCTTAGTCTTATGACTATAAGTTTACCTGGTATAGTTATTGGTCCCTAGTATTAGATACAAATATAGTGATAAAAAATAAGGAAAATACACTTTTCGATGTAGCCTAATTATAGTATAGGCCTACTGTATAATATGTAACATACAAATACTGCAAGAAACATGAAGCGTTACAGAGGAAAGATGGATATATAAAATTGTTGGTAATAAACAACAGACAATCAACAAAGTATTAAACAACTCAGTATTTACTGCGTTTCCTTACGCACGTTCACGAATTAACAGTCTCCATCGTCAGGTGATCATGATTATTGTGTGTGTGTGTGTGTGTGTGTGTGCGCGCGCGCGCGCTAACAGTGTTTCGACAGTTTTTCTACATAGGCCTACTATCATCTTCAATATAGGTTTATCGTACATAGGCCTATATGTATTTAATAATATGTGAAGATTACAGTAGGACTATAGAAAACTATCGTAACAGTTTGACATAAAATACAAATAAATAAGTAAATTTTACACACACACACACACACACACACACACACACACACACACACACACACACACACACACACACACACACACACACACACACACACACACACACACATACAGGGGAGAGAGAGAGAGAGAGAGAGAGTTTTAAAATAATAAATATCTTACTTCTCCTTATTAAATTATATTGTTTTTTCACCTGATGCACGTTACACAGAAATTATTCTATATAGTCAGAGATTTTTTATTATAATAAATAAATAATTATTATAATTAAATTATAATTCCAATTTACTTATAATCTGCTGGTGATTGTGAGTTGTTGGTTGCCCGTATAGGCTACTCTGTGTGCGCGACGGTTCTCTTTTGTAACGGGTGTTCACGCAAACACCCACAACTACTAAACAACACAGCCCCCCCCCCCACACACACACTTATTTGTTAACATACGATATTACTTTACTGTGTAATGTAGGACGCTTTAGTAGTATGCCTGAATCTAGCTATATCATGAGTGTACCAAGAAATTACTACAATACGGAGGCAAATAAATAGGCCTAACAATGAATAGGACGAGAAAATAAGAAAATTTAATTACGGAATTATTGTTCGTCTTCAGTCGCGTTTACATTTGATGCCTCTGCGTACGTATAGGCCTATGTGTTTATGTCTACCCAAGTTGAATTTCCCTCATTGGGAGGGGGGGGCAAAGGTTAAATACAAGGCAAAGATTAAATAATACCATTAAATCATAATTTTTGTATATGGTCGTTTATATTACTTGCCTGATAATAATTGTAGTTGACTTATACCTTGAAATAAAAACTAGCGACTGTAATATAGATATATATATATATATCATAATTTTACTGTCGGTAATTGACATTAAAGTAAGATATGTTTCACCTGAACGTAAAGAAACACAAGGATTCCGTCAGAGCAATCTTTTTTTTTTTTTTAGAAAAATTATCCTGACTTTTTGGATGAAAGTCACGCACCGCAAAAACTCCCGATTTTTAGATTTTCAAAAATATTTGTTTGTAGTAGATACAGCATACACGCTGACGAATAGGCCTACTTATGAACTCACATCTAATTAAGCCTATAGGGTTCCATCTGACAAAATGAATTCATAGAACAATCGGTTTCAAAAACTAGGTTAATTCCTGACATGGCCAACATACAAACACATTAACGTAACTAGGAGGGGGGTGATGGTTGAACTCCCCAGGATAAATAATAAATTCTGAATTCTTCGCATATAATTTAATAAACATACTTTACATAATGTACGTAATGCTACAAACACGTTATTTACCAAATGTTGAGTGATCGTCATGATTAAGAATACGCTAACTTTGCATAGACCTACATTTTTATTAATTTACAATAGGCCTATAGTAATCCCTTATGTTTCTACAGTTATTAATAAGCCTTGATTTACCACGCGCAACTGGCAGAGATATGCTGAAATGTTTAATAGCTCTGGGGGAGTTGACCCTCCTGATCCTCGATTACAATTACCCCCCCCCCCGTGGTCTTTCATAACAAAATTACCCTGTCGTTTAAAAAAGTAAGAAGATTATTAACTTTTCGTTAATTAAAATAAGTTTAAACTTTTTATAAAAATAACTAAAAAATCAACTTTTCGTTTGAAAAAAAAAACAAATTTTTAGTAGGCTATATAAAATACAATGAATAACTTTTTCAATGATTATGTGATGTATTATGATATATTTAAACTTATTGCTTAAAAATGGTACGTACCTATAATCTCATTCTTCTATTATAATGTATTCATTGTTCATAGCCTAAAGATACCATACAGTAAAGATATCAATTAAGCTATGAACAATAAATACACTACAATAAAAGACTGAATAATTTTCAATAAAAATAAAAATATTTGTGTATATAGGCTACAATATGCTGGTGTTATTTCTTATAAAATGATTCCACTTTCTTAACATACAGATAGCCTACTGTAATTAAATAGGAATGAGCTGTAGTCAAAAAATTTAACGTTAATTTAAAAAGTGAAATGCACAATTCTTGTTAAGCAACAATCAATAATTCTTGTGTCCCCGCGCTTTCCAGTCAATGTGAACGTAGATTCGCACAATATTCAAGTATAAGCCTACTTAAATGCTAAAAATAAAAAAATTAAGGCTAATTTAAATTAAAGGAAAAATATTAGTAATAAACTGACGAACTATGTGTATCTGATGACTAATGTGCTAGGATTTCCAATCCTTTTCGGACAAAAAATTCCCAACCCGGACGGATTGCAGCCGTCTTTAAAGAAATAATTAAACAATTAAACCAAATGTAGGCTACTGATTTCTGCAAAAGCATAGGAGTAATACCAGTACTGCAACACGAAATTCGATTTGGCACTTTTCATTGTTGGTTGACTGGTATCTTGATTTAATAATTTTGAAGTCCGTCGGTGTCGCTAAAGAAATACGACATCCTTAATACGGTGACAAAATGATGATGCGATGTGGTGTGTATTGTTCAGATGAAACGTATCGGTAAATAATGAGGTGCGGTTACTGGAGTGTGTCAGGGATGGACACGAGCCCCGTACACTTGGCTCGACATTATCTCACCGTATATTGAATATAATACTTACACACTTAATGATATATATTTAAATTAATTTACAGCCAGTATTTAGTTTTGTTTATCAACAAATGTAGTTGGTTAACCTTCTGCTAGGTAGAGGCACATGTCGGCTCCAATTTCTCTTAATGCATTCAAAAGGGCGTGGGGAAACCTGTTCTGCAGCCATATTCCCTCCCTCTCCGACCCTTTCACTTTTGATTAATGGTTCCACTAGGGTACGGTTGGAGGGGGTAGGTCATCTGCATACCATGCGTTGCACTAGACAACAATGAAGGACTCAAAACGCTGCTTTCTGTACACATAATAAAGTTTGGCTACAAAACCTTTTCTACACATCTTCAAAATTAAATAAATATAAAGTTTGACTGTGTTCTAAAGTTTCCGCTGATATACACAAAGAAATTATCGAAAAACCATATTCTCAGTGCGTAGTTTAATCAAAGATTTAGTGAGGCAGTCAGTTAACTAGACACAGTTACTAACACTAATACGGCCCATGTAGGCACAATTGGGCCACGTATTCCCCGTCTTCTCAAAACTTAAAGAAACAAACTTGTGCATCTTTTTAAAGACACAAACTTGAAATTGGGCCAAGATATTCTGGAAAACTAATCAAAAATTTCTGTTTATCGACTTACATTTTTTTAAATGTTTCTTTAACTGTCTGAATATTTAGTTTTTTTTTAAAGGCTTATTAAATTTTTATAATTTTTGTTATATTTTTCTATTGCTTTTGAGGTTCAGTAGACACACTGTAGTCCCCTACAACTTGAAAAAAATTATGTTTCTCATGTGTAGGCCTACAGAATCTGAGGAAAAGTACTTAAATATTGGAACCTATAAAGTTACACAACAGCCGTCAGTCTTCATCAATATATTTTGATTTCCTCTTGGTTTTTTGTCTTTTTAGTCCAACTTTACGTACAAAAATTCCCTATGCCTTTGTGAACAAACAGAAACAACTTTCAACTTAAAACGTACAAGCTCTCAACACAAAATGTTGTGCTTTTCATTTATTTATTAATTCTACTTTCAATTGTTAAATGAATTTTATATAATTTTTTACAGAATTCAGTGTAGTGTCTGAAAACGTGAAAAACAAAAAATAAACTGAAATTTCGGATAAACGGTCCCTATAAAAATATAACCAATTAATTTCTATTTAACTGTGAGGTCACAGCGAGTTAATTTCTGTGACTTCACTAAACTTTTATTAATGCGTAGGTATAAATAAATAATTAATTAACATTTAAATGTAACTGATTACAAAAATGAGGGAAATTATTATTTAACGAAACGGCTATTGGGTCAGCAGCAGGAATTTCACTTAATGTTTTGAATTTTCTCAAATTAACAAGTTTACGCACAAACGTAGACTGACCGCAATCAGAATCCAAAACGGTAATTAGCCTATCCAGATTTAATGGCGTTCTCAACGAATCGTTTCTACCCATTAAATTTCGTTTTTATGTTTTAATTTGTTCGATGTATTCTGTTATTGATTGTTTAGAGCACAATACTTCCATTTTTGTTTATTCTAAATTGCTAAGTAAGTGTACTGTTTACTTAGGGAAATTTGCCACTAACCTTCATATAATTATTTAACAAAATGAAATAAAAAATAAAAGAATCGATACAAACAAAATATAATTAGCATATTTTGTAGCTTTTCCTTATTCAGTAATCTGATATGTTATTAAAAGCTTCTGTTCCAGAGAATGCATTACTAGAGACAGTAGGCCTACTTCTTATTTTCTACTAATGTCTCTAACCAGCATTGATATTAACTCTGATAACGACAGACGTTTATGCGAACATTTGTAATATATAAGTTAAGATTTATATAATTATATGTAGGCCTTATATATATATATTAAGTTATATATGTATAGCCTATATTACATATAATATATTATTTGTTTACACATAAATATAAAAATCATTGTAGGTGGTTGAAGTAATACCGAATGTTTGTATACACTATTTGGTTCAATATTAAATTTCACGTAGAGTTCAACCGATATTTTATCAATTTAAAAAATATTTTGTTCACTTAGCCTACATCTTACCTTAACGGATAAGAT
This sequence comes from Magicicada septendecula, assembly GCA_034769895.1. Lineage (NCBI taxonomy): Eukaryota > Metazoa > Arthropoda > Insecta > Hemiptera > Cicadidae > Magicicada > Magicicada septendecula. The sequence goes on from CM068376.1 coordinate 43,165,041, forward strand.
ACTACAAAGCTGAAGTTGACTTTCAAAAAAATCAAATAAATATATTAAAAGTGCCTCTTACAATTGATTATGTTTCTTTTATGGGAAGATAATTTATAACTTAATTCTGAATCTTATTGCGTGAACCGTAAGCGAAACTAGACTTGGGTTGTACGCGTACAGATCCGACTTCAAATTACATTGAGCTTGCTAACAGTTAAACCTGCCAGAATACTTATCGCGGTAAAAGTTTTTACATCGCTATAACATTGTTGCACGCTTGTGTCGCCACGTAGCTTGCGAAATTTCTTTGAAAACTGAAGAAAATTTAAAGCTTATAGACACTGTTTTTTCCTTAAAAATAGGCCTATAGGTCTACTGGAAATTCCAGATTAGTAACTTAATTATTTTCATTATTAACAATTGGTCATAAACATTTGGTGGGATGTTAGGATGCCGGGAATCCGTTCAAGCTAGAAATGTAGGCCTACACATTTTATACAAGAAAAAAAATATAAGTACGATTCGCGCTAGAAAATTTAGGCCTACTATTTGTTAACTTAGCGAATACCTACAAGAGACTTCTATAAATAAAATTTTAAAATCTTTAATGTGCTAATGAAAAATCGTTTTGGTGCTCTTTACGGGTTGTAGTAGGCCTATTCGAAACAAACGGATACAACTTAACAACAGTGTTAAAAATATAAATATGCCCATAATTGTTTAACCTGTACAGCAGATTCTACATACAAAATCGCTAGACACCAGTAATAACTGTTCGAGTGGAGTGCTGAACACGCGAAATGCAGTAAAATATTTTTTAAATATATTATAAATTAATTTATTGTTGTATTGGAGTGTTAGTGGTCTCAAATATTTCTACTAGTATTTTTGTACAAACCACTATGTTGTCTTTGGTATTGACGAGCGCTTTCGGCAGTCAAGCCATCTTCAGGTCATTTACCATATGTCTCTGTTGGTACATGACCTGAAGATGGCTTGACTGCCGAAAGCGCTCGTCAGTACCAAAGACAACATAGTAGTTTGTACAAAAATACTAGTGGAAATATAAATTAATCATTTAAGTGATATTTGAACCACGACTCTGGACCGCACGGGAACGACACTATTATTTAAAAATTACGATGTAGATTTAATTCTTTTGGAGCCATTTGTAAGGCAAGACAGGGTTTATAATGTAGGCTTACTTTAAATTTTGAATAAGTGAATTCCAATAATGTATTAAATAAACATTCTTTGGAATAAGTTATTCATATAAAAAAAACTCGACTGTCCGTTTAAGCGTCGGTTTCTGTTAGCCCAACCGTCAGACCGTTAAAATCAGTTACCGTATCTACAAAAAATAGGCCTATAAATTTTCCCCTAGTTATATTTTTGCTATATAGGCCTACTTTGTAAGGTTTTCTGTAATATCTGACAAAGTAGACTCAGCAAACATGACATTGTTTGTTGCGGATACGATTCTGCGCTAAACGCTGGGAGAGTACTGAAATAGCCTATAGGCCAGCCAAAATTATAGACTTTTTACACAATAAGCATATTCCTAAATTATGAATTGTATTGTTCTATAGAATAAACCACTTTATTTTATGTAAACCCACATTTCTGTTACAATGTGTATCGGTTGTATCCGTTTAATAAAAAACAGCTACGTTATACAGCGATTAGTGTTTCATCTTAACGAAAAACATTGAATACACTGTAAGCTGAATGCCGTACATTCTACCGCTATCTTTATTGAAGCCCTGTATTATCGACGGACAATCCAGTTTCTAAACAGAATTATCACTGTTGCACACCACTATAGAAAAATTATTCCGATTAGCTCTTTCAAGCTTCACAGCTAATCGTCAGGTCGGAAATCCAGAATTTACTTAATTAAACACAGTTTCTACTGTATGTAGAGAAATGTTTACCGTTCCGTTTGCTTTATGCTTCATTTCGCAACTGAATTGTTTTTATAATGCTAAAATCGTGGAAATCAAAAAGCGTTTAAGAGATCGTAACGCAAAGAGTTTGTTGTGCTTGTTTTGTTGGCATGCAACAGAGGGCGCACTAAAAGTTTTATGTGGCGTTTAACTGCCAGACATAGCTGTTGGCCAGACGCAAACAAACCAAAACGTTCCACAACAAAATTTAATAAGAGTTCAGGTAATAAACGGTTCACGTGGTGTCATATTTTATTGTATCATCGTTTTAAATAACGCAGAACATAACCACACATTGTCTGGCTTTTTTATTAAGTTATGCATTTAATACAAAAGTCAGATTGCTTTAAATTGCCTATTAGAAATCTAGATCAGAACTAAAGAGTACGGACTACTACTACTACGTTTCATCTGTCACAGATCCTAATGCATAAACGTTACCGTAACGGACTTACTGAAAGTTGCAAATAAGCTGTTGACGGATTCTGACACGGGTAAATTTGTTACAGGACCGTAGTTCGTAGTTATCTTCTGACTTATAGTTTGTATGTAGGCCTATACGTAGTGATTTACAGAAATGCAATCGTGTACCCTCTCCGGAAATAATTGGAACCGAAGATGGTTAGGATTACCAGTCACGTCGAATAACGGAATATATATTCTATATACCGAATAGGGGGAAAAATCTTGAGGTAAAGACATAAATATTAAATATTATATATATATATATAAAAGAATATTATTTATCGACCGTGGTATATTTATTTATGTTATGGTAACAAGTTGATATAGAGTTTCGGTCTAATAAAAATGCAGGTTTTATGCGACGTTTCGAGATTTATTTTATCTCATATTCATGCCTAAAACATAAAATATAAAGTAGTATAATTGTAATGAGAGTTAATTATAATATATGAGTTGTACCTATGGTGTTACAGGACCGTAGTGCGTAGTTATCTTCTGACTTATAGTTTGTATGTAGGCCTATACGTAAGTGATTTACAGAAATGCAATCGTGTACCCCCTCCGGAAATAATTGGAACCGAAGATGGTTAGGATTACCAGTCACGTCGAATAACGGAATAATATATTCTATATACCGAATAGGGGGAAAAATCTTGAGGTAAAGACATAAATATTAAATATAATATATATATATATATAAAAGAATATTATTTATCGACCGTGGTATATTTATTTATGTTATGGTAACAAGTTGATATAGAGTTTCGGTCTAATAAAGATGCAGGTTTTATGCGACGTTTCGAGATTTATTTTATCTCATATTCATGCCTAAAACATAAAATATAAAGTAGTATAATTGTAATGAGAGTTAATTATAATATATGAGTTGTACCTATGGTATTACCAGTGGCGTTGTTTTGTATATATGTTATACTTATAATCTTGCATATGTTACACTTATACTCACTTAGAGTAGGCTATATGTTATACATAATAGATAGATCCTTAAATTTTTAGTGACCGTCAATCAATCAATGTTTTAGTGGATGGTTAGTGAGGATCGGTCAATAATACAAATTTTAGCTATTTTCCGTCGACGTTTCGGCAATATTTATTGTCATCTTCAGGACCTGTGTATGAAGTACAATAGAAATATCAAACATAACGAAACAATTAAATATTTGGGTGAACGTGTGGGTGATGTGAGTGTGTGCGTGCGTAGGGCCTATGTATGTATCATTTTATATGTGAAGACTTATGATAGTTTGTTTACATCTTCAAATTATCTTTAAGAAAACGAGCAAATTATAGTATGAGAGAACTTAATTTATACAGTATTACAATTTAAATTACTAAATGTATTGTTATTTTAATTAATTAAACAAACAGTAATCAATAATTGGATATTAGATTGGTACATAAATTGTTTAGGCCTATATCTACAACAGTCAACATATAGCAAAGTAATGTACCAATCTAATATCCAATTGTTGATTACTGTTTGTTTAATTAATTAAAATAACATTACATTTAGTAATTTAAATTGTAATACTGTATAAATTAAGTTCTCTCATACTATAATTTGCTCGTTTTCTTAAAGATAATTTGAAGATGTAAACAAACTATCATAAGTCTTCACATATAAAATGATACATACATACGCACGCACACACTCACATCACCAACACGTTCACCCAAATATTTAATTGTTTCGTTATGTTTGATATTTCTATTGTACTTCATACACAGGTCCTGAAGATGACAATAAATATTGTCGAAACGTCGACGCAAAATAGCTAAAATTTGTATTATTGACCGATCCTCACTAACCATCCACTAAAACATAATAGATAGACCTAAGTGTACTGAATTAAGATTAAACAATTTAGGTTTAATTTTCTTAAAACCGAATTTATTTTAGCTAGCCTTCATAAAAACGTTTCTATACACTAAGCGATATTATTGGGTTTTAGAATATAAGAAACAAATTACATTCTTCAAACTTTTTGCTTCTTTAACTGCCCTATTTATTTTACCGTTCCATTGAAGCAACAGCTAAAACAGTTGTTTGTAAATTTGTAACATTCAGTAGGCATATAACGCAACAGGGCATACTTGACTTACTCATTCATAAAATATTAAATTCATTCAAAATAATAGATTATTTAACTCATAAGTTGATTTTTGCTAGCTTTACAGCGTAAATGTAAGCTTTTATCTTCAGCCTTATTGAATTACATTAAAGTCTTCTCCCGGTTTGTAAAGATATTATTTATTTATACCGTTCGTTAAACAAACTTATGACGTATAGTTAGTCCAGACTACGCTAAACATACATACGAATATTCATCAATACAAGATTATTGTGATTATATTTATGGAAATAAATAGCTACATTGAATAGGATTACAGATGTGTTTTTATTATTAAACTTTAAGCTTGTATCTATGTTTTGGTTCAAAATTTATATTATTTCCTTCAAAAACACTATTTCGATGTTTAATTATAGACTCATAAAACTTTAATTTACACACACACACTTTATTTATTGAACAAAAGGCAGTAGTTAAGCCTACATTCGCTGATAAGTTGACTGAAATCCGATAAGAGCGTTCACACAAATCTGTGAATCAATTTAACCATTTCCTTGATTACTGAATGCATTTAGCGTGAGAGAATTATAGTAGGCCTACAAACAACACAACGAAATATTTTATTGTATACGCTATACATTAGGTTAAACAGTTTTATTTTGTTTGTAATAAATGGCTACAACACAAAAATGGCGTACATGAAACTTAACATGAATATATAGAATTTAGCTAATCTATAATAAACATTTCAATGTTATAAGACATTTCTCATAAATGTAAAATTATTTAAACAAAAAAAATACCTATATTTAAATAATAATTTTATATAGACGAATAAATTGTCTAATTGTCTTAATATTTTACAGTATAATAATTACTTGTAAACTAAATGTTCAAAAGTAAATTATTTAATATTAAAGCTTTTAATGTAAATATGGCACAAATAGAGATATCATATAAATAATAATAAGTAACATAAATAAACCAATTTAATTAATCATAATAGAATAAATCTTAATCGGAATATGGATTCCGATATTTTTCATCTTTACACATGGAAAATATTTACTATTGATTGTTAAAATAAATAAAATATAATATTAAATGTTTTCAATATAGCCGTAAAAACAGGTGACTACGTAAACATTACAACAATCGAAAATGTAAATCGAAATAAAATCGATTATTCCTTAATTTACACAGAAACCTCTGATAATACAGTTTATTAATACTGTGAAACTTTCGTCAGGCAGAAATACAACGATAATAGGCCTAAGTGTACTTCGACAAGTAGACTGCTTATTATTTGAAAACATAAATACATAAATTTTTAAAATTTGTAATAACAATGGCGTCAAACGACTAGTGATGTAATGAAATGTCCATTAGCAAATTAAAAGAGAAAATTATCGCATTTATGAAACGTATTCTGGAAAGACAGACAGACACACATACACATGCCTATGCAAGTTTTAGGCCTATAAATAATCATTATCGTGTGTGTGTGTGTGTGTGTGTGTGTGTGTGTGTGTGTGTGTGTGTGTGTGTGTGTGTGTGTGTGTGTGTGTGTGTGTGTGTGTGTGTGTGTGTGTGTGTGTGTGTGTGTGTGTGTGTGTGTGTGTGTGTGTGTGTGTGTGTGTGTGTGTGTGTGTGTGTGTGTGTGTGTGTGTGTGTGTGTGTGTGTGTGTGTGTGTGTGTGTGTGATACATAAAAACGGTTTAATGTTTTCTAACAAAACCTCCTTTATTTTGTGTGAAACGTATTTCAAAGTCCTTCGTTAAGAACAACTGGTTTAATTCGTTTAGAAGTTACGTTGTTCTCCTTTATTGGCATCCTACATATTCAACATAAGGTAAGTAGGTCTACATATAGGCCTAAGATGTTCAATATAACGAATAGCCTACTGACGTGAAAACACCTGATGTTTTACACTGGAGACTCAAACGAATAAGAACTGTTTGTACTATTTATTTTAATTTTAACATTTATTTACACAGTCGAGACAATACAGCAAAATTGTTGATAGACAACTATTCCAACAATTAATTCTCTGGCAATGATATACAATACACTGCACATTGGTTTCGTTTACAGGTTTATATATCTCTGTTAGCCTGACGCAGACGTATTTATCATTCATATTGGCGGTTACGGTTGCGCCTATCTAACATCCTACCGGGATATTTTTGATACAGTCTGTGTCCTGATCTCGTTTCGTTCAACTGGATTCTCCATCTTTCAATGCCATTTAGATTTGTTGTCAATACTATCTAATGGAGGGACAAAACTAAAATATTTTTTATTCCTATCGTGGCATTAAATTCAGTCGAATATTATTTAAATAAAATATTATGAAAACATGAAGAAAAATATGAAAATAGTGAATGCGTTTTGAGCTCTCAGTAAAGGTTATTACTCGGACAAAAGAGAGCGAGGAAGAGTTAAATACTTTATAAATCATGTACAAAGCATAAGTACAAGGTGGCTACCTTGGCATTTACGAGAGCACCTCCCGACCATTAATGGCTACCGGACTGCATGCAGATTAACGACACAAAACTTGTGTACGGCGCCACAAACATACTTATGTTCATCATCATCATCACCCCCCCCCCCCAAGCTTACCGAACATGCAAAGCGTTTATATTTATTGAGATTATGAAAAAGTATTAATAAATTATAGAAAAAGATTTTGAAGTGACAATTATTCGAGTAAAGGTTTCATCCAACTACTATTGAAGGTTTTCGAATAAATTTCAATTTACAAATTTGCACAAATTCAAGATAAGCAAGAGACGCCTACATGTTTTTGTCGCACGCTTCAAAGTATGTTCCTTGTGACAGCCTAATTTTGTTTTTTGAGACAATAATTATTTATTTCAGTGTCATAAATGTCTAACAAGTCGATGATACCTTAATAATTTTAACTTGTTTTGCTTACATTATTTATGATACAGTTTTTGGTATATGGCAAATGGTTTTTTCCTATTTCTGATTGAAACTATGCTTTATTGAAGGTAACAACTTCAGTAAATTATTGTTTTTCTAATGTAACTTAGAGTGTTTATTCTTACCTTTTGTGTAGTTCTATCAGTTAAATAGAATCGTTTTTATCTATTTTTTTAATTGATAATCACCCGTTTGTCGCCAAACAAAACCCATACCAATCATCTTATATTCTAATTAATACATTTCATTGTTTTCCACGGAGTGTTTCCTAAGTGCTGACGTGAAATCGTTAGTTTTGTAACTAACATTTCACAGAGCTTAAAAAAAATAATGCTAAGCCTTCCGTAAACAACGCGGATTCTATTAACACACACTTCTGAGATGAAACCATCGTCTTCATTGTGATTTTACGAACGCCAAACCCTTCGCTTATACAGTGAAGATGCGTCGTAAGCATGTATTGAGGATGCGACGATCACAGACAGGCGTAATAAGCGTGACGTTGATGTCAGAGCGTGCTAGAGGAGACGTTTCATGTTTTACATTACGTGCTGAAAGCTTCCGACGTTTGTCTTAGTTAAAAAATAATACACAAATGTTAAGAACAAAATACCGAAGAAGGACAGCGTGATAGTTAAGTCAAACCGCGGTTCGTTCTGGAAGCTATTCCGTAATACGGCAACACGTGACAACTGCAACTAAATTAAAACAGAAACAACCCAGTTCACAACGTAACTGACTTGTGATGTCTGTGTTTGTTTCGTGAGATTGCAGTAAATATGAAATAATTGTGTTCCTACAAAACACGCTAAATAGGCCTATGGGTGGTAACATAAGAAAGTTACTGTTAAACATCAGTTGTAATTGGAACAGTGAATTCAGAATCCTTTATTAATTGATTGATAAATTATTCGCCAAGTAGACGGTAAATACGTAAGCCAATTCACAGTAATTGACATACCCTACCCCTACGCTTAGTGGTTAGAAAATTACGTTACTGTAAACAAAAACAAAAAACAAACATATACCAGTCAACTATTTAAAGTAATTTCTTATACCTCGAATCTCTTGTATAAACTAAATACTTTTATTTTTAATTAATTTTTATTGAAGTTTTTATTATTATGTCTGTTGATTTTTATTTTTTAATTACACCAAAAAAATTAATCTGACTATAGGCCTATATTAAAAAGTGGTATTAGGCTAATTGATCATGATAATTAATTTATTTTCATCATTTGATTTTTCAGATGGTTTAATTTCTTTAAATTGATTAGTTTCTTTTGTTTGTTAATTTTTATCCCAATAATTTATCGACCTATTCCTAATCGTAAATATAAATTACTATAAACAATTAAAAGCAAATAAATTACTATTTTAATTACTGTAAATTAAATTATTTATACATTAGAGAGAATAAGATTCTTAGGCAGAGTATTAACAGTGTGTTTGTCCGGTTCATTTGTACGAGACAAAAACATTTAGTATTCTAGCTTTATGTTTGTTACTAACTTTTATTTTATTTGAACTGCGAAATAAAACTGCAAAACACTGAAAGGAAAATTGCATGGATATTGATTTTGGATAGCATTGGCTTCTTCATAATAAACAAATATGAATGTACACCCACGCCCTCACAAACCCATCCACATACGCGCAGATATACACAAATATTGTACGATAATATATATTACTTATTGCATTATATTACACACATTTTTTGTGATGATATATGATTCACCGTCTTTTATGTAAACAGAAATCGCACAATGTCTAATAAAGTCAGAAAATGAGAGATTGTCATTCATTCGGCGATCAACCGGAAAACGTGAAGCAGCTGGGAAAATGAAACACACACACACACACGGTTTTATTCATGAAGGTAAACCTAATAATAAAGACGAAAACAAAACATAATAATTCATTTTGCCGTTACTTCGTTTAATGTACTAAACACTGTCACTTTAGGTTAGAACGGATTCTATTAAGAACTGTGTTTATAAATAATAATAACAATAACACGGCCGGAGAGAATTTAATAGGAAAGCAATTACACGAGCATAATTATTATTATTATCATTATTATGACTGCGCGCGGTAGCAGGTTGTAACACCCAATAATTCACACACCATTATTTCATGTGTTGAATACACTTTTTCTTCGGCTTAAAAACCGGAAAGTATATCTTAACGAAACATCACGGGAGGGAGAAGCTTAAATTTTTTTGTTTTTGTTTTTATCTTGATATATTATATTTTTATGGCTGTTTAATTCAGCGAGTCATTTAGAATTAATCGCATGGCGTTACAGCGAACAAATCTACATAATCCAGCTACTACACAGTTCTCCTGTATTACGCCTTGCCTTGCATTATTCTAACAACAAAATCTATCTTGAATTATTAACAATTAAATCAATAACGGTTTCGTGTTACTCAGATCTTACGTGCAGAAAAAAACAGTTTTTTTCTTTTTATTAATTTTACAATCTGCCATGATATTATGGCATTATCTAAATTGTGTGGAACAGAATTATGGTTTGTAGGTTAGTCCTGTGACATTCGTCACATCCCGCATCACAACCGCCAGTAACTTCTGTTATCCCAGTCAGTCTCCTGTAAATTCCTGCTCTCCACATCCCGTCTCCAAGTTCTGCGAGGTCTACCTCTTTTCCTCCGATTAGAGAGAATGATATTTGACTTATCCTTCTACGCCATCCTCCAGTACCACATTAATTTACGTTGTTCAACTATTGCATTAATTTTTCCGGTGAATGCTTTGTGAGGCTCGGTCAAAAAATATAACACAAATTTTAACTTATTTGTATCGACGTTTCGACAATGTTTATTGTCATCATCAGGACCTGTGTATGAATGCAAAAGAAATGTCAGACACAACAGAACAATTATTTGAGTGAACGTGTTTGTGTATGTGAGCGTGTGTGCTCGCCCGTGTGCGTGCGTATGTGTGAATCCTCGTATATATGAAGGAGTTGAGATAGTTTGTTTTACATCATCAAATGTTTTCTTTAAAGACAACGAGAAAATTATAATATCTCAGAACTTGATTTATACAATATTACAATTTAAATTACTCATAATACAATGGTATTTGTAATTAATTATAAAAGCAGTAATTAACAATTAAATATTAGATTTGGTACAGAAAACGTTTATACATATACCTGTCAACATATAACATAGTAAATTATATTATAACTAAATACAGATAATAGGCCTGTTCAATTATGTAATTATTAAAAGTTATTTTTATCATATTTCACTCACTACTGGTATTAAAAACACCGTCATTAATTTAGAGAACTCTAAATTAGACAATAACTGTAGAGCTTTACGAACTTTACTTGTAATATTAAATAATATTACAAAGATAAGTTTATGGTGAACCTATCTATCAAGTGAAAATGATACTTTTTCTGCAAGTGATCAAGGTATTGGAGTGATACTTTCTCTGACATTTTCTCGCTCCTATATTCTTACATGGCGTGGCCGGGATCTTCTCCCAACGTAGTGTACAGATTGTTCTAAATAAATTTAATTTAATATTCCTTATAATTCTTGATGACCAGAGCAAAGAGTTTAGCCGTGTCTGCTTCAGCGAGTCTAAACCGCAACTTCCCTCTTGGCTAATTATGCTCCCCAGATATTCATAATTCCACAGATGTCATTCAATTTTTTCGCTACAAATATAAATATCCTGTTTTATTTTAAATTAATTTTGACACTTTGTATACTCATTCATTAGCTTTATCATTAGCAATGACAACCTGATCATCTCCAAAAAGGAGCGCATACAGAAACTCTGATCCGATTTGTATTCCCACTGTAGGGTATTACTTTAGACACAATACGATGCTGCACTTAGGTGGTAGGATTTAATCCTCTTACGTTTGCGCACTTCACTGTCGCCGGCACTTGACAATTGGTTTAGATGGGCACTCGGTTTTCTAACTGCTTCCCAGTATGACTTCGTTGGGCACATCTTCATGTTTTCCTCTGGGAGGTCACCTGATGGAGCTCCACAATCGCAGCTCGTACGACCACATAGTAGTTTTGTAGTGGACGTTTGTGCTGAGTCAACAGCATTTTACGGAGGTAACATTTGTTGAGTAAAATATTGTGATAATATAACGAACGGAGTAAGTTGTCTCAACCGTTTGGCATTTGTCTGTCCATCTGTTTGGGGTTATGTAACACGCATCAACAGTTTGTTGTCAAACTTGCCATGGGCATCCATATTTTTACACTATTCAGACGCCCATTATTTTTGACATTTTTCACCCCAAAACTAAGAGGATGCGAAGCAAAATTGTGAAAACAGCAAAAAAGCACATATGAGGTATCAAATTAAAGGGAAATTTAATCACAATCTGAATATAGAGTTTGTTTTTGAAAATTTCATAACTTATACATTTCAGGGTCCAAAAAAGATGAAAATTTTGATAAAACCGCAAAACTTCATGTGGGGTATCATATTGAAGTGACTTTTAGCCACAGTCTGAATAGAGTGTTCACTTTTTTAAATTTCAAAATTTTTGGAGGCGTGTGCCCAAAAATTGGATGACAATTTTGATAACATCACAAATGTGAAGTATAAAATTAAAGAGAATTTTAACTGACATCTGAATGTAGTATTAAGTATTAGAAATTTCAAAATTTTTAAACTCAAGTCACCAAGAAAAGGAGAACAAAATTTGAAAAAAATTATTAAAATCCAGCAGGGTGTCAGACTAAAAGAAAGTGTAACCCAAATCAGATTGTTTCGAATTTTTAGTATTATTGTACGATTGTGTGCTCTACAAATTGTTATGTTATAATATACTAAAGAAATAGTAGCGACATGATTAAGAAACACGTAATATTAAAACATCTACACAAAATTTATATATAAAATATTTGTTGATTTACAATTTGTATACAGAAAATAGCAAGTTGTAATGCAGAAACATCTCTGTTTTAGTTACGCTTTTGTCGTTAAATAGCCGCACTTTGATTTCTTTAATATACAACGAATAACCTCTTATTATTATTTTACTAAATTAAATTTGCAGATTTATTTGAAGTGACAAACTGTGCCCGTAGGTAATGTACGAGGTTACGTCAATTTCTGTTTATTTAAAAATTATGCTTTAATTCATCTACATTGAATGTAAAGTTCTACATTATAAATTTCCCCTTTCAAAGTAGTCTCAGTCGGAGTATGCCAACGGGTTTTTTCAGTCTTCGAGACATTTTTCGAATGCACGTTCCATATAGCTTTGAGGTCTTGTTTAACGTTTTCAGCGGTCGCGAAACGTTGTTATTTTTGTTGTAATTTTAGTTTTTGGAAAGCTAACATCGGATTTGAACATATCTGGCGAATACCGTGTCATTACGATGTCTTTTTGCCTAAAATCCTTGAACAAGTAATGACGTGCATCCTGGTGCACTATCGGGGTACAATTTCCATAAGTAATACTTGTTTTTTACAATAATATATTTTTATAGCCTATACACTTTTACCATTTTAACAGTATCAACTGTTGTCTTCAAAATATACAAGTCATATTCTTCATTATGTTGATTCAATAATATAAATCAAATATCAATCAAAATGTTGTTTTGCTCCACGCAGACAGGAGCATGTTTACAGGGTTTTCTGATGAAAGTGAATCTTTTATTATTCAAGGAGAAGTATGGTTTGTAGTTACCTTCAATCTCTCTTGTCACGTGTATAACCCGTACTCAGAGCGAACTAATCCACTCCAAGTAGTACAAATTATCATAAAGCAGTCCAGATGAGATTGGCTGCAGGAAACCGCATCTCGTTTTCACTTTTGACCATTATGATATCTCTAAGTTATGAGGGTCGGAGCTTAACAGAGGAATCCTGTGGAGGAGCTATGAGCTAATGAGCTAATTAAAATCACATAAAACTGAAGTGTCTCCATATACCGGAGGTAGAGCAGTTGTCAATTGGGTGGAAAGAAGAGACAACCGGTGCGCACTATAATGTCAATGACAATAATCTTTTGACAATGTATTGTGTATTTATGAGGACACGTTATAGTTAGGTTGTGCGTGCGTTATGGAGTACAAACGAATCTGAATTATGTAACAGTATCGTGTATGCACAACAACAAGTGAGTGCGTTTGTGAATTATAAATTGTATATATATCTGTAACAATAATAACGCGTGTGCGCGCTGTGTTTGCATGCGTTATTAAGTATTTAAGTATTTACTAAAAACAAACGCTTTTGAACTATAAACACTACGTACCTACAGCGATAAGGGTGCGTGCGCTCGTGCATACAGCTAGCGTATTCATTTCGTTTAGTAAATACAAATCGTTAACCACGTGTGATTTCTGTTTATATCAGAAGTGATGAGTAGGCCTACTTTGTTTCTGATAACAGAGATGGAAAAAAGTGTGTACATCAAGTAATCTATACAGCGTAGTTTTGCAAAGCGTTTACGGTTTATTGATTTGAAGAGTTCAAATTTTTACCCAAATAGCCTATGCAATACACAACACCCGTTTGAAGTGCGATTAAGCGTGAGTGATGTGTTTGATTAGTCTTAGCCAGATCACAGTCTGATGATAATAATAATACGAATAAGAATAATAACAACAACAATAATACACTTAGAAAATGTGCGTATTTGTAATACTTTATGCCGGCATTCTGTATCGTTCAAAGTACAAAATACTCGCACGTTAATGGTGAAATATTAGCTCCGTGTTTTGCATGCTTAACACTGTTATTATATCTTAAAGCTTTATACGTAACAGTTGCCGTACCATTTATCAACTGTGAATTTCAGCTAAAGCTAATAAATTTTTCAGACGCACCGTTGCGCGCACCTGTTATCCCGACCGTAAATTACTTGCATCGAATTATATCTTTAATATTCGTCCGGAGAAAATATAAATAATAGTTTCTTTAAACTACGAATTTATATATTTTTTACGTTTATTTATGGAATCTGTTAATACATAACGATAAGCATAATTGTTTACAGAATACATGGCATGAAGAGAACTAGTCCATTGACTAGTTCTCTGTATGAGCATTTAAAAGTAACACCTTAAATTATGATTATGTATAATATATTTATAGTGTTAGAGTCTAGGTAAGTCCAAATGAAATGTGAACTTTAGACGTCTTGTCTGTAGGTTGATGTCTAGTAGATTTATGGCTAAAGGATTCGTGTGCTCTTCAAACCGTTTCATATATCTTTCTTTGAACATCGCAATGGTTTCACTGGCTGAGGGCAGGTCCAGGTCTCTACAGACGTCTTTATTGCTGATGAACCACAGTGCGTTGGTTATGTCACGCAACACCTTAGTCTGAAACCTTTCCATTATGGCGATATTGGATTTAGATGCAGTCCCCCAAAGCTGTAAGCCGTATGTCCACACAGGCTTGAAGACAGTGTTGTACACCAACAGCTTGTTTCGCATTGACAGTAATGATTTTCTGCCCAGGAGCCAATAATGCTTACTTGGTGTCCAGTTGTTTTCTCTTCATCCAAATGTGGTTGCGCCAAGTCAGTTTTTTGCCTAGCTGGATGCCCAAGTATTTTACAGAGACTACCGGGATAGTCTTGTTATTTAATTTTACAATTGATGTTGTCCCGTGGCATTTTGTGAAGGTGATGTGTACTGATTTCGTTTCACTTAATTGTATTCTCCACTTCTTTGCCCATTTTCAATCGCATGTAGCGAATTCTGTAGTAAAAATGGTTGCTTCCGCCGGAGTTTTGTTTACAGCAAGGATTGCAGTGTCATCAGCGTACGTAGAAGTAATCACATCAATGCTAGTTGGCAGATCTGCTGTGTAGAGAGTTCGTATATTAGGCCTATAGCTGCATTATGTTCGAAGGCGTACAGGTATGGGCTCCCAACCATTTAGCAATTAGAAAATACAATTTTCTATTAGTTGATCTGACGATTCATTAGGTGCTACATCCGGCGCACTCGAGACCGGCAAGATGCGGATTACCAAACGCTTCTGGATAAGCGGCCGAAATGAGATTTCTCAGGCACGTGGCAGGGCATAGTCTACAAGATCACAAAAGAAATGTAAATGTACTCCAGGACTGAATATTACGAGTATACCAGATACGATTGGCCAATATCGGCTAAAATGTTTTGCGCGTCTTAACCGAATGAATGATCGCCGCATCACTAAACAACTAATAAATTATAAGTCGAAAAGACGGAGAGGTGTGGGAAGCGTTAGAGTGACCAGTTCTAGTCTATCTGCTTGGGACCAGAACAAACCACTTTTGCTGAAGATTATGACGATGATACGGTTTTCGTATAGCAGTATTGTTATCGCATATATGATATTATTACTCCACAATATTAAATGCGTACACCTAAATAATGCCCAACATTGCTAACTGTAATTGCATGTCACAGTATATTTTACTGACCTAAATCAGAAAATGACACTGTAGCGTCCTTGCCGAATTTCGCACACAGCATTCGAAGAGGGAAGATTTCTGTAAGTACATACTGTCTATCATGTTGTGTTTTATTTAATTTCATACTTATTGTCTATTATTAAACTATCACTCAAATTACAACGTAGTTTCTTGACAGCAACGGCTATATTAAACGTTCGTAGTTTGGAGTATACGCAGTTTCATATACTGTAGGCTATTTCAATCACTGCCAGTCACAAGTAAACCGTCTAATGAACTTGTGATTTAGTTATTTCCTTCAACAAATATCGGTAGTGTTAAAAGGACGTCGATATGGGACTTCCGAAAGTGATTTTTTGCCCCAATAACAATGCAGTATTTGGATATCGGATGACGGAGCTCGTACTGTAACACAACCTAACCTAATCTAATTCCCCTCATTCCTCATCCCTCATTATTTTAATGTTATATGATAACAAATACAGGGTTTCGTCAGATTTTCTTGTCATTTCCTCTGTAGTCTTTTCAGCAGAGTATCTGCCTTAGGCAGGGTGACATTGCAAGTTGAGAAAGTGCTTATGGTTTCCGGGGTAACTGTGCCGCACGCGAATTGGATGGTCAATTGGTTGTAGCCTATAAAGTGTAGTTAGATACATATCTGGTGACTAATACCCCTGTATTATACTGACGTCTCAGATAAAACTGGCCTGTAGAGTAGGCTTTTATTGGATATCACTTGTTATCTTAGTTAATTATCCGCAGGTAGGCCTACGTTTGTCGTTATGGACTCAGCGTTTGGACTTAGTAGCTTAGTTGGTTCGCACAGTGAAAACAATTAATTTTGTAGTCTCCACCCCTTCTACCCTGCCAATCTCATGGACTTAAAGGTCTCTCCGATACGCTCCGCCTCTCTCTGAAATATCTGTTTTTGAATAAGTTTTTCTGACATTCTGTGTTTGACAGCAGCGCCAGAAAGGAAGATCAGTACAGTACGTCGAAGGGGCGGAAATAGAATCCCACCTTTCACGGACGGTAGGAAACAAAAATTGCAGGTCACAGAGCACAATTCCTGCTCACCAGAGGAGTAAATCTTGAAGAAAAATCTCGGTCCTCCAGTTTGGCAATGAGTTTGTTCGCCGTTCCTTTGAAAAACATGTTTATATGAAAACATCGAAAATTAGTAGTCGGGTGTATTAACTGGAATACTACTACTACTACTACTACTACTACTACTACTACTACTACTACTACTGATACTCTACTACTTCTGCTCCTGCTGCCGTAATAAAAAAATTAGAAACTGGATTGTATGAAGCTGTATGTGAGTATAACACTGGCCTTAGCCACTTTGCAAGTAGCTACTGGTGTAAGTCAGTGAGTTAGGCCAAGGAGCTTCTGGGTGAGTACAAGACGAGAAGAGATTACAATTTGCCAAAGCTTGGAAGTGTTCAAAATATTAAACGTTGTTCAGCTACAAGAGGGACCGTCATATGCGGCAGAATTTAACAAATATAACTGAAAACATGACTATAAATTTAGTGTATTTTGTAGAGTTAATGCATGTTGTCTGACTGCGCGCCACTACAAATCATTGTTTCACTTACCAGAAAGTGTAATTACGTTTGTAGTCACAACAATATTAGCGATGCGATGAGAACTTTGAATTATATGTCGGATCTGACACTTTCTGCTGAGTTACATAATGTTAAATTTTAATTCTGAAAATATTCGTCCGTTCTTGATACTAAATACAGTCATTGTGGGGACAACATGAACACAAAATACGATAAAAGAATTTACCAACTGAATTACCGTGAAATGTTGAGCATTCTGCTTTTCGAGTTATTGCACACTGCTCGAGCATCGCCTTACTGCCGTCAGTTTGACTATCTGTAAACACATTTATTTATTATGATTACTGTTGTATAACTACACATACGCACATAGTACGATAGTACGATAATAATAATAATAACAATTATACAAAGAAAAAGAACAAGCAGACGAAGAAGAAAATGATGATAGTAATAAAAAATAAGTAATAATAACAATAATAATAATAATAATGTTAAAACATACGCATGACTTGGAGACTTGGTGCACTTGCCTCCCATCAAAATATTCTATTTACAGTTATTATAATTACAATCTAACAAATGGCAATTAAGAGACAGTTTCTAAGCTTGCAAACTTTATCATCAAATATGGTAGACGTTTTTCCCGGTAGATTTGTTACTAGTATGCTCCCGGAACTGCAGAACTTGCTCACGATTTTCAACAGAGTAGATTTATTATTACATTTTAGATAAATATAAATTTTAGATAATTTTTCTCTATTAGGAAAGTACAGAAATTTCGATTATTCTACTGTTTCTTTAATAATATAACAACTGTAGAGCACACACTCGTAGAATAAACACCAAAAATTCGAAACACTCGGATCGCTTTTAATCTGACACGCTGCTCAACTGTTTGTCTCGTTTTTGGGCCCCAGGGTACCAACACTTTGTAATTTTCAAAATGAACACTATACTTTGAGTGTAGTTGAATTCGCTTTAATTTGTTACGCCACATAGGCTTTTTCGCTTTCTTCACAATTTTGCCTCTTCACATTTTTACCTACGAATGGCACTTTGTTGTTTGCGGACGATCAGGCTATTCTGTCGGACTCTGA
This sequence comes from Magicicada septendecula, assembly GCA_034769895.1. Lineage (NCBI taxonomy): Eukaryota > Metazoa > Arthropoda > Insecta > Hemiptera > Cicadidae > Magicicada > Magicicada septendecula. Next base: position 43,183,584 of record CM068376.1, read on the forward strand.
AAACAGATTGCAGATGGGTATACTGTTACGACGTCACAGAACAATCTACGTGTTTATCGAACGTTCCAGAGAGATCCGGAATGTAGGCGTGTGGCGTACGTGCTTGTAGACGCATTTGCGAGAGTCTTCTCGATGCCGCCAGCCGTGCGGACTCTGTCAAGGCCGCAGTTAATTACGTAGTTCATACGGACGCTAAGACGCAATTAGGAATCGTCTAGATTTTCGGCGACTATAAATACATGGCGGCAGCGGCCTTAGAGTCAGTATTAGTGCGAATTATTTACCGTGTGGTTCGAGAGTTATAGTAGCGATATTACTGTGCGCGTTCAAGTGGTTATTAGTTAAGGGTGGTGTTTTATAATCGGACGGTATAATTGTAATACTATTGTGATTAATTTTAGTGGACATTTTACTGCGTGTGAACAATTTTCATTTGATTTGTTGTAAAAGACAGTGTTGTTAATTACGAACTGTTTAACTGTAACAATTAAAGGTGTGATTAGTGACTTAATTGGTGTCTTGTACCGTACTTATTTTGTTTCCACTGTACCTACGACGATCAAGTAGACCGTCGTAACAGTGGGTGTCTACTGGGATAAAACGATTAACAGTGGAAACAGTGGACACTTTGTACAAGACGAATGTGATTCGTAATTAATCGGTAAACATGGATCCCAGTCAGAAGATGGAAGCTTTACAAACACTGCTGCACCAGACACAGGAAGAAGCAGAAAGAGGACAAAAAGAAGAACGAATACAAGAAAGAGAAGAAGCAGAAAGACGACAAAAAGAAGAACGAAGACAAGAAAGGGAAGAAGCAGAAAAACGAAAAGACGAGAAAGCGGAAGAGAGACAGAAAACCCTCCTGCTAGAGACAGAGGAACGACGACGACAGGAGGCAGAGGAACGGAAGCGTGAAACAGAAGACATCAAAGCATTAATACAGGAGCAGAAACAGATCTAAATACACAGTACCGCAGAATTGGGTCTCCTACGAGGTGAGCTTAATAAACAAGTTACTAAGATATCAGAGGTACAAGAATCAATGACATTAAAAATAGCTGAAGTAGAAAAATCTGTCTCGAGTGTTGAAGAATCTATGTCTAATAAAATAGCTGAAGTAGAAAAATCAGTCACGAGTGTGGAAAAAGCTATGTCAACAAAAATAGAAGACTCGATTACAAATATAAAAGAGCAGATTAAAAATGAAGTCGAGCAGTGCCTGAAGTTACAACCAAAACAACTTTGTGAACTGACTGTACCAATGATAAAGACAGAAAAAGACGCAGAAAATAAGTTAATAGAGAAAGTCACTGTGCCTGCAGTAGGGACAGTTCATGTCAAAGCTCCAACATTTGACGGAAGCAGTCACTGGGCAACGTACCTCCGCCAATTTGAAGCTGCTGCATGCGCAAATAATTGGACAGAGAAAGACAAGGCTGTTTCATTCGTTCTTGCATTAAAAGGACCTGCGGCGAAATTACTACAGAAAGTGCCACCTGACAGCCAAAACATCTATGCCGAGTTGATAAAAGCTCTAGAATTACGCTACGGTGATAAACATATGCGAGAGGTGTACTACGCTCAGTTGGGAACAAGACGACAACGTTTCGGGGAGAGTCTTCAAGAGTTTGAAGTAAGTATCGACAGATTGATTAGATTGGCCTATCCTGAAGCACCAGAAGACTTCAGAATAAGGTTTGCGGTGCAGACATTTATTGATGGCATCGAAGATTGTGAACTTCAGCAAGTGTTACGAATGGCAAGACACCGAGATAGCTCAGAAGCTCTTGTTCACGCCCTAGAGTTTGAAGCTGCCAAGTCAGCGTCCCGCTACATTAATGGGTTTGTGCTATCACGTTGCAGTCAGAAGATCCCTGTATCACATTGCCGTTACGATGGGTGCAGAAAAACAATGTTGTCGGACAAACAATTCAAAATTTCAAGAGAGTCGCAACGATTTGAAAAAGACAGAAGACCGAAATGTTATAACTGTGGGAAACGTGGTCATCTACAGGTAGACTGTTGGGAGAAGAAGATACCGAGAGAAGAGAGTGATCGCACCAATTGGAGAAGTAAATCCCCAGAACAGCACACAGTTTCCACGTAAGACCAGCGGAAACTTGATTGTTAATGGATTTGCGAAAGGTAAACCAACATCATTTACAGTTGACACGGGCGCAACAGTGTCCATTGTGCGCCCTGACTTAGTCAGCAACCGCCAGCCTCTAATTAGCTCTTGTCAATACACACTGTGAATGGAAGCCCCCGTCAAGGTGCTAGGAAAGGTAGACGTACGTGTACGCCTGGGTCTTCTCGAGTTTAGCCCCCAAATGCTCGTTGCAGACATTGTCGATGAAGTGATTCTTGGCACGGACATTATGAATGCCTACGGATTCGTTGTGGACTTAAGAGAGAATGTCCTGAGAATTGGCCAAGAGAAGATAAAGCTTTGCATGGCTAAAATGACAGGGTCTACCAACCATTCGATTAAGCGAGTGGCATTAGTCGAAGAAAAAGTCAACAGATCTGGGCAAGAGGAACCCTCCCTATTGCAAGCGGAAATGGAGGAAGAACTAGCAAAAGAAATACAAATAAGTGTAACAACAAAAGAAGTGATTGGAAAGCCGACTTTGGGTACCGTGACAAAACTCTTGCTTGTTCCTGTGCTGATAGAAGCGCCCGAGGGAAAAGTGGCTGAAGATGAGGTTACAAAAGAGGTTGTTGACGAGAACTAAACAGACTGGGACCAACGTATACCACTATTCCTCATGGCGTATAGATCATCAGTACACGACACAACCGGCATGACTCCAGCAAAATTGGTGTTTGGGAGGGAGATTCGTCTTCCTAGGGACTTAATGTTCGGATCACCTGACACTCAGTCCCAAGAGCAACAAAACTATTCCTCGCAATTAGAAAACCAACTGCGAGAAATGAATCGCTTGGTAGGAGGACGGCTGAAGATTGCCAGTGATAAAATGAAAACTCGGTATGACATTCGCAGCAATAGTGTGGGTTTCCAAGAAGGAGATCAGGTTTGGCTGTTCAACCCAAAGCGCCGTCGTGGTCGTTCACCTAAGCTGCAGTCTAACTGGGAAGGACCCTACACTGTGAAAAAAAGAATCAATGATATTGTTTATCGGATTCAACAGGAAGGGCAGCGAATATTCAACGTCGTCCACCTAGATCGCCAGGCTTAGTACTAATTCAGAGACGGTTTGCCAGTTCGGTACGAACAGGCTTAAGGAGGAGACAGTTTTACGACGTCACAGAACAATCTACGTGTTTATCGAACGTTCCAGAGAGATCCAGAATGTAAGCGTGTGGCGTACGTGCTTGTAGACGCATTTGCGAGAGTCTTCTCGATGCCGCCAGCCGTGCGGACTCTGTCAAGGCCGCAGTTAATTACGTAGTTCATACGGACGCTAAGACGCAATTAGGAATCGTCTAGATTTTCGGCGACTATAAATACATGGCGTCAGCGGCCTTAGAGTCTGTATTAGTGCGAATTATTGACCGTGCGGTTCGAGCGTTATAGTAGCGATATTACTGTGCGCGTTCAAATGGCTATTAGTTAAGGGTGGTGTTTTATAATCAGACGGTATAATTGTAATACAATTGTGATTAATTTTAGTGGACATTTTACTGCGTGTGAACAATTTTCATTTGATTTGTTGTAAAAGACAGCGTTGTTAATTACGAACTGTTTAACTGTAACAATTAAAGGTGCGATTAGTGACTTAATTGGTGTCTTGTACTTATTTTGTTTCCACTGTACCTACGACTACCGTCGAAGACCGTCGATTTGTTAAATCGAATCTGCAAAAACTTTGGATTGCAAATACCCACACTTAAAACCAAGGTGATGGCTTTTCGTGGAACTGATCCCGTACGGGCAAAAATTGTTATAGATGGTACTAAAACAAGTTAGCAATTTTGAATACCTGGGCTACAGTGTGACTTATAATGCAAGCAACAACGTTGTGAATAATTTCCATAAGTTCAACCTTATTCGCGGAACCGTTAGGTGAACCCTTAAGTCAGCAAGTAAGGAAACACGCCTGAAATTCTACAAGGTGATGGCTCTTCCCACACTTCTTTATGGGTCTGAGAATTGGACTTTAATGAAAGGACAGGCCAATCGCATCCAAGCGGCTGAAATAAGTTTTCTCAGGCACGTGGCAGGGTATACTCTCCATGATCATAAAAAAACGCAGATATATGTGCCAGAAACTTAATATTATAAGTATACTTGACAGGATCGCCCAGTATCGGCTGAATTTGTGGGAACATCTTTGCCGAATGGATGACTGCCGCATCCCCAAACATTTATGGAAATATAAGCCGAGGGGACGGAGAGGTGTGGGACGTCCGAGGAAGCGCTGGAGTGACCAGCTCTGATCTTTGCCTATTTGAGACAGGAACAAATCATCCTTGGTTTAATCCTTGAAGATGATGATTACATTTTTGCCTCCCGGTCTCCTGTTTTTGGGGAGATCGATCTAAAAAATAATGGGGTTGTGTAGTATGAAAGTGTGGATACGAAGGCAAAGTTTTACTAAAATCTGTTGATGCGTTCAAAGTGACCGTGTGGCAAATACCGGTAGGACGAGTTAAAACTGAGAACTCACTTCGCTCATTCAATGATTAATGTTTGACAGGTTAGTTAGAAATGCTTCAACTGCATTTGTTTGTCACAGATCCAAGTGCGTCTACTATAAACAAAGATGTGTGTAGCATGTGAACATGTAACAGCCGAATGTTCTCTTAATTTTAGCATCTGCTCGGTTATACAGTATTGGCGCATCACACCTCTAGTTACCTATTGACGTTTTCGAGTGTCGTCTTCTTATAAAACCAGATGTTTCGACTGCATCTACGGCAGTCATCTTCAGTTTTGTACAAAATACATTTTATTATGCAGGTGGTCTCACTACAAACCACCTTTTAAAGCTTCACTCCCCCCACTCCAAAGCTAGGCCGCTAGTTATAACCATGTATAATAATTTTAATAAATGGCAGTAATATTTATATTTTCAGATTGTAGCCAACATATCTATCGTATAGTAGCGATTTTACTTGTGTGACAACAAATTGCCGTGTGTACATGTATTTTATCGAAATAGCTGTGAAGTTTCACACTCATTACAACAAAGCAGGTAAATTATGACGTTAATTGTAAACAAAAACTGGCCGATATCGACTCATATTATACGAAAATTGATTTAAATATTCATTGTTGTAGTCGTTTTCATAAATGTATTATTCAGTAAAGTGAATTCATTTGCATAAAACTGTAAATGTTTCTCTTGGAAATTTTTGAGCCATGTTAGGGAGGAAAAAACTCGGCATCGCGTGCTCTGCTTTATAATTTTCATAAATACTAAGGACACCACCACGTTGTAATGCTATACGCTGTTAAATCATAAGCATTACACGGGTTGCGAGTTTAACACGTCTTTATTTCTCGATATGTGTTGGATATTCCCAGTAAGTCTACTTGTCTGTACAAACTGTGAACTATTCCGTTTTACTTCTGTAATTTGGTAGACTAAAACTTAGCATTCGTGTGATACTAATAACACTAATATTAATTATTTTATATAGGTTTCTAATCTCCGCTCCTTTCTATCATGCAAATTTCCTGGTATTTTCTAGAGCATGGCGCCCTTGTTACATTCGGTCTGCCTCTCTGATTATATTCTATGCAAGTTCTCTGTAAGATCTTTAGAAAGTCTGTTCTTCTGGCATAGTTTGTATCGGCAGATGGGAAGATCGGTACGTCCTCTTCCGAGGAAGAGACGATCACTTTTAAGGGATTGTACAAACACAAAAGAGTTTAGAAAGGACTCCTGAGCTGCTGGCAAAAACTTCCATCATTCCAAAAAAAAAGATATGAGTTGAGTAGAACACTAATTATAAAGATAAATAATATCACCAATAATAATATTAATAATAATAATAACAATTTGTTAGAACACGTTATCGATCAAATTTTTTTAATAGAAATGTGTTATCAAGTATCGACGTAAACGACTATCTTTTGAACTACTGGTTGTAGTCCAGAACTGCGCATTTTCTCAGCGCACACCAACCGTATTGTTACAAATACATCTAGTAACAATAAGTAACATTCATATAAATGAAGAAAAGGAAGTGAATATCGTGTGGAGGGTGGTCCAGCTGTACAGAGCATGTAACAATAGCTACGTAATTTACAATACCCAGTTGTTACAACATCCAGTGCCGTACCTCAAGGACAGCCCCATATACCATATCCGGAGACCCTTACTAACTCCGTATTTTTAACATAACTTCGGAGCCAAATACCTGGAAAGGGTAGGATACGTCCCCTATGACGACGTCAACAAGCGGGATGGGACTTCGCCACCCAGGAGGGAGCTCTCAAAGAGGCGTATCGTTACCCAGACAAGTGTAACCGGGTAAATGCCCCAGTGGGACGTTCGACGCGCGCTTCTTACAGATAGCGCATAAAATAGGGTTAACCCTGCGTGCGGCAGGATGGGTGTATCGGAGAGGAACAGCAAAAGGCCGTTGATGATCAACAATATAGGGTATATATAGTTGCGGGCCCACCAGGCTAGGTTCAGCCAGCCATACAGCGACTTACCCTAAATGTGAACACTGGATCGATAAAGCAGTGATGGAAGAAGTCCGTAAGCCTAACGTCAACAACGATAGTATTTTAAAAATTATTAATTTCATAAAATAATAAATAATTATTATGTAATATTTCTTTATCCACTTATATAACATATTTTAAGTACATACCGTATTTTCTCGTGTATAATGCGCACTTTTTTACCAGATTTTCTTCCAAAAAATGAGGTTGCGCATTATACACGAATAATAAAATTTATATGCTATATTGTAGATTTGCGCATGTGCGGTCAGATCGCTTATCGGTCAGTTGGCAATGTCGCTTAAAACTGGCAGGCTTCAATCTAGTAATAGTAAAGTGAAATTTACCGCTAATTTGGTTAGCAGTTTTAATCCCTTCTCCACTAGTTAAGCACTCTGTTAACGGTACTCTGTTGTAGCATTCTATGTACTTATTTGTCGTCGTTAGTCTGTTGTTTCAACAATAGTTCGTACCGGTATCGCGTGAAGAGACAGATTGTACATTCATAATGAATTGAGGAACATCTCGTTCGACCGAGACACGGTCTTCCGATTCGAAGAAGAACTACTCTTGCTCAAAGTTTACCTCAAGAACACAAAAAAAAAATTATCGAGTTTTATCGATTTATTGTACAAACAAGGCATACGAAGAATTTTGATTTGTGTCAAATTGGGAATGCTGATCAGTGTCCTGTCTTTTGGGATATGCCAATGGCTACGAGTACACTACTGATGAAAAAGGTGCGAGATCTGTGCCAGTCAGATCAACAGGACACGACAAACAAAGGTGCACAGTTATGCTATCGATTACAGCCGACGGACACAAGTTACCTCCGTATGTGGTTCTAAAGAGAAAAACTTTGCCTAAAGAAAATTTCCAAGGAGTGTAATCGTTCGCGTCCAGGAGAAAGGGTGGATGGAAGAAAAGCTTGTTTTAGACTGGATTGATACAGTTTGGAACCGAAGGCCTCGTACTCTCTTAAAGAAGAAGAACTTGTTAGTTTTGGACAGCTCCAAAGCGCATTTGGCGGATGGAGACCACGCTTATACACTGTCTGGAAAAGTGAAAAGACCTTCAGTTTCATTGGTATTAGAATGAATCGTAAACTCCTGGAAAGCAGCAAAATGTGAAACAGTTATAAAAAGTTTTAGGAAATGTGGTATTTCGAACAAGCTGGATGGTACCGAAAATTGTACGCTTTGGGATGATCAGAAGAATCAGAAGAGAAGAGTAATGCAATACTGCCTTCTTCAGAAACAGATGAAGAAAATTAATAAGTGCAAGTGTTATGTGATTGTGTTGTGTGATTTTAGTTATGTGAAAACTAAATAATGTCAAACTAAACAAACACTATGACTTGTGTAAGTTTTAAGTTGTTTTAAATTATATAAGTTCAATAATTCTGTTTTGTTTTTACAAATAAATAAGCATGGTAGGTACATTTTTTCTATTATTTTGTATAAATCACTGTTTTGCACAGCATATTTAATATTCAAACAATATATATTTTTCTACATTATAATAATTTTTTAACTGTTTTTCATTACAAATACGGATGCTCATTATACACGAATTGAATTTTTCTGTGAATTTTCCGATAAAATTGGGGTGCGAATTATTCACGCGAAAACAAGGTATAAAACATATATTAAATATTGGCCATATAAAAACCTGTTAATAACAATTTATTTAAGTTTTCATTAAATTTTTTTTTATATTTCTGAAGATGACACTTAAAACTACTGTCGAACCATTGTAAATTATATACAAAAATATATTGTTGTATAGAACAACAAATATTACTTGTTATTAACAAGAATAATATTTTAAGTATAATGTGATTTCGACTTTAATGAAGTCGCATCCAAGCGGCTGAAATGAGATTTCTCAGGCACGTGGCAGGGTATACTATCCATGATCACAAAAAAAACGCAGATATATGCCAGAAACTTAATATTATAAGTATACTTGACAGGATCGCCGAGTATCGGCTGAATTGGTGGGAACATCTTTGCCGAATGGATGACTGCCGCATCCCCAAACAACTCTGAAACTATAACCCGAGGGGACGGAGAGGTGTGGGACGTCCGAGGAAGCGCTGGAGTGACCAGCTCTAATCTTTGCCTATTTAAGACCGGAACAAACCATCCTTAGTTTAATGCATGAAGATGATGATGATGATGATGAAGTATCATGTGATAAGCTAGTGTCTTACGTGAAATGCCATTGATAGGCACCGATCTGATTTTTTAAAATAAATTTATGAAACCAAATATTTTATTTTTTAAATATCAATAATTTGGAAATGTAACAGAACACCTGGATGTCTATTGCTATCTTTCCTTACTTACTTTAATTTTGACGATTTTTACAAAAATACATTTTATAAATTTTAATGATGTATTTTAATAGCTTAAGGCGCAGTACGTCCTTATGCCGTCATGGCCTTATGAACATGGCGTCTCCATAACACAATTGTTTATGTGAGAAACCTTCAGAAATATTACAAGTAAAACCGTTTAAAGTCAGACGTTCACATTTAATAGGGTCCGAACAATAATCTATAATTTAACGTTTGCCTTTATTACTATGCGTAGTATTTGTAAGAAGTATTTCCCTATGTAAGTTTGACAGTCACAAAGTTAGCTACCACTAAGTTGCACAAAAGTTATTTTTAATTTTTGCTAATTTTTCTAAATTTTTATGAACTCACCTTTCTACACATAGTTAATTTTATTTGCTTTTACCGAATTGTGGTGAGCGATTTTAAAATTTCAATGCCTTTAATTATAAAATCTGGATTCTTTGGATTTTTGTACCCGTTGTAATTATTATGTGGTACTTATATTTAATATGAATCTTTGCAACACATTTTAAATTTTATTGAAACGAATAGAATATTTAAACTATTTCTTTACATTTAGTACAATACAGTACTCACTAAACTTTCAACAATTATATCCATTACATAAAATATACCTAAGGTATATTCAAGTATAGTTCAAGTATACTCAAGTATATATGAGTATATATTCAAGTATATTCAAGTATAGTATAGTTCAAGTATCCAATTAACCGTATATCAGATTCTCCAGAGTTCAATTCGAACTTTCATGTTTGGGCTTATTAGATTACAAAAGATTATAAACGATTTTGTCTAAAAGTATGAAAGGTTACGTCGAACAGCTTACATTTAAAATTTAATATAAACAGGTAGAAATTTCTATTAGTTTGTCATAAAGCAGCCTTACTAAAACTTAATTTTAATTCAAACTAATATTTTAATTTTTTTAATGTTAATATTGTTTGTGTTGTTTATTCGTTTAATTTAAATTTATGCTTTATTAGATTAAAATTTTGTTGAATTTAAACTAAATTTTGAAAATACGTGACTGTATCACCTGAAATTGTTATACGTACAAAAACACTTCTCCAAAAGAGGCACCAAATTCAAGTTTTACCCCGAAGGCAGAGAAGGAGCCTTCGTTTTAACTTATTGCATCATCATCTACTTAGGCATTGTCTATATCCGTTCTGGGCACACAGATTTGATCTTACCATTTTGCTCTTGAGAGTTCTGGATCTCTGTTGTCACGTTCTAAACACCAAAATGTTATCATCAGGTTGTCTATTTCAACGTTGTTCCCATTTTGTGCGGTTCTTTATTACCTTTTCATTTACTAAATACGAAGGGGATACTGAAAATACGAAGGGGATACTGAAAAATCTGACGACGTTTAGGAGTAACTACACCGGAGTGAAGTAACTACAGGGGCATAGCACAACTGTCACTTCACAATCTGCTTTTGAAATTTACTGTACTCGAAAGCCTCAAACCGAACCAGACCGATAACAGGATACACCACCAGAGAGATAATAATTTAGTGCGTAAAAATTTATTCTTCCAATACTTCGATAATGAAAATGTTTAGGCTAAACAGAAGAAAGGAAAACTTGCAAGGTATCTGTTTTACGCACGTCTGTGTCTGACGCAGTTGGCCTAGGTTCTCCAGACGATATTTCGAGTCCTCTTAAGTGTCAGATTCTAACACGACTAAAAACTGTTTCCATAATATGGTTTTAGTAGTCTCTATGTGCCATTTTAGGTGGGACGAAATATCTACAGGCAAAAAAAAAAATTAGACATTTATAGTAATGCTTAACTGTATTACGTGATAAGATTACTTACGTAACGAAATTCAATTTATTTTCCTGCATAAATTTTGTTTTAATTTTATGCATGTTTCGTGCGGTAGCCAGTTTCTTGTTGAACTGGTTTTATCTCCCCATCTTATCTGTTTATCTGTTCTGACATACATTTTCCGCTCCGTTTCGATACATTCTTTGGCTTAGCAATTTTACGTTTGGCATTGACTTCGCGAATTATTATTATTACTTTGTATTTACTTGAACGCTTAAAGAATTGTGACGTGTTGGATAAATTTGGCTTGAATAACACTCATCGTATTTCACGGGCTTCGGATTTGCGTTATTTCTGAACGTACTCAAGTATTTATCAGTTATTTGCCATATAAAAGTTACTAAAGCCTTTATTCTGAATAAATAAAACCGTTATTCTAAATTCAAAATAAAATACGAGTTTTGTCGTAAAAGTAATGAGACTGTATTTTTTCCCACGAAGTGGCAACTCTGTGATGCCACAGCCAATAGTTGTAACTTTTTTTTCTGTTTGTGAAAACTTTAATCTTCCGAACATTTACAGATTTGCGGCACCGTTTTCGTTTTGCCGCGTGTCACAAAATGAAGCTTCCGTAACTATAAAAAAGTGGTAGAGAAATACGTTAAAACAAAATAACGGGTTTTGCCAAGATATGGGAAGTGAGAAGTGTGAAGGTAGCGATAAATAATCTCTTCTGGTACCCATTTCATCCATTGGGTTTATATTCTGGCAATCGTCCTCCGTCATCCTTCGCAAATGATCATACCATTGTCTTCTATAATTTATGGACCACGGTCAGTTGCGACCTAATTGTACAAAACCCGGTCAGATGCGGCCGAGGTCAATACTTGAATCTGGTCAATTACGACCCGACCAACAATCGTCGTATCAGCTACTGATTCTAACAAAAGCGTGCGAAGAGATGAAGGCTCACGCCTGGAATAGTAATGCCTATCCATTGTTTATATACTGTTGCAACCAATCAACTGTCTCTGTGAACATTTACATTCTACATATTAAACCCATATGCGACAGACCTCTGCGCTCACTTCGCTCGCCCAACACAGCCTTCGGCCGCCTATGGATTTGCGGATTACTAAAAACATCACTCATGTGTCACAGACATCGAAGCATTAGATCGTAACGAGGCGTTTCTACTCGTCCAGTTCACAGCTAAGAAGATATCATGGGTCCATCGCCTAACGAAACTTATAATCAGCTCAAGTTCGAAGTTTGGAACAGGAACATTTCTACTAGTTGCCACGGATTCGATCAGTAGTGCGGAACCCAATTGACAGGGTAAGAAACATCGTTTGGTAGCAACTGTAATCTCAAGAGCACTGTCAGCGTGAGATCTGCAGAAATCGTTCTTCGTAACAACGAGGTCTGCGACAAACATTTTTACTTGGTTGTCTGAACTTGAGACATTTCTCCTCTTTAATTTCTAAGTGTTCGTTATATATCCGTTCGTTTATTTTGTCGATTCTAGTATTAATTTTGTTAGTGTAAAAACTTAAATTTTATTACAAGGTTTGTAAATTGAAACCAATTTAGATGACCACAGGTCGGAAGACAGAGTGAAACGATGACAAAAATAAACATTTAAGTCTTAACAAGATACGATAATAATAATTAATTGCATGTATGGCGAGGTCTTAATTTATCTTGGGTTGTGAATTTCTATGTGTATTAATACTCCGACGCTCGTTACATGTTGCCGATTGCGTTGGATATGACACAATTCGAAACATTCTGGGAATTAATGGATGTTGCTGCGCTACCCGACTATTCCTCCGGCCTCTGCTAGACGTGGCTCAAGGGCTGCAAGAATCGTAGTCTCTCAAAGACGTTAAGGTTTAGGTGTGGACGCTGAGGGTGAACAAGCGAAGGCACTTTGTTGCACCACACCAGCTAGAGTATTGCCAGTGGCGATCTGTACGAGGGTCAGTTGAATAGCGACATCTGTAGCTTAGCGGTTAAACTAAAATTTTTCGTGTGTTAATTTCAAAATCTATCAATCAATTTATTTATTGTTTAGAAGCTGTTTAAAACTGATGTATCATCTTTAAAAACGGACAAAATCAAACATCGTGGTGTCATTCTTTGTTAAAAATTGTTTAGCGCCAACGGAAATTCAAAACAAAATTGTAAATGTGTCAGGAGATGTTGCGACTTCAAAACCAACGGTTTGTAAGTAGGCACTTGAGTTTAAACGTGGTCGTACGAGCACTGAAAACGTGGTCGCACTGGACGCCCAAAAACTGCAAACAACTCCAGATGCGGCAACCATCATGCATAACGCCTTTTCACACCAAATTCTACAGTTAAAGTATGATGCACACGCCCATATGAGATGCCTGATTTCAGAAACGTCATCCACTCCTCAATCTGCGGTCTTCCAACACCCTAAAAAAAGTTTTTGAATAATGCCATTTTTTTGTTGGACGTTTTGGACATCAATGGGATAGTCTTCAGTGCTTGTACGACCACGTTTAAACTCGAGTGTGCCCCACTTACCGTTGTTTCTGAAGGCGCACCATCTCCTAACACATTTACAAATTCGTTTTGATTTTCCATTGGCGCTAAAATGTTTTTAACAGAGAATTTATCACAATGCGATGTTTGATTTTGTGCATTTTGAAAACACGTAAAAATTTCAAACAGCTGGTAAAAAGTTAATAAATTGATAGATATATCTGGAAATTAACAGGTTTTCACGCGAAATATACGTCTTGCAGCATACAAAAGATTTTAGTTCTACCACTGAGCTCTGTAGAAGTGTCGCTCCGCGAACTTTTCGAATGACCCTCGTATAGTGGTAGTGATTTCCTCAGGGTTTCCTACGTACGGCACTGTGCTGGGAATGTGCGACTGAGTAAATGTGTTGCCGATTGTTGTAATGACCCTCGTATAGTGGTAGTGATTTCCTCAAGGTTTCCTACGTACGGCACTGTGCTGGGTCGGATTGGTGCTGGTAATCTGCGACTGGGTAAATGTGTTGCCGATTGTTGTAATGACCCTCGTATAATGGTAGTGATTTCCTCAGGGTTTCCTACGTACGGCACTGTGCTGGGTCGGATTGGTGCTGGTAATCTGCGACTGGGTAAATGTGTTGCCGATTGTTGTAATGACCCTCGTATAATGGTAGTGATTTCCTCAGGGTTTCCTACGTACGGCACTGTGCTGGGTCGGATTGGTGCTGGTAATCTGCGACTGGGTAAATGTGTTGCCGATTGTTGTAATGACCCTCGTATAATGGTAGTGATTTCCTCAGGGTTTCCTACGTACGGCACTGTGCTGGGTCGGATTGGTGCTGGTAATCTGCGACTGGGTAAATGTGTTGCCGATTGTTGTAATGACCCTCGTATAGTGGTAGTGATTTCCTCAGGGTTTCCTACGCACGGCACTGTGCTGGGTCGGTTTGGTGCTGTGAATGTGCGACTGGGTAAACGTGTTGCCGATTGTTGTAATTATGACGGCATTTATTACTAAGAGTACCGTTGTAACACGAGTGTGTTATTAAATTTTGAAATATCAATAGCGTCCTATTATGTTATAACAGTGTCATAACAATACCAGGACAAGATACTTTAGAGTAACAATGACATCCTGATCAAGTTTAACATCTTTATCGTTTGAATACTTATTTAAAGGAAAAAACAAAAGCACAGACTACGTAAAACAGTTATACGTTATACTGTTCTTGATTTGCTTCCTGTCACTCTTCCGCTTGTTGTTTTTATGCTTCTTGCGGTTCAATTTTTGAATCAATTACCACGGCACTACTCCTGTACGCAGTGTGCTCTGATTCAACTGTTAAGCGAGTTCTGAAACTGAGGTTATGACAGTTGCAAACAGAATATCTGATTCCAGCTTAACTCGATAATTACAACTTTAATTATAGTTAAAAATAAACAGATACTTATATAGAATTCTTCAATCTAAAGATTCCGAACACAGTAATGTAGTTGCACAATAATCACTTTAAACTAAACCACAAGCTACAGTAACTAAACTCTCTGCTTCGGAAGTGGTGGCTTTATAGTTCACCAGGATGCCATTAGTATAATCAACAGGTGTCTGGGAAAATCGAGAGCTTCAAAAAGCGTGGAAGAAATTGTTACGCAACGGAACGTTCTCGAACATTGGAGTGTGTCGTTCTACGTGTTCCTCGGCTACCCCAACAGGACCCGGCTGTGTGCGTCATGCGTCAACCATCAGACCGCACCGACCGGCGTACCGTGTTCAAGGCCGCATATTTTCCACTGTCTGTATCGGAAGTGGATTCGAGAGCCCCTGTAACAGGCAATTCTTTAACACGTCATCCAAAAAGTGACAGATTATTCTAGCATTCCAGCGGGGTGTAAATATAAGCATCCAGCGACGGTCACTTCAGTCAGTTTACACAGTGCGTTCAAGTGGTTATTAGTGAAAAGTGATTATGGTGCGAGATTCTATAACTTGACATTGTTATTGTGTGTGTAAAAAATTTAACTTGAATTATTGTACGAATATAATCTTGTTGAGTAACTTGCTGATTACAAACTGTTATCTGTGATAAATTAAAGCTGGTGATTAGCAACTTGATTGGTGTCCTGTAATTTTGCTTTCCACTGTACCGTACGACGATCAGTGAGGCCGTCGTGACAATACGATAATGTCAGGGCTGAAGGAATGAGGAGAAGGTAATGGAAGCACAAAACTTTATTATCAGTTACTTTAAATTAAAACTCATTCATTTCACGTAGTCCTGGTTGAATCACAACTTTCAACTTCGGGAAAGTGACTTCTCTCCCCCATTTCCTTTGATCTTTGCTCGACTGTTTACGGCAACTCAACGGTTGATCAACTGTATATAGCAGGTACAGTATCTGTCCCGTAACGCTCTCTTGAGGGTATTCATATCCGATACGATATCTCTTCGTTCACGCCAGTTATAAAATTTCGATCAGTTAGATATAATACAGTAGATAAGCGGGAATTGTATACGCCATACCAAACCTTGACAAAGAATACAAAACAACGTTTGTTCTAAAGAAAACAATCAAAAAACTCGGTACCCGTGAAATTACAGAACAGTATTTATAATATTACAGCGGCGTCCGTTGGTTCCAGGTTTACACCACACTAGCAAAAAACGCGTACTTGACTTTATGAAACATAAATCACTTCGTTATATATTCTTATAAAATATAATTTTATATAACACGATAAGCAAAGGTATTCCAGTTTCTTGGGGGTAGTTTAATATATTACCGCGTCGGGGTCGGGGCAAGGGCTTGCCGGATGCTCTGCTAGAGACGGATAGCTTCCGTTCAAGGGCGGGCCGGAATACACTCTATTTATGAGGGTGGTTCTACTATCCTGGTAAAAAATATCTCGTTACCTCTCTGTAATTAACGTGGGCCTTTAACGTCTTAAATTTCGGTGATTAATATACACACTGTTTGTAAGCGAATAAACGGGATTAGATTTAGAAGACAACTTAGGTGAAACGGCAAGTTTACGAATAGTGTATACAAGCGTGTAACAGAGATAGATAGATAGGCAAGTAGACAGATAGATAGACATAGAAAGGTTGGAGAAGAAGAGGTAAGATAAACTTTTATAACACGAAATTAATCATTTTCAGTCATTCCCTGTACTATACGGACAGAACTATCGCAGGAAGTTCGTTTAAGTACGTATAGGCCTATAAGATAATTTTATGAATTTTCAACCGTAAAAAGACAAACACGGAAACAACTACATTGATTTACAGCCTTACATGTCTTAAAAGTAAGGCTTCTGCATAAAAGCAAGTCTTACATGTGGCAAAAACATACTACTTCAACAGCTTCATTTGCCGACGAAAAGTCCCATTAGCTGTTACCAGGAAATAAACCGATGTCTATGCAGAATACTGTGCCAGGCATATCACCAACACAGAACTCTGGAGAAGAGTAAATCGGAAACTGGAAACAAATTAAAAGAAGGAAAGAGGTCGGCTGGACCACATCCTTACAAAATTAGCGTGACAAACCTCTGACTGGGTGACGAACAGTTGCCAAGGAGACAAATACGGAATAATCGCTCAAGGAATTGCGTTCCAACAAAATCCATGTATGTACACGAATACAATAATACTAGTCCGTTAGGCGGCCACTGGTTAATAAATAGAAAACAAATTGTTAATTTATAAACAAATATTGAATCCTGTTTGGAAATTCTAGCAAATATAGGGAAGTCTAAATTTTTTCGGAACAAAGTGGTTTTTGAATAACTGTCGAGCGCTGTGGTACTTACGGAACTGCGATCTTCTCGGCGACCTGAAGAAGAATACAGTTGCACAATAACACGAACATCTGCAACCAACAACCGAGAAGACGCAGGAGGCTGAAATGCAGCGATTAGTGCAACAATACGTTGAGAAGGTAGTGTTACCGTTTAACGCAATCTTGCTACAGGTTTTTAATGGAAACCGGTAGCCAATGGGATCAATAATAACAAAAACATGATTTTTACGTAACGATGCCACAAAAAATGTGTGTGTGTGTGTGTGTGTGTGTGTGTGTGTGTGTGTGTGTGTGTGTGTGTGTGTGTGTGTGTGTGTGTGTGTGTGTGTGTGTGTGTGTGTGTGTGTGTGTGTGTGTGTGTGTGTGTGTGTGTGTGTGTGTGTGTGTGTGTGTGTGTGTGTGTGTGTGTGTGTGTGTGTGTGTGTGTGTGTGTGTGTGTGTGTGTGTGTGTGTGTGTGTGTGTGTGTGTGTGTGTGTGTGTGTGTGTGTGTGTGTGTGTGTGTGTGTGTGTGTGTGTGTGTGTGTGTGTGTGTGTGTTGCTAATTGTTTCCGTCTCTGTTTCATGTTTCCACGTAAATCTTTACTGCCCTTTCCTTCCAATTCATTACTATCAAGTAGCATTATTATTGCAACCGCTACGTGGCAGAATGAAGCGACAAAGTCAGCGAGACTGCAACGTGTAGAAGCTATCGTTGCAAACAGAGTAACGACTTCACGTTAGTAAAAGTCAATCATAAAATACATACCTGTATAATGTATTCATATAGTGTAATTCATTAGATGTGGTTAAAAAGTTTAGTTATCTAGGTAACATATGATAGATAATGAAGCGTGCATAAACACGTCAATACATGACAGGATACAAATAGGGAATAGGGTGCTGAGAAGTAAGCTTATTAGTTACAGCACAAAAATGAAAATGTGTAACACTTACTTTACCGGTTGTCGCTAACGGAAGTGAAACGTAAACATCAGCAAAAAAGGAACAGGAAACATGAAAATGGTTTGAAAGAAACGACGTGATTGTGGGCCGGTTAAGGAAGGCGAAAAATCGAGAGTGAGAAATAACCAGGACATAGATGAGCTGTTGAAGGATGATGACACCATAAGATTCGTAAACGCTCAACGAATACCATGGCTATGTCACCTAGAACGGATGGATGATCGGCGTATGCCAAAGAATATCCTGAAGGCACAGATGTATGAAAGCAGAAAGAGGGGACGACTTAGGATAAGATGGTTGGACGATGTGCTGGAAGATCCAGAATAATGGACGCGAGTTTTACAACGGACAGGAGAAGTTGGAGAAGATTGATGTTGGCTCGGGTCGGGCTGTAGAATAAAATCGATACAGAAAACCCACATTGTCTAATTACAGCAAATTCCCCAAACAACATACACATTGTGAATACAGTCTTATTCACTAGTCTATACAATTCTAAAAAATCCACTTAACACAAAGATAGAAATATCCATATCCATAACACAATGAAAGAAAATCATATTCCAAGTTGTAAATAAAAAAGACGACAGAATAAATACAAAAATGAAATAGAAAAAATTTAGTAAAAAATTGTACAGTAAAAACATAGCACAATCAAACAATTGAACAGTATCTCTGTAATACACTAAATATAAAACGAAGAAAGGTTTTGCGAGATTCACTAAATCAACAGACACAATTTTTTAAACGTGTGTCGCCGTTTCGACAGTTTTTATTGTCATTCATCAGGACCTGAGTTTTTATGATATCCTTGGTATCATAACAACTCGTGTACAATTGTCCTGTTGAAGGCAATTGAAATTGTCGAAACTCCGATATAAATATTTTGAAAAATGATTCCATTCACTGCGTGATACGTACCGAATACGTTGGACACGTGAAAACAAACGGTAGGGATACAGGAAACATTAAAATTATGAAAACAAGCGTAGGTGGTTAAAAGTGAACATACGTAGATGTCTTTACGTATATAAAGACTGATTTCTAACTAAATACAAGTAAACAGTAAACACAACAGCGAAATTATAATATTATGTATAATATTATTAGTAATTTAACAATATCAAATACACACAGCAACAATATGAACATCAGAGATAGATGAAAGAGCAGCTCGGTTATTGCCAAGAGCTTTGCTGAATTAAGCTTGTTTAAAAAGTGGCGTTAAATTAATATAACAACAACAATAATAGTTGGACTACTACTTCGCTTTACAAGCCGATTTCAGTCTTCTCTAGCACTCACAGCTACCCAGCTTGAATTTGCTGTCCCTCTGTATGTGCAAGGCACTTTTATTTCTTGAGCAAGTCTACATCTATATTTGTCTCTTGCATCTGTAATTTTAGCTGGTCTGTTTTCATCACTGGCCATGAAAGACAGAAGTACGACAGCGTGTGTCACTGCAAACCATATTCTTGTCCGTCGTAAGTCTGCACTTTGTTCTGTATAAGCTCTGAAATATTCTTAATTCCCAGACCTTTAAAATGTTCTATTTCTTATACATATGTTCGTCTGCGTTTATAATATAATATATGTATTGTATAATTTACTGTCAGATGTTTGTGTATATGTGCGCGCAACACATACAATATACGCGCGCGCGCGCACACACACGCACACACGCACATACAGAATGAGAGAGAGAGAGAGAGTATATTATAATATAATATACTCATATATATAGTACCCTCGTATATATATATATATAATAATATTATTATGTGTATATATATATATATAAGTTAATACATATACCTAATATATACATATATAGTATATGTACTATATAGTATATTATACTCGTACTTTTACTTTACATGAACACAACACGTGCAGAAGGAAGATTGAATAGAACCTACGCTGTGTCCACTAAACTAATTATTTGCAAACAATTGATTTTAATTCCATTACATTAGAATTTAGTTATTGTTATAAGTAGCCTACATTTTACAACAAAAATCCACTATTCGGTTTACGCAGTAAAACAATAATAACTTTAACAAAATAATTGAAAGGTATGAAAGACACCTACACAATTTTTTACCATAACAGAAACGTTTTTCACAGGAGAAGAATATGCACTTGTGTAGTTATCGGATCACAGCTACTTGTCGAATCGTAAAGTATATAGTTTATTGGAATATATTACCGACCTATTTCTTATTTAGCGTAAATTCTAAGTAGCCACAATTTTTTCAGTTTCGAAGTTAGAAATAAAAATAAAAACCAGAGACGTAAACAATCACTCAGTAACAGCCGTGGTGTAGGGGATCGCGTCCGCGGCCGTTCGCCGAGATCGTCGACACTGGATCTGTCAGTCAGCTTGACGTGTCCCCCTTCGCACTATTACTTTCATTACCGAACAAAATCAATAAGTTTAAATTAAAATTAATATATAGGAGAAAATATCTTTCTTTACATCAGCATAAACACAGACATTGTCTTGAGGAGATTGGGTAGTGAACAATTTTAAAAATTTCGATTTTTATTTTTAGCATTCTTTTCCGCTTGTTTAAATGAATTATATATATATATATATATATATATATATAATTTGTGATGTTTTCAATTTGTTTCTTCTGCAAGTAGATAATATTGTATATTCTTTTTTTTTTGAACAAAAAGAATATACAATATTATCTACTTGCAGAAGAAACAAAATTGAAAACATCACAAATTATATAATTACTGCAAGAAACATCGAGTTACTTATATAGAAAAAAAAAAATATATATATATACACACATATATATGACACTATAGACGTATTTAATTTGACGTCTCGTGTATTTATTACTTCACGTAAATACTTTATAAAATACGTAATAACTTTTGGACGAAATAAGAGTGTCTTGGAGAGATTTAAGGAGGCAAAGGCAGCAGAGTATAGAAAGGGCAGCTACTCGTACAATAAGTAAAAAATAAGACTACTGAAAATAAAATTGCAGGTTTATTTGAAAAAATAAATAAAAACTGTATTTTCCTTAAGTGCATTTTTTACATATAACTTTATACTTTCGTGTTGGAGATTTGCTTTCTTTTCATTATGTTCTTCCGTTGCTTATACTAAACTTAAAACTGAAATCTAATTTAGGTTCTACTTATTGGGTATATTTTTAAAAAGAAGTAAGATTAAGTATTTTATAAAGTACAACCAGCCCTGATTATTATTCTCTCAACAAGTGTCAGCCCCAACTGTTTGACTTTCCGTGCTGTTACTCATCTCACTTTGAATAGTTAGTTTCTATTTATTTTTTTACAGGGATTTTTAAAATTGTATTTTTGAAAATACATATTCGCAAGGAATGGGAAACAAAAACCACACGTCAAGTTTTTTTTTTTTATCCGAATGTAGACCTACAGTGTAAATGTCGGCTAACGGTATTGGTTATGTGACACCTCATACCAATGACATAACGGAACATAAAAATGATAACATACAGGGCGAACAAGGTAGTGGAATAATGGATGTTGTAACGTAGAGCACGGAATATCCTAGACGTGGAATACGACGAAAAGACCCTTTGGAGATTTGCAATTTAAAATAAAAATAAGCGGAGTACTATACATAACGTGTATAAGCGAAGTGGACAACATTGGGCGAGAAGCTTTGCGTTTTCAGTGAGACACGATCATCGTTGGCATTATTCCGAAGCGTGATTCCAAGTATTTGCTCCCCAACCACGCATTCTAGAGCCATGGATGATCAGCGTTTGACGAAGAAAATCCTGAGGGCGCAAGTCTACAAAAACAGAAAGAGGGGCCTAGGATAAGATGGTTGGATGATGTCCTGGAAGATTTAAGAAAAATACGTAGATGTAAGGGGTTCCACTGAGATGGCAAATGGATAGGAGACATTGGAGAAGATTCGTGTTGGAATTCAAGGCTCACGCTGGGCTGTAGTGCTAAAGAAAAAGAAGAATCTTACTTACCACTTTCATTGTTTTTAAGATCCTTCTTTATCAAATGGAGCGGTCGTGGCGTAGTGGCTAGCGTGTGACGTTGCTACGCTGTCGGCGCGGGCTCAATTCCCGCCAGGGGTCATATGATTTAGATACGACCGTTCCCCCTCGCAAGGTAATGGCAAACCAGCGAGAGGTATCCTGCCTAGTATAAATCCTCCCCCCCCCACAAAAAAAAAATTGCCGTTCGGATCCGGCGTTAAACTGTATTTCCCATATACCTGTGAGAGACTCAGTAACACACGCACCACGGGTATATGCGGGGAGGGTACTAACCAGTCGAAAGACTGAAGGACTACGAACTGAACTTTATCAAATGTCCATTTCCTACATATCGTACCATAGAAAGTCCAACCTATAACCCCTTCTCTGCTACCATTGCTTAAGCATAGGTTTAAATTAAAACACCGATATTAGAAATTAAACTGCAGCCGTTGTGTGTGGAAAACCCGAATAGTTAGTTTCTGCAACTGAATGGAGTTTACGCGGTAACCAAAGATTATTTTCTAAACATGATAATTGTTCTCTTCCTACTTTTGGGGGGACTGTCTACGAAACGTCGTCAAAATTCAAAATCGCCATCAACTATATTCGGCGAAAGCAGGACCAGTAAGGAGGGCATCCTTTCCCATTGGTATTTACCATTTTATAGTAGAACATGACAATTGAATACACGGAAGACGGCTACAGTTAGAATTTAAGCAAAGTCTCATATTTTGAGCTTGCGATCAGGACTTACGCTTTTACACCAGCTGTTAGCAAGTCATATATAGGTCACCGGCAAGTCATAAGTTCCTTAAGCGTCGATTTCAATTCTGAATTCGTTTAAAAAAAAAAAAAAAGATTCTACGACATCTTATAATTATTTTTTGTTTTGTTTTAAGTTGCTATTGTTGCTTTGAGATGCTGTCACAATTAACATAACCTTTACTTTTGCTGTTGAATTCTTTGACAGCATCGCCCAGTGTATTGAGATATTAAAAAATAATTTCTTGAAAGTCGTATTCTATTCGCTGATTACATCACATAAAATTATTTCGTACGAATTTAAACGATTAAGTAAAAAAGAAAACAAACAAATCATTTATTTAATCGATTCATGGTATAAGACGTGAGTAGCGTTGAAGGCGCCAATTATAAATCCCTCATGTGTCAATCAACAGAGTGTGATCGATATCTCTGCTGACACATATTGCTATATTAAGGTGAACTGTTTGTAAACTTACACAGACGAGGTCACGCGTATACACGAATCTTTTATAGCAATTATGCAATTTAGCCGATGCAATTTTCAGATCCCGGTAATTCATTAGTCTACAGTATATATAAGTTATCGTAACTTTACAAAAGTCGTATAGTGACCTAGTTTGACACAACTAGACCTTAGACCTAGCGCGAAGGAAACAGAAAAGTGGCCAAAGTAGTGGTAAATAGGGAAAGTGTCACCGCATGGTTTCCATTGATTTTTGCCGCTATACAAGAAACAATACCAAAGAAATGCAACGCAGCAGAAGTAAAACCCTTGATAACAGCAAACACTAAGAGATCGAATTATTAATGAAGATATACGGGGCGTGTATGAGCAATGTAAACATGTCCATAGAATGAGCGCAGACGGTTTAGTGAAGCAAGTAATAAGTTGTAGACTCCGCGGGACAAAGACTCAGAAAAAGATGGCAAGACTGAAGACGGAAGCCTAGTCCTTGATGATGATATACACGATGTCAGATCTACACTCGCGCCGGTCACACGCAGTGTTGCATATGGATCGGAACGTTCTCCTTACACCGTCCCCCGGCCCCCGTCCCCCTCTCACCTTTTTGCACATCTTTTTAAAATTCTTCACCAAGTTTCGATTCATGATTTTTTATGTTTAAAACTCTCATTGAATTTTAAAATCCGGAAGATAAGTTCTTCTTGAGCCATCGGTCTTTCGACCGGTTTTACCCTCCCCGCATATACTCGTTATGCGACTGTTACAGATTCTCTCACAGGCGTATGGGACCTACAGTTTAACGCCGGATCCGAACGGCATAGTCGGGGAGGGATTATACTAGGCAGGATAGCTCTCGCTGGTTTGCCATCGTATAGAGAGGGGAATGGTTGTATCTAAATCAGCGTTGTACATGTTAGGCCACTAGTAACTTAGATTGAAGGAAAATTTTGGACTTTTCGAACGTTAGATCACTATGACGGAAGTGACTAAAATTAATTGTACGGTAACAAATTCATAGGTAACAAGTACGATTATGCCGGGGGGGGGGGGGGATTCAACCGGTTAGCGTAATGTGGTGTGATGATACTCATGGATTCCCAGTCCGCTATAGTTTCTTCGGTTGTATTTTTTCTGACATATAACTCCAATTATGCTTATGGACATAGGCGTAGCTATGGGGGGGGCAGGGGTGGGAACGGCCCCCCCAGAACGTGCGGTGCCCCCCCACCAAAAAAAGCGATCTAATGTAAACTTGCCTTGTCCGCGACTCTGCTCGACTGATTGACGAGAGAGCCAGCTCAGTTATCCGTAACTTACGACATACGTACGACGAGTTGCCTGTTCGGTTGTTTATTTTTGCTTTCGTAACAATATAATTTGTGATTGCATTACACGACACGGTCCTTGAATATACACAGAAGCACGTTTATACAGGTTAATAAGGTTAATAAGAAGTAGGTTAATAAGGTTATGTTTCTTTGTTACTAAACTTACTTATTTGTTAACTAATATGTCCGGAAGTGTGGCCTGACGTGAATTTCTATGGAACGCACGATTGACGGTATATTCGCATTTTTCGCGTCTTTCGCGTTAAACTTGAATTGTCGCGTTTGTGCGCGCATCGGTGTTTACAGCATTGGCGAAGATCCGATCAGATTGTAAAGATCTGACGCGCGCGACCGTCGATATTTATTGAATTTCACGTTGTGCGGAATGAAATGTACAAATGTAGACCGACTCGTCGAAGTCTATCTAGTATAGCCTATACTTACGGCATTTTTATTGAATATATTTTAGAAAATTTGTTGTTTTATTTTAAAATGCTTTTTCCTGTGAAACAAGGTGTACGAAATGACATGGATGTAGTTATGTTTTATTATTATTTTAACTCTTGGTGTATGGTTATTTTCACAGATTTGTTCTACCGTTCCAATGAAGAGAAAGATATTGAAAGTAAAGCACTTTTAATAATAAGTTAATGTTAATTTCGTATGAAATTTGAAGTGACTAATAAAAATTGTACAATATTTAATTATAAAATGAGGGAAATAATTGTATTCCAATAATTTGTTAATATAACATATACTTTTTGCTAAATACTACGAACTTAAAAGAAAATAAATACGTAAATTTGGTTTATAAGTTATTATGTCATAACTTTCTGTTCCGAAACCTCGCCGTTTTTATGCATGTGGTTACGAATGTCCTCCAACTTGAATCGATTAAACATTTTAATCGATATTTCAGTTCCGATGCCTCTATCTCTAACCGTTTTTATGTTTGTCTGTTTAAATTATCATGTAAACATTCTTTTGAGTATATTTAACTATGTACAGTTCCACCTGATGATGATATGTGGGGGGAGGGTGCACATACTTTCTCACATAGAAATATACAAACTGCTACAAAACTGCTGAATCTGCCCATGAGTTATGTAGAACGTTGATAAGTCAAAGTTCGAGTGAAACATTTCTTCTATACATTTCATTTTAACTGAATTTTTTATACATTTCATTTTAACTGAATCCATTATAGATAAAATAACATACAAACACTTCTTTTTCTAGATGTAAACATGAAGAAATTTAAAGACATCACATCATTTTTTCAAAATAACGAAGCTCCAAGGAAACCTAGTACTTCTACACAGCTTGAACCACCAACAAGCTCAACAAAAGGATCTTGCCTCGATGAACGGTCCCAGTCAGCCGATTTAGCCGTAGAAGCGAATGTCGTCGTTATTGATCCTTCAAGATCTTCTGAAAATGCTTATAAACATGACGACCTTGGTACCCTTCAAGTTGGACCATCACAACCCCTTATAGATTTTCCGAAAACTAAATTTGGAACAAAATTGAGATCATTTTCGTCCAAATATTATGAAGTATATAAACGTTGGTTGGAATACAACAAAGGAGAAGACAAAATCTACTGTTTTGTATGCAGACACTTCAGTAAGGGAAGTATACAAGACCAAAATGAAAAATTTGTAAAAAGTGGTTTTAACAACTGGAAGAAACTAACAGAGGCGTTAAAAAAACACGCAGAATCATTGCTTCACGCTGAATGCAGCCAAATGTACGTGTCTTATCGGCAATCTGTTACACTTGGAGATATTAATCAACAACTTATCAAACAGCAAAAAAAAGAAATTGTCCAAAACAGAGAATATTTAGCTAAACTTATTGATGTAATACTGACCCTTGTTCGTCAAGGTTAGAGGGCACCGGGAGGATCCTACTTCTAAAAACAGGGGTAATTTCGTAGAAATTGCTCAGCTTCTTTCTAAGGATGATGATAAAAACTTTTCACTTTGAAAAACATTTCAATTACTGCAGCCCAGATATACAGAACGAAATTATTGAGGTGATATCAAACCTTACTCTGGAGGAAATTGTGAAAGAAGCTAAAGCATTGCGGATTTTTTTCTTTGAGTGTGGAGGAGGCCAGATGCTATAAGGAGGAGCAGTTATCAATGACCATAAGATATGTAATCGACCTAGACATCGTCGAATGATTTATAGGTTTCATTAATTGTTCTACCTGTAGAGATGCGCAAGGACTGGCTACACTAATTTTTGACACATTGAATAAACACCACCTGGGCGATGTACCAATTATTGGGCAGTCTCATGATGGCGCCAGTGTCATGTCTGGTACACATCGAGGCTTGCAAGCGATTATAAAAGAAGCTCACCCTCATGCAATTTATATCCATTGTTTAGCGCACAAACTTAATCTGGTGGTTGTTGATTCATGCGCAAATATTTCATTAGCTAAGACCTTTTTTAATGGAATCGAAGCTTTGTATATCCACTTCTCACAACCTGGTCATCATGCGAGTCTGAAAAAATTACAAAACACTCTCGGAATAAATACCAGCCGTGAAATGGGAAGTCTAAGTACTACCAGATGGAGTTGTCGCTTTGAAAACTGCAAAGCAGTACTGACGAACTATGAAGCCATTAAATCGGCTTTGGAAAAAGAGATCACTGAGAACCGAGACAAGCATTCAGTAGAAGCACTCGGATTGCTAAAGACTATGATTAAACCAGAGTTTGTCGTGTCTTTACACACATTTCACACAGTTCTCGCTATAGTAAATACACTCAGTAAATATTTTCAGACCTCAAAAGCAACACTTGGTCAGGCTAGTGACCTCATAGCAAGTACAACAGGTACTTTCGAAAGATGCAGAAATGAGTTTAAAATTTGGAAAGATATCGAGCAGTTCGCTGAAAAGCATCAGATTTCACTAGAACCTGTAAGAGTCTCGAAAAGGAGACGTCAACAAATGGACATATTCTATACCGAGTCGACTGTGGGCAAAAGCAACACATTAGATTTGCCGACTGATGATACACAACCAGAAGAATACTGGAAGATCAACATTTACTACCAAGTAGTAGATAATATAATTGTAAATTTAATACGACGATTTGAAAATCTGCCGTTGGCAAATGCAGTTGACGCATTTTTGAAATTGGATTTGAAGAACGGAGAGGATTTCATCAATAATTATAAAAACCTCTTAAAGATTGATACTTCAGCTTTAAACGCTGAAACGATGATTATGAAAAACATGCTTCAATCCAAAAAAGATGAAGTAAATGAAGAAAATTTAAGAAAGCATATTAAAAAGGAGTACTGTCCTAATTTATATAAACTTTTACAAGTTGCAATAGCACTTCCAGTGAGCTCCGCCAATTGTGAGAGAAGTTTTTCTGCCATGAGGCGGATAAAAACGTGGCTTAGAACCACAATGCTTCAGGAACGATTCTCTCATGTGTCACTGCTGCACATAGAGAATGAAACTGTAAAAAATAAAATTTCTGCTGATAAAGTGTTGGGCCGATTCGCTGAAAAAAAAAAAGAAAATTGAGACTTATTTGATTCAGACTTCTTAGGTAGTTACTTCTGAGAGAAAAGTTTAAGACTGAATCTGGATCAGACTGATGAAAAATAGCTGATTATCATGTTTGTTAAGCTACAAGTTCATAATGCAAGTTTCATATTAATATTTTATGTATGTTATATGATTATTGATTATCAAGTTTGATTAAATAATATAATTGTGAACTAATCAAATTATCTGTTATTTTTTTGTCGGGTTGACCGGCTGGCACCTCCTAGGCCCACTCAGAAAAAAATGCTAGCTACGCCAATGCTTATGGATTATGCATTATCCTCCCTAAGATAATTTTTGTTTAATGAACGATCAACATCACATACACAGAAATATAAATAAATATTGTATAAATGTACATACAAGATGTTTGGGAAAATTACTGACTATTAATTAGTCAAGGAAAGGTCGAATCTCTACCAAGCTAAATTATATGCAAGTAAGTAAATCTTGCATATAACGATGAAGTCTTACGTAGTCGCATTACTTGCGCTCTATTCTCACGCTAACGTTTTTCTTTTTCTTCTTCATGTCTTTATTGTTCTTCTTATTTCGACCTTGACATTTGTACGTATTCAGTGAAATAGTTACAACATTGCTGCTTCGTCGTTGGGAAATAATGTTTTCAAATAGACTTGTTGACTATTTAATTTTTTTTTATTATATAGGGGTTTTTACAATAATGCATTTCCTTCACATAACTTACTGCATTAAAACATTTCAAACTCCATCCAAGTGATTCTAGTCTTTTACTTTAGTCTGTCCATTACGTAATACTACCAGAGCCACGCTTTCTCCCATACACATCCTTCCAGTTTCCATCATAAGCCTCATTCCTCTTATCACAGTATTCATTATTCTCTCCATCTTATGCTGTTCTTCTCCGTTTCCTCAGTGAGCACTATTTCCTGTTGTCTTCTGCTCACTGTCCAAGCCTTGGTGGTCTATGGCATTCTTTCCTAGTCTTAACAAGTATACTCATGTTACATTTTTAGAGGTCTAACTTCTTAAGGAGCTCCAGTTTTCTGTTCATAATTTAACCTTATGTAGTCAGGCGAAGACGATAATCTGAATCGCTTAGCAATCTGAAGTACTTTTGTGTTCCGGATAAAATACTTGGACTCGTCAGACGACTTGATGACATTTTATTGTAATTGGGCTACCTTTGTTATATGTTATAACAGTGATTAGATATAACCAAGGGAACTATCGTAAATGTGAATGTTTTTGTATCATAGAAGTGTTAGTGACGATACCTCTGGCGTTCAATAGTTTATGCGATACTCGTAATAACAACATTATTATTATTATTATTATTATTATTAGGCCTATTATTATTATTATTATTATTATTATTATTAATAAGTGTTCTTATTATTATCTCTTCTCGTCTTACCTTATCGTTGGCCTCGTCCTTCAGTTCCTCCTTTAAATATCGTCCAACAACTGAATTCTCCTTCTTAAAAACCCTGGAATTCCTCCCAACGTTCCCACGAGGACATCATGCGCAGCAGCTAATTTCTCCTTAGGATGGTGTTCAATTTACTTTGATTCCATATGGCAAACTGTATTCACGATTGGTCTCGTCTAAGGATCTCTTCATTTGTCACTGATCTTACCACTTTACTTTTCCGTAATAACAATTTTTTTTTTTTTGCAAGGGTAGATGGAAGAATGTCCGGAACGGTGCACACTTCCGGGGCCTGTGGGTTTGGGTAATAATACCCGACCCACTTAAAAAGCCCACCTCACTTTCAGTTGACCCTGTTGAAACTGTTTGACATATTACTTCGGGCCAGGTCCGTTGTTCTTCGGTCCTAGGGCTCGCTTCTGCTTTGTTATTCTTCTTCTATATGAACATTATTTACGTCTGTCTTCTTTGCCCGAAGAATCTCTTCTGCGAAGCGTGCCACACATTTCCGGATTTTGACAATATTATCCGGGGAAATCTCCTGCCCAGTGTCTTCTTGCAACGGTCTCCTGCGTTGCTCCTACCTCCCGCCGGCGAAGGAAGTAAGACTGACATCGTCCGTGGGCTCCGGGCAGTACAGGCTGTTGTGTGACTCTGACTTTGCAACATTCTTCGGCTAGGACCTAAAATAGCTGTTTGGGTGAGGTAATACTCGATCTCCCGTTGTTTCGTCTCCGCCTGCTTGACGAGCGTTCTCGTCCAGCGACCTCGCTCTTCTTGCTCATAATCTCTCTGCCACTCTCCGTTATCTGGCTTCGTGCCTCTCGGCGTGCAGCTTCACCACGATCCCCCTTCTTTCTCTCCTTCTTTCTCCACGATCTTACGCTCCTTGGCGAGAAGGTCAATTGGCATTACTCCTGCGAAGACCAACTCATCCGGCTCGGTAGGCCGATGCCACCCGAATATCACTTCGTCTTTGGACCTGAGCTACTCTCTTCCTGGAGGTCTTACGATTCAAGAAGTCTGCCCACACTTCCCCTCCACACAGTAGGACTGACTAGACAGCTCCCATCGAAAGACTTTTCTGCTTGACTTCGGGCCGCCGACGTTGTCCATGAGCCTAGGAAACGACATAACTCTCTTCGCCTAATCTGCCCCCAAGAATCTCATTTTGGTCGATCATCACTTCAAGGTACTTCACCGACGGCTTTTATTTGACCACCTCATCCCCGACTGGTATTGAGATAACAGTGGTAATTTTCTTTTTTGCCAGGACAACGACTTCCGTCTTGTTGGAGGCTAATATTATATCCAGAGTAACCATAGTAATAATAATAAGAAGAACAACAACAATTATAATAACAGTAATATAGTTGTGACAATTAATATGTATATCAAGATATTTAGCACACAGGCAGGGTAACAATGGGGAATTAGTAATGAGTGATTGGCAGCGATATTTTACTCTTTTCTTTCAGACATTAGGAACCGGTCCTAAGATATGGAAGTTTTGATTACGGAACGAGAAAGGCCGAGCAGCGGACGAGTTTCAGCATACAGAACAATGAACACCGAGCGGAAACCTTTTGTCACCTTGACTCGTTAAAAAGTATTTAAAGTCTGATTATGAATAAAAAATACGGTAAGTTTCACTGTTAATTGGGTAAAATTGGCGTGTTTCCTTTTACGATAAATTATACATTTTCCTGCAAACGCTAATGTGTGTGTGATGTGAGCTTTATGATTATGATTTACTCTGACGTCCGTTCAATCGAGATCTGTCAGATTCAAAAAAAAAAAAAAAAAAAAAAAATTGGGGATGGGAGGATGGGGATCAAAACACGTCTACTGCCTGCACCAATGAACGTCAAACCTTTAGTTAATAAAGCGTGGTTCTGTAGTAATAATCATGATATTAACAACAACAACAAAAACAATAAAAAGAGAAAGAAGAAGAATCTACAATTTCAATTCACTACCTGCGACCTTGCAATCCGTACATAAAGGAGTTGATCGAATATTTGCTGTCGTTCTATCGTTGAATTTTAAAACACAACGTTTCGGTCTCCACCCGTCTATGATCGCCTTCAGGTGTTACAAAAATTTAATTTGACTTAGGCTACACTCAAAACAATATATAGATAAGACATACAGAACTAAGTCGTCCACAAGCCTGACAATTAACTCATATTAAAACAAAAAAAAAAGTTTAAAATTTAGCATACCCATGTCAGTACTCTGACAAAAGTAACTACACTATACTACATCTAGTGTGCTTAAAATATATATTTAAAATATATATTTAAATTACTTTTTTTGTAGTACCTGAAGATGATCAAACAGAGATCGCGGTAAAATGTCCCATCATAATTTGTGCGTGAACCTCCCGTTCCAGTATAATACAACAATTAATACTATTCTCCCCTTTAGTTCCTGTTGGAGTGAATGCCATTCCCGTCTTCCTCCTATCCATTATAGCTTTCGAGATACACTTTCCTACTCCTAGCTGTCTTTTAGAGCAATCACGTGTACCTAGGACGGTAAAATGTCCGATCATAATTTTTGCGTGTGGATGCAAAGTGTGAGTTCACTGATTGATACCTTCCAGTATAATGCGGCTGTTAATACTATTCCCCCTTTAGTTCCTGTTGGAGTGAATGCAATTTCCGTATTCCTCAATAGCTTTTGAGATACACTTTACCTGTCTTTTAGACCAATCACGTATCCGTACCATTACAAGCTTTGCCAGAGTTATGGGCTCTATCCTCACGTAACTGATTATGGAAAGACTGCTTAGAAATTAAATAAGTTAAGCCTTTAAATTCCTAGGTGGAACATAGGGCCGCGACGATATTTCTCCACCGTGTTCTGTCTGTTGCTAAGGCCTTCACCTCCCGCCATGCCTTGTTGACATCCGCCAGCTCCCTTTCCACAGTTCTCTTCCAGGTGTTCCTCGGTCTTCCACGTCTGCGGCTACCTTGCGGATTCCAATTCAGCGCCTGTCTAGGGATATTTTCTGGTGGTTCTCTCAGGGTGCGACCGATCCACCTCGATTGTCTTCTCTTTATCTGTAGTTGGATGGTACTCTGATTTGTGGCCTCCCATAGATCTCTGTTCGAGATGGTCTTGGGCCACCAAATTCTCATTATGTACCTCAGGCAACGGTTTATGAAAATGTGTATCCTTGTTGTGATGTCTTTTGGCACTTTCCAGGTCTCACATCCATACAGCAACACCTATTTGACATTCTGAGTTTTGTCTTCCTGCGTATATGGGGTGATCTCCATACTGGTCGTTACTGTGCAAATGCTCCTTTTGCTTTATTTATACGACTTATCACACCTCTATCCTGACTAACAATGCTACCCAGTTAGCAAAATTCCTCTACCCTTTCTATAACTCTTCCGTCTAGTATCAAATTAGAATTATTTGTACGGTTAATACGCATTTCCTTGGTCTTTTTGTTATTTATCTTTAAGTCTACTGCTTAGAAATTAAACGGTTTATAAATAACATATATTGCAAATACAGACAAGCGAGCGCGCGGTAAACGTAGACGAGACATGGTGTGTTTATCATGATTTGGACACATGTTTTACTGACTTGTACTACAAATTAAATCGTGATAAAAAGTAACGTTATAAATTATACAGATGTTTTTGTTACTGCAGATTTGACACAGTTCATCACATCCCAAGGAAAATATCTGGGAAGTGAAGTGATATGCCGAAAATCCAACAAATCTTACATAAATGGGGGAATTTAAGAGTGCTATATAACGACAAAAAACCCTGATGCAATACCTTAAATTTACACACACACACACACACACACACACACACACACACACACACACACACACACACACACACACACACACACACACACACACACACATTCGCCGTAATATAGCCTTTCGTTGTGCAAACACTTATTTAAAATTTTCAGTTAAGTATATTTCTCAAGGGCATTCTGTTGTCTTACGACTTCAGATCACTGTTAAAATTTTAGTTCCAAAACGTTTTCAAAATATTTTCTTCAGTTTACATTATGATACGATTATGCAGGAACACGTCCTAAGCACTATTAGAGCTACTGCTTCACACTTCTCTATTGTTATTCAATTTACACTACCAACTATTATACTGTTACTTCGGTTCGTCTCAAGTTATCGTCCTCACACTTCATGTCGTTATGTAATAGTACAAGTTATAGTCTTTTTGGAGTCTGACGAAAGCTGTTTTTTAAATGTTATATTTAATTTCAATATCCAGTCGATTCGTTCGTTAAGAACTCGGGACGTATTTCGTCTGCCCTTCAGTACTGAGTGCCAATCGTTAGCTTTATACAATGTAGTCTGAAGCGTCATAATTGTAATGTGTAAAGTAGTGAAATATCTACAATTAAAACAAGTCAGAACAATGAAATTCATAAACATCAGGAAAAGAATTACACGACTGTAATACCTAGCTCTGGCCCAAGAAGTAACGAGTCAAGGAATTTCGCAACCTGGACATTATGGTTACTGAATACTATTATTATACGTTGTAAGTGAATATAAGAGAAGCGTTTACCATTCAAGCTTCTCATGACCCAAAAGGATATTCTCAAATCTAATTACACTCACATAAGATATTTCAAAAGAGTTTTCTTTAGCTTATTTCAAGTATTCTCAGCAGCTAAACCTAATCCTTGAGAAAGACGGAGTCAGTTGATGTGGAAGCGGATAATGAAGAAAAATTAGATAGAAAGAAAAACGAATGGTTAAGCTTTAAAAGAAGTATTAGAGAAATGGTAATGGAAAAAGGAAGATGTCGCCTCGCAGAAGAGAAGTGATCAGTAGAGGAAGATGTGCAGGGTGATGGTGGAGATGAAGAATAAGAAGACCAGAATTTTGCATTTTGCCTTCTTGTGCCGCGCACTCACATCAGAGTAAATTTGTTTTTTGCATCTTCTATAAAGATCTCGTAAAACTAAACTATTTGTCATGCATAAATAAGTAGATATATAAGCACGCATATGGCGTAATGCATTTTATACTCGTATTTACGTAAAGATGCCTTCCCCTCTCCGTTATTTTATACTCGTATTTACGTAAAGATGCCTTCCCCTCTCCGTTATTTTTAAGGAATACAAAACTGTGTAAAATTAACATGTGTGAACAGATAATTTTAAAACATATTATAAGGTGTGGAAAGAGACGTAGAGGATGAAGTGGGATGATCAGGGTACAGGGGAAAGACGAATGAGTGGAGGTAGAAAAGTTGAATGGTGTGAAGCGCGGATATAAAGACTTAATAACGAAGATGATAAAAAGTTAAAAAACTTACAATTTTTTATTGCTTTAAAGATTCAAACGTGCAAAGGATCGAAACTTGGACAATGGTTCGACAAGTTTAGGTTAATGGGCGTTTACAAGTATTTCTAGAAGACAGTTGGTTTGTGGGTTAAACCAACCCTGGGTCGCATCACACATGATTGTTGAACAACAAATCTAATATACGGTTAGAATTGTAAACGTATGGCTAGAAGAAAAGAAACAAGAAAACTTTAGTAACCTTTGATATTTTTTCAACGTCTCCTTAATTTGTCATGCTTAAAGTTCATCTTCAACGATTGTTTAAGGGGCAACTTGATTGATTAACGTTAGACTGGATAGAGAAATGTAAGCATACATCTTGCACTAAACAATTCTTAGACTTTTATTTTTCTCCAATAGTTCCTAAGTTGGTCATGTTTAGCTTTTGTGTGTGTCGGCGTTTCGGGAAATCGAGATGAAAAGGCACGGTGCTTCCCAATAACAATATTCCTCTCTCTCTCTTTGTTTGCGTTAAGAAATTTTCCTGAACAGAAACCTACTCGTTTGATTTCGCGTGTAACAACGCGACACAACACGTTCTGACACACTGAAGAGACGTAGAACTGTTGAATGACAACCAGTTTTGCATGAGGTGTGTTTCTGTGTTGCTGGGCTGTAATTACCACCATACTAATTGTAGGGGATGCGGCCTTGATACAAGGTTGGCCTAACGGAAATTCGGCACCGACCGCCTGTAACGAACCGGCCAGCAGTATAATTACCTATTATTTTTTTATACCTCGGATGGTACACAGAGGAGCGTCCGTCGGCTTGTCTCACACGCACGCATCCCTAAGCACGCAAGCTTACGCACGGTCTCGCTATGACAATTGGCCAAACGTTAAACACAACATTTCCCTCATCTGTACAGCTGTGTACGTTTTTGGTCTAAATGCAGCTAAAACGATGCCAAGTTTGACTCTATCAAACCAACCGTGGAAAAAAGTTGTTTTACAAAAATTATACTACTTTTATGAATGATCATAGCAAATTGTGACTTTCAGATCAGTAGACATATAAGGAAAAAAAAACAATTTTCGCTGTTCTCTCTTAACTCTGACTTCATTGTCACTTTCGACTTTACCTAAGGTAACATTAATTTTCCCCTACTCTCGCTTTATCCTGGCTTCAGGATTGAGATATGAGTCGGCTTTTGGTGTATAGTTTCTTCTGGACACAACCATTCCTTTCCTATTTATTTCGAAATTTGAGTTATTCCCCACGTACTGAAAACAAAATCAGTGTTACGTTTTCCTTGAATCAAACGGTAAATAAAAATAAAACTCTACCCTGCCACATGCATTGTTGCCAACCCAAGGGCCCAGTCTCATCCATGTTTGTCATTGCGCCATTGAATTCATACCTCCACGATATTTTGGCTTCCCTCCTTTGCAGATGCCCATACTAGATTGTGTCTAAAGACCAGAAATTGTTCACGCCAAAGTACTTTTACGTTTTTGTATTTTTTTACTTCATGCGGACTTAAAAAGCCAAATCCTACCCATACCATCGACTAACCTTAAATCCCAACAGGCCTATCGTAGTTTTCCCAACTTGTGCTTAGCATCCATTTCACCTTGGGCAGATCTTCGCCGTCAACCACTTTCAGGAACTGTTTCAAGAATGCGACTGCACTTGATATGTAACCTACGAGACAGTCTTGGAATAAAACTTATGCCGTACTTTCTACTCAATTATGCAGAGTCTTGTGCTTTGGTACATTCGGAGAATTAACGTTGAATTAAGAAATACATTTGCTCACTGTTGTATATAGAGCATCCTAAGGTATGCGTCAGAGACATGGACCACTAACCAAAATTGGAAAGTGTAATGTGGTTGTAACAAAGAAGCCCGAAGATAAAAATGAAGAGGTCTTAGGTGTACTCAATGGAAAGAGAAAATTTGTTGGGAGCTAACATTTAAAAGAGAAAAACAGTTTATTTGTCATGTCCTGAGAAAAGATCTGATGATGAGAGGGCCGATGAAGTTTGGAACCCACGAGCGTGCTGATAATACTCAGGCTCTCATTAGACACGGGCGAATAACTTCAGTCGTAATTACTACAGCCTGATCTACAAACAATTCCAAATTATTGAAGGCAAAAATGAATAAACTTTTTGCTGTGTAGTCTATTGTGAATTCTAAGGTTCAGAACGTGCATTCAACAACTTTGAAAACAAGCAAAGAGAAATAAACCTGCTTCGACAGTTGACGTTAATTTTATTGCAAGAAATATGGCTAAAATTAAAATATATAGTAGCCCAAGTGGACATTCCACAATACAACAGCCACGGGAATTTATAAAAGAGATCGCAATAAGCCTTGACGCAGTGACAAGGAGTTTCCCTCGATTGTGGCAAACTGGTCTACGAAAAATGCTTTCAAATTAAATGTAATGTCTCGTTTCCACTACTCGTCTCGTTAGTTACTACTAAGTGAAATCTTGTGCTCAACGGGGAAGTGTGTTGCAGATACACCCACAACAACCACTACCCTGGAGCCACAACTGTATCTTCATCTTCTCCAAAGTTGATTTAGCAAACGGAGAACCAAAATAAATGAAACGTAATCCGAACAAGTTGCTTTCACCTGGAAACGCTTAATTTGTCTACAGGTTAGCATCAACTGTATAGAAATTTCAGCTCAAACTGAAGGACAGTTGTTAGGTTTAGACCAAAAGCGTGCAAAAACACTAACTACACTTACACAAAGTCCTTCTATATAACTGCACTATAGTATACGGACCTATTGACTCAACTGTGGGGTTTTAGTATCACAAAACTTATCCAGAGATTTCAACAGATAATTGCGATCAATTAGCGGTATACCTCTGAGTGATTTCATAATGTACGTGTTCCAATTGGTGTCGAAGTTTCAACGCATACTAGAACATGAAAACAGACTATTTGCGCAAAATTTCTTCGTTAGCCTTAATAAAAAGACTGAAGAGACAATGGTAGTCTGCGTCTCCATATGATGTAGGTCAAAAAACTTATAGCCGGCAGGGAGGATCGTTGGATATCTCCGTCAGCATATATACCTGATGATCCACTTGTAATCGAGAGTAGATTGTAAAATGGTATCATAATTATAACTGTAAATATATTATAATTGTATTCTAATATTACAATTATAATATACGTAGTACAATACATATTACAATTATGTAACACAGTGGAACTACATCTTCACCACTTGTTACAGTCCATGAAATTATCGTGAACGTGAAATAATATTTACTAAACTAAACGCTACTAGAAACTTATTACGTTAAAATTCTAAAGACCAAAATTATTTCTTAAAATTCAAAAATTCTCCATCGACATACAGCCTTCCTCCCCTTCTCCTCCAAATTTAATTTTATTAGTTTTAACTTGAGCAGACATAGTGAAAGACAACTGTCCGCTATGTTCGATGCACCTATTGCATACATCTTGTATTACTATTGTCATGATTATCATCATCATCATCATACTTAAATAATACTTGTTTGTTTGTACGGAAGTAAACTGACACTCAGTGACACTACAGTATTCCTTAAAAAGCACAACCATTTCTTAATTTAACAATATCAATTTTATATAGTTTATTAACTATAAAGTGTGGTCTGTTATTTAGAAGATAAATGGGTGACATATGTGAACACTTTCACATCAAGCTCTAACCTCCTCCAGAGTCAAACTATATCTTTACTCATCATCAGAAATATAACTCTTTCTTTTCCAATGTCTTATCCTGAAACTGTCATAAGATCTATCGTCTCATCCTCTCTGGATCTTCTTTCTCCTTCCCTGTCACTCGGATTCTGTTTCTCGTCCATACGCAACACGCGTTCTGATCCTGCAAGTTCATCGTATTGGTGACACAACTCCTGACTTCACCTATAACAATCACAATGCTTGAGTTATAATCATGGCTTCGCAATTTGGTGTATGGGTCATATGCGGGAAGTAAGCTTCATCTCCTAGTCTTGCCAAAACAATACCTTTTCATTTTACAACGGAAATCCTGAAGTTGTTTTATACAAGGAGGATAATAATTAAAAAAAAAAGAGAAAACATTTTGTTGAGATATGAAATATTGGCAGCACCAGGTGTAGCGGACGCCAGTAGCGACACACAATAGCCAGCGGGTCTATAGCAACAGGCTACATTTACCTCTTCCAACATCTGACAGTCTGTTTCCGGACACGTCACTTCAAACCTTTTAACAGTCGTTCTTTTTTACAACTCATACTCAAAGAAAACTAAAACCCGCACACGAGATGAGTGTAGCTATGCGTGAGTGCGAAGAACGAGAGTGAGAAAGGTGGACAGACAGACAGAGATGTACAATTATTTAACGTAAATTTAAAGTTTTATACGTATAAATAAAAAGATAATGTACATAACAAAGATTTATTAAAAATTCTGACAAAATAACAGAAAAATTAAAAAAAAAGTGAGGACAAAGTTCTACATTTGTCATGTCTCGGCTACTTGAATTGTATTGTCTCCCAACAAAACAACATTTGAAACCCTCGCTAAGAACTGGAAACGTCTGAAAATACATTTTCGACTGTAACTTTATATTTTGATCAATCCTAATAAACATTACTTGGTTACATTCATGATCACGATAACTGAATCTCTTGCAAATAATAACAACTAACTATATCTTACAAGATATAGTTAATCAAATACATAACTGCAATGTTTTTAAATTATGTATTATTATACTTTGTAAAACGGGCTGTGTGTTATAAAATATCAATTTGTTTCAGAGTTGATATAGGTACGAGTTTCGAGTGTCACTAACTTTCTTCCCGCTCTTCGGTGTGTGTGTGTGTGTGTGTGTGTGTGTGTGTGTGTGTGTGTGTGTGTGTGTGTGTGTGTGTGTGTGTGTGTGTGTGTGTGTGTGTGTGTGTGTGTGTGTGTGTGTGGATGCTTAGGTGTAACATGACACAACTTTCAAAGCACTCAACATCGAAAATACACAAAATACTAATATATACACCAATATACACCACAATCACACACAATAATACCAGTTAAAAAAAAAAAAAACAGGAAACCATAACAACAACCAACCAAAACACAAGTAGGCCTACTCCACAAGATTCAAAATTAAGAAGGCTGAGGATGGGAACAATAGGTTTCCCGAAGCATGTTCCAAATAAGGAAACAGACAACTTGAGGTAAAGTTATTATAAATATTAAATATATTATATATGCATCAAGAAATAGTTATATATATAGTGTTTGTGTATATTTAAATAAGTGAAGGAAAAAGCTATGCTTTTATTTGGATAAGTCGTTATGTGAGAGCATGAGGGAATATTGACAATGCAGTAGAAGCGTGGTCCGCAGCGACCTTGAATCAAACACTGACGTCACACCTTGCCGAAAATAAAAAGTAAAGTGCAATTAATTAATGACTTCCAAAATCGTTGTATCGGTGTTCATCTAAACTGAATCAAAGAAAATACGGCCAGATTGGTACTCTCCACACTATTTACAGACTTCAACCGCCATCAAGATGTAACATTTTTACCGTCACACGTTGGATTTGTTTATTCTGAAATCTAAATTAGTCTTGTTCGGTTTCCAGTCACTGCGTTTCTCTACAGAACGAGAGCTATTCTGTATTTCGCTCGCAAAGTATCTGTATACAACTATAGCACAGCTTAAAAACCACTATTTGTCATTTTATTTAATCTAGTTTAATAAGTTTTATTTAATCTAGAATCGTCCTTACTGTTGTGTTATGTATTACATCTCCTCCTCCTCCACATCCTTCTTCTTCTCTACCATGCCCAGTGGCAATCTAAACAATTCTGTGTGTGTGTAAGTACTGTGTATTTGTCTTCCCCACAGTAGAAAGACTGGGTTTGGTCAACCGTGGCATGACCATCTTCATCAATTCGGTCCACGTCTGAACTTTTCTATGACGGAGCATCTGGAAACAGCTCCGTCACCTGACACCATTCAAATTAGGAGTGACTACTGCCAAGGTAACCTCATATCCCGTTTACAGAGCGACTCCTGCTCAAATTAACATTTATGAGGATGCGATGTAGGATATACCGCGCAATGGCAATGCGGATGTTACGGGAATTACGCTGTCAACATCACGGTTGGCGGCCTGACACCGTCATAAACCAGAAAGTTGACGGTAAAAAGACAAGTGGACGACTCAAACTGCCATGGACTACAAACTGCGATCTTCGGACTACAAACCGGATCCCAGAGGACGGAAAAGACCTCATTAAGTGGTCGGAACCCGTTCCAATATAAAAACGTTAAGAAAAAGAAAATTAGTTCAAAGACTGGGTTGGACGACATTGCTATTGTGTTGCTTCCCTAAGTCAGTAACGACAATTTCATAGCCTCCATATGAAGAGGACTTGCCTTAGCTGAGGTTCTGCCTTTGAAATACGGTAAAGATTATTTAACTTAATTTATTGGGAACTGATTATTCGCGATTTGCTAATTTACGTTATAAAAATTTGGTGATTCTGTAGAAACGCTTTCTTGCTGCAATTACAAGGTAAAGGTGGTATTATAAGCCCCCATTTTGTTTTTATTTTTTGAAAATTGATTTTTAAGTTTTTTGTTAAAATTTTTATAACTATAACTACAACATTTCGTAAAACTACTGTTAAAATATAAACCATTTTGAACAACTTTAAGGATATGAAAAAATAAATAAATTCAAAGCGTCATTTTGTGAAAAAAAGTTTTGTGCTGGTAATATGAGCCCCAAGGAAAAATAAATAAAATAGCTGTTTTAGAAAAGTCTGTAATAAATTTATTCATACAAACAACATTTTATTCATTACAAAACCTTAAAAAGATATTATGAATTGAAAAACCATAAAAAAGTTCATTACAAGTCCACTGAAAAAATCATCACAAAACTAATGTAAAATGTCATTAAGAAATCACTTAAAAAGTTTTATGAGGTTCCTGTGTAATGTCTACTTGCAAAAACCACAAACGTAAACATCTTTCTCGCATCCAGCGCAGTCGTTGTGTGCCCACATTTCGCAAATAAGACACTGCACCCAGAGTCCTCCTCGGTTATCTGCCGAAAGTAGACCCCCGCAAAACAGACAAGCTGCTTCTTCGTCACCGGGATTTTCCACTCCAATTGCTATTTCTAAGACAGGTCCCCCAGATTCGATATCTGATTCACA
Organism: Magicicada septendecula; assembly: GCA_034769895.1. Lineage (NCBI taxonomy): Eukaryota > Metazoa > Arthropoda > Insecta > Hemiptera > Cicadidae > Magicicada > Magicicada septendecula. The sequence continues at coordinate 43,225,719 of CM068376.1, forward strand.
TGGTTTTACATCTGAATCATTAAGAAGCTTCTTTTTCACTGCCTGTTTTGTTTTAGATTGTGTTTTCTTAGAAGGCTGTTGATCATCTTTTTTCTTTTTATCCTTCAGTTTTCTTTTTCCTTCAGCTGAATCTGACTTTTTCCTTTTTTCTCCAGCAGCTAACAGAGCGTCTTTGTACGGAGAGGATGTAATCAAAGCTGCCTTGGAGGGTTTAGGACCTTTGTTAGTTACTTTCCTCTTTGGTTCGGGAACAAGCAAGATATCTTTTGGAGACACAGTGAGTTCGGGAGTCTTCTTCTCCTTAACTTTCCACAGACCGGAAGGTCCTGCCAATGCCAAATCTTCAGCAGATGGTTGGAATCTTGTTACTTGCACATTATCCAAAACTGGTGAACTTTTGTTCCAGCTCGGTTTGATTCTACACTTGTTATCGCAGATGCGTTTTGACCATCTTCTTGTGGAGTTTTGGCACCTGTGTTTTGTCCTCTTACAGCAGTAGTGAAGGTTTTAGGTCTTTTCCCTTTGCCTTTTTGTAGGGTTTCCATATCTAGTATCGCTTGAGAGGAAGATGTACAGTCCACAGCAGAAAAAAATTTCGGTTACATGGATATAATCCTGTAACCTGAAACCCATTCACAGCAATGGATCCGGTCTGGTAAGTCAAATAAGCCTTTCCCAACAGTTCGGCAATATCATAGGGCCCAACAGGTCTCTCACTGTGACGCATCCACTGGCGTATATTTTCACTGTAGTGATGTTTCTAAGCGCCAAGAAATGTTTTGTCAAGAGGCTGCAGTTTATGCGATGTGTGTGGGGGTAAACTTACAATGGATATGCCATTTTCTCGAGCAAGATTCACAATGTCAATGTTTTTGGTGTGGGAGTTGTGGCCATCGAGAATAAGGAGCACAGGGTCATCTTTTGAGGGTGTAGTCTTCTCAATAAAGTGCTTAGCCACTCTGTGAAAATGTTTGCTTGTATCCATCCGGACGGGTGACATCTACCAATTGCCCCCGGTGGAGCGCCTTTCGTGAGAAGCTCAGACATATTTTCCCTGGGAAAAATCAAGATCGGAGGTACAAATGTTCCCCCTGCACTCATGCAGCAGACTACTGTCACGAGAGAGCCCCGTTCAGCAGAACTTACAGTTCCTACTTGTCTTTTTCCTCTCAACCCAATGACTCGAGGGATTTTGCTTTGAACGACTGATATACCTGTCTCGTCGACACTAAATTCTCTGTCTGCCGGGTAGTTGTGTTTGGCGTACTCAGCTTCAAGGATATCAAAGAAATTATCGACTGCCTCTTTGTTAAACCCATTTGCTCTTGAAAACGATGTCGCAGAAGGTTTCAAAACAGACAAAACATTTTTGTGGCGATTCATGAAGTGGTCGAACCACGCTCTACCAGCTAACCCCTTTTCTGAGAATGGGAGATTAATTCCATTTCTTTCACACAGTTGGTAAGCTACTCTGCGAACATCTTGTCTGGTGAGACCATAGAATTTACTTTCCATTATAAGTAAATACTCGACTAACTCTGTTTCCAGTTCTTCACCCATTATAGGTTTTCTCCCTAATTTTGTTAAAGCGGCTTCTTCCGGTGGTTTGTCAACTCGAAGAAGTCTTTGAAGAGTAGATTTGGGAACAAGAAACATTTTTGAAGCCTTTTTCAATCCTACGTCTTTGTTTCTAATAGCCTTGATCGCCCTAACCATATCTTCATAATTCCAGTTTTTCCTTTAGGTTTTATTTTTGGGCCTAACATTTTTCGTGGCATTTGAAACAAAAAAGTTGAAACCACTCCTGTAATGTATATAATATGAGCCCCTTAAAGTTTGGGGCTCATACACCAAGCACGTTGGTGGCTCATTTTGCAACCCTCGCCATATTGGAATTTAAACACGCGTAACTAATCTTCGTTATTTGCAAAATTATACACAGAAACAATCTTTTAAACATACTTTATCCAATGCAGTAATGCACTAGCATGAATTTAAACGAATAAGTACTGTAATTAAAAGCAAAACACATACCTTTCAAAGTTTTTCAGATCGAGAAAACAAAAACAACACGTTCACTCACAAAATATCAGCTGCAACTGAACGAGAACGCTCCAGCGGCAAAAGGCGTTACTAAACTAGCAGTTCAAGTCGTCGCCGCCAGGTTGAGTGCGCTGTATGAAAAGATATTGAGGGGGCTCATAATACATGAACGGCTCATAATACCACCTTTACCTTTATGTGAACCCAGTTATAATACGCCCATACCCATAATACTAATCCTTAGTGATGCGAACCAAGAAATATTTTTACAGCCCAGAAAGGAGTACGAAAAGGACCAATGAATTCAACATCCAATGTTGCATGTAGTAATGTTTTCTCTATTTCTATATTCGTACAGCGGTATGATACCAAATCATACGATAAAATTATACAAAATTAAAGTATCCAGGGAACAATTAAAATTCTTTAAATCCTCAGTAAAAATGTTTTTATGTGGATGTATTTTAAGAGGACCATGTACCCGAATTTTCGAAAAATTTTCAGAAACTGAAAAACGTTACAGGAAATTTGTTTACCAAAAGGGGTTAACATAATAAATAAATAAAACTAGAATATCTTGCGTTTAGTGCTTGTATTTTTAAGCTGGGAAGTTCTAGCTCCCGTTTTTTTTTCATATGCAATAGGGAATTTTTTTTACATAAGGTAGATTGTACAATCAAAAAATGCAGAAAAAACAAATAAATCAGAGGAAAATTTTGAAGTCGACGCAGGAGCTTTGGTAACACAGACAATTTATTAAGGTTTATAAAAGTCACATTTAAACATTTTTATCTACCTTTTTTCAGCTTTTGTAAACGGTAGAAACATAAATATTTTTTTCAAGTTGTAGGGCTAATTACATTTTAGAAATCTATTGATTTTTCTACACTATTCTTAAGTGAAAATAATGCCCGCAAACAAATCTTTCAAAGATTTAGAGTGAGTATCCGCTATGACAGTGATGCAATAAAAATTATAGTACAATGTTATAGAAACAGTTTTATAACCGGTTACCTCCGATCCTCTGGCAGGGAGGTTCTTCGATAACTGCCGTCCAGTGTTTCTTACTCACTTACCGCTCGAGTCTATTAACTATCAGTTATTATCATGCAAACTACAGCTATTTATATTTAAAATCTTTTCGAAGTGTGATACTAATAATTTTGCAACACCGCTGTTCATACATTTTATACTTTTCGTGTTTTATACACGTGTTTGATGTGTGTGTGTGTGTGTGTGTGTGTGTGTGTGTGTGTGTGTGTGTGTGTGTGTGTGTGTGTGTGTGTGTGTGTGTGTGTGTGTGTGTGTGTGTGTGTGTGTGTGTGTGTGTGTGTGTGTGTGTGTGTGTGTGTGTGTGTGTGTGTGTGTGTGTGTGTGTGTGTGTGTGTGTGTGTGTGTGAGCGAGCAATCACAAACAAAGTAATTATAGCCCTATAAAATACGTCATTTCAATTAGCAAAGAACAATACTGGACTCAGGAATATTATGAAAATGTATAAAGGAAAACTTGGAACATAAAAGTATAGAATGCAAGAAAAATGTGTAAAATATAATTTCAAAAGTTGAGGATTTGTAACAGTCTTGAAAACGTACCATACAACTCATATGCAACACATGTGGGAGAGAACGAGACTAGCAAAAGTGATCTCTCAATAACTCCAAGACCGCCGTTATCACTGCATAGGCCAATAGCAAATTTAAACGACGTTACAAATTAACTATCAATACGTTTGGAAGTATGCATCTTCATACGACCACAAATAAAAAAAGAGGTTAAAACAAGAAAAAGAATAACTTTTTATTCCTCATAAATCATAACATTCAGAAAACCGTCATCATTACCTTCACTGTTGTCTTAATCAGAAATCTTAGTGTTGATATTTTCACACTCCCACAATGTCAATACTATCGGATTGTTTAAAGAATACAACTATTTTTATACCGTAGAGCCGGCTTAGCAGTTTGATGCTGACTGAAAACGAAGAAGTCATCATCATCTTCACGGATTAAACCAAGGATGGTTTGTTCCGGTCTCAAATAGGCAAAGATTAGAGCTGGTCACTCCAGCGCTTCCTCGGACGTCCCACACCTCTCCGTCCCCTCGGCTTATAGTTCCAGAGTTGTTTGGGGGTGCGGCAGTCATCCACTCGGCAAAGATGTCCCCACCTATTCACCGATACTGGGCGATCCTGTCGAGTATACTCATAATATTCAGTTCCTGCCGTATATCTGTGTTTCTTCTACGACCATGGAGAGTATACCCTGCCACGTACCCTGCGATATGCTAGTAACATATCCAGGGGAGATATTCACTACTAAATTGCCTTAAATAAGGACTAGCAGGACGGATCAAAAGTTGCTGACCACAGCTCTAAATAAAACGAAGAGCAAGGAAGTGAGTTTGCCAATTCATAATGCCATCGTTTCAGCCAGTATGTGACTTGACTTGTTCAGATCGCTAATATATGTATACCTGGCTACATACTTCATTCTGGGCTATTTACACCAAAACTAATATTCCATAACGCATGCCATTTTCACGCTTTCGTCGGAAGTAAACAATTTATGGCATATCGTTAACTGTATGGTCTCACGCCTCTAGGTGAACGTTACGCAGTGACAATGACGTAATTATTGGGGGGGAGCGGGGGGGTCAATCTCCCTTGACCTATTCAGCAAAATTCCGTAATCACTTAGTGTAGATTTATTTCTAAGCCTCTTGCGTGTGTTGAAATAAGGCTTATAAATAACTGTAGAAATAAAAGGAATTACAATTCTTGTAAATTAATAAACTACAGTTAGAGTAATGACAATCATTCAGCAATTGGTATCTGCAGCCTTAAACAACAATTACACACGCGCCAGAAAACGAAGGCAGAGCCTATTAATCTACCTTTATCTTTTCCTTTTACCCCACTTCTCTATTTAGGGTTGCCTATACTACCAAGTCTAATGTTTCTGTGGTTTGGACCGTCATCTTTTCTCAGGTAAACTAGCAGTTTCTTGACTTTAATTTGAAAAAATAAGACTTTCTGCAAAACTTTACATAAAAACCGGCATACTTTAACATAAAGTATAAATTGCTTAATATATTCTTGGGACAACATCCTTAATTAAAGTGTGAAGACGTACAGTTAAACAGCTGGGTTTTACTGTTTTTCAAAATGACTTTCAGAAAGACTCGTTTTCACAAGATTTATTAAGGATACAAATTTATAATTCAATTGATTGACTTTCATTTGAATAACAAATAGTCAAGAAAAAATATTTTGAAATTAGTGCTTTTCCATATTTTTTTAACTCTCGCTTTTTTTTACACAAAACTTTGAAAAGCAAAGAATTTATATAATGTTATTATAAAATTATATGGGAAAAATCTTGAATTTCTCAATTGACCGAGGAAAATCGGGATCCAGCCTCCGAACTAGTCTCATCAGTAGCAGCACCTAATTATCAGGTATCAGGTCTAAGAGTATCATCATCATCATCATCCGTCAGCATACCATACATTCTCCTTCCTCTTCCTCCCTTAACTACAGTCCAAAGTAGTATCATTAGGATCAGTTACGTCATTGCGCAGAAGTATCAGTTTACTTGCGTCAAAGCTAAGAGTGTCATCACATCATCATCCTTCAGCATACCATTCATTCTCCTGCCTCTTCCTCGCTTAAATGCTATCGTTTCTTGTAAACACTCATTTCTCAAGACGTAACCTATATAATTTTCTTTCCTCTTTCTAAAGCCTGTGTCACACTACTAAATAGCTGCTAGGCGTACTGTATTTTCTTTTTATTTCTATGCCACACTGTTTTTAGGCAGCCGCTACTTAGAGGTGGCTAGTACAGCAAAGTACATGGTTGCGTAGATTGGTTTGATGTTAAAAAGTATTGTGGAAAATGTCATCTGTGGGTGTGCGACGTGCGACTTTGAGACACTTCTTGCTGATTGGTGTTAGACAGCTTTGTAAGGAGTTCCTGAGTAACACAAAAACAAAAAGAAGCGCCTGTGGTTTCGGGAATGAAAAGGTAGAAGGGATAAACTGGGTGCTTCAGCAAGACTAATAAGAGAGCTGGCAACTGAGGACCCCAAATCGTACCACATAACATGATGCGGTTAGCCTTACCAAAACGTCAGAAATTGCTGGATTTAGTGTCACCAAACTAAATTTGGTTTGTATACGTCTTCCGTCGCGGTACTACTTTTTTTTAGATTTTTTAATTTTATTCAGTTCATTACAATAAGCACCAATGAATGTTTTAATTTTCTTTTTTAAAGTGTCTTCCCTTGCTGGTAATCAGGGAAGTTCCAGCTCATCTACCAACCGAGTGAAAGCAGTTTCTTCGCGTCGCGTTTCAAACACTCTATGGACTCAATGTCACACAGACAATCATATTTTCTGTATATGTTAAGGATCATTGTTTTGTAAGTAACTCGTAAATATTTCTTGCAGGTTTCAATATTATGAATAGTTCTTCAAATATTAACAATTTCTGCAAGTAAAATTATATTGTATTAAATTAAATTGTATTTTCACTTTACGCACGTTTCACTTATTATACATCAGCATCATCAGAGGTTTGTAAATGAATTAACAAACAATTAAATTGATTCGATTTTAATACAAAAAATAACGGAAATCGTATTTATTATAAAACAAATGATCGATTTAATTTGATTTTACTTATCAATTCTTTTAATGTTTATTTACTCAATCAGCTGTTTTTCGGTTATATTGGAAAAATTGTATGTTTATATTTAATTTATTTAAATACATATATAATTTTAAATAGACATCTTGTTTTGTTTTTAATTGAATTTGTTCTTTAATTAGCAAATTATTGTTATTATGTTTGTAAATATTAAGATTTTCCAAAATATTCATTTTTTGACCCTTTTGTATGTTTTTAATTAATTAAATTAATATAATGTTACTTGGAGAAATATTTAATTTTTGAAGATTTATTCATAATATGTTAAGGAACGTAGCCTAATTATTTCATCACCCGACCACTTTATTCACTTATTCTAAATGTAGAAATAGAACGATACAACAACAAAACGAAAACAAACGCCGAGACAAGGACGCGGTGTCAATGGAAACGCCACTGCACTGGCACACTGGACGACTTGGGCGCTACTTGGTAACGGCTAGTGGGTCACATGACGTCAAGGGCGGCTACTGGCTACTTAGTAGCGCCAAAAGTTGAACACGTCCAGTCTCTCTAGCTATTGATGTTTCACTCGCGGGCTAGCTGCTACTAACTGTGGCTACTTAGTAGCTGTTACACGAGTAGTGGCTAGTGAAGTAGCATAATGTGACACACGCTTAATAGCTCCAACTAATTTCACTTCATCAATTATTTTCCTTAATACCTCTTGATTTGTTACTTCCTTAGACTGTCCAGATTAAAAGCTTTCCAAATATTTCCTTCCTTCGTTCTTAGTGGGTTGTGTCTCTGTTAGATACACTACACATCCCCCAATACATAACACTGAGTCTTGAGTCATTTTTTCCTCTGCTAGTCAGAAAAGTTCGTATGTTGTTCTCGAAGCGCTTGTTCTGCTGTGTTCACCTTTCATGTTACGTATTTATACTTCCGAGGAATTTAAATATTTCAGTTTAATCCCTTTGCCACCTCATTTACTACGCTTTTTTAACAATTGTATTTATTTTAGTTTTCGCAATCGTTAATCAATTTCAAATTCTTCACTTTTTACAGATATTCTATCGCTTTCTGGAAATAGCCTTTTTTCTCTGCCATTATGCTGTATACCTTCAAGCTAGCAATATGCATCTAAAACAGTGAGGTTGTCAATATCAATTTTTATGACTTTTGCTATCAGACTTTTTTTTATAGATATGCAGCCAGCAATTTCACTTCAACATATACCGGTACTAATCAAATTGTTGTGCATAATACTGATAACTAAAATTTCCAACGTCTCCGAAGGCCTCTCAAGAGGAACAAACCCTCATATCTGTTGTTTTATCTACGTCAACAGCGAAGATTGCGGGTGTCGTAGTACCCAGAAGTCCATTGAAGCGAAAGTTTGTTTCGCGACAGAACTATTTGGACGCGTTGTGTCGCAGATGGCTCTACTGCCATTGGGATTTATAAAGCACCACACACTGGTTCGACATTGTCTAGTCGTGTCGAGAGGCATCTCATGATCAAAGACGAAGCTCTTTTATGTTTCGCAACAAAACAACTTGCGACGTTTTGAACTGCGCATGCGCTGGATTCTAACCACACAAGGTGAACCGTTTATATTACACCTACGTAGCCGTACGTAGAAAGAGCGTGCATTATCCTTTCATCCTAGTCTTTCCACACTTATTTTTATTTATTATTATTATGTGTATTTGTGTATTTATTATTATTATTATTATTATTATTATTATTACTATTATTATTAATTGGTACTTAGTATAAAATGGAAACAATTGTAGGTGTAGTTGAAACTGAAATAGATGCAAAATAATGTCTGTCACCAACTTACAAACCGTACACTTTTACAGCTCAGAAACAGCTGAAGAGAAACTGTCGTAAAGCAGTTTCAATCCTGTCTTCACATAAGCGACACTTTGCAACACGATGGTTCAAAATGGTTCGGTCGCGAAACAAAAATCCTCCAGTGTGCGGCCATCCTATGTCATGTGTTCGCAGCACAAGGAAGTTACCGTAAGGGTCCTCTTAGCTTAACCCCACGTCAGATCGTGGGCGACAGGCGATAGCTCTTGAAAGAAGCCACTTGCACAGCCTCTCGGAAGCCTGCGAGAAGGAAGCTTTTATATTTGGAAAGCTTAAAATTTTCAACACTTTTGTTAATAAAATTTTTGAACGTAGGTCTTTACAACTTGGGAATTTATCCTCTGTTTCAGATTTACTCTAGTTGTTGGTTTATTTCTGATCGGTGAGAGAGAAAATGTTTGCTGAAATTTGTAATCAAAATAAGAAATAAAGAGTCTTAATGTACAATTCTTGTTATTAATAATGTTTTAAATTTCCGTTTAAATAAACAAATATTTATTCCGCTGAAGTAGGCTATTCTGTTTGTCGTTTTCAAACCCGCAAAGTTGGATTCACTTAGGACAACTTTATATTTTTCTCACTTAAAATCGCAACTGGCGTTTCGACTAAACAAATATTTTAAAAATTCTTACTTAATTACTAATTTTCCCATTAACTAAGAAAGCATTAAAAGACACGTTATGCGAAACATTAGTCAGTCACTTGCGACGGCGATACAGATCGTTACAAAGAGCGCGAAATTAAAAGTATTTTTCTTTCATAACTCGCTAAAATTGTTCCACAGCCATGTTTCGTTAAACGGTTTTATCATTTAAATTAATCAGCTAAACATATAGGCGAAGCAGTAAACAATTTTTTATGCTATTTTTGTAGGATTTTCAACGCACGAACACTCCGTTAATTATGAAAGAGTAATATTTAATTTTATCAGATTTGTAACCCGAATGCGCGCGCATCTTCTCAGATTATTCTATTAAATTCATATTAAAAACACGGTGGATAGGGATCGCGCTCCATTGATGCAGAACAGTTGAAAGGAAACACTTTGAGCGTAATTAGTTATCGATGGATATTGGAACGCAAAACACCTGCCGATGGGGTAATTGATTTTTACAACTTCATATGTTTAACGCCATAAGTCTTTTGCATCGTTTGTTAGCGACATGTAATTACGAATGCAATCATACAATGTTTAGCAATACACACAAAAGTTTAAAGTCAACTAGAACCAGAGAACCCATTTTTGAGTACGAAGACTTGACACAAGTTAACTAAAAGAACCATATTTTTCTAACATTAATAAAAATAACTATTTTTAATTGATCTTTTGTTACAAAATTATAAATAATCATAAATAATACCCAAATATCTGAAACACTTATGAGCCATATTATGAAAATTCCACTTACGGGTTTTAGTATCTTTGCTACAAAATTCTTTAAATTGTAGAAATATCTTTCTGAAAAGGGGGCATTAACATACAGCGTCGTAAAATTACACAGTTTTTTAAAATTTCTCTAAAAAATATGATTTTAATGCTATCTTAATGAAAGATGGTATACATGCTTAATATATTCTGATCTTAAAAGAGTACACAAAAAATAACACATTTTTCAATATTTGTTCTCCATAAATGCTTATAGGCCTATATTGTTATAAATATTTTAATACATTATCATGAACAATGCACCTTTCCTCATTAATTTGTCATCATATTACCCTGAATTTTGTAATTTTTGTAGACAAGAACTATTGTAAAAAACTGAATCAATCGGATATTTGATAGCATGTTATATTATAAATATCGGTATGGAGAACCATACATGACTTCCATGTTCTAAGATTTATATTTAAAATCATATTCGAAATGAAATATTTCCATAGAAACTACGTCTTTCTACTTATTGCTTCAGCATTAACCACAGTACTGTGGTCACTAACGTATACCACCTCAAGTTTTCGCACTCGATTTTCACCGATGATGGCAGTCGATGGCACTGCCGAAAAGTCTGGTTTTGCAGAAAACATTGGACTACGGCTAAAGAGCCCGGGAAGCAATTTTAACAAAAAACTACTTCTTTGTTGCCGATAACGTAGTACACATATAAAAAATTCTGCCCTCCACTTTCAACTATAATTTTTAATAATAGAAAATTACCCCCACCCCGTTCACCTAACCTCTTCATTTATAGATATTTCATCTACGTTTCTACAGTGGATTACTATGAGCTTCTTATCAGGATACTTTATTTATAAAAATTAAGTACTTTACTCTTGTTAAATCATAAAATGTTTCAGGTAAACTACCCCTTTCTCTTAACCGATCTTCTCCAAAATCAACAGACCTTCCGTCCTCTACAATTCAGGGAAGCATGCAAAAAAATATTTGATTCTATTTGAATGTGCGGCAGTTATCGTTCGTCATGGAAACATTTCTCTTGTTACAACATAAAATGTTGCAGGTAAACTACCCCTTTCCCTTAACTGATCTTCACCAAAATCAATAGACCTTGAGCTCTCTGCAACTCAGGAAAGAGTGCAAAAAATTATTTGATTCTCATTGAATTTTCGGCAGTTATCGTTCGTCATAAAAAAATTACCCTTTTTAAAACATAAAACGTTGCTGATAAACTACCCTTTCCCTTAACCGATCTTCAACAAAATCAACAGACCTTGAGCTCTTTTTAGTTCAAAAAGGTATGCAAAAACCTAGTTGATTCTGTTTGAATTTACGGCAGTTATCGTTCGTCATATAAAAAATTACCCTTGTTAAAACATAAAATGTTGCTGGTAAACTACCCCTTTCCCTTAACCGATCTTCACCAACACCAATAGGTATTGAGAACTCTACAATACAAAGCTGTATGCAAAACATCATTTGATTCTGTTTGAATTTGCGGCTGTTATCGTTTACTATAGAAAAAAATTACCCTTGAAAAAAACCGTTGCTGGTAAACTACCCCTTTCCCTTAACCGATCTTCACCAAAAACGATAGGTCTTGAGAATTCTGCAATTCAGGGCCGTATGCAAAATATTATATGATTTTGTTTGAATTTGCGGCTGTTATCGTTTGCCATACAAAATACCCTTGATAAAACAAAAAACGTGGCCGGTAAACTACCCCTTTCCCTTAAACGATCTTCACCAAAAACACTAGGTCTTTAGTACTCAAGAAATCAGGGCTGTATGCAAAAACTTATTTGATTATGTTTGAATTTGCGGCTGTTATCGTTTGCCATAGAAAATACCCTTGTTAAAACATAAAACGTTGCCGGTAAACTACCCCTTTCCCTTAACCGATCTTCACCAAAAACAACAGGTCGCGAGTACTCTACAAATCAGGGCAGTATGCAAAAAATTATTTGATTCTGTTTGAATTTGCGGCTGTTATCGTTTGCCATAGAAAAAAATCTACAGACACACACACAGACACACACACAGACACTTTTCGAAAAATGACTTTTTTTCATGTTTTGAGTGTAGTACAATCATATTCTGCAATAATCTCGAACACGATTTTTTTTGCCATCACCATACTTCCATTTCCTTAAGGAACATGGAAGTAAAATGAAAACATTTTAATTAATGAAATTATATTTTTCAGCATTTCTGTCTTATTATAATTTTTTTAATAAATATGTTACTTAATAAGACATTTCTAAATAATTCAGATTGTTTTAACGTGTATGAAAATGAACCAAAAAAATTCATATAATTAGGTTGAATAGTTTATGAGGAAAGGTACATTGAATTAACAAAATTTAAGTTTGCGGAAAACGGTAAAAAACAAAAATGCTGCATAAATGTAACATAGTTCTGTTTTCTGACCTGTTTTATTGTAATGTTAGTGCTCTCCTGCTCCATAATCAGCTTCCTTTTGTTTTTCTTCATCCTGTTTTCTCTTAGCTGCTCTTCTTTTAAGCCTTCTTTCTTGTTGGAATCCTGGCTTTATCGAGCTTCTGCAGTGTAGCCACACACCAAGATCCAGGAACTATTCTCAACTTGCTTAGCACTTTACTCCTTTTAATTCTGCCATCTTTGAAACAAGCTAATGCATCTTTTACAACTGTTTCAACAATAGATCTGGATGCAAAATGTGTCTTCGGGTATCGCTCGAAAATCATTGTATTCAACGGCTCATTAACATTTTGAGTTTTTCCATGGAAACACTTTTCAATAAGCGCTGGACTGGAAATATCTTTATAAATGGATTTTATAGCTTCAATTATTGCTAATGGAAGTACGTTTTGTGTTTGTATTGGGTTTCCTCTAGCTGGCTCTTGTTGTATTGACACCATGTATTTTCTCCTTTGGGGCACAAGAAACGTTGCGGGTGATCATCGGATGAAGCTTTATCCAGGAAAGGGTCCCATACTGCTTTCTTCATGTTATCTAAATTATTAACATTATCCCTGATGGCTTTTCCATAATAATTGCAGAGAATCTATCTGTTTGTCGGTAAGACGACCTTTTCCTGATAAGCCCCTGCCATCATCAAATTTTTTCCTTTCATATCATTTCTTAATTTTCTTAGCCATCCTTTTCTGGATATGTCCAATGCACTCTAATTTTGTTATTTCTGTGTTCCCATATGGCTTCATTTCAGCGACAGCTTTGTAGGCTCTGCTGTCACCATCGCCAATAAACTTGATGTACCTCAAACCGTTTTTTGATTCACAAGCACAAAATATGAAGACCTGTAAAAGTGTGTGAGGCTCTCTGGCCCAGTGGCCCAGACATTTAAACGCGTAGTACTTTAAAATTTAAATGCCTCAAAGACAGTGTAAAACTTGAAATTTTGGGAAAAAAAATTGAATGCATATTCTGTGAACTATTGTTAATTCAAAAACATAAAAACAAACTTTTGAAAAATTTTCAGATTTTCCATGTTAATGCCCCCTTAACAAAAATAAATCTTTACAAAAAATTAGCACTATAAGACACAAATTGGGAACTTTCGAAACGTGGCTTTACCGTAGAATACTGAGATAGCGTAGAATACCGTATAATATAACTAATGTTCAAGTTCTTAGAAAGATGAAGAAAGCAAGGAAAGTTATTAACACAGTGAAGGTAGAAAAGTATGTGGGAGATCTCACGAGAAATGAACAGAGATTTTACTTATTTCAGTCATACTACAGGGAAAAGTACTTGGAAAGAGAGTAGTTGGGCGACCGAGAATATTATGGCTGAAAAATTTAAGGACCTGGTTTGGCATGAATACAACTGAACTATTCCTTGCACCAGTACAGAAAGTTAAAATAGTCTGTATGATATCAAACATCCGAAACGGATAGGAACTATCAGAAGAATAAGACACAGCTCATTTGGACGATGATTAACATTTTGTGTTGGAGTTTACTCCGGAAATTTTATTGGCAATTGAATTGAAGTCTTAAAAATCCATTTATCTTTGAAACTGAAGATAGGCTACACACTTTTACATTGGCTATTTGATGTTGTCTGGTTTTGGGATTAAAAAAGAGATAAAAATTGTAAAGAAAACAAAAAAATGTAATAAACTTAAAAACACCTAAGGTCATTTGATATTATTTAATTTTATTGAACATAATTTTACTTCAGTGCCTATTATCATATAGTAGATATTGACATAATATACTCAGGAGCCATATGAAATACATCATGTAGGCCTACCAATTAAGAAGGACACAAAATGAGTTAAATTAGTTTAAAGCAAGATTGTTACTTTTAGTAACTTCTACAGATTTTATGAACTGCTAAATTATATTGCTACTAGTAATTTTGTACAACCACTATGTTGTCTTTGGTATTGACGAGCGCTTTCGGCAGTCAAGCCATCTTCAGGTCATTTACCAACCTGGTAAATGAGGTTGGTAAATGACCTGAAGATGGCTTGACTCCCGAAAGCGCTCGTCAATACCAAAGACAACATAGTGGTTGTACAAAATTACTAGTAGATATATTTGAGACCACTAACACACCAATACAAGAATAGATTATATTGAATATAAAATTTTCATTATTCTTAAAAAGTATGCTTACTTTACAAACCTGAGTTCTGTTAATTTACTAAATAATTTAAGATTTTCCTTTATCCATTATTAGATGTAATTTTTATCAGTGAATAAATAATGTTTAATTTAAAATTTGGACATTGTGTAATACATTTGGAGATTTGTGACTGATTTTAAGGTAATCTTAAATAGTTCCTTAAATTCACTAGAAACGTAAATTAGATTTTTCTTCGTCAGTGTTCTTGACTATGGAAATCACCATTTAACATTTACCATTTTTATTTCCATCATAGTAATAAGTAATTGTAATTAAATCTGCAGTTCATAAATCATCTAATCTTAGCATTATTTATTTGCTTTCCTTTTGTAAATTTCATTAGTCCACGTTAAATTAATTCCGTTATTCGTTTTGATGCCCGTAACTTATATTTACTTGTTTCATAAATTGAGCCCTTCGCAGACATTATTTGTTTGGACTTTACTGCTGTGTATTAAGTCAGTAGTTTGTGAATTCAGCCATTTGCTTCACAAGTAGTATTTTTAATACTATTTAAATAATTTAAGAATACAGGCCTACTGCTATTTAGCTGTACAAACCCGACATACGTTGCTAACCCGACAGAAGCAAGAGTCACCGCGACTGAAATGAGACAAAATAGACTACACTACGTATCGCATGACTGAGTACAGTCATAAAGGTTTTTTTTTGTAACTTAATAAAAGTGAATGTGTGTGTGCGCGTTTGTGTACGTTGCGAAGTTTGTGCATTAAGTGATTAGGTAAGTAGGAGATGTTTGCTGGAAGGGTAATAGCGTGTCGAAAGAGAGGCGGTTTGGCCACAGTAGCCGAGCAGAGCGCCCTCTGGCCCTCACGCACCCGCCATAAATCATAAAGCATGAGCAGCTCCGGCTGGAATTTATAATGTATACACCACAGATATAACAACAGATTGCTTACATAAAATATGCTGTACAAAAAACCGTAGTAATAAAACAAAAATATGTATACTACACGGTCAATAAATTAGTCGGTATGAGAATTACGTGTATAAACGTAACCAAAATAAAGCAAAAACTTTACACTTCATAATGGCAAACTGTCTGGGCGGATCTTCTGTTAATTCGCGGTAACGATTATTTTGATCGAAATTTTAATCCGTAACTATTAGGCGTATGTTGTCTTGACGCTCACATCGTACCCATCTACACCTGGAAAACGTTCGAACTCAAGGAAAGTTCCGATTTTCCAAGTTCTGATTTTTTTTAACGTGGTCAGTGCTGACAACTTATTTGCGTAGAAGAATTATATAAAAAGGGGTTACTGTTTTAGAAGAGAAACTATGTGGTTCAAAGTGGTATTATATAAAAAGCGTAACGTCGAATCTCTTAGGCGATAATTCGGGCAACACAATATTATCTAGATTTACATAAATCTTTTAATTATGTACAGTAGATGACTGCATCGTTTTATGATCCGCCGGGCAGTAAGCAAAATTAATCTCGTTGAAGGGAACAGTGACAGTCATCGGCTAGTAAATGTAAACGCTCTTAAGTCCATCGTTCGGCGGCAAGTCAACACTTTTCACTGAAAACCGTAAAAGACTGGATTATAAAAACGGAAAAACCATAAATACTAACAGAAGACGCAGGTCAACAAAGACGGATTATGACGAAAGCAGACAAGAAATGATCACGGACTGTGTTTGCAGTCTTTTGTAAAAACGTTAAAATATCTTATCTGTCTCCACTACTATGAATTTGGAACTCACGTAAGTTCTATGAGAGCTGAAAACTACTGTTGTATCTTCATCTGTAGTCCTACACATTATCCTGTGTTCTCCTCTATTCCATTCTGCCACCGGCCTTGGGATGGCTTTTGCTTCCATTCCTTCCTGCACTTCCTTGCCGGTCTCCTCAATAGTCTGTTTCTGTCGAGGGCCCTACAACTATCATCTTTTAACAATTAAACAGCACCATAGCGTTCAAAATAATTTCTTTTAAAGTAGCTACAATAATATTAAGTTTTATGTTTCTGCTATAGACGTTACGAGAAACATCGGGCAGTGAGCTGGAATCTAAGTCGGCAACAGCGCATTTCGCACGTCCCGTAAGCTAATTGACATTTCAATTTCTACAGTTTGTTTTCAGTTTTCTCAACGCCTTCGGTACCAATCAGCCGGACCGTAACAGTCCGGTAATACCCAACCTACATAACAGTGATAACAAACTCTGTTCTTTTGAAGGCTCCAAAGCGTGTCCCCTTAGAAAAAATCCTGTGTTAGACAAATTTATATCTGATGACAATTATAAATGCGCGTGCGTGCGTAAGTTACCTTATGAGCAACAACAATTAGGCCAGCTAGTTAACCTACAATGTAACAATTATAAGGATGGTAGTATTATTATTATTATTATTATTGTTGTTGTGTTGTTGTTGTTGCTGCTGTTGTTGTTGTCGTCGTCGTCGTCGTCGTCGTCGTCGTTGTTGTTGTTGAAAGTGACCATCTTACACTTCAACAATGCTGTACAGTGGGCAACGAGGAATTGCACGCCACTAATCATAAAATAACTGTACACCCGTAGGACTAATCTGTCTTACTATGCTTATAAGATAGATGGTGTGGCTGTGTGGCTGATCTGTATGTCATTATTAGATGTAATTTTTATCAGTGAATAAATAATGTTTAATTTAAAATTTGGACATTGTGTAATACATTTGGAGATTTGTGACTGATTTTAAGGTAATCTTAAATAGTTCCTTAAATTCACTGGAAACGTAAATTAGATTTGTCTTCGTCAGTGTTCTTGACTACGGAAATCACATTGTGTGTGTGTGTGTGTGTGTGTGTGTGTGTGTGTGTGTGTGTGTGTGTGTGTGTGTGTGTGTGTGTGTGTGTGTGTGTGTGTGTGTGTGTGTGTGTGTGTGTGTGTGTGTGTGTGTGTGTGTGTGTGTCAAAACCTCTCTTCCCTCAGCATGTTGAAAGTGTCTCCAAAGCCCGCAGAAATTTAGGCCTTATTAAATGCATTTGGAGACACTTTAGGAATACAAATTCGTTGAGACTCTTCATAAATATTTGATCTGAAACCACCTGGAATATGCTTCAGTCATATGGAACAGGAACGTGAGTACACAGCTAACCCCATTGAGGGAGTTCAGAGAAGCTTCTTGCACTGGAAGACCAACAAATTCACCTTATTGGAAAGTGACGTGGAGGTCACGAAAGCTCTTGGTCTTCTTTCACTCTTGACTAGAAGAACTCATACATACATACTCTTTTTTTCATTGACTTCTTCTTGGAAAAAGTGAATTGCCCATGACCACTGGTTTAAAGGTCCCTATCTACACACTTCGTTTAAGTTCCATTGGTGGACCTGCAGGATCATGTAGTCCAGTTGTGAGATGCACTGAAGTTGGCAACACCTATGTTGACGTCCCCGACTAGTGACCAGAAGGAGTTTCAAACGGGCAGTAAGGGATGGAATTTTTGACCGCACTTGTTTGACCTGCCACACTCACTTTGTGGCGTTTGTATGAGTTAATGTGTTTATAAAATAATTAGTACATATATCATTATGTGCTGCGTGCCATGACTTGAGTACAGACGTAAACGCATCGCACGCAATGTGTTGGTCTGTGCAGTATTACATAATTTATATGGCTGTTCATGGTTCAGGTCCTCAATATAGCAATAAATTTTATCGAAATATACGGCAAGTTATTGTGTATACTGTAGTACACTGACTAAACCTTATTGATTCATGATCACAAAAGACTATCTATTCATACCCATCATCATCATCATCATCATTATTTTAAGCTTCATAATTTCATTGACGACAATTGTGCCGTGTTTATCCGTGGTATTTGGTGTGGCGGATATCCTCAGTACATTAGTTTGTACTTAAATGTGGCGACTCTCCAGTCGTCAGTGGTAAGTAGAATTTTTTAATTTTTTTAATTTACTTTGTATTTTATTTCTAGACCAATTAATTTTCAGTGTTTACGTTTCATTCTTTAACTGACAATTTGCGAACATTGTGTGTATATTTACTCTTAAACTTTGTAGCACGTTAAGACGGCCACAGATCAAAACACTGCAGTATTATTTACTGTTATTTAAGTAGTAAGTAGTATTTAAGTAGGCTAACAATTCTTTCCAGCGTCCAGGATTTTATAAATATCTGGAACATTTTGTATTTGTGGTTTATGTCATCTAGACGTTAATACAATAATTAAGCTGCCCAGGATAGAATACATCTATTCCCTGTATAGTGAGTCGCTTCACCGACTCGAAACAACTCTTCATTGAATTGGATGTACAACGTTCCAGAATAGAATAGGATTTGCGGAGAGTGTGTAACGGTTGCACGTCAAACGCCATTCTCACGATGTTTATTGCGCGTCATTCATCCAAAGTACATACGGTAAATTAGGGTTGCCATCCACCGGGTTTGTATCAGTTCTTCAAAAACGAGCAATTACGTCTAAATTACGTCAGACAAATTTATTGTTTACGGTTTGGTTTAAATCAAAATAGTGCCGGTTTGTTCTTTGACTTATTAAACGCGAGCGCATTGAAACAAGTTTCCAGTGGACTGATGAAAAAATAAGTCATAACCAAAATACAGTGAACTGAATAATTTTTACAGAATTTAATTCCACAAGTATTTATAGCCTATGCAATGATTTTTGTTTATAATTTATAATCAGAAAACTGATGAAGATCTTAACAGAGAGGGTACCCAAGACAAGTACGCACTGTCCATAAAAGTTTTTATTTCCAGTTGGTTTTTCAGAATGATTTTCAATTTTTTGTTTGTAATTATTTTTTATTTGAATTAAATAACGTTCCGTTAATAAAAAAGATACAACACTATAACATTATGTTGTATATGTAGGCTATATATATTTTTTGATTATTAAATGTTAAGTGCATTTTATAAATTACAATTTTATTCAAACCAAAGAGTTGTATTGAAAATCATTTTTATTTCTTCAACAAGATAGTATTTTTATTACGAATAACAATAATAATGACATATCAGATGTGTCTTATTTTAGATACGCAAGTTTCATGTCCATACGCAAGTAGATGGCAAATAACAATTTGTATTGCGAGACTTGTACAGCCGTGGGATCGGATTAGCTTAACGTTACGATATTCCTGTGTCACCGAGTACCAGTTGTTCACACGTTGCAGTCCAACCATTTGTAATAGTATTTCTCTGGAGAGCGATTCTCCATTATAATATTCTTTTATCACAAAACGTTTTGATAAATGTATAGGCCTACCCGTTGTTTCTTGGTTCCGGGAACCCAGTATAGAGTATTGGCAAACCACTGCAATGGAACGTATTTCCTTGTTAAACAAAACAAGTACGTAAACAAATTTAATGCCTACTCTCTCTCTCTCTCTCTCTCTCTCTCTCTCTCTCTCTCTCTCTCTCTCTCTCTCTCTCTCTCTCTCACACACACACACATGAAATCTGTATGCACATACGTTACATATAAAATAAATTAGAAGAAATTTGGGCTTGAATAGACGTGTTTATCAGTTATCAATTTATGTACGCATAAAATAACAATAGCATAATAATAATAATAATATTATTAATAATAGACTAATAATAATAGTAGGTATAATCTTGTATCATGAAAACTAGACATAACAACATTTACAAATCATAAAACCAGAACGCCAGTCAATACGATTCTGCAGGACTTTATAAAAATCGCTACAAGTGCTTACTGAAGTTGACCTTACTGATTAGGTTTGGTCTGACACTACGCGCGAATATTGCTGTAATCCTGCCCAAGAAACCTAGCTGAATCCGATATTTAAGCAGTGTGATATTTTTGCGTCGTGACCTTGACTTTCATCCAAACAAACTGGGAAGTGTACCGACTGCACCAGAACATAAATGTTAGTGTTAATGACGTCCGTTCAAAGAATGTTATTTAACCTGGGCATTGGGTAACAAATAATTGGGTATCTGGGTGCATACGTCAGATCAACCTCCAATGCTCTATGTTTACCGTACAAAATAGTAATTTACTGTTGTACTGGAAAACAACGCTTTACGTTGCTACTGGGGAGTCGGTACAAAGAAATAATACACGCGATGGACTTTGTGAGGTGGGTCGCAGCTCTGCTTCCTTTAGACAAGAGGGAGTGGCAGCCATGTTTTCTTGGCGCCAGTGGTGCCTCGGGCGGCCAGCCGAAGAAGCTCCACACCAAACTCTAATAATAATTATTATTGTTATCATTAAACCAATGTGACTTGAGGCAACGTCCTACTCGGGTTTTTCTGCAATACTGCGTTGTGTTTCAGGAAGGATGCACCATAATTTGCGGCCTCTATTTCCGAACGAAAGTCATGTGCTACTAAATTATATGTCAACAGCGCAGGAGTAGCAAAAAATATGTGTTAATGTTTATGATTGAGCAGCCCGTAGATGCTGATTCTGTTTGTGGACGCCCGGACCGATGTTTCGCCAAATTTCTATACACCTTACCGCGCCCTATCGAACGTGTTCGCAGTTAATGAATTGCAAGTCATTATATGCGGGTGTAATATGGGTCGTTGACGTGTTTTTGTAGACTCGCGATGCCTCAGACAAACCACCGAATCGTTTCTGTGTAAGACTGAACTTTCCTTGATAAGCAAGTCCACAAAGGAGCGCGCGCGCACACACAACACACACACACACAGAATGTATAGATAAAATAAATCAGAGCGGACTTGACCATGAATAGAAACTTTCTTACAATTTTCAAGTTAATGTAATAATAAAATAAATACGAAACGCTACAACACAATTAATTAGTACTTAGGTGTACGTTATTTACGCGTTTCAGTTTCTGACGATGAATCTTCCTTATCACCACGCAATAGCTTTGATTTAATAAGGTAGTTATACAAGTTTACCTTATTGATCAAGTTTCCTTTAAGGTACTGACACCTTACTTGTTATGTTAGTATTGGTATGGGTTTTGTTACTTGTTAATAGCTGTTCATGTACACTGCTGAATTACTTATATTTTACGTTCCGACTTTCATTCAAAGAAAAGACTAAACAGTACCGGTATGTGAAAAAAAAGACTGTCCCAACTATGTCAGGAGTGCCATTATGTAAAATTTCTTTCTATGGGCACTGCCGCGTAGACTTTCAAAATGTACTCTAAATACAGGAAAGAATTAATTACTTCGTGTTCACTTTAAAATAGTCTAAAACCTTTACCTACGTAAAACTATCTATGTAAATTATTAAATCATTCTCCGCACACAGTTGTGGTATCCTAAACATTTTCAGAAGCGAACTATACGAATTATTTAACCTTAAAATTTTTTAATAATATTTTATAATCATATTTTGAAAGTACGTTTTAGATTATTCAGTACAAGAAATTGGGGACTGAAAAAGTAAGTACATATAAAACATATTCAGGTCTCAAACTTATAACTTTGTATTCAGAAAATTTTTTTCCTAAGCATCCGAAACGTAAATATTAACCAGCATTACGATAATACTGGATTTTACTTTCCATTATAGAATGATGTGCTCATGTAATTGTTACTCCAGAACATAATAAAATTATGGTATATAATAGAGGAATTGGATTAAAAGGTTTAATTCCAACAGGAGGTCAAATTATTCCAATTTCTATAACAGGTCTTAATCTTCTATGAAAAAATCCTCAAAAAAAGAAATAAAAAAGAAAATCTCTGATACAATAAATAAAATTATTTCAATTTTTAAGTCTTTTACTACAATTATTGTATGAAGTCCTAAAAATGTTCCTTCACGAGAAATATCTCGCCATCATTGACTTATAGTTAAAAGCAAAATTAAAAATCCAGAAAATAGTAAAATATAATTTTGTATATGAAACAAAACACATACATTGCACATATAACAAATACATCTTTAATTACAAACCGTTAAAGAAGGCTACGAACATATAATCAAACACATCTATAAGTATAAACCATTAAACCCCCAGAATCGATAGTTCATCCCCTACACTCTGTCTCGGCTACATCTATTTTGTTTAATAACTAAATAGGCCTAGCAGGTGAGTCTTACTCCAATAACATAACCAATGATATAGCCTTTTGCATTATCGAAATGTGAACAGTTTTCTATCTTTGTTCTTGTAATCTCTTTAGCCACAGCGTACAACTTTATCGTCGCGTAGAGACAGACACGCTACCGCATCGTTTACGTTCGCTTTCTAACACAGTGTTGTTCGTTTACTTGTATTATTTAATTGCCGTCTGTTTTCTTAAGACTGCTGTTACATAACCAAGCAGTGCTGAATATCGGCAGATTGTGTATGTGTTTGACGGTAACTTCACGACTGTTCCGCAGAGTAACGACAGGATCGGGCTGGGCGTTACAGGCCATCAGAGAATGATAGTAAGACGTGAATTAATGTTTTCCAACAACGATTTAATTTTCTGAGAAAACAACGACCGTGCGTACTTGGAACCGGACAAGTCAAGTAGCTGACGTTCAAGCGTTTATGTTATTGCGGCTAGCGATTACTAAATGTTACTTTCTTTAAATATTACTTTTTTTTGTTACTTTTCCGTTTTGGAAAACAGAGTTTAACAGAAGTCCTCCATGGCTGTTGGAGAACTCAGGTTTTTACGTCGACGTATGCATTCGAGGTTTCTACATTAATCGACTTACGTTCCTCGTGATTCTGTCTCAGAAGCGCCATAACAGCCTCATATTCTTTTCAATTTGAGTACTTCGTGTACGTTGTTTTAAATAAGAAAATATAGTCGTCTCGCGCGTTATTTTGTCCAACCCGCCGAAAGGAACAAGAGCTTCTTCCGTCTTCGACATGTGTTCACAACAGCCTCTCGTCGATCGGACTCATTTAAACCGAAATCAAAGTCAGATAGAATGGTTAAAAAGAGATACCCAAATTGTGTCCACGAACATTTCACATGCAACAGTTTCGATTTGGACTGTAGGTCGTACTATCCATCAGCTGAAGGTTGGAGGATTCACTTCAACTGCGCGAGCCCTTTGGAGCAACGAAGGGAGAACGGGAGATGGCACCGAGATCATAAAGCGACAAATCCCAGTTCATAACGCTTCCTGCACCAGAGGAGCAAAATACTATTCATTTTGTTAATATTTTATAAAGAACAGTACGAAAAGAACATTTAAAATTCTAACAGACGTTTTTACTAAATGTAAATACTTAACGTTGTTACTCTAATTATAGAGTAATTCATAGTGGTTCTTGTAAATTGCTTTAAAGCAATGTTTTTTGTTAAAATTATGTATCAAATTAATTTTACTAAAAAACGTTAACACACATTTAAACAGCAACATTTTTTCAGTTCAACTTAAAATTATATACTAGCCGATTTATTTCAAATACATGAAAAGAATAATTAACAAAAATTATTTGTTTAAAATATTTTATACCAATAGATTTTGTCTTCAAAAAAGAAATCCTGCAGTTCATTACAGACTGCAGCCCGTAGTGTTTCAATATATGTAGCCTATAAGAAAACGCGACAATCGAGTCTTGCCATTTCCGTAACTTCCATGTAAATACCGTATAAATGTTTGTAATCATGTTATTCCTAAATCGCGTTGTCGGTAATCCATTCTACGTTTCTACATACCCCTGTACCATATGTAGCAATTTATATAATCCATAAATAAAAAAGTAACCAACGACGCTTCAATAATCGCCAAGTTAGCTTCGTGGGTAAGGTCGGGAGCGTCTGTGCATTTCTCCATACGAGTAAACAGAGCCTATGGTTTGTATAGCTCTGTCACAAAAGTAAACAGACTCGTAAAGAAGGGGGTTTATTAGGTTTTAAAATACTGAGATTTAAAGGGCGAATTACGGATCGTACATGCAGTCAATCGGCCACTTTGTTCTATTAATCCCGCCCGTTATGAAACAGTTTAATACTCACTTTATCGATTAGTATTCACTCCACACTTGGTTTACCACACTGAGAAATGTGTAGCAGCGTATTTCTGTACGAACAGAAAAAAAGTTTTTGGTTGGTCCAAGTTCACAAAAATGTCATCAGAAGATTGTTTATTGTTACTACAGATTTATCTGAAGACGGCACAAATTTTAAATATTTATGAAATTAGTTAAAATACACTTAGAGTGTTGTTGGGAAAAGGCAGCCCATAATACCTGTTAAAATATTCTTTAAGACCTATTGAATGTGACAGATGTTAACAGATGAATGTGAAAACATAGGCCTAGTAACCGCAATAAGCTACTGGGATTGTCTTAAGTGCATGTGGTCTCGTAATCGACGGGGGACGAGGCCTTACCCTGAACATTTGTCATAAGAGGGTGAAACACACATCTGGAACTCTAAACTATTTTACCCACATTTTAATATAAAAGGGGGACGAGGCCTTACCCTGAACATTTGTCATAAGAGGGTGAAACACACATCTGGAACTCTAAAATATTTTACCCAAATTTTAATATAAAAGCGTAACTTTGTGATTTAAATTTCGTCACCGCCACCATCATCATTGTCATCATCACAAAACGATGCATTAAGTTACACTTCATCGGGAAGCTTACTAAAATTTCTTGAAACAGACGAAGCAAGTGTTAGAATTTTGCCTACAGCTTGAAACGAAACGAAAATGATGTAGGCCTATTACAAAGACATTATTTCATATTATATTCTGATATATTGTAGCCATTAGACACAAATTGTTTTCTTGTAAATTTTGTGTGTGAGAGTTTTTCCAGTTTTTAGACTGTAGCTTTTTCAAGCGACTGCATTTTTACTGTGACCAGTAAAGCAGAGCCCAAAGAATTGTATATTCATCACCAGACATAACGTTGCCACGGCAATTCGTGCAGCCTTACGTGTTAAACTAACGACTTCTGTTCAGAAGATATTACTGTAAATCTCAAAATATCACTTAGTTTTCAAAAATTCTGTTGTTTATACAGGACCGCGAGCGTTTCCTGTTTCCAAAACTACACACATTGATTGCAAGGCTTTAGCTCGCCCGTTTGATTGAAGGCTGTCTCACAATAATGTTTGAATCCAACAATCGATTTTTGTCAAACTTAACACGCGTGTTCATACTTTGCCACATAGAACCATATTGTTTTTAAGATTGATGTATTTTGGTACTGGAGGCCAAAATGTGAGGGTAAACATCGCAGACATCCATGTCAGGTATCAAATTGAAGAGATTTCTACAAGTACACGTTTCAGGAAATTTCAAAATTTTAGGTCACCGGGTGCAAAAAAGGGGTTCAAATGTATATAAAATTGAAATAGTCTACGCTGAGTAGCAGACCAGAAGGAATTTTATCGCAAATCCAAATCTAGTGTTTACTTTAGGTACACTACGGCCAAATCTATGCAGGGTATCAATGAGGAAAATACGTATTCAGTATCTGACATACACAACTTGTAAATTTTGCAACGCCTTTCTAAAAATTCGTAAGATAAGTTTGCAAGAAAAACTGTAGACCTACATTTTTTAATCATTTATGTATATTTGTGAAAATTATTAGACAGGCCTATATATGACCCTACTCGTCGCGTTTTTCGGCTAACGCGTAAATCGTAAACACTACTCACAGCTTAAAAAATTGAACTTTATCACTTACCAGTTTTGCAGATCAAGGAGTTTGCTAATAGTGAATTTATGAAATTTTCAAAAAACTCTTTAAATCGCTATTTTATTTTAT
Source organism: Magicicada septendecula (assembly GCA_034769895.1). NCBI lineage: Eukaryota > Metazoa > Arthropoda > Insecta > Hemiptera > Cicadidae > Magicicada > Magicicada septendecula. The sequence goes on from CM068376.1 coordinate 43,252,017, forward strand.
ATTAAAACAGTATACTGAATAACATGTAACATCTGAAGCATTTAATTTTCTTTGCATTTTGTACTTCAGTACATAACACAGTAATCTCATACGTGTATATAAGGCTAGTCTATCCTGCAAAGTTTGCAAAACATTTAGGTACTGTTATCAGTTGTATATATATATATATATGTAAAATGTATTAACTATTGGCCTATTGTAAACATATGTACATGGTATGTGACGTATTGTGATGTTTCACGACTTTACTTTCAGTTAACAAAAGGTTTTAATTTATTAAATTGATCTAGTAGCAAATGTATTACTTTCGAACTAGTGAACAAGTTCTGCATTAATGTAATTTATATGAATAAACTGAACACGTCCTTTCATAATCTTCTGTGTAGTAAAAAGGTGTACCATTCAATATTAACTAAAAGGTAATTGTCAAAACTATTTGAACATACAGTTCAATATTTAGAAATACTATGTAACTCGGTATTCCGTTTTTAATACTGCTAACAGCTTATGGACATCGCATAATCTGAACACATACCGTACAGCCAGATGTAAGAAATATTTCGCATAGAGCACAACGTATTATGCACGTTAAATTGTGACACCAACAACAAAGTGTTACACGTCTGTACACAGAAAACAGAAATTTCGAGTTCGGCCATATTTGGGAACGCGCTTCCCTGCTCTACAAATAAAACTAAAAACAAAGGGTGTTTAAACAATCGCAATTATGATACGAAAGCCTATACTCTTTTCTAGTAACTTTATACACAATCGGAGATGATCGATTTTTTCTTTCACAAGTCATTAACAGTTCTGACTACGCGTTAACGTATTTTAGGGTTAACTGAACAGAACTCTCCTTCCATAGTTTTGTTCCAAAACCCACTCTAACAAATAAAAGCATCGAAACCATGGAAATGCTCCGATTCAAACAAATTTCGGTTATCTGCTCCCAATTTGTCAATGTAAACACGATATTTTATTAAAGCTGTTGCGTATTTAATTAAAAATCTACTTTAACCCTTAAACACATATTTTATCACGTATTCATAAATACCAACACTTTTGTTTTATTATTAACACGAATTTCCTGACGTATCAATATTTTTAAAAATGTTTAAAAAATATCAAACAGTAAGCACGACGTTGTATTAATTTACTGACTACATAATTTTTAAAGAAAAAAGTCTGCACAATTTTATTACAGATAAACGTTTGTTAAAGCATAAAAAAGCAACTCTTTAAATTTTGTAACTGATCAAAAAGAGTAAATAATGCTTGCCATATTTACACCAAACAGTCAGTAATCAGTTCGTTCAATTTATTAATAATTTGGTCGAATAATTGTAAATACGGTTGTAATACAAATGAAATTTTTGGATCCCATTTTACATAAGTTATAGGCCTACTACAGTGTTAATGAACTTTTTTATCTTTTAAATTACGTTTATTTATGCGATCTGTATAATAAAAAACAATAAGAATAATCGATTACTTAATACACGACAAGGACGGAACTAGTACGAAGACAAGATAACTCTATACGATTATTTAACAATAACACGTTATAGCCTACATAGTACAATTGTAACCGTAACATGTGAAGAGTAAGTCCATAGGGAACAAAACACGGCTTGTAAATAAAGCTGGTGTACGGAATATTATATACAGAACGCGCGCGAGATTAGGAGTGTTATAAAGCATGTTTATACCCCCACCCCACGTCAACCACCTGGCAAATATACTTTTGGTCTTATCAGCGATATATCACAAAGTGGCTCTGAAAACCAAGTTTACTGCAAATATTTTACAGAGCGTTTTCTTTCTGACTTTGTTTTACCACAAAAACGTATTTTTGTAAAAACAACGATTATGGCACAGTGTTAGTGTTATTGATGTCTGTGTCAATAAGGTGTATTAACAAAGTGTAACTAATAGTATTTATTTACGAACCTGTGCGGGTATCCAATATACGTGCATGTTACAGTATCGTTACAAATGCCAAACACAAAAAACTCACAGAGAAGACCGTCCATATTCGACACTTGTTTGAACCAAACTGAAGGCACGGCAAAGGACAGGGGAAAATTACTTTTTAAACATAATAACAACGTCACAGTTTACCGAGTAAAAACACTAATTTCGCTGCTTTTATTTTCCCAAATTACCCGATGATAATCCCCCCGCTCCGAACAGACTTGTTCATTATTACAATATCTTGGTTTAATATCTTATTATCCATCGTTTTTACTTGTAACCGTCATTTTGGATCAGTAGTATAAGCGCCAACACTCCTGATTATACTATAATTCTAAACGATTACTTTAACCATAGAGCGAGATACAACATATAACTACACACGCGTCGGACAAGGATGGAAACAAGCACAATCATTATTGAAAATTACCGGGAAGATGGGAAAATTGACTAGGGCTTTTATCTTTGATGGTTGAGGTTGTTGTGGTGAAGCTCTTTTTTTTACATCAACGACCTCGTCTTGATCGATTTTAAACTCTGTAATTATTTCAAATTGTTTATGCGTAATTATTTCAAAGTGGACTCGGAGATAGGGCTGGATTACTCAAATAAATTGTTGCGTCTAATCCCCTCGCCATCGCCCACCACTACTATTACTGCTACCAGTACTACTGCTACTACTACTACTACTACTACTACTACTACTACTACTGCTGCTGCTGCTGCTGCTGCTGCTGCTGCTGCTGCTGCTGCTGTTACTACTGCTGCTGCTACTACTACTACTACTACTACTACTACTACTACTACTACTGCTGCTGCTGCTGCTGCTGCTGCTGCTGCTGCTGCTGCTGCTGCTGCTACTACTACTACTACTACTACTAATACTACTACTACTACTACTACTACTACTACTACTACTACTACTACTACTACTACTGCTACTACTACTACTGCTGCTGCTGCTGCTACTGCTGCTGCTACTACTACTACTACTACAACTATTAATAATACCGTTACAATACTATGCTATAAACACGGTATTATTAAAATATTATTAACACCAGATTAATTACCAGGTTTCATTGCCAACGGACCAGGTTTTCCGGACACGTTCTCTTTTTCATGTGGAAGGATCACGTCCCGGGGGGGGGGGGCGAGATTGTCCACGTCTGGAATTTTATTAAACCTTAAAAGAAATCGCTTGGTTAGGCATCAATTAAACGTGTTTATTTCGTTATCGATTTTCCTTTTAAATTATAGTAATATCAGTTTCGTTTATTGTTAGTGTTTAAGTGATTGTTTATTGATGCGTTAGAGAAAAATGCAAGTTTATTCGAACAAGGAAAATTTTATTGAGAATTAGAAAATTCACAAAGATCGTCTTAAGAGTGGACACACAGGAAAAGTATTGAATGTCGTTTAAGAAAAACAAAAATATAAGCAATTACGTATTTTATTTTTTGTTTATTTCATCCAATTAATGTTTTTTTATTTGTAACTATTTCATATTTAATTAAAATATCTTTACCGTTAAGATAAAGTGTACCAAATGACAGCATCATTTTTTATTATCTAATAAATGTCCAGTGTATTTTAAATTAAACTTATGTTGTTGTTTTTTTTTTTCAAAAGGACACTTTGAAAATCATTTTCATTTTTCCAACAGCATAGTAATTTCCCTTGCTAATACCACACCATGTGCAATTGTCCTACATACGACAATGTCTGTGACACTACTTTAGTACATTCTCTTGTGCAACCGTATACTGGTAACACAGAATCCCACACACCTTCCGAACCTGTCGCTCCTCCTCAATCACTTTTCCACTCTCCAAATATTTTATCACTGTTTCCCTCATTGGCCATGTTTACGCACCATACTGTCCACGACTGGCACTACATGCTTCCTTCTCGGTCTAGGGCCACCTTTCCCTCTCTTTATTTAACTGCCGTATCCAGATGGCATTCCGTTTTTATGTATGGCCTTTGCATGGGAAGTCTTTGCATAGTTCTTGGATAAATAATATCTCACTATGCTAAAATAGGCGAATACATTATTGATACATTGGAACGTTGATGAAGTTATTTTAGCATCAACAGCGGTACGACGAAGGTGAGTACAAGATGTATTCTAGACCCGATAAATCATATTTTTTGCATTTTGTAACAATAGGCCTACATCTTGAATGAAAAATAGTGATACATGTGATGAAAGATATGAATGTATTAGGAATGAATAGAGCCCCATGTAATGTAGTGTAGATGATAAAGAATCAACCGGAGAAGCTCATTGTATAGTAGTGTCTATACCAGTGGTTTTCAACTTAAAGGACCAAAATTAAGCTCAGGAACCTACCGGCGGGCCTGATAAATTTTTCACAAGTAACATAAAAATAAAAAAGACAGTATTTAATTTTAAATAAGTAAACAGTGGTAATTTACCCGTTTAACAGATCTTACTGGTCCATGGATCAATATAAGCCTAATACGATACGAGTAGTTATAGAACTTGTAACGAAAGTGAACGAAGTGGAATACCCTGTAAATATAAATGTTTAATGGCACTTGTAAATATATGCTGAAACAAATCGGAGATAGCTGAAGATGCTGAAACAATATAAGATGGTGGTATACTATCTGTAGAAATGTACTTACGTTGCAACAAAATGGACATTAACAAGAAACACTAAGAAGGTTTGGAAGAAAGATTCTAAGACGTGTTTATGGCCCGGTTAAAGAAGATGGTGAAAGGACAATAAGAAATATCCAGGAGATAGATGAGCTATTGCAGCATGAGGACATTGTAAGATTCGTGAAGGCTCAGCGAATACAATGGCTAGGTCACCTGAAGCAGGTGGATGATCAGCGTATGTCAAAGAAAATCCTGAGGGCGCAAGTCTATAAAGGCAGAAAAAAGGGACGACCTATGATAAGATGGTTGGGTTATGTACTGGAAGATCTAAGAAGAATATATATGAGAGGTTAAGCTGAGATGGTAAATGGATAGGAGACATTAGAGAAGATTGGTATTGGAAGCCAGGGCTCACGTTGGGCTGTAGTGCTAAAAAAAAGAAGAAGAACCATTTATAAAACACAACCTGTACATCGTAGTGAGACAACTATTTGCTACGGAAGTGAATCATGGGTCATGGCTCGCGATAAGGCGAATATGGTGTCCAGTATAAGACAATGAAAACTGAAAGATAAGAAGGAACTGAAATATATAAACAACGGAGAGAACCTATACTGACAAATTATACACAAATCTGAGAAAACCGCGACGGGTAGGACTTATAATAAGAACGGATGGTTCCACATAGGCTTACACAAAAGAAATTCTTAATGTGAAAATCGAAGGAAAACAACTAACGAGGGCGATACTGGACGAGAGGTGACATAAATGCAGGCTACGTAACGTTTTAAACTTTCCACTAATTGGCTAACAAACCAAAATTTTAGCGTTTTTCGCAAACAACGTTTTGTTCACAAAGTTTTAGGAATAATGTTCAAGAAAGCTTTGTTCGTGTTTGCCTTGGCACATCGGACCGCCAATAAAACAATACCTACGTTATTTCGCACGCGTAATTCGCAAATATATCCTCGGCGAAAAGTGTAAATGCCAAAAGGGAGACTTTATAGTTCCTTTACGCGGATGGCTCCCGGCCTACGGGGCTTACGACCTACGCAGCTCACGACCTATGCGGCTTACGATCTAAGCGGCTTACGAGTTAAGCGGCCAACGATCCATGGGGATTACGACCTATGCAGCTTACGAACTAAGCGGCTTATTATCTATGCAGCTTACGACCTATGCGGCTTACGACCTACCCGGCTTACGACCTACACGACTTATGACTTATGCGGCTTACAGCCTAAGCTGCTTGCGCCCAAAGCGGCTTACGACCTATGCGGAAGGTGACAGAAAATACAATCGCCATCAGATAGACTGAACACATAGAGCTACATTCAAGATTACTTTATGTAAGTTTAATTAAAATCCGATGCTGTCAATGAGCAGCTACTTCGGTCAAATATGTCAGTCCATTCACGTACTGCTTAAATTGTAGATGATTGTACAATTTCTTGAATCAATAGAAACAAAATTTAACATGTTTCCACCAGTTTTTGTGAACGTTACGTGCAATAAATTTTGAATACACACAAATTGGTGTGGCTCAGTATATATAATTCATTGTGATAATAACCGTTAAGTTTCTTATCTATGCCTTCTCTCGCAACGGACACGCGATTTCGTGATCAAGTCTGGGAGTACTGCAGATAGTATCGTTTGGAGGTTTCGCTGAAGCAGATGAGTGAATTACTTCTAGATAAATGTAACATGAGAATAAATAAATTAAAAATAAAAGTAATGAGGTGCGGAATTCGTCTAGACAGCCTCATTTCGTCTAATGTAAGGTGTTAGAGATGTTTAATGGGAAGAGAATTCCACTGGTGTCATGTAAACAGTTTTACTTGGAGTGGCACAGGATGTGGCTCAGAAGTCGTAAAATTTTATCAAGACTGTAGCAAACGAAGAAGTCCTACATCGATCAGGCAAAGGAGTAGTTTCATGGAAACTATAGGTCTATTAGACACTTGCTGAGGTATTGGAGGCAATGACCTCATCAACCAATTTTCGTAAAACTTAGTATGCGTCTCTACACTTTTATCTGATAGCACTGAGAATATCAGTTCCCCAAATACGTAGCTTTCATCGACTTTGAAAGGCAATTGATTGAGTGCATTGGGGCACGATGTGACAATAATGGTAAAGAAAGGGCTCCCGCAACACCTCATTAGAGCCGTACAAAGCCTTCATGTGGAAAACAATATCTTAATTGAGACAGGAAGACAAAGCACAACTCCCAGTGTGTGCCTGGTAAATTGTGAGACAAGGGTACGTTTTACTATCGTCTGTTTTTAATTCATATACATAGATGACGTCATACACAAGCAGATGAACATTCCGGGGCATTTCATGATCGGTAACTCTGTAGTTGATACGTTGTTTGCTAATGACCGGGTCATCCTCTCGAACTCGGAAAGCGGCTTGCAGATGGCTATACATTCATACAATCTGATCAGCAAGGATTTCAGATTATAGATCTCCAGCTTGAAGGCCAAGGTTACGGCTCCTCATGAAGCTGACCCTATACGAGAAAAATTTATAGACGGCATTGGTCTGAAGCAGGTCAGTCATTTTGAATAGACGTGCTATAATGTGTCTTATATTACAAACAATTGCATGATGAATAAGCTACATGAATAAGTTCAACAAAATGAGCGGGACTATCAGAAAAACTCTAAAATCGCCGCGTAAAGAAACACGCCTCAAGTTCTACACTCTCCCTACACTTCTCTGTCTGAAAATTGGAGTTTAACTAAATCCCAGATCAGTCGTATTCAAGCGGCCGAAAGGTGATTTCTCAGGCAGGTGGCAGGAAATACAGTTCAAGATCACAAAAGAAATGTAGACATACGGCAGGAACTGAATGTTATGAGTATACTCGATAGAATTGCCCAATATCGGCTAAAATGGTTGGAACATCTTACCCTACTGCCGCATCCCCAATAAGCCGAAAGGACGGAGAAGCGTTTGAGTGACCGGCTCTAGTCTATCTGCTTGCGACTAGAACAAACCGTTTTTGATTTAATCCCTGCTGATGATGATGATCCAAAACTTTTGCGAACAGTAGCGGTTTCAACACTGATAATAACATTAACGCTATAATAACTTTGTTAATATTTGAAACGGTGGCGTGATACAGCTTTTTGGTAAGAGAAGCAATTTTTTTTTTAATTTTAACATTGATGTGTAGTCGTGGCACACGGCAAATGCCGGCAGACGTCTCTAGTAGAGTATGTGTGGACAAATTTGCACGCTAACAGGCAAGGGCTGTTCATTGAAATTTTTATGGTGTTAAGTATTTTTATCCTTAGAGCTGATACTGAATAAAATGTAAGTAAACTGTAATAATTGTAGGTATTTTTTCAAAATATATTGACGCTGAGTATGAATTGAGAAGGCAAGGCCCATGAGACGATAAATCGACCCCAATGAATTGCCACATATCTTTAGCGTTTGGAAGGATTTAACTTGATGCGTTGTGTGTCAGATACTCCAGACAGTGGATGGCAAAAATGGGGTTTGATTTAATAAATATCCGTTATAATGAATATTGTCAGTAGCGCCAGTATACCATTTAAATAATCCTGCTTATGGTGTAAACAAATATAATAAAATTTGTGTGAACTTTAGACCCAAGTGGCATGACCGCGTGCGGCCGCTTCAAACAATAGCAGTTGCTGGCTCCGACTGTACTAAAGACGTAATGGTTTATGGTTTCAGCTGAAACACGCCATTGTATTGCAGCATTGTTTTATGGACATACATGCAAACAATAGCCGCTCTAACAGTACATTTATTACAAGCAACCACAGCCATTTTGATAACCTGATTTGTTGTTCTGACGCTTGTTTTCTTCAAACGTTTTACCATAAAAGATTAGCAAACTTTGCATCATGTAAAAAAAAAAATAATAATAATAAAGACTCTTTGCTCTGAATATTTCCACTGAATACTAATAACGTTATAATAAATTATAAATTTCCGTTGCGACTGTAACCGATCAATATTGATTGAAGTGAAGTTACCAACACATACCAAATAGGCAATCTCTGACAGATTGTTTAGCATTCTTACGTAGCTCCGCTCACAAAGTTGTCGCGACGTAACATGTAGACAGGTTCACTTTCCGTCGACACGATTGTCGCTAGACCAAAATGTTAACTAGCCATCGCGAAATTCCAGAACTATGTCCGCTGGATATGTTAACCAACTTTGACAATCGACGGAATGGAAGTCACAGTGCGATAGAAGTTTAATAAAGTGTCTAGACAATTCCTCCCCGGATCATTGCCCCTCGTCAGTTGTGACATTTCAGTTGTGTCAGCCACACTGACGGAAGTTCACAAACGAGCAACATAAAAAGAGACAGTGTCTGTCGGATTCTGTATTTTAGCTTGTAACTCTGAAATTTATACTTATAAGTAAGTTATTGTTAGTGAAAATACGTAGCGCGATCGTCGTAATCGACTGCTCGTGCGCGTTTGGTGCGTAGACACTAATTAATTAGCGCCTTTACTTATTGAGTGGAACTTGGACAAGAACGCAGATTATATTATAACAAACAATTTGCCATAATTAAACGTACTATTCACTAAGTGTGCATGTACTTTTCTCTTTATAATTAGACGTATAAGCCAAAAAATATATAGATAGTTTCTCTGCAGGTTCTGAACCATTCTTGACCGGAAAAAGTCGAAATTTAAATGATCTGATTGTAACTCCCCTTACTTTCTAGAGAAGGAATAAGCAGCTGACCAATCAGAGCATTAGAATTTCAGTCAAGATTTAGTAAAGCCCTAAGTTCAGTTATTCACAAGTCTGTATCGAGTATAACACGAAAACGACTCTATCATCTACAGTTTCCACGCGGCTGTCGGTGGTGTCAACTGTAGATCATCAGACTCCAGCTACGGATGTATTTTTCAGTCTGTACGCAAGGAAAGTCAGAATTTTAATATTAACGTTTATATCATAAACTTCAAAAGAACTGTTAATGACTGAAAATTGTATGAAAACAAACTATGAGAAGATATGTTCTTTCAATTAATTTAAATTGGTCAACAGACTAATTTGTAAAGTAAACCAGCGGTAAGAACTTTTAAATTTCAACCATTGTTCAATTAATTAGTTTTCAGTAAACCACCATTCCATATATTTGTCTCACCAGTACTAATTTATCTATATTTATCGACACTTATTTACTGTGGATTTCAGACAAAATTACAGTATCCTCAAAGAATAGCTTGTGTACAAGTGACAGAATCTGTCAGTCTAAACCCTTAATATACAATTTCAAGTTTGATTATACGCACATCGGTTTCATAAAATACTGCGTGATATAAAAAGCATATTAACCCGCGTGAAATAAAATAAGTCATTATGACCCCACAGTTATTCTGATGTATTAAGATAAGTAAAAATAAAATCGAGTTTCTTAACTGCAGTAACTGTATTCGAAATAATACAAAGTGAATCAATTTAATACAAAAATTTGCTATTTTGAAAACAAGTGAATTGCCGTCAACCTAATATGCACACAAAATTGACATTGTGCTAGTTTACAATCAATTCATTGCGTACAACTGAGTATGTATTTTGTTATATGTCATTTTTCCTTGGGTCGCAGTCTTTCCCGAGAAGGTTGACATTAATTAGCTTGACACTCAGCAAAATTGGTATATTCTAGTAAACGTGAATTCACTTTAGGTGCTGTGAAGAAGAGCGATATATTTGGGAGTTTCTCTAATTCTTATAACAATTTCTTGGAGAAAACCGTTCTTTTAAAAATATCGTAATATTAGATATTAGAAACTAGTGAATAAATTTATATCGTAAAAGCAATAGCAGTGATGTAAATTATTAACTATTATATATGGATATGTTAAACAAAGTACGTAAAATATTTATTAAATATTTATTACTGTAAAATATTTGTAGTTTTCAACTTACTGGCGAAGCGAAATGCATACTGATCCCCTAATTAAGAGTTAAGGAAGACAACAGTATCAGTACAATATTCGGAATACAACACGTAAATTCGTTCTTATACGTGATGTAAGGGATGTTGTCCAAACCGCGAGATATGCAAACGGAAGAGAGCTGACAAACATTCGCGAAAATTGGGTAGAGTGACTTGTGAACAAGACATGGTTAACTCTTCGTTCACTGGGCGTGACGAAGCTGTAACTGGCCGTTAGTTAATTTGACGTTAATTACGTACTTGTGAGCTTAACTGCTTACTGAATTAGCGCTGATTGTGTGAAATATACATGATAACTCATATAGTTACAATCAATTACATTCTGAAGCCCGACGCTTATGTAGCTGTAATTAAGGGTGTTATGACAATCACAGTCTGTGTTTACCGAATATAACTTTATGCTGTACAAAGTGACAGGATACGACATCCACTTTACAACTACATAAGGCGTCTTCATTATTACGTAATGTACATTGTACTGGTGTTAAAATACACCACAGTACATAAGAGTAAAATAATAATTTTAAAAGAAGAAAAGGTATAAATTTAATAGTATTGTGAACATATGTTAGAATTGTAAACAAAAAACTGAGTTGTTAGTCATGACCAACATAGAGGCAGGCTCCAATATTATATAGAACAGCATTAAGAAATATGTGTTGACAATTATTATATTAAATTTGAAATAAGCATTAAAATAAAATGAAAGATAATAGAATAGTAATCTAAAATATACTAATTATAATGGATAATGTAAAAAATCAAATAAATGTAATTAATAATAATTAGTAAATTATATATGTTTTTAAGAGTCATATGATGAAAAGATGTGACGAATTTAGTTAGGGATCTATAAGGCAAATTGTAAATTGTTATAATTGAATTGTATTGAAATGGAAGACAATTTTTTTAGTCTAATTTTATATGTAATAAGATACACATCAAAAAGTTTAATTTTATATTTCAGAAGATACCCATTAAAAGAGTCTAGTTTTATATTTAAGAAGATACACATCAAAGATTTTAATTTTGTATTTAATATAGGAAACATTAAAAGAAGAGAGTTAACATTGATATTCAATCTAATAAACATATAAGAATATAAACCTGTAACATTGAAAGAATTATAATTTTTATACAACTTAATAAACATCAATATTTTCAAGAAGTTTGAGTATATCATTTATAGAACACCGATATAAAGGAGGAAGCTTGTCCTGGAATATAATTTGATAGTCTACACAATAAAATTCGATATTTAAAAGAAGAATCAATTTAGTAATCCAAGAGGAAAATAGAATTCAACATTGAATCTAATAAAAAATACAAGAGAAGGAATAAAACACGAAGCCTTTTATTATATTTAAGATGATAAACATAAGCAAGAATTGAACCCATTGCAGTTGTGAAGAGCTCAGATTCAAACTATTCACGTTTACACGGTAGCTATTATTACCTTGTTATTTCTTTAAAAAATTGACGAACTAACGTTATTTGGTCCTGATTAAAGAAAAGAATAAATCATTCCCAGTATTAAATAATATAAATCAAATAAGTAATTGTCAACCCTGTGATAGAGTTTCCTTTTATGAGCAGATAGAAATACCATACAAATAATAAAATAACAGTACATTAAATGACACAACCAATGTGTGGCAGATAGACAAAAAGTAATATCTGTAACAAAATATTTTAATTACAATACTATTAAATAAATTACAGCACAATTAATGGCCCACAACGTAGAGGCAGATAGAAATACATTATTATATTTATAAAAATAAAGATCAGCACAATAAATGGCGCCCACACGTGAAAGCAAAGATTTTCTTTAAGCCAGCACCAAATAACATAAATTAAATTATAGGCAATAGTGCCAAACTGAATTAATTAAATTACAATAAAATAATTTTGTTAAATTTAATTATAATAAAAAATTTACTTGTAGTTAAATTAATTTAAATGTTGTAACATGGCTAACAAACAGGATAAAAGATATAAATTAAGAAGTAATAGTGCTGAAGAGGAGGAAGATGAAATGGAACAAACCCATAGGGAAATTGAACAACTAGATTTGAGGGTAATTATGGATGCAATAAGGGTCAGTTTAGACCAGCGAAATGCTAAATGAGACCAGCGAAATGCTAAATTAGACCAGTGGATGGAAGAATTAAGAAATGAAAGGAAACAGTCAATAGAACCAATAAAAGAAAATAACGATCAAAACAGGGAACAAGTAAGTCCGAAAACAGAAGAGAGTAGTAAGGAAATAGAAAATAAAGAAGACAAAAGTGTATTATTATCTAAGAATAAACATAGCAGAAACAAAGAGAATAATAAGTATGTGGAAAAGAAGACGAAGAAAATAGGTAAAAGACGTCCCAAGAAATAGAAAAATAGACAGGAAGAATTAGATATGATTAGGAGTGGTTTAATTAATGTATTTAATCTCACAATCATTAATTACAGGGAAATAACTCAGTTAAAAAATCATAGAAAAAATTTAACCAAATTAATAGTTAAATTAAAAATAACAGATACAGAAAAACTTAACAAAAGGTCAGTGACATCACCGGTAAATAATGTACCATTAACATATCTGTATAGTAAACCAGACGATCAAGTGATGGATCTAAACTTTGATACCATTGCAAAATTTATAGAAGAAAACTTGCAGTACAGGGTGACAGAGAGATATTTAACAAAAACAGAAATCATTCTGGACACAATAATAATTCGTGCAACAAGGATAACTTATGTATTTGACAACGGATGAACTAAATATGAAAAATATGGAAAAAAGGGACTGATTTTCTGGGTATTGACCAAAGCAAACTAATTGAACAAAGATTAGATTAATTATTAATACAGACGACATAATATGAAAGTTAAAAAAAAAAAAAATTTTTATTGTATGAATTAAGATGAAATGGATCAACAGAACACCAAGTCAAAAGAAACCAATCAAAAGCAAATAAATGTGAATAATAAATTAGACCAGCAGGAGGCTGAAATAAAATTAATATTGCAAAGGCATAAGGAAATGGACCATCAGTTACTGAATGAAGCAATGGAAGATAAACTTGGCAAGATAATAGGAGTGCAGTGCAAGTGACCCATAAGAGAGAAGGTGAATTTAAATAAGAAGTTATACCCAATACCCTATAAAGTAAGAGAGCATATAAAAGAAGAAATCGACAAAGGATTAGTAAAAATATATAATTGAAATAAGTCAGTCAAAACACACGTGCCCGTTAGTAGTAATTCCCATATAAGGATAAGTCCTTAATATTGTGTTTGGATGAGCGTCAAATTAATCAGATGATAATTCCTGATAAGGCGTCCCCAAAGAATATGAGAGTAGTTTTAAAACGTTTTAATAACGTCATATTTTAATAATTATAATGCTATACCTGGATATTGGCAAAGAGAATTGCATCCAGAAAGTATAGAATATGTGAATAGTATAAGTTATCATTTCAAGAGAACACCTTTTGGGCTGGTCCATAATGTGGCCATATTTATAGAATGATTTGACTGAGCATGGGGCAAGGAGATTTTAGAAGTTATTACGGTTTATGTCGATGAGTTAGTAATTGCATCAAACAGTTGGGAAGCATATTGTAATAGAAATAAGAGGGTACTTACCAGATTGGGGAAAAATAGAATGATACTCAAGTTAAATAATTTCATAGCCAGTAGAATTAAATTGTGTGGATTTATAGTAATTAAATACCAAGATGGAAAGGTTAAAGAGACATAAAATATTAATCAGATTCGCCCGTATAAATAAAGTAATAATTAAAAGAAAAATAATTCTAAGGTAAATCACACATGAAATTTATAACCAGGATTGGGAAGGTGAAGTTAAAAAGAAAAGAAAACAATGTTGTATTCACGTTTTTGAGTTTTTTAGCCATGAAAGTAGGCACAATTGTTAAAACGTACTTATTATATTAATGTAAAACCAGTTGGTTTGACTAATGTTATTTTAATCTATAAATGAGTGTGTAAGATACGGTGATTCGTGATAGTGATGAACCATATTTGTTGTGTTAATAAAAAAACCAATTTAGGTAAACTGTTATATATAAACCAATTTATATATAACTTTGTTATATACAATTAGTGAATTAATCAGATGCTTTCAATATTAATGTTAGACCATGGTTGCGATAAGAAATTAATTATTTCAAAATCTCATATCAAATTATATCTGAGATTGTGAAATAACGGAAGGTATTATGTACTGCTGTTAAAATACACCACAGTACATAAGAGTAAAATAATAATTTTAAAAGAAGAAAACGTATAAATTTAATAGTATTGTGAACATATGTTAGAATTGTAAACAAAAAACTGAGTTGTTAGTCATGACCAACATAGAGGCAGACTCCAATATTTTATAGAACAGCATTAAGAAATATGTGTTGACAATTATTATATTAAATTTGAAATAAGCATTAAAATAAAATGAAAGATTAATAGAATAGTAATCTAAAATATACTAATTATAATGGATAATGTAAAAAATCAAATAAATGTAATTAATAATATTTAGTAAATTATATATGTTTTTAAGAGTCATATGATGAAAAGATGTGACGAATTTAGTTAGGGATCTATATGGCAAATTGTAAATTGTTATAATTGAATTGTATTGAAATGGAAGAAAATTTGTTTAATCTAATTTTAAATGTAATAAGATACACATTAAAAAGTTTAATTTTATATTTCAGAAGATACACATTAAAAGAGTCTAATTTTATATTAAGAAGATATACATCAAAGAGTTTAATTTTGTATTTAATATAGGAAACATTAAAAGAAGAGAGTTAACATTGATATTCAATCTAATAAACATATAAGTGTATAAACCTGTTATAATTTTTATACAACTTAATAAACATCAATATTTTCAAGAAGTTTGAGTATATCATTTATAGAACACCGACATAAAGGAGGAAGCTTGTCCTGGAATATAATTTGATAGTCTACACAATAAAATCCGATACTTAAAAGAAGAATCAATTTAGTAATCCAAGAGGAAAATAGAATTCAACATTTAATCTAATAAAAAATACAAGAGAAGGAATAAAGCACGAAGCCTTTCATTATATTTAAAATGATAAACATAAGCAAGAATTGAACCCATTGCAGTTGTGAAGAGCTCAGATTCAAACTATTCACGTTTACACGGTAGCTATTATTACCTTGTTATTTCTTTAAAAAATTGATGAACTAACGTTATTTGGTCCTGATTAAAGAAAAGAATAAATCATTCCCAGTATTAAATAATATAAATCAAATTAGTAATTGTCAACCCTGAGATAGAGTTTTCTTTTTATGAGCAGATAGAAATACCATACAAATAATAAAATAAAGCTCTTACACGATCTAGCAAAACCTCCTACCGGATTGTTTCCATAGTTGTAATACTTTTCCTAACGTTTAAACTCTAAGAATCTGTGAATTTCAGAAGCTAAGAGTGGCAGTTGGAAGTCTCAGCAGACAGTAAAAACCTTGTTTACAAATGACAATTACAATTAAAATGACAGGTTTTATTCGACATTGATTGTCTGCCTGTCTCACGTCAACTTTTGATCTCATCAACTTGGCTCCCGATTGTTGATACTTTTACCCTACACAACTCTATTGTTTTTAAGATTGCTCTCCAAAAACTTTGGGTGGAAGGGAAAAATGTTAAGGGGTCAACATTTTTTTAAAAATCGCAAAAGTCGATGTGGGTTAGAAAATGAAAAGGAATTTTAACCAAAATTTGAATTTAGCTTCATTTAAAAAAAAAAATAAAAATTTTGGGACACGAGGTGCTAAAAAATGTGGGTGAAAAGTTTGATAGAATTGAAAAAATTCATGTGGCGTATTAAATTAAAGGGAATTTTAACTAAAAATCTGAATATAGTGTACTGTTTTGGAAATTTAAAATTTGTTTACCACAGGGCCCAAAAATGAAATAAAAAATTTCAACACTCCTTGCAAATTGCAGATCACTAAAAACTTTGTTAGCTACATTTGCAAAAAAAAACTTATTGTTATCAGTGACATATATTTGTGAAAAGAACGCCAAATAGGCCTAATACATATTTATGGAAACATGCATAAAACTAACAGCTAGGATTAAATTATTTGTCATTTAGACATTATGGTTATAAATTTCAAAATAAAAAACCACTAACGTATTCGGAATTGTTATTGTAAGTTGTATACATAATAATAAAAATTAATAATGATTGTCCGCTTTACAATTCTTATTTTACCAAAAAAAATTTTGATATAGTCACGGTTTTCGTAGTTCTCTTAATAGCAACAGCACCAGCAGTAGTAGCAGTAGTAGTAGTAGTAGTAGTACTTTCACAATAACGACAATAATAACAATACCAAAATACAAAAGTTTTTTTAAAATTTATTGGTGACTTATAATCAGTTCTACTAAGCGAACATTGAACAAATTGGCTGACAACACACATGCTGGCTGACCATTGGCTGACCATTGACAGCTCTTGTTGTTTTTGTTAATAAATTAAAGAGACAGATAAGTTGCAAAACTAAATGAAAAAAACATGTAAACAAATGAACAAAAATCACTTCCACTTGCTGCTGGCATGATAAAATAAGTTCAAATGTTAAACACTGGGGCCATAAGGCACATATACTGGTTGACATTAACACTTAATGTTGACACGAATACAAAACATACAGAACAGAACAGACATCACAGACATTACAATACAGAGAATGCATTATTAGTTAAACCTGAATGGTAAGTCTAACAGTTTGTGCCTTTTTAGTCGATAAATATCTTCACTGTTATCTAACAAATTAACTGTCAGGTAGTTTGGATGCTTTTCTAATTTGGAAATGTGAGTCCAGCAGAGGCGCATGGTTTCTTCTCTCACGGTTGGAACTTTGAGGTCGCGGTGTATAGAGTTGTTGGAGACCAACCATGGAGCGTCGACTATTGACCTTAAAGTTTTGGACTGAAAGCGCTGGATAATCTCAATACTACTCGTACTAGCAGTACCCCAAAGTTGAATACCATAAGTCCATACCGGCTTAAGAACTGCTTTATAGATTAACAGTTTGTTGACGAGACTTAACCGTGATTTTCTGCCTATCACGCAGTAGATATTTCTGACCTTGTGATTAACTTCAATCTTCTTAGATGTTATATGTTTTTTCCACGTTAGTCTCCTGTCCAGATGCATCCCAAGGTACTTAGCACTTTCAGCTTGCGGTATTGGTTGACCGTTAATTGTTACTGGAGGGCAGTTTGCCTTACGTGTGGTGCAGGTAACGTATATTGACTTGGACGAATTGATTTTAATGCGCCATTTATCAAGCCATAACTGAACGGTGTTTAATGGTTCTTGTAGTATAAGTGATGGTATGGGGGGTCGGAGTGTGTCGCTAGGATTGCTGTCATCGGCGTAGGTAGCAACAGTGGTTTCACTTGCTGACGGTAAGTCCGAGGTGAACAGGATGTAGAGCAGAGGATCCAGGACCCTGGGGAACACCTGACCCCACTAGTAATAGAGGAGAAGTACCATCCGAGTACTTGACTTGAAACACTCTGCCCACTAAGTAGGAATGTAGAATACGGTAACAATTATGTGGCAGATTTTTCTTTATTTTGTATAAGAGTCCAAGATGCCAGACTGTCAAATGGCTGGGAAACGTCGAGAAACATACCTGAGCAAAACATCTTCGAGTCCAACGATTTATTGATAACATTTGTTAGTCTGTGTATTTGATCTACCGTAGCGCGCTTATCTCAAAAGCCAAATTGGTGATCCGGAATTAGGTTGTTTTCTACAATTGTTGGCACAAGTCGTTTTACTTCTCAAAGATCTTACCAAGTATCGGTAGAAGGCTTATGGGTCGATAAAAAGAGGGTTCTTGAGGGTTTTTACCAGGTTTTAAGACCATGATTACTTGGGCTGATTTCCAGAGAAGAGGAAAGTATTCAAGTCTGGGTATGGCGTTGAAAATCTATGTACAATGCCTTTGTGAGGAAGCTCCTTTAGAATTTTCCCCAATAACAAATCAATGCCGAGAGCCTTTTTACTTTTCAAATTATACAGGATTATTTCCTTGATTTCGTTAACCTTAAAAGCCTTAATTGGTAGAGTCAGTTGGAGCGGGGAGTGTAAATATCTTTGTACTTCTTCATCGAAAGAGACGTTCTTGCTGGTTAATAATTAAAAATTTACCTTAATAAACGTCTTGCGACTTCTTCTTATTTCTGTCCTGACGCGTTTCAAAACCTAGGGTTTTATCTTCAGAGGAACTTTTAGTGTCTCGAACTTAACTAACTGTCTTGTGTCACAAGACAATACTAGATAACATTAATAAATGTGCACCTTGGACCTGAGTTCTGATAAGTTTGACAGTATGAACTGGACCTCCATACAGTGCGCACTGTGCAATGTGAAAAGGCCTAAGTTTGTGTTTAAATTATGTGTATATGTGTCATTGTGACTTTAATTTTTAATGTTTGACGACGGAAGAGTGATTCCTCTGAAGATAAAACCCTAGGTTTTGAAACGCGTCAGGACAGAAATAAGAAGAAGTCGCAAGACGTTTATTAAGGTAAATTTTTAATTATTAACATTTACGCGACTTGGATACCAAAAACATGTTTAAAAAAAAAAAAAAAAAAAAAAAGTTCTTGATGGCTTCAGGTTGAAAAACGTTGACCAAATATTCAGCCAAAGTCTGGGATTTCTCTGTATTGTTTCCAGCCCAGTTACCATCTGGTTTATGTATTGGTGGAATTTTTAATAGTGGCCTTTTTAATAGTTTTGTAACCTTCCACAAGGAATAATCAGTACTTTTATCAGGTGACAGATTTTCTAGATAATCCTGAATGCCTTCATTCTTTAAATCTTCCAACAACCGTTTTAGTTTTCTGGCCGCGGAATTCCACTTTCTTTTATCATCCGGACGATGAGTATGCTGCCAAGTTCGTCGCAATCTGCGCTTCTTAGCCAATTTCTTTTGGTTAACCAGAGGAAGGTTTAAGTGCTTACTCTTCGCTGTATTGCAAGGTGTAGCTTCCCAGGCTGATTTTTGAAAAGTACTGGTGAGATAATTTACAGCCGCAAAAATACAAAAGTGAATGTATTTATGTTATGGTGCGGAGTATACAACACCTACTGCGGAGAATTCTTTCTAGCGACTTTTTCCCTTGTATGTAGTGCCAGGACTTATATAGAAAAATATTTTTTTACTTTTTCCTTTTTACCATTTTGTAAAAACAAAACAATTGTGAAAGGGGTTAAAAGAGGTTTAGTAGGTTTTCCTTCTCCTTTCAACATATACTTTGAGTAGGTTCTTAAAAAAGGCCGACGAAAAATTAAAGAAAGTAAGCTGTGCAAGTTGGAGACATATTTCACTTGATGAACATTCGATGCCGACCTTTTGTAATTTATATACATAAGTCAGAGTACGTGATAGACCTTATTGTGGAGTGACAAGATGTAAATGAAACTCTCAAAGGAAACATAGAGAGGTCATTACGCCATATTTTGCGTTTGCGCTTCAACATTAAAAATGTACAGTGTAATGTCTCTAATGGCCTACATGTAATGTCTAGCAGGATGAAGCTTCCTACAATGGATTAAAATTACCTTCTTCATCTCACCAATTCAATTGAAAATTGCAGGTTACACAGAAATAACTATATTGTAGTTAGTCAGTGTACTGTTAAAACAGCACTCTTAGAAAATAAATATACGATAAAAAAGGAAGAAGGCAGTTATACCCCCTCCCCATTAGGAGTAAAACGTCTATGGCGAAGAAGGAGTTTAGTAGGAATAAAAAAGAATTTTGTGTGGCAAAATGAACTTCTGGTCTTGAGGAATAATGTTTTATAAATGGAGTGTTTTACTGTATGGGTAGACAATGACGGAAGAAGGACAGAGATAGGAATGAGGATGTGGAAACGCAGGAATGAAGTTATAAGGGAAGTGGGTTATTGAGACGGAGAGAAGAAGATTGAAACTCTTTAGTGGCGTCAATATGGCATGCCTTATGAAGGTTTGGCCTGGAATGTAGACGTCTGTGTTTCTGGGACCTGCCACACGGTATGATGATGATGATTATCTTCTACACACACACACACACACACACACACACACACACAACCTGTTGAATATAATTTATTTATGGCGTAGTAGGGAAAGACTGCGGTGCCCTTGAGATTACAGTCTCACACTGCTGGAGCTGAATGAATATATCAGCAGAGGCTGTTAATAATGTTTTAGCTGTTTATGATTATTGTAATTACGCGTCTAGGTAGCTGTTGCCCGCGGCGCCCTAATGTAGATTTAATTGTACCACGACTGCGTTTCTCACATTTGTACGCACCCGTATACGCTCAACAATAAAACTAGTTTCAACCAACAGGACAGGTAAAACATTAACACAAACACAAGTGTACAGGTGTCAGTCTTGGTGTGCGTTCAGTTTGTTTGTTGTGCTGGAAACATAGTTTATTTCACGGTAGGCCTAACTATAACGTACACAACTAATCCAGTATCATAGCACTTGTATGACGTATGAACTAAACGATACTAAACTTACTGAAAGGTACGAATGCAGACACGTGTGAATCTGTAGAGAAAGTTCAATGTAATTTAAGTGAATTGAGTAATGTAAATGAGAAGTACTAATACAAACTGATAAAGGAAAAATCAATGTTCAACTTAAAAATGAATCAGAAAATTCCTGAGCAAGTCTTGTGCTGGGAATATCAATGGGGTAGAAAGTATTACTGAGTAAGTCTTGTGCTGGGAATATCAGTGGGATAGAAAATATTACTGAGTAAGTCTTGTGCTGGAAATATCAGTGGGGTAGCTTTTTACAGGTTTACAGTCATGTATTTTAACTGTCACCTCATTTTTTTTTTTAATTAGAAAATTACACCAAATATCCCAGTTAAAAAATATGAATATCCTAAACGACTACATTTGCTTTTGTCTTTCAAAATGTATTACATGGGCGGCAGCTGGTGTTACATTTACGCAACTACCATTTCTGTATAATTAAATTGTAAAATAAACATTAAGCGACACCCGTGAGGATGGCTACATGCATGGTGTCGTTCCCAGATACATTGTGTGCACCGGTTGGGATGTCCGCGTGCGTGGAACTGCTCAGGTGTTCGTCATTTAGCAATCCAGACATTAGGAGGGGAGGTGATCGGCGTCATTCACACCTTTGCGTAATGAGACACATCGCTCACAATACTCCACGGTCTGTGCTGTTAGAGAGGCTACAAGGAGGATGGAGTCAGGAAATCCTATTTTCGGAACTTGTGATGCGTGGATGTTTTGTTCATCGGAGAGTGGGGAATTTGAAATAAGGTAAGCGGAATCTATGATATAAATATACCTTTTAACAGATCACCTCTCACTGGAATCTCACCAGAGGAGTGTAGTACAATTATACATTATACAAGGTTCCAGAAATATTTACGTAACTTAAAAAACTCAGACAACTACAACGGTTTTTATTTTGTGGTAATTTCTAAGTTAGTGTAAAATCGGCAAAATTTATCTCTAAGTGAAATATCTCACTGTACATACAGACGGGAGCGAAACACAGATACATCATATCTCTAGTATATTAGCTTGATTCTTGAACATTGTTTGCAACGTCACCGCTAATTGCGTTAGTACGCCGTTGTCATATGTCGTATACGTAATCTTAACGGTTGCACACGGTTTGCGACGTTACTGCTAGTAGCTCTGTAGAACATTGTAGTTGCGTTACCGCTAGTACCTCTGTAGAACATTCTTAGTTGCGTTAGAACACCGTTGTCAAATGCCATATACGTAAGCTTAGCTGTTGCACATGGTTTGCAACTTCACCGCTAGTAGCTCTGTAGCCCATCCTTAGTTGCGTTACCGCTTGTAGCTCAGCAGAACATACTTAGTTGCGTTAGTACACCGTTGCCATTTGCCATATACGTAAGCTTACCTGTCGCACACGGTTTGCAACGTCACCGCTAGTAGCTCTGTAGCCCATCGTTAGCTGCGTTAGTACACCGTTGCCATATGCCATATACGTAAACACAGCTGTTGCATGTGGTTTGCAACGTTACCTCTAGTAGCTCTGTAGCCCATCGTTAGCTGCGTTAGTACACCGTTGCCATATGCCACATACGTAAGCTTAGCTGTTGCACGTGGTTTGCAACGTTACCTATAGTAGCTCTGTAGAACATCCTTAGTAGCGTTGCCGCTAGTAGCTCTGTAGAACATTCTTAGTTGCGTTAGTACACCGTTGCCATTTGCCATATACGTAAGCTTAGCGGTTGCACACGGTTTGCGACGTTACTGCTAGTAGCTCTGTAGAACATCATAAGTTGCGTTACCGCTAGTACCTCTGTAGAACATTCTTAGTTGCGTTAGTACACCGTTGTCAAATGCCATATACGTAAGCTTAGCTGTTGTACATGGTTTGGAACGTCACCGCTAGTAGCTCTGTAGCTCATCCTTAGTTGCGTTACCGCTAGTAGCTCTGCAGAACATCCTTACTTGCGTTAGTACACCGTTGCCATTTGCCATATACGTAAGCTTAGCTGTCGCACACGGTTTGCAACGTCACCGCTAGTAGCTCTGTAGCCCATCGTTAGCTGCGTTAGTACACCGTTGCCATATGCCATATACGTAAGCTTAGCTGTTGCACGTGGTTTGCAACGTTACCTCTAGTAGCTCTGTAGCCCATCGTTAGCTGCGTTAGTACACCGTTGCCATATGCCACATACGTAAGCTTAGCTGTTGCACGTGGTTTGCAACGTTACCTATAGTAGCTCTGTAGAACATCCTTAGTAGCGTTGCCGCTAGTAGCTCTGTAGAACATTCTTAGTTGCGTTAGTACACCGTTGCCATTTGCCATATACGTAAGCGTAGCTGTCGCACACGGTTTGCAACGTCACCGCTGGTAGCTCTGTAGAACATCCTTAGTATCTTTGCCGCTAGTAGCTCTGTAGAACATTCTATGTTGCGTTAGTACACCGTTGCCATTTGCCATATACGTAAGCTTAGCTGTCGCACACGGTTTGCAACGTCACCGCTCGTAGCTCTGTAGAACATCCTTAGTAGCTTTGCCGCTAGTAGCTCTGTAGAACATTCTATGTTGCGTCAGTACACCGTTGCCATTTGCCATATACGTAAGCTTAGCTGTCGCACACGGTTTGCAACGTCACCGCTGGTAGCTCTGTAGAACATCCTTAGTAGCGCTGCCGCTAGTAGCTCTGTAGAACATCCTTAGTTGCGTTAGTACACCGTTGCCATATGCCATATACGTAAGCTTAGCTGTTGCACGTGGTTTGCAACGTTACCTGTAGTAGCTCTGTAGAAAATCCTTAGTAGCGTTGCCGTTAGTAGCTCTGTAGAACATTCTTAGTTGCGTTAGTACACCGTTGCCATTTTTCATATACGTAAGCTTAGCTGTCTCACACGGTTTGCAACGTCACCGCTGGTAGCTCTGTAGAACATCCTTAGTAGCGTTGCCGCTAGTAGCTCTGTAGAACATCCTTAGTTGCGTTAGTACACCGTTGCCACTTGCCATATACGTAAGCTTAGCTGTCGCACGTGGTTTGCAACGTTACCTATAGTAGCTCTGTAGAACATCCTTAGTAGCGTTGCCGCTAGTAGCTCTGTAGAACATCCTTAGTTGCGTTAGTACACCGTTGCCATATGCCATATACGTAAGCTCAGCTGTTGCACGTGGTTTGCAACGTTACCTATAGTAGCTCTGTAGAACATCCTTAGTAGCGTTGCCGCTAGTAGCTCTGTAGAACATTCTTAGTTGCGTTAGTACACCGTTGCCATTTGCTATATACGTAAGCTTAGCTGTCGCACACGGTTTGCAACGTCACCGCTGGTAGCTCTGTAGAACATCCTTAGTAGCTTTGCCGCTAGTAGCTCTGTAGAACATTTTATGTTGCGTTAGTACACCGTTGCCATTTGCCATATACGTAAGCTTAGCTGTCGCACACGGTTTACAACGTCACCGCTTGTAGCTCTGTAGAACATCCTTAGTAGCGTTGCCGCTATTAGCTCTGTAGAACATTCTATGTTGCGTTAGTACACCGTTGCCATATGCCATATACGTAAGCTTAGCTGTTGCACGTGGTTTGCAACGTTACCTCTAGTAGCTCTGTAGCCCATCGTTAGCTGCGTTAGTACACCGTTGCCATATGCCACATACGTAAGCTTAGCTGTTGCACGTGGTTTGCAACGTTACCTATAGTAGCTCTGTAGAACATCCTTAGTAGCGTTGCCGCTAGTAGCTCTGTAGAACATTCTTAGTTGCGTTAGTACACCGTTGCCATTTGCCATATACGTAAGCTTAGCTGTCGCACACGGTTTGCAACGTCACCGCTGGTAGCTCTGTAGAACATCCGTAGTAGCTTTGCCGCTAGTAGCTCTGTAGAACTTTCTATGTTGCGTTAGTACACCGTTGCCATTTGCCGTATACGTAAGCTTAGCTGTCGCACACGGTTTGCAACGTCACCGCTCGTAGCTCTGTAGAACATCCTTAGTAGCTTTGCCGCTAGTAGCTCTGTAGAACATTCTATGTTGCGTCAGTACACCGTTGCCATTTGCCATATACGTAAGCTTAACTGTCGCACACGGTTTGCAACGTCACCGCTGGTAGCTCTGTAGAACATCCTTAGTAGCGCTGCCGCTAGTAGCTCTGTAGAACATCCTTAGTTGCGTTAGTACACCGTTGCCATATGCCATATACGTAAGCTTAGCTGTTGCACGTGGTTTGCATCGTTACCTATAGTAGCTCTGTAGAACATCCTTAGTAGCGTTGCCGTTAGTAGCTCTGTAGAACATTCTTAGTTGCGTTAGTACACCGTTGCCATTTTTCATATACGTAAGCTTAGCTGTCTCACACGGTTTGCAACGTCACCGCTGGTAGCTCTGTAGAACATCCTTAGTAGCGTTGCCGCTAGTAGCTCTGTAGAACATCCTTAGTTGCGTTAGTACACCGTTGCCATATGCCATATACGTAAGCTCAGCTGTTGCACGTGGTTTGCAACGTTACCTATAGTAGCTCTGTAGAACATCCTTAGTAGCGTTGCCGCTAGTAGCTCTGTAGAACATTCTTAGTTGCGTTAGTACACCGTTGCCATTTGCCATATACGTAAGCTTAGCTGTCGCACACGGTTTGCAACGTCACCGCTGGTAGCTCTGTAGAACATCCTTAGTAGCTTTGCCGCTAGTAGCTCTGTAGAACATTCTATGTTGCGTTAGTACACCGTTGCCATTTGCCATATACGTAAGCTTAGCTGTCGCACACGGTTTGCAACGTCACCGCTTGTAGCTCTGTAGAACATCCTTAGTAGCGTTGCCGCTAGTAGCTCTGTAGAACATCCTTAGTTGCGTTAGTACACCGTTGCCATATGCCATATACGTAAGCTTAGCTGTCGCACACGGTTTGCAACGTCACCGCTGGTAGCTCTGTAGAACATCCTTAGTAGCGCTGCCGCTAGTAGCTCTGTAGAACATCCTTAGTTGCGTTAGTACACCGTTGCCATATGCCATATACGTAAGCTTAGCTGTTGCACGTGGTTTGCATCGTTACCTGTAGTAGCTCTGTAGAACATCCTTAGTAGCGTTGCCGTTAGTAGCTCTGTAGAACATTCTTAGTTGCGTTAGTACACCGTTGCCATTTTTCATATACGTAAGCTTAGCTGTCTCACACGGTTTGCAACGTCACCGCTGGTAGCTCTGTAGAACATCCTTAGTAGCGTTGCCGCTAGTAGCTCTGTAGAACATCCTTAGTTGCGTTAGTACACCGTTGCCATTTGCCATATACGTAAGCTTAGCTGTCGCACGTGGTTTGCAACGTTACCTATAGTAGCTCTGTAGAACATCCTTAGTAGCGTTGCCGCTAGTAGCTCTGTAGAACATCCTTAGTTGCGTTAGTACACCGTTGCCGTATGCCATATACGTAAGCTCAGCTGTTGCACGTGGTTTGCAACGTTACCTATAGTAGCTCTGTAGAACATCCTTAGTAGCGTTGCCGCTAGTAGCTCTGTAGAACATTTTTAGTTGCGTTAGTACACCGTTGCCATTTGCCATATACGTAAGCTTAGCTGTTGCATGTGGTTTGCAACGTTACCTCTAGTAGCTCTGTAGCCCATCGTTAGCTGCGTTAGTACACCGTTGCCATATGCCATATACGTAATCTTAGCTGTTGCACGTGTTTTGCAACGTTACCTATAGTAGCTCTGTAGAACATCCTTAGTAGCGTTGCCGCTAGTAGCTCTTTAGAACATTCTTAGTTGCGCTAGTACACCGTTTGCCATTTGCCATATACGTAAGCTTAGCTGTCGCACACGGTTTGCAACGTCACCGCTGGTAGCTCTGTAGAACATCCTTAGTAGCGTTGCCGCTAGTAGCTCTGTAGAACATCCTTAGTTGCGTTAGTACACCGTTGCCATTTACCATATACGTAAGCTTAGCTGTCGCACACGGTTTTCAACGTCACTGCTGGTACCTCTGTAGAACATCCTTAGTAGCGTTGCCGCTAGAAGCTCTGTAGAACATCCTTAGTTGCGTTAGTACACTGTTGCCATATGCCATGTACGTAAGCTTAGCTGTTGCACGTGGTTCGCAACGTTACCTATAGTATCTCTGTAGAACATCCTTAGTAGCTTTGCCGCTAGTAGCTCTGTAGAACATTCTATGTTGCGTTAGTACACCGTTGCCATATGCCATATACGTACGCTTAGCTGTTGCACACGGTTTGCAACGTCACCGATAGTAGCTCTGTAACCCATCCTTAGTTGTGTTACTACACCGTTGCCATATGCCATATACGTAAGCTTAGCTGTTGCAAACGGTTTGCAACGCACCGCTCGCTGGTTGCTCTGTAGAACATCCTTAGTTGTGTTACTACACCGTTGCCATATGCCATATACGTAAGCTTAGCTGTTGCATACGGTTTGCAACGTCACCGCTAGTAGCTCTGTAGCACGTCATTAGATGTTGCGTTAGTACACCGTTGTCCAATTTTAAACACTTTCTACTTTTTTATCTTAGATGAAATTTTCAAATATAGGTATAATACACATAGTATGAGGTTATGTTACGTATATTTCGTGTAACTCTGTAAATAATATTATGTGCTCTTTTTACTTTGTTTTGTTGACGTGTAATGTGCTTTTACCTTTATTGCAGTTGCATGCTTTCAACATCGTAAATAATCTTTGAGATATATATTTTTTTTCCAAATAGTAAGGAAGAAATCGAAATAATAAGTCAGTAATAAGCAGTCCTTGCTAAACTATAATTTAAATTCCAGGTATTTTGCTTCCAGACCAGTCTTCGCACATTATACACTGTATAATTTCATTTTGTTTTGTGTCCTATGGACTTCGGTATGAACGTTTACACGTTTAGTATAGTTCAAAAAGTTTCTGACTCTACGAGTTATTGTCATTAACTGCTGATTATTAGGCTCTAAATTACACTTTTCCCTGTAAGCACATCTGACTGTTTCAGCAATATCAACATACATTTATTTTTTGTATAGAGTTCAGTCCGTTGTGGCAGACAAGGACGGTCTTGGGATAAGCATATGGTACGTGTGTACAGTGTTTGTTTCTTAACATAACTCTGACTGTAAGTTCAATTTCTTTTTTTCTCCGAGAACATCCAACATTGTGTTAATACTGTGGTCACCTTCTCCTGTAGATTTTGAATCTTTTTTCTAGCATCGCGCACTCAATGTTGCGAACCGAACAGCCTTTTGCAACAATTTGAATTAAAGTCAGGTAGTCGAAAATTTCACCGAACTTTGAAACAGATTATTATTACAAAAATACTGAATAGCTAAGTGGCTGTGCCTTATTTTGTTTTCCGTGTTGAAGGGACGTATCCCAGGTTAAAATTCTGGATGCTAAACATTAATCGGAATGTGATCCTTTCGTTAAATATTTAATTAGTTTCTATTTCACTAGTACTCTAGTCAGGCGGCCAACGTCAACTGTTCATATAAAAACAAATGCTTTACAGCTTTCTCTTTGACACAATACAGTAAATATAGACATATTATTAGGGGCGAATTTACGGAGGGGACGAAAGCGACCGGACCACCCCCCCGCCAAGGGGTAGAAAAAGTTGACGAATTTTGTTAAGCTCTTAAATTTTAGGCTGTTTTTTTTTAATTTTTCAGCTGTGTACCCTAATATTGTAGTAACTTTTTTTAAATATACAAACAGGCTTATCGCACAGCATTAGGGTATACTTTTGAAATACGAAATATAGGAAAATCAATTCAGTCAATAAGTATCTTTAACAGTGTTTCAATAACACGTATTATTATTGTGTTATTGCCGTTTATATAACCTCTTCTCTTGAGTTATAACGTAGGGAACCAGTAATAATTGGATGTGCCAATTATACCGGCTGCCTTCGTTGTGAAGCACTGAAAATAATCACAACAAATAAACAATTTATATAGCAGGATTTTTGGAAGGGGAGACTGTTGATTTATGCACTCATTTTACTTGGTACTTAGATGACATCTCTTTATTACATTTGGTGATTAAGTTCTCTATTGAAAGTTCTCAAACAATATAGTTTACTATATGATTAAATATATAAATTACTACTTTACAAAGGGGCTTCAAAATATGATGTACATCTTATTGATTAATTCCACGGATCCGGGATTAAATATCATAAATGAATTATGGTCACCTTGTCATGTACAATATTGAAACTCTAACCATTTGAAGAATGGTTTTTTACTAATCTTCTAAAACAACAAAACTTTTAGTTTAAACTTTACCTTTTTGCTATAACTAGCGTTATTAGATTTTATACTACATGTTACCTAAAATGTCAGGTTTCTAAAGTCTTTAATGTTATTACATTTAAACATAAGTTTTAAAGTCTTTAATATGATAATTTAAATTGTCTTTTTGGGTTTATAATTTTGTAACTCTTAACCATGGAAGACAAGCCTCCATGTCACCTGTGTGTTTCCTGAAGTTGCTGCAGAATTAGTTCTTCGGTCCTCCTGATGTTTCTTGAAGTTCAGTCGTTACCTTATCATACTGTGATGGTGAAGTTCTAGAAGTATGTGAAATCATTCCTGGTGTGGTACATTCATCTCCGGCGACTGTAGTTATTCATAGTAATTCTTGTAGTTAGAATACATAGATAGAAAGTTTGTTTCACTGTTATACACTTCACATGATGATAGATTAGTTGACTATCACCTTCTAGGTTGTAATACTGTATAAATTACATAGTCCGTTATTTTATAATATAGAGAGATGTCATCACCACACAAATTACTTATTTAAATAGTCATGGTATCAACCCTTTCACATTTTTATATATATACGTAGCGAAACAACGCTTTACGCTGCTTACGGCGTGAGCGCTCCATTACAAGTCAAAGAAAATAGTTAAGGGGAGCGTAGTAATCTCAAGACAATTACTAGGCAACATAAAAGTAGTTCCGTTTTTCTAATTTTAATTAAAGGACTACGGTTGATTAAATAATTAAATCGTGATATTCTTAGTTGCAGAAGTTATCAAAGTACGTAACAATGGTCTTAATTAATTATTTAAATAATAACAAATTTACAATAATACTTAGTTTATTTAGGGGTCAGAAAACAAGTTACTTCTGGTCAGTTCTTGTTTATACAGGATAAATTAATAAGCTTTACCCTTTCTGTACAATTCCATTCCCTTTTAATTTTATTATTAGACTTATATTAAATATTATTATTATTAAATGATTGCCATAAGATTTAGTTTACAATGTGAGATTTTATTAAGAATTTAAAATTTCTCCGATTATATATTATCAACTTAATTAATTAACATATTTTTATTAATGAAATCGTCACATACTCCGCCGCTTAAGCCACAGACGCCGGTATAATTTTTTTTGAATATACCGAGAGTATGTTTAGGGATTTCCGTGTGTAATTTCTCTCATATTATTATTTATTATTAGTAGTACACGGTTTGTTTTTTTTTTAATTCTTTTTTAAATGATCTAGTTCTCATTTAAATGTTCGCCTTCGTGAAATTCCCTTTATCTCACTTCTTACAGTACTAACTTATAATACTAATTTCCCTAATTACAGTAACTCACAATATCGTGGCCCGACTGACATCAGCTTACTCTAACTCTATACGTTAGCTTTCAGCATTCATAAATGAACTCTTGGCACCTTTTTGCCTCATCATTATCCTTTTCAGCCGGCGCCGTTGTGACTAGTTACTTTACATGTATATAATTCTATCTTGATTATATACCATAGACTTACTTCTAAAATAATCTAAAGAAGATCCCATACTCCACTCTAGATTATAGTTACTTGAGAGAAGCGGAATCTCACGATGGTAATTCTTATTATCTCTATAACCATAACTAGACAACTTTGCGGAAGGGGAGAGACTTTACACAATTCAATGTATTTCAAGCGCGGTGGTATTCATTGTTTAGGGAGGCAACGGTTTATCACAATAGGGAGAGTGTGTGGCTGCTTACTACAATTTCTTAACACGCTTTATTGTTCTCTTACTGGCCACAACTGGTTGTTGACTATTCAACTATACTTTTATTATTATTTACCTTTCTCTTATTTACTGCTACACGTTACACAAATTTAGTTTAACTTAAGATTTATTCAGCCTTTATTATTCACTTACTATTACTTTGGGGGGTTTAAAAAAACTTACCTAGAATTATTTCCTATCGACTTACCATAATTATTTAGCACACTTTATTTATTATTATTAATTTATTTGGCTCAGTTTACAAGTTTACTGTTTTTGGACCTGGGGTTTAACACTTTATCTAACAAGGGAGGGTTAAC
This sequence comes from Magicicada septendecula, assembly GCA_034769895.1. NCBI lineage: Eukaryota > Metazoa > Arthropoda > Insecta > Hemiptera > Cicadidae > Magicicada > Magicicada septendecula. The sequence goes on from CM068376.1 coordinate 43,283,496, forward strand.
TAAGTCATTTATTCATTTGAACTTTAAGTCATAATATTATTTGCTCTACTATCCTATACACAATTATCGCCTACACACTTTAGTACATGGTAAACATTTATTAACAGTTATTATTAAACATTTGCATTAGTTACGATACAACGCTATCTTTTTCTTTTACACACAAATATAAAAATATAAATCAATCGTGTTCTTACTCCTTTTTCTTTTTTTTTTTACAAATAAACACATAAAATGTTATGACAACCTTTATCGTTTTACTTTGAGAGAGAGAGAGAGAAATTTCACACATGCATGAATATGCGTACGACAAAAGATTCCCCCTTCGGTTACTAACACATGAACAGACACGCTTCTTATAACAATAGACCACACAAGGAGGGTGACTTATTTTCAACTCAACTAAACAATGACAATTTTAAACAAACGGCAGCAGGAAACTACCCGTCCGAGATTGTCGAGAATGTGGCACGTTTATGAATGGGACTCTTAACAAGTACCGACATGGTTTGTTTACATGGGATTATATGCTAATATTACGTTACACATATTATATTTACTAATAAAGTTATTTATACTATATTACTATAATATTAATTATTATTTTTATCTTATTTCAAACTCTGACACATATTGAAATACATGAGTGTATAGATCAACAGCTTTTGTGCGTGGGATATCGGGACGCAATTACTTCTTTCTTTTTTCTTACGCAAAATTAGCAAATTCACAAAATAAGCAAATAGCAGCAGAATAGCAAAAACAGCAGTAAAGCAGAGTGGCGCAAATTATAACCTCTTCTCTTGAGTTATAACGTAGGGAACCAGTAATAATTGGATGTGCCAATTATACCGGCTGCCTTCGTTGTGAAGCACTGAAAATAATCACAACAAATAAACAATTTATATAGCAGGATATTTGGAAGGGGAGACTGTTGATTTATGCACTCATTTTACTTGGTACTTAGATGACATCTCTTTATTACATTTGGTGATTAAGTTCTCTATTGAAAGTTCTCAAACAATATAGTTTACTATATGATTAAATATATAAATTACTACTTTACAAAGGGGCTTCAAAATATGATGTACATCTTATTGATTAATTCCACGGATCCGGGATTAAATATCATAAATGAATTATGGTCACCTTGCCATGTACAATATTGAAACTCTAACCATTTGAAGAATGGTTTTTTACTAATCTTCTAAAACAACAAAACTTTTAGTTTAAACTTTACCTTTTTGCTATAACTAGCGTTATTAGATTTTATACTACATGTTACCTAAAATGTCAGGTTTCTAAAGTCTTTAATGTTATTACATTTAAACATAAGTTTTAAAGTCTTTAATATGATAATTTAAATTGTCTTTTTGGGTTTATAATTTTGTAACTCTTAACCATGGAAGACAAGCCTCCATGTCACCTGTGTGTTTCCTGAAGTTGCTGCAGAATTAGTTCTTCGGTCCTCCTGATGTTTCTTGAAGTTCAGTCGTTACCTTATCATACTGTGATGGTGAAGTTCTAGAAGTATGTGAAATCATTCCTGGTGTGGTACATTCATCTCCGGCGACTGTAGTTATTCATAGTAATTCTTGTAGTTAGAATACATAGATAGAAAGTTTGTTTCACTGTTATACACTTCACATGATGATAGATTAGTTGACTATCACCTTCTAGGTTGTAATACTGTATAAATTACATAGTCCGTTATTTTATAATATAGAGAGATGTCATCACCACACAAATTACTTATTTAAATAGTCATGGTATCAACCCTTTCACATTTTTATATATATACGTAGCGAAACAACGCTTTACGCTGCTTACGGCGTGAGCGCTCCATTACAAGTCAAAGAAAATAGTTAAGGGGAGCGTAGTAATCTCAAGACAATTACTAGGCAACATAAAAGTAGTTCCGTTTTTCTAATTTTAATTAAAGGACTACGGTTGATTAAATAATTAAATCGTGATATTCTTAGTTGCAGAAGTTATCAAAGTACGTAACAATGGTCTTAATTAATTATTTAAATAATAACAAATTTACAATAATACTTAGTTTATTTAGGGGTCAGAAAACAAGTTACTTCTGGTCAGTTCTTGTTTATACAGGATAAATTAATAAGCTTTACCCTTTCTGTACAATTCCATTCCCTTTTAATTTTATTATTAGACTTATATTAAATATTATTATTATTAAATGATTGCCATAAGATTTAGTTTACAATGTGAGATTTTATTAAGAATTTAAAATTTCTCCGATTATATATTATCAACTTAATTAATTAACATATTTTTATTAATGAAGTCGTCACATTTACTTTAATGGAACTGATTTCAGGATGCTATCAGGCGTTTTTCAGCCACTTTAAAAACAGTAATATTGATTAGTCTTAACTTGTTTTTCCTTCTGTATGAAGCCGACCCGACCCCGGACCCCACAAAGCCAAATTCTAGAAACGCTACTGCATATTATTGTTTTGCACTGCGAAGCTTGACTACTGTTTTAGTGAAATAGAAACTAATGTAATATTTAGGCCGATGTTTTGGTTAAATCCCCTACACAATCACACGCTACTGCAACTACTAGCCACTGCAATTAGTAATACGCGTATATGTCATAGAAAATCCTTTGTCTGTCTAATGTAATCGTCTATCGAAGAAATAGTTTTTAAGTAATTGTTCTTGGGAGTTTCATTCTTGTAAATTTAGAGCAAGACTTGAGAATGCACGTCAATTAGTTCGAATCATCAATGTTCCACTATTCTCAAATAGAACTCATACTCGTACTGTTCCCCGAGTATGTTGGTTATAATTAACGGAACCGAATATTCAAATATAACGTCATAGTCAGTACAAATATAACTTCGTGCCTATTCACTTCCTCTTCTGTTTCCCCTCTGTGTACGCCAACCAATCCTCCTCCTATATAGCTATCTTCCACCTTTTTCTATTCTTCTTCCCTTCACTTGTCCTATATCCTTTTTTGTTACTTTTCCCTTTCATTTATTCGTTGTTAAGGCTAGGATAATTGATAATGTGATTATTAACAAACGTAACCAGTTTCTTAAATGTCTTATATAGGACACATACACTTCCAATGTAATATTTATAAACCACATTTAATTCTACTTTTCATCCTCACCATTTTTTCCAGAAAGTATAATATTGTGTTAAGTGAACTCAACATAAAGGCATAATTTATATCTAGTCACGTGATGTAAATATTACGTGTTTTGTATAATTTAAACATACAGCTGTTGTTAATATACAGAAATATTAATAATGTTTTGTAGTAGGCCTACCTGTACAAAAACTTCTCTTTCTTCTACTCTTCTCATAGAAAATTTCTCCTGTCTCCTCATATTTTCTTAGATCACTTCCTGAAGGTCTCTCACAAGCTTCACTAAATCACCTCTGGTTATATGTCCAATATACGTCAGTCCGTCTTCTATTATACCTGTTATTCCAGAGATCTCTCTTATTCTACCGCGTATTCTCGTCCATCTTGTTTTCATTACAGTTCTTCTTAGAATTTACAATTATGTCACTTATATCTGTATTTTTGTTTTAGACGTTTCTGATATAACATCTGCGTGAAAGTCTAAAATGTGGTCTCCAAACTCTAGCTTCGGTGTTCTGCCTAAGAGTTTTCAGCAGAAATTCATTCGTGGAACCGATTTCCCAGTACGCACACCAGGACAATGTTCAATGCTCACAGAACCAATACAACGCCTCAGATCAGGATGGATACTGTGGTGATGAACTTGGCAATAAATCCGGAAAATCTAAAATAATTTCAGATTTCAACTTAAGAATAAAAACACATTGGAAAAGGAGTAGGTCTACCTTATATCGGTTATAAGTTGGCTTTCCATATTCTGCTTTCACTGAGGTTTTTACTTTTGTCATTGTGACATGAGCGTCCCAACACTTACTTTTTAGCGGTAAACTTTCCTTCGCTGTAAATCTGTCTCCTGGACTATATAAAGTTGGTATTCTCATGATCCATTGTTCGTTTAATATCACCAGAGTTATATTATTTTATAATGTTGTGTAATTTTTGTTTCTGTATTTGTTCAATTGCTGTGTTTAATTTTAGTTAGTTGTTTTTTATTTTATACTTCGATTTAGATATACATAATGCTAAATTACTTTATTTGCGTGTATTTTAGCACAGTATTTGTAAATATAGCTTGTGTTTTAAATCCAATACAAATTTTGTGTTTATCTATTACAGTTTATTTTGTTTTATTACAGTCTTTGATATTATGTTTAATTACAACTACAATTCCTTATTGTAATATAACCCAATTCTGTAGGGTATATTAGAAAACTTGGTACATTCTTTTACTTCATATCAGACACGTTCCTACGTCAAGGATAACATCCCCCCCCCCCACAAAAGGTAATGTGTCTATTTAATTCTCTGTCAGAAACCGCTTCCCATCTTTAGGGCTCAAAGTTAACTTATTCGTCTTCAAAGAATGCAGCTCGGGCTTGTAGCTCCTTCAGTTCATTTCTCTATACTCTTCTTTATCTTCAAAGAAGCATCACTTAAATATATCCATTGTAATCGTCTTACTAACAACGCCTTTACACTTGATACCGTTACATGTTATTAGCCGGAAACGTATACGTTCACGTCTGCGCTAGTAGATACGCAATAAGAAAACGCAGTTTAACTCATCTCTAGACTTACCAATCACCCTCTTATTGGTATCATCATAGCTTTTGCGGTTCTTGTCACAGTCGCTCGTAACGAATTCTTCAGCATGATCTTTGATCACTTTACCTAATCTCTACAAAGTAACTATCCATGTACAACAAGTCTAAGTTTTCGTCGCATTTCTTCATCTTATCGTAGTAGAATTAATATACTAATAACTTTGAAAGCTCAATTACCAAAAACCCAAAGTATATTGGCTTAACAAACTTTACCTTTGTCTTATAAAAGTGAGAAGCTATACAGTCTTCAGCGAACATTGTAACCGGTCTGTCAGCCAGCAAACATTAGGTTCGGCACTTAGATTCCATTCCTAATGGTTCCCAAAGGCGCTATTATTCATTAACTTGTAGAAATACTTTTCAAAATCACTTTTACTCTGAGCTCTCATCTTATTGTTAAAAACGATGTAGTGGGTGATCGTTACCGAACAAAGACGATGTTCACTGCCCGAACTGTTCGTTAACCGATCATCGATTTACCATAGATTTTTATGGGAATTTTATTAATTCGTTCTGGAGACTCCCAAAAATAAATATAAAATTATATAATTTCTTACTATGTTTATTTATATGTAATAGCAATAATACATACATACACAGTCTTGCGTTTTCATCAGTCATGTTTTTGCGTTTGTGGGGCTTTAAAAAATCTGTTCAATGTCGATTGCTTTTCTCTCTTCTTCAGGATTTTTCGGAAGTGATCAATAGCATTGCCGTTGTAGAGATCCCCAAGCCTATTGACCTCAACCTGGTTTGGATGTCATTCTAAGACCGTTGTTCTGACATCCTCCCACTTTTTCAAAAGATCTTTAGTAGCCGATGCTGGCATTGGTTCTCTTTCGCCTTCCTATTTTTCAGAAGAAAACACATCTCGCTGAGTTTTTGGTGTTCTTCATTTAAGAATTCTTAGAGTTCTTCTGCCGTCAGATCATTTTCATATTCCATTATTAGCTATTCAATGTCATATTCATTCATCTCCAACTTCAGGTCTCTAGCAGTTGTCACATTTCATCCATAATTTTAGGGACATCATCTCCGTCTCACTGAATGCAGGATGGACACAGCTTTCACCGTGCAGAATTCAACTGCCGTTGAGTGAGTGACTTCTGACCACGCCTTTTGAATGAGCCGGATAGCTTTATGAATATCATATGTTTCTTTCCAAAATGTTTTAACTGGCATGCTTCAAAACACCGACGAAACAGCGCGCGAGTGTACAATTTCTTGAAACCTGCAATAACCTCCTTATCCATTGGCAGAAACTGAACTCTCAGCCAGGGAAAGTTTTCCATAAAATTATCTTCAAGGTCTTTTGGGTATCCTGGTGCATTGTCCAATAGCAACAGGGCTTCAATGGCAATTCATATGTCTGAAGGTAAGTCTTGATTCTTGGGGCACAAACTTTAAACAGCCATTCTTTGAAAAGAACCTGCGTGACCCATGCCCTTCATTCGATCTCCACATGACAGTCTTTCTTTAATTATGGAATTGTTTTAATGCTCAAGGGTTTTCAGAATAATAGACAAGATGGGGTTTAAGTTTCATATCACCACTAGCGTTAGCTCCCAAAAATAACGTCAATCGGTCTTTCATGGGTTTATGCCCAGGAATATTTTTTTTCATCTTTCGTGATGTAGGTACTGTTCGACATGCGCTTCCAAAATAAACCAGTTTCATCACTATTGAAAATTTGTTGTGGACAATATCCTTCTTGTTTAATGAATTCTTGAAATCTGACACAGAACTTCTCGGCTTCTTCTTTGTCTGCACTAACAGACACAAACTGCATTACCACATGTTTATGCCAGATCTCCTAAATTTTGCAAACCTTGCAAGGCAGTAGTAGCCTTGAATTCTATCTCCGTATGTGACGAATGTGGAGTTTGTTTCTTCAGTTCTTCAAAAATTTCTCTAGCCTTCTCTTCGAATCATCTAAGAAACAAAGATGTTCCATCCATGAAAAAATAGGAAGAGTGCTTTTAGTTTGGATAAAGAAATGAAAATGAAAAGAGATATAACTATTATGACTATCATTAAGGCACTAAATCGCATTGAGTCTTCGTCTTCAAGTAGGAAATCGAAACGTCCAATATAACGACACAAATTCTGCGTATTTATGGCTGATATTGTATTTAAATATTTGAAAATAGAAAAATAAATGTAAACTCAAGACTGCTGTATATTTTTGTTGCAAATTTATTTTAATAAAACATTTATCAGTTACGATAAAAAGAATATATAGTGTTAGGCAACACATGTAGGAAGTTTAGATTTTAAATACGCATTTAAATGAAAAGAAAAAACAGAAATTAAATCGACGACAAAACAGTAAACTGAACGTAAATATCAGCGTTCAGAAGCGGTAGCCGTTTAACTTGCACAAAATAATGTTTAGGAATCAACACGTAGGGATCGTCTGAAATACTAGACCAGCTTGTATTATTGTGTGTATTTCTACTGTATAATTATATAGGCGAGGCCATCTTGATTAGTTCATTGTCAGAACAGAAGTTTGTCATTGATAAAGAAAGAAATATTGCCTCGGTTTCGCTTCTTACCACAGGAAGGCTAGATCTCACCCTGATAAACGTCCATATGAATGGGAAGTTTTTACTGCTTACATAAATTAGTACACAAAATACTACTATATAATGCTAACAAAAAGTAGTAAGATACGTCATTACAGTACCTCGGTAGTAGGCCTACAACATTTATTGGTTGTAGTTCTGTAAACTCTCTTACACATGTAATTCATCCAACAAATTGACTTTCAGTTTCAGTGGCTTAGAGTCAATATAGTAAAATCTCGGTTGTCCGGTTCACAGGCGAACACTCATGTCTCGTGCTGGAGATGTATAACGACAAACGAAACGAAGCGGCAAGAAAACATTGTGGAAGCTGAAGACATATCACATTGAAAACGGACTAGCTGGAGATGACGAGGATAACAACAAACAAAACGAAGCGGTAAGAAAGCAATCTGGAAGCTGAAGACATTTCACATTGAAAACACTGGAAGATTTACAAACAAAGCTATTATTACATCAACGAAGCTTTAAATATTTTCTTAATGAATTTTGCACAGTGCACATTTTTGTATTTTCAATACAGTAATTACTATAAGTGATAACAAATTCGTAGGCCTAAACTGTGTTAAGTAGTAATCGATTCTGAAATTACTGCTTAGTACGGTACATTTTAATACAGTTGTACGTATGGTCTTTTCCAACGTTACCTTGGTCAAGTTACTGTAACTTGCCTTCTTAATTTTTATAGTGCTTAAACACTTTTGATATATTTTAGGCTCCTTATATTTTCTGGTTAACGCTTGAAAGTGTATTCGAACTCATAAATGTGAACAGTGCCGTAATTGTTAAATGTTTTTATTTTTATATAGGACGTTTACAACTTTTTATTTTTTGTCCACAAATCATCGAAAGTCAGAATTCTCTTTTAAAATAGATTGGTCAACTTTATTTATTTTCCCGTAAATATTGGTATCTTCAGAGAGAGAGAGATGACTCGTTGATCGTATGTCTGTCCGGTAACACGTTAGTAACACAGATTCTGGCTTCCCAGTTAAAAACTGATTTGTGTTAACGGACTAATTATAATTTTGTAACCCCTTTCGATGTGTCCACATTTCGAACTAAACAGTACGTAAAACAAAAACTATTTTCAACCGAATAAACAAGACCGAACAGCAGGAATGGAAACAAAATGGAAAATCTGTAATATGCCCGTCTGGCGGAAAATAGACAAATCAGATGCTGAAAATAGACAATATTGGCCACTAATTACAACAGGCAAAGTATATACATTGACCATAATTAAATTTAAAGAAGAAATCAAAACAACTATCACGAACAATATGGAAGTCTACTAAGAAGTTAAACTGACATTAACGGCCGACATGAATTGAGATCAAGAAAAATTAAATAAGGTAAAAGTAAGCTACTCATTTATCAGGAAGCAAAACATATCAAGAAATAAAAACTTACAATACAAAAAAAATTGTGTAGCTCAACTGAAGTCTAGTTTTGGCACCAAACAAATTCATTTTCAAGAATCTTAGTAATCAGCAGTGTTGGTTCAAACCCGGGGGCGAACCAGTGTTTTTATTTTCCATAAGTTTTATTTTCTTAAAATTGTTCCAAGTCTTAAAATAAAAATATCTCGTCGCGTGGTTTTAACATGTAAATCAACTATTTATAACCCGTTCATTACGAAACACTTTCGACATCAAAATGTGATTACAAATAATTGCTCAAAACTTTCATTCCAAATACTGACAATAATAAAGGGTTTAAACGGGGGGGTAAGTCAAGTCCACGTCCCTGTCGTGCCCCGTGGGACCTTCTGTACCCAGGCTGTAGTTACAGATGCTAACGGACCTCTGTGAAGACTAACGGACTTTGATGGGAGAGGTATAAGTGATCCAACAGCAGGACGTGCGGAAGAACCTTAGAGGAGCAGACCTCTTCAAAAACCTGGGTCCATCTATCTCCGGATGATAGCACCCAGTAAGAGCCCCTCCCTAGTGTTACAGGTGAAACCCGGTCAACGGTCTCAAAGACGGATGAGGCATACCCCAGTTCCCAACGGCAGAGAGAGCGGAAGAACCTAGTGGAGTAAACCACGAAAAATAATCATATCGGACTAACAATCCGATCTTATCTCGGAATTTAATTCCTACTTTCGCAATATATACAATTTCAATCGCAGCATGGAAAGTCCGCTAAATGAAGGCATTACCCCAGGTGGTAACTTGAACGAAAAATCCACCATGGCATCATGGGATCATGCATTGGGACCAAGGGTTCTGGGGAGTCCCAACAAATGCCATCAAAGGTTTGATTCGGAGCAACCTTGGAACCCCTCTGAACTTAAATTTAAAGAGTATTTCTTTTTATGCACTGTAAATGTAAATTCTTTACTCAAGACTGGTAAACAAAAAGAATTGGAAATACTTTTAAACAAGAATAAAATTCAAATTTTAGCAGTGCAAGAAACCATATTCTTAGAGGAAAATGTAGCGGATACACAGAATCTTTAAGGGTAAACCAGCAATCAATATTATGAAAGGAATGCCATTACTAGGCACAGCTTTTTTTATGTAGATAAAAGTATAATAGAGAATGTAACAGAATTCAAATCTAGCTCAGAAAGAATATCTCTTCTAACAATTAAATGAACAATTAAATGTAAAAACAAAAAATACACACTTATTAATTGCCACGCACCAATAAATGAAGACAGAAGGAAGAGTCCACAAAAAAACAGAAGAATTCTGGGATCTTTTAGAAATTAAAATATCTAGGATCCCCAAATTGAATGTTATAATTCTAGTGGGCAATTTCAATGCTCAAATAGGCAGGGAGAAGAAATTTCGAAACATAGTAGGGCAATATCCAGCCCACAGAAAAACTAATAAAAATGGTACGAGACTACTTAATTTATGTAAAGGTTCTCAATTAAAATTAATGTCTACTTTTGTTAGGAAGCTTCCAAGAAAGGCTGAAACGTGGATATCTCCAAACCCGATGTTAGGAAAATTTCACTTAGATCATGTAGCTATTTCTCGAAGAAATATTAAGGAAATTATGAATGTCAAAGTAATAAGAAATGACAAATTTGATTTTGATCACTACCTGTCTAAAAGTAAACAAACTCCTACCTAATAAAGTTCATCGAAAATTACAAAAGCTATTAAAGTATAATAGAGACAGACTTGCCTTAACAGAAAAATCAAGAAAAAATTAAAATAGTTAAGCCTGGTAACTGGCAAGAGTTATCTAAAGAAATCAGTAATGCAGCAAAGATAACATTCGGTTTAGTTAAAAATAAAAAGGCAAGTATGGTGGAATGAATTGTGTGAAGAAGCATTAGTAGAGAGAAAGTCAAAAAATGGAAAAAGTGGAAACGCTCAGGGAAACTGAACACAACGAGCAATTTAAGCAACCAAGAAAGGAAGCAGCAAGGATAATAAGGAAAACTAAAAGCTCTTTTGAAAAATTAAATTGTTGAAGTGGAGACAAATTTATAAAAAATAATTTTGTTGAGATTTCTATCAGACTTTTAAAATAAACTAAAGGGTTACCAAACACCAAGTGTTTGTTTTAAAAATGAAAGCGGTAGAATTGGCCTAAGCAATACGGAAAATTGTGAAATACTTGCAAAATATTTTGATCAACTTTTAAATTGCCCGGAACCGATTCAGAAGTTAGAATTGTCAGACATTTATGAAAATTTACAAGAAGATACACATCCGACTATCGAAGAAATTGAAGAAGTAATTAAAACTTTGAAAAACAATAAAGCTAATGGAGAAGATTCCATATGAGCTGACCTTTTGAAATGGTCTCTAGCAAAGATCAAAAACAATCTACAATTAATTTTTGAAGAAATTCAGAAAACAAAAAAAATCCCAGAAGAATGGAAGGTAGCTTTAATACATATGCTGCATAAGATGGGTGATAAGCAAAAGGTTAACAACTACAGAGGAATACTTTTACTTCCAGTTACGTATAAAATATTTTCAAAAATTCTATTGAACAGAATAGAAAAAACATTGGATAGTCATTTGGGTGAATATCAGGGGGGATTTAGGAAGGGCAGATCCTGTCCAGAACAAATATTCAATCTGAAGTCAATAATCCGTCACAGGCTACTGAATTCAAAGGAGATTGTAGTAACATTTGTTGATTTCAAAAAGACTTTTCGCTCTGTTGATAGAGAAACTATATATAAAATAATCCGAGAATTTGGTGTTAAATCTAAATTGTGAAATCTAATCCGAAAAACCCTTACGGGCACAGTCTCAAAAATAAGATTCTTGGGAGAAATATCTTAACCGTTCAAAATAAATACAGGTGTAAGACAGGGAGATGGTTTATCCCCAATTCTTTTCAACTGTGTCCTGGAGAAAGTAGTGAGAATTTGTAATGATAAATTAAAGGAATGAAAAATATTACCAATCATGTTGGGAAGAATGAATAAACATATTGAATAAACTGTTTGGCATTCGCAGATGACTTTGCTATACTATCTGAACATCTGACATCTGCAGTAACACAAGCTAATTTTTTATATGACATAGCCAGTAGAACAGGCTTAAAAATTTCTGCAGAAAAAAATAAATTTCTTACGAACATTGAAAATGCGCCAAAATTCCTGCTAACAGATATTGATCGAATAGAGAGGGTTAGAAAATTTAAGTATCTAGGGAAAATAATTCAAGAGAATGGTTTAAAAATATCTGCTATAGAAGAAAGGATTCATGAAATGGAAAGAGCATATGGTGTAACTAAAGATATTTACTATAAAAAGTGCACATCTAAAAATGCGAAAATAAGGCATTACTGTACAGTAGTGAGGCCAGAATTCCTATATGCAAGTGAATGTTTAGCACTGAATTATAATTTAGACAAACTAGAAATATTGCAAAGACGAATTATTAGGAAAATGTTGGGCCCACGAAAAACTTCAGAAGGTTGTAAACTAGGAAGTAATGATGAAATATACCAAAGTATAGAAAATATAACAGTGAGAAAAAGAAGACTAGTATTTTTTGGACATTTATATAGAATGGACGACAATATGGTTAACAAAACAGATCATCAAATATCTGTGGGGAAAGAAGTCAACGTCAAGTTGGATTAAAGAAGTCAAAAAGGATTCAGAAAAAAATAATATAAATGCATAAGAAGCAATTGAAAGAAAAGTTTTTCGGGTACAAGTGTTAAAAATGGAATGAGTCCAGGGTAGGAGAGAGAAAAACGCAGGTTCAAAGTGGACTGAAGACAGGAAGATGAGACATAATGAAAAGATGAAAGAATATTGGAGAAAAGAAAAGCATAAGGAATAAAGAATTGAAATTGGCACGTGGTCCTCAGATGGCCAATACAAATAGAAAAAAAAAGGTTTTAAACAGAACAACCTGGCGGAAATCAGGTTTAGAAGCTATGTATTTAAAACTGTATATATATATATATCTGTAAAACTTACAAACTAATTCAAACTAGACACATATCTCCAGCATTTTTACCAAAATATTAAAACGTACAAGGAGGTTAAGAAGATGATGCTAGGTGTCTAGAGATCCCAAAATCGATTCGCGGTTAGCACCACAAAAATCATCATGTGTTTACCACCCTCTGAGTTTACTTAGCCTGTGGAAATTACACGTAGGGCGGCCGAAGCTCACTACTCGCAGCTACCATTAATACATTCCATTTAAATATCTAAAATCATGAATTTAGTAGTGACCGTGAATCAGAAAGATTTTGTAAATTTTACTTATTGACAAGTTTAAAATAAAATAATTATGTACGCACAGAATAGAAAGTTTGGTGAGAAATTATAGGAATAACGACAGCCAGAAGGCTATTTAGCATACATTCCTTGGTAATGTTAATTTATAGAATCAGAAATGTAGTTGTCCCCATGGTTAGAGTCACGAAGCAACGGAAATAAGAGTCTTATGAAAAATAAAACAATTATAGACACAATAAGAAGTGCACATCTAGAAGAGGAGTAAAACCAAATTCGTAGATTAGATAATGGATTAAAATCAAGTGAGACGGTTCAGTCGTATGGAGTCAGGAAAGGATAACATAAGGGGCGAGGCCTAGGGAGACGTGGCAGGATGTAGCAGTACTTAAGAAAGGAGGAGAACAACTAGAACCTACCGTGGAAGTGGAAATAAATACGAGAAAGAATAACTCCATAACTGCCAGTTATCGGAAATTTGTACTCATGTGGCATTTATTAGCGCAAATTTAACATAATTATTAGTGTATCTAAACAAATGTTCAGCGTTAAGTCTAATTACTGTAATTTCAATTCGAAACTATTTTACTATCATAAATAATACGTGAAAAACTTAATTATAAAATAATTAACCGTTCAGAGTAACTATGTTTCATATGTATAACTTACGCTCAATTAAATTTAATCTACGATACAAAAATGTTTTTCTGACTACTACAGTGTGTGCGTTAAATAACTATTTCTATAAAAATCCGGACTGGGAAGTGATGATTCCTTTTGAATATTTACTGTGCGACGATACGGAAACGACTGCAATCGAACCTCCGGATGACAGAATGCAGCGTTTACTGCATTACTAATAGGCCGCGAAGCTCTTAATCCTATTTTAAAGTAAAATAAGGCAACTGACGTGACCATAATTTATTAATATGAATAATAATTTGTATCGCCTCAGAAGTTAATTGCCTCAGTCAGGACGGACAATGAAATTATCGTGAGGAAACACAAAAAAATACATCCTCTTTTTGGAGCTTAAATACTATTACAGCAGCGCGCTCCTAGACGCCTGCCTGTTTGAGTCGTACTTATAGAGTTTGTGTGTTCCGTGTAAATTCAGTTCCAATAGTTGCTTTAAAATTACGTTAAGTATTAGTTTAGTACTGACTGGCGTGCAGCGCCTCCAAACTGCCACCAAATATTTTTATAGCTTGAAGTTAACGAAAGTCAAGTTGAAAGGGAAGATCAGAAGGAATTGGGTACTTTGCGTTGTTACTTCAAACATCTCAATTTCGTGAGCTTTAACAATTGATTTTAAAATATAATTTTTGAAATTCTTCAGGAGACAGCCGAAATGACGTCATCAACCTTCAAATTGTTGGTTACGAGAAATAAAGCTTGTCCAAACATCGACCCATTGTAAGATGCTACTGTGACCTTGAGACCCTGGAAGTTCTTTGTATATTTATTAGTAATCTCGTAAAAACTAAAAATATCAATCTGAATTTTGAAATCGTTTAATCTGTCTAACTTGAATTATGTTGTTTTGCAGCTGGAGAGAAGATAGCCTGCCAGAGAATCCATAAATCTTCTGTCTTCATGAAGGGGTTATACGCATTACTGCAGCTCTTACAATATTATGTAGAAAATTTTATAAAAATCCCGTGTATATTACATTGTATGATGCAACTAGATCTTCTGTAACCGACGTATGGTAACTAGTTTGGTACCTGAATAATCAAGAAGATTTACTTGCTTTTATATCACAGAATATAAAATTTTTTCCAAGCGTTAATCAGTTTCTCGCAGCTGTAGATAAATTTTTAACGAGTTCTGATAACATATTTTGTCTTTAAACACAGAGAATATTTGCATAAAAACAAATATCATCATCATCATCATCATGGACAACGTAGGCTACAATGTTTCCCGACTTCCAGACTACTTCATTTCAGTCGTTCCACCGTCTCCCTCGCGTCCTACCACCAGTTTTCATTGGTCCACCCTTCACTTTCATTGTCGATTAGCGTCACTGATTCTGTATGATCCATGGCGTAACTACACGCCTAGGCAAAGATTCAAAATGGCTGAAAATTTTCCGAGTACTATCCGAATGCAATAACCCTTTACTCTCTGATTCGTTGAGCTGAGAATGTAAACTGTTCTTGGCGCTTGAAAAGATGATTATGTTACATTCTGTAAATCAAGTCTTGAGCAGACGTTGAGATAGTAAAGTGTGAAGTAGATGTAGCAGGTATAACTTAAAGGTTACTGCGGATGTTACTGAATAGACCTTTTCATTTATGAAGGGTCGACACTTTGTCAGTGGGAGGTGTCCAGTTCTTAGTAACGGGGCGCCTCAACTGACTCCTCGGGAGATCGGGGGTGCCCAGGGAGATCGGGGGTACGCCCGTAAGCAGGGATCCGGACTCTTTGGTGTGGGACGCAGGCGGTTTGTGGCATTTCTGCGGGATCCTCATATATGGTAGGCCTATACCCGCTGGGATGTTGTGAGCTGTTAAATCCCAGACAGCGGATACTCCGAACCCCACGAGTATCCGCACGTCACATATTCCCAGGAGTACCAACCTAGGTAGTAGACTACGCGCACTTCGGTGCTGGGTCCAAAATAACTTTCTTCTGTACACCGTTACTGCTCCTGCGGGCGAGCCGCACTGTGTAACCATCAAATCGTTACGTGGATGCAAAGGGCCGCAAGCATATGAACGCGCAAAACTGTCTATCACAACAAACTTTGTGTAAAACGGACTGGTTTCCATCTTCAATTCACCGAAATACGTAAAAGCAAAAAATGGAACGCAGAAATAAACACTGTGAAATTAATCTGTGTATCCTACTGTTAAATAAATATAGGCAGGCTATATGAATATAAGATAAAAGTAAGCATCTGCAATCCCCTTTTTTGTACCGCCAGCTCTCCAAAAATCTGTTTTAGTTGCAATCATTACACTTTTCGTGTTATCCTTCAGTGGTCATGTCTTCGAACAGTAGGCAATTATACTGTACTACTATGAACAGTAGTCTCTTAACTACTGCATTTATTAAATTACTTTCTATTTTTAATATATATTTTTAATAACAAATATAACCGTTATGAGCACGAATATAATGTGTGCGGTTTACAGGTGAAATCGTGTACGTGACACGAGCTGCTATAACTCGCGATAATTGTTACGAAATAGCGTCATCCATAATCGGCCTGGGATGTCTCCTTACTGCAGTTCATAAACCACTCTGTACATGTTATTATAATGCTATCTCGAAACGTTGCATTTTTATGGCGATCAAACTGTCGTTTCTCAGCGATAAAGAAATAAAAGCTTCGTAAATTTTGTATACATGCGATTTTTTGTAGGCCTAGAGATTTTTTTAAAACAAAAATTAACGTTAATTTATGTGAAGGTAAGGTGTGGATCCGGCATGCAACAGGGTTTCTAATGAATCATGGCTCTGTGTCACGACAGCAAACCTCTATAATTCACAGCCTTCATAATGAATTATTCTTTAATTACTTGCCGTCGATTGAGAGCACTACAAAATCAAATTTATTTTAATTTGCTGATTCTGAATGCATAACGTTGGTGAGGGTTTGCCTCTAAAAAACCATTATTAACTCTTAAGCAGAGTTTATATTTGGCGGATTAATTTTCATATTTAAATATTGTTCCGTGAATTTTGACTGTTTATTCATAACAGAGTATTGCTTTCCTAAATGTATCTTCAGTAAATTCAGTTTATCAAACGCAATAGGGTAACTCCCGTAAATGCGCCACTCATTAATGTAAGTCTTATATTTGACTTAGTTATATGCCTATAAGCAAACAAATTTCTTTGAAGGGACCTGGTCGTAAAAATTTTCAAAAATTTCGACTTTCAGAAATTTCGGTAACCTTTATGAATTTCTCCTTTTCTTGCTGTTAAGTTTACACCCATTATACTGCCAAATATGATATTATATGGGTGCCACTCATTAACTTACTCCACGCAAATATTTCGGTGTTTGAAAGTGTTTACTAAAATAAGAATATCTGGGAGTAAATAAAGAGTGATCAGCAAAAAAAACTCAAGGAGAGCAGATGAAGGAAGTCTTCTAAAAAGGAAGTTAGGGAGGCTAATGAAAAAAAGCGAGTAGTTTGTTAAAAAAAAAACTTTAAACAAGTTTTTCAATAAATGCATACTTTTCATATTTTTTAAATATTCTTAATATAAATGTACATACTTTTCATATTTCATACTTTCATATTTACACGTAACATTTTGCTGAAAAAGTTAGCGATTTGGTTTTTTGCCGGCTGGTAATGTTCCTTAAACTGAACCGAAAATTAACACTGATATTTAGTGTAAACCTTTTGTTCTAAAAAAAAATAAAATTACGAATTTTGTAAAGCACTTTCTTTTAAAAATCACCCTATTTACGTTTTTATCAATACGCGTATTTAATTTCATGCGTATTTAGTGTTTCATAAATAGCCTATATTTTGAACGCTAGTTGAGTCCACGTGACAAGTGAATCTCCATTTAATTAACATGAGACTAGCCTTGTACTTTTGTTTCAAAGGAAACGTACAGTCTTTTCCCAGAAAATCTAATTACACCTGTTTAGTTGAACAAAGAAAAAAATGTATTTTTCAACTAACTTTAATACAAAATTTTCATGAAATCTGCAATTCGTGTAATATTGACTGTTTATTCATAACAGAGTATTGCTTTCCTAAATATATCTTCAGTAAATTCAGTTTATCAAACGCAACAGGGTAACTCCCGTAAATGCGACACTCATTAATGTAAGTCTTATATTTGACTTAATAATAAGTTAAAGTAAGTTACGAAGATGAAAAGGAAGAGGAATTAGCCGTAACATGTAAATTAAATTAATTTTATTCTGCAACCTAATTACAATTTGTTAGACAGAAAAATATCTTGTGTTTCTTCAAAAGGTAACTACGTTCGGAATCGCGAACAAACAGGTTCCAATGTATAAATAAAGTCGGTCTGTTATGTACAGGATATGTGATTAGGTAATTTAAAGGCAGTCTACTGTGAAACCAAATTATTTTGAAGTTTCCTTGGTTTTATGTTCTTCTTCTCTTTCAATGTCATATCCCCCTGACAGTTGGAAACTGTCCTGAATTTGTTCATTTTTGTGTATGCCGGTCCTGCTTCAATAGCAGCTACAGCATAAAGTATCGGGATCACTTTCAATAGGGCGTTTGCACCTTCTAACTGTGTAGCCACATCCAACCAGTTACAGCGTCTATACCTCGGCCCATACATATCATACGTAACATATTAGGCCTATCATCTTTCGACGGAGTTTTAAGTCGATGTTTTGATTACACAGAAATGTTCTCTTTTTTCGCAATGTTGCAACGTGTTTAGTGATGTATCATCCGAAATATTTAAAGTGAGGGATCCTTCATTTGCAGACTGAAGACCATAAATTTTGTTTTACTAACGTTTAAGTTCAATCCTATCTCTTTACCCAAAATGTTAAGAGAGTTTAGATGATGAAGGCCCTCAATTTTGTTACTTAATATGTCGGCGTATCGAATGTTATTTATTAATTCGCCGTTTATTTTAACCACACGCTCTTGTTCCTATAAAGCTTCTTTAAATATTTTGTTCCAATATAAGTTAAATACAAGCGGAGTAGTATATCCAAGTCTCGTTGGATATGACCTTCCTTATGGCACCACAGAAATTAAAATTTACTTTTCGCGTGTCATTTTTAAATTTTCTGTTTAAGCAGAAAATTAAACAGAAACGAAGATTATGGTCTTTGAAGCAGTTCGCTGTCCTCCAGAAAAGCAACAAGCAGATGAAATATCTGGGAAGTTACGAAGTGTGACGAAGGACGGATTAGGAAGACTTACACTGTTATTAGGTTTATAAGTAGCAGGAAGTGACTATTACAGCCTACTGAAGCACACCAGGGATCAAGTAACCTTAAAAACGTAAGGAAGATAAAGGTATTTCATTATTAGAGTCTACGGAACACTAATTTTTAGATAAAAGTTTTTATCTTCGGCTATCACTTCATCAGAGGCGGCCGCTATGAGCGCTGTCAGCTCCGCTGCTGGATCCAGTTTGAAATGGTCGTCTGATCTTTGTTAGTGTGATGCATTAAACTGACTAACGAACTGACTGTTCATTTATAATGTCGTGTGCATATGTTTTTGTGTGTTAGTATATTTCTTTTTGTTAAGTTGTTCAGTGTCTAGTTACAACCCTTTGTAAACACGCGTAGGATTTCTATGTTGATGTTGGTGTTTGTTTGCAAAATATGATCCGATAACCTCCAGCACCGGAAACGACAGCGCTCCCAGAGGTCATTAAGCGATAGCTATATTAACCAAAGACAATAATTTTAATCTAAATATTAGTGTTCCGTAGACAGAAATAGTGCAATACATATTATTTGTTTAATTTGATTAGCTAACCCATTAAATGACTGATGTCATTACCGCTCGAATAATGATTTCGTTAGTACACGAATCTTAAAACAAACTTCTCTGGAATAATTCTCAGTTTTGAAGAGCGTTTGTTGACTAAACGCCGTAAAGCTGGATGGACATCAGAGTATGGATAAGGTATAGTATTGCCTCGGGTTTTCATAATTCCAGTAGCACTGGGCTTAATCGTTCCTAAGACCTAGTAACTGCGACCTGTACTGAATAATTTGCTGTTTACTAACAAATTGCACCGCATTAAGGAGCGAAACAACGTTGACAATTAGATAATTACGTATTCGCCAGCCACCTGTTTATTTTGTAGCAAAAAAAGAGAGTCTTTTCTCATTTATAAAAATTAGTTTACAAGTTTTCAACAGATAGAAGTTGTTTCTACTGAATACAAACGGTGAGTGTTGAACAGTTCATTAAGTATAAGTAAATGTGAAAAACACAATAAACAACTTGCTATTTCATTACAGACCGTGTCTTCATATTGAGCGGAGAAAACAGGTTAATTCTGTTGATCAACGCCTATCAATCGGAAATAATATTACTCGTTATGCCAACAAGTGACTTTCCGTACATTAAATGTTTAAGTTGTACGCTGTATATCGCCTTCTTTCATTGAATTGGCAATAAAAATTAAGAACGAATTTTCTTGTAGGCCTATAGTCCTACACGTACAGGCTGGTGAAATTTCACAATAGTTCAAAACCTCAAGTCTGAATGCGCGTGTATAACCAAGATGAAATAGAATTAATGTCTGTTTCAGTAGGCTAATATTTATATTTTCAATAGGTTCTTTTTATCTTTGTGTGAAATATTTACAATCTTTAACTGTCTTCTAGTATTTTTGTATTTTCCGTTCCTTGGTTGAAACAAGATCATGCAAGAGTAACACATTTATTCCTTCTAATTATTACAGAAATAATAACTAAGTAATTTTATGTTTTCTGCAAGATTGTAGTTGTCTAAACTACTAATATTTAGCGATTTAATAGACCAGCAGGTTCGGAGGCGATTCGTATGGGACAATATCCTGGGGTAACAACGGATTACTTAGCCTGTCTTTCCTAATTTAGTTACGTGGTACAAAAATGAATCGTTATTACTATATAGGCCTAGCCTATTAATATTTTCTTCTTTCTGAGTGTGCTGTAACCTACGCCTGTAATCCGTAATTTTCTCTAAACACTACCGAGCGCGCGACAATCTTCAAGTTGTTTCAGACTTAATGTCGCCTCAGGTGCTTTTCAATTCACTGGGAGAATCTTCTCTAGTAAATATGATCTCTTTCCTTACTGGAATACGGCAAGAAGTCATACCTTCAAGGCTGAAGAAGGGAAACGTCGCGAATGTTTAAAATGAAGCACAAAGTTGTTCGTAACACGTAGCATCAATCCCATCATTATCAGCTAACTAATAGCAACGAGTCAACACGGGTATAATTCCTTGTTTGTACGTCCAAGTAGGCTAACTGTGTGTGTGTGTGTGTGTGTGTGTGTGTGTGTGTGTGTGTGTGTGTGTGTGTGTGTGTGTGTGTGTGTGTGTGTGTGTGTGTGTGTGTGTGTGTGTGTGTGTGTGTGTGTGTGTGTGTGTGTGTGTGTGTGTGTGTGTGTGTGTGTGTGTGTGTGATACCGGAAGCCTATATTGTTTTATTTTAATGGAAAGTTTTGATGCAAGAATTCTGTTTTGTTTGCTTATGCTCGTTGAAACAGTTTTGTTCGTAGATATTGTCTTTATATTTTACTTTGTGAGTTATAATTTTAAGGTTTGTTAAAGAAAAAAAATATTAGGTCTCTGTTTGTAGGCTATTCTGCAACAGCTCAGATTGAGACCATACCGCAACTTACATTTTGGCGTGACTTGAGTACCAGCAGAGGAACTGTAGGCCTATAACAAACCCGCTAGACAACTGCGACTCGGTTGATGTTGCAAAGTTACACAAACGATTTACTATCACTACCATTTTTTAATTTTGGTGCACATCTCTCGTACTATTTCTTCAGTGAACTCTCTTCCAGCGGACCGCGTATAGTAAGTGAGGTAGGCATACACAACTGGGACATCTATCATTCATCATAAACTACAGGCCGGTTGATGGCGAACCACGGGGAGGAGCCACTAAAATGGCCGTCAGCCGTGTCTCACCCACTAAACTACACACGCGCGCGCGCGCGCACAGTACATAAATTTATCGTGTAAATTATATACCGTATAAGAACGTTAAATTGGAGATAAAACGTTATTAATGTGAGAGAGCGTTTCTGTTCTTCAGAAACTGACTTTAATATCAACCCGTGCCGAAAGTTTCATTCGCGGGAACCAAACAGTTGACAAAATCTTGCAGGCCGTGTTTCACGTCCTATTGTAAACTAAAAATTGCGAGACGTGTAGGTGTAAATATTAGCTATAGGCCTACTAATGCAAACGATATTAGGCCGACTTTTGTTGTAGGCCTAAGTATTCTTAGTTCATACTGTTAATTTAGGGAAATGCCGAAGCACAAGATTATTCTCATAATGGAGGAGCTTAGCGGGTAGGATGGGCTCCACATGGGTCAAAATTTTTAAAAGTCTATGTGGAACATCAAACTAATAGGAATACGGACTCAGTATCTCTAATAGTTAGACGAAATTAATAGGCCTATATGTCAACACCTTTTGAGCCGCCTTCAAAAAGTTTGTAAGTTATGTTTGCAAAAAAACCGTACATATTTTCACCAGTTATGTATATTTGTGTAAAGTATTAGATATAGAGGTAGCAAACAGAAATGTGTGTTTGGCTAACGAACAACTTTTTCCACAACTTTAAAAAATTAAAATTTATGTATTAATATCTAACAATGAATGTAGGCCTATTTTGTTCTCACGGAGCGGAGTTAACGTGAACAGATAGGCTCGAAGCTGGAAACATTTCAATGAGATTAACTTTTTTGTCAAATACGCAAGGAGTAAAAAATATTGGCCACAGACTATGCCGCTTTGGCTGGCACAGGATTTACGAAATTTATACGCGTGATACACAAACAGCAGCGCACAGACTCTAAACATCGAAACTTCGTGTTACTAATTGCTTCATTATGATATTAGCCTATGATTTTTTAAATGTTTCGCTTGCGCTGATTTTCCGCAGATTTAAAAAAGAGGAATCTTGCTTCGGTAGGCTATTAAGGATCTAATTTACGTGTTTTCTTTAGCGGAGCCTTTAAAATGCTCATTGACTGATTTTTCTTTCGCGTTCTGAACACATGAAACTGGAGTTCGGAAATGGGTTCAAAAATTGTGTGGGATGACAGCTATAGTCTGCTTTATACCCGTGAAAACAGAAATCTTATTAGCGATTAAGTAGGCCTATCAAGTGGGTGAATGGTCATTCATCTATCTATTAAGCAGTTCCTATGAGATTTCCATTTACCATAAACAAAAAAGTTACCGATGATTCGGACCTTTCTTTTACGACGCGAGCTCTACACTTTCTGCTTTACACGTAGGGCCTATAATACTGAAGTAAGTAGGCCTATACATTTCTGGCTTTATATATTGCAACAAAACACAGGATATGAAGTTTATATAATAGGGATTCTAATGCTATAACACATTTTCTGACGGCCATAGACATGTTTTAAATTGATTTTGTTCTTTTTTTGTAAAGTAGTCATGTTTTGAACCAAGCTATGTTTAAAAAAGTATGTTATGGCAAAATGTTCACAATTTTATACTCTTTTATGTCATGTGAAATATTTGTGTGTAAGTGCGCTGTTGCGCGTGTGATTTACATTTTATTTAATAACTTCGTTGAAAATTAACATTTCATTCTGAAATTTGGACAGGATATTCTCATGGTTATAAGCTACATTTTCCATATAGGCCTACTCAGTTCGCCACAACTATAATTTTTACGTTTTTTTAATTAAATCAGTCTTCTTTTATTTTTGTTATCTCCTAGAAAGTAATAAAATTTTTAGATTATCTAGACAGGCCTTTGCAGAATCGGACAGAGTTTCAGCCTGATTTCTGGCTATGAATAAGAAAATCTATGACGTTGCTAGTGTTTCCACCAATCAGAAGGTCTAAAAATTATTTGAGTCGATGGTCTGTAGAGAGCACACCGTTCAGTTTCTTCCGAAGTCTTGCCATAGAAAGACGTACTCGCTGTCACGAGTTTTTCGTGACAAGACAAGTCGATTTCCTTAAGACTTAAAAGTTGGTTCACGGTTCAAGTTCTTCGTAACCATTGCCATTATAGAACTCAGATAATTTTAAATAGATCAATTTCTTGTGCTTTTTTGCGTAGAGTGGAAGATTTCCGTTAGGGGCAGATTATCTTCGGAGATAGTCTGAGAGTTACCGCGAGAACACTTCAAGAAGCCGGATTTGTGTAAGCATAATACACGATCTATTTTTACCTAATTTTGACCCCTGAGATTAAGATTATTCAAGTTGAAAATAATAACAGTTTCATATCGCAGTGTATGTGTGTGCAAAGATGTGAATTGTCAGCGTAGTAGCCATCGAGCAACGCGCAGAGTAGCAGCAGCGAACAGAACGCCTGATGTCTACGCAAACAGTTGGAATTCTACGTACAAGTAACATATATGTAAAACAAGCCAGTAGACTCAGTTGTTGTAGTTGTGTGGGCTATTTAGTTTTTGTAAATTATAAAAAATAAATAATAAAAAATGTATCTTTGTTGTGTGGGCTATTTAGTTTTTGTAAATTATAAAAAATAAATAATAAAAAATAGCCCACTCAACAAAGATAATACAACAACTAACGGTATATACAAAATTGAATGCCAAGATTGCAATAAATGTTACATAGGACAAACAAAAAAAAGCTGAAAAAACGTTATTTTGAACACCTAAACGCATACAAAAAACCAGAAATATATAAATCCAATTTAGCCACACATGCAATAAATATAGGACATGAATTCCCAGACATAACCAATGTGACACTAATAAAACATATACCACACAAAGGCACCATAATGAACATTTGGGAACATTTACAAGTATACGAACATAAAACACAAAGCAAACTAATAATACCTGAACAAATACAAATCAGTACAAAACATGACACAATATTCAAAGCACTCAACATTGAAAATACACAAAAAACTAACACGCACACCACAATCACACACAATAAAACCAATTTGAAGTACCAGAAGCCAACAGGAAGCCACAATAATAATAGTCAACCAACACATATGTACTTCACCAGACACAAAAACCGGAAGGCTGAGGATGGGTACAAGATGGTACCAGAAACATGTTCCTAATAAGGGAAAAAATATCTTGAGGTAAATTCATTATAATTTTAAATATTAAATGTATTATATACATCAAGAAACGGACTGTAGCAGAAAGTGATTGAAAATATATATATATATATATATATATATATATATATATATATAATATATATATGGCCTATAGTAAGTCTTCCTTTCTCGTCGCTCGCATCATGACTTCATGAATGTTGAGGATTCGCATTTATACGCGTTGTTCGTCTCTTCGGTCATTTTGAGGATCCTGGCTCGTGTTTCTGGAGCCCCCACTGTGGGTGAATGAGCAGACGCAGACAGGTACTACTTGTGTATTTTACGATGGCCGGCAACCTTGGTGAAAGTGACATGCCCAGAACCCTGTTTCTTGTCAGTGTAACGGCAGATCTCAATGAGTAACTGTTGATGCGTTTTCAAAAACATTTACCGTGAAACGTTTACCGTGTAGGCCTGTCTTTCATTTAATTATTATTTTCAACACAAAAAAACATATCCTACGCTACGAAAACTTCATAAACTTCTTTAGTCTGGTGTAAACTTTCAAGGTAGCTTATCATATTTAAGAAAAGTATTATAAACTTAGGGTTTAAATAGAAGATTAGAAATAATAGAAGTGTATTAAATGAACGTCAAGAGATAAGGGCAAAAATAATTGAATATATCAAGAAAATAAAACAATTCAGGACAGAAAAGTGGCCAATACTAGTAATTATCCATTATTTACATTGTGTAACAAATAACATTGTTCTGGTATTACAAATACATATTTGATACAATTCGAGTAATACTGAGTAAAATTACAAATACTGTAGTAAGCCTACTTAGCTGAATGAAATCCGGAAGTGTCAACAATGTGTAAAATCGGATTTGTAATAATTAAATAGTTAAGAGCACCCATAAAGCCGGCTGTAGCAACAGAAAAAAGACGGACGTTTTTCAAATGTAGTGTTACAACTGAACACACTTAAGTCTCCCTACTACCCTCACTTTTAGCGCAGCTATGAAGCGGTCACCGTAAAGTAACTCGATTGTAGCAGTCTTTTCTCCTCAAACTCTGTCGTAGCTGCTGCTTCGTACATTTGAGTGCCGCCACCTTTATCAGTATTTTTCGACTTGATAGCGTAAGTGCGTAAAAAGACTTCATTCGGCCTACAACGTTGGGGTCGCTAAGTTCTGAAATAAACCTGTCCTTCGCCAGGACAGTAACTGTGTTAAACAACATAATTTATTATTCTCAAAGTGTTTACGCCTGCTTTGTCCCACTCAATGGTATAAAAGCCACAGTATTGAAATGCACTCTAAATCGCGTCTGATATACCATCATCAGAACGAATTTCATTATTGTGGAGGTCACACCGTTTCTTCTTCTTATGAAGCCTACCGATGGGCTCAATAGATAGATTCCCTGATGTGCAAACGTAGATTCCTTATTCAAGAAATGTTTCTTCGTCCCAACGATCCTTCAATTCAGCCTTTAATTTTATCCTCAAGCGTGAGTTACAGAATTTCACAATACGTCACTGCAAAACATGCAAAAAATGTTCCGTCTTTCTTTTTGAATACTAAAAAATGATTGCGTTATTTTTCCAACCATCCGTAGTCGGCGCCCTCGTCATCCACGAGAAGCATTCGACGTGTCCAAATTTCTGCGATATAGACACCGAATCGGTGAGCAGCGTTTTTCACGGCCGGAGTCACCTTCAGTAAAATTATTTTCTGGGCTGTGGTCGTCTTCTTATAAAGCCAGACGTTTCGATTCATCTGTTTGCCGTCGTGCTCCTCCCGTGACTGACGACTCCCGATCAGTGAAGATATAGAAACGCCTGGGTTTATAAGAAGAGCGCTACGGCGGCCCAACAGTCCGGAAAATAATTTTACTGAAGCATTTTTATTTTTATAAATAAATAAATAAAACTGAATGCAGTTCTATTCAGTTACACACTTCAAATCGAGAGATCTAGTATTAATAATTTATTTTATAATATTTCTCAGTAAATACTGTTACAGTACCAACACTAAGGCCATCGAATACAAAAATTATGCGTTAAGGAAGTAATGAAATAAACAGGACAAGACGCCTGCTGTGACATTTACGTCGAAAACTGAAATGTAGTTTATTCCGCTCTGGTTATACGTAACACGATCTACATTACAGTGGTTTTCCAAATTATGCAGTCGTTTATGCACTGTCAAAGTCAAATATAATTCCATTTACCAGTATTATGTCTACAACAAATTAGAGAAGCGATATCTTGTTACAAAGTCTAGTCGGTAGACTTTTACGAACTTCAAATATTAACATTTTAATGTCTAGGCATCGATTTCACTAGCTGCGATACGCTGATATTTGCCAGAAAAAAAATCTTCTTCATAAGATCTGGACATAATGTGTAATACGATTCGTCCCGTAAGTGTTAGGCCTAAATATTTAGTTAATAGTTTATTATTTTGTGTGAAAATTCGGGACTTCAGCCGAAAGCGGGGCATATTCAAACGTTTCCGGTTTGTTGAATGTAGACTGCTTCCGCCAAAATCGGGACGCACGTATGATCAAACTTTTATATAGTTTTACAGTGAGAAAACGCAATCCGTGATCTAGAATAAAGTTTTGCAGGCAGCTGTACCTCATTGTGGGCTACCGCATTTTATATCCAGTCCCATATATCTTGGGGTACGCATACTCGGACGTGCCCCGCAGCGGTGCGCGCTTGATCACACGGCTCTTGCCGGCACGCTCGTTCCTTGTGAAAACATTCGATCTAATCAATTCGCATCACCTCTAGTTTTCCGATTTCACAATTAGGCCAATACCTAAGTAATAAGCGTTATGTACTGGGCTTTAACGTTATCAATATTGTCGGCGGTTAAAGTTTTACACGTAGGCCTATGAATATTTGTGTAATTCATATTTGAAAAGTGCATTAACTGGATTCTGCCGTTGTAGCCTACCTCCACTGTCTGTTCTATCTATCCCAGTATTCCACTTCATTCACAGTTGTAGACCCACGTTGTATTAATTCCCTTTACACAACCACGGAAGTACATTTGTTGACTTCGAGGTGCTGTTTGGTACTGAATGCCTGTCAGAGGTGCCCACAGCATGGTGCAAGTCGCACTACTGGAATTTCTGGGGGGGATTTTCAAGACTTTTCTCATTATTTAGTTATTGATTGGGATTAATGGAAAACCTTTTGGTATTGATAAAAAGAATAACATTAGTTTTTTTTAATTCCAATAACTGCTTAAATGCCTTTAGTTTTTCAAAAATTTTTGGATAAAGCCCCAAGATCCACCGTTAATGGGGGGTTATTCCATAACCCCCTATTGTGATCCCCCTTACCCATGAAATCAAATTTTAGGGGATTTGAGAATGGGGGGAATTGCACCACGCCCTTTGGGGAGGATGGGCACCTCTGATGCCACTGTTGTTGTTACATCTTACTTTCTGTTGTTTAGTAGTTTGCTAAAGTGCACCATCCCCTTATGTAACAATTCTTTAAACAGAAAATTCATGTTTAGATGCACATTCTGTGTAATTGCGCAATTGCACACATCTGTACTTGCTACAACTGCCGTCCCAGCATTCACTCACAATCTGCGGTTTAGCTGGCCAAACAATTTGTGACACTTACACTTGTTTCAGCTCACTATTTCTAACTATGGGGGTTATAAATTATTAAAAAAATTAAGTATATGGGGGAAAATTTTTTTCTGACAGCAAATTTACTGTATATTTAGATATACTAAAAGGAATGTTCATAGTGATAAGCGATAAGGAAGTTTTGATCAAAAACAAAAATTATTTTTTTAAAGGTAGTGGATCCCCTTAATCTCTCTGAATTACAACTCCTCAGCCAGCACTCCATTTTAGCTGGTCTCAATCTGTCATTTAGATACCTTGTCCTTCATACTTTTGATCCATAAGCCTCTACTATGCTCTTATATGTTAATCGATTCACTCTATTGGAAATTGCCTGATCACAAGTAGCAGGAATTATAGCTGTTCCACTTGCCCCAGAAGCATTTTCACAATCAGCCTAATCTCTTATTAAACATACATCACTTTATCTTTGTATACTGTTTATTTAATAATTAAATCAACCTAATTAAATTAATTCTATGTTTCCTAAGTTTTAGTAAATACAAGAATATGTTTTACTCATAATTTTATGGATATTAAACTATCTTACCAGTTACTTGTATGAAAACAAAATATTTACAAATTGAACTGTTATAAAAAGCTGACATAGTGAAAACAAAAAATTTATAGCCCACTTACAACTACAATTATTGAGTTATATTTTTACTTTATTTAATCAAAATTGTAATTAAAAAAAAATAACTTTAATTTGTTCTTTAATTAATGTACCTTTAATTCTTTAATTTGTCTTGTGTTTATACATTTGAAAGATATTCACGAAGGTTCTTTTCTTGGAATTTGGAAATGCGCCTTAACAAAAGTCAATTTGTAAAATAGAACATACTTAAAATATCTCCAATCCCCAAAATACTAAAAATAGACTTTTAAGAAATGTATAAATCAATAGAGTCATATATATATATATATATATATATATATATATATATATATATATAGTGACGGCAGCGGTATGCGAACATCTGCTCTCCGGTACCAGAGGTGGACACAGCGAGCCAATCCGGCATCAGCATTCGGAGCGAGCCAATCACCGATCCCGGTTAGTTAATAAAACCCGGTCCGGCAGAAAATTTTGCGCACTCTTCATCGCCACGCCATCGGACGCACTTCATCTCCTCTCCTCTCTCGGACGACATCGGGGCGGAGTCAGCCGGAAGGAACAGCCGAAGAATAGAACCGCCGCCGTTCTTGCGTCTTCGCACTGCCGTTCCGCGCCAGCGATGGACGTCGCTGGGCCGGCAGCCGACTCTACAACCGATGCCGAAAGAAGAGGAGGACTGCAGTACGCCACGATCAGCGGGCGCAGCCGCCGAACATCTCAGCGCGGCACGACCAACTTCAGCTTGCTCGCCACCAGGTCCTTTATAGGGCCACCAAAAACACTAGAGTGTACGATTGGCGCCATTTGTCCGGTGACTATATATATATATATTCAATCACTTTCTGCTACAGTCCGTTTCTTGTTGTATATAATACATTTAATATTTATAATTAAATTTACCTCAAGATATACCTTGAGGTATATATATTATTACATAGTTCTTTGTGTAGCTGCCGTGTTATAATGCCACACGTTGGATGCGTCAATTTGTTACGAACCGCTGTCCGTCTTATTTCTGCAAGAGTGTAAACGTGTCAGAGTGTAATTTGTGTAATGCGTCTTACCAATCCGTCGTCGCTCGGTAACGTAACTTCCGCTGATTGAGTCCGTCGTGAACGTACGATTAACCAGGTATTGAAGTTCTTACCTGAGGTTCACTAGGGGTGTATAAATCCCGGGTGGCACCAAATTGTTTATTTTAAACAATTAAAAAAAATTAGTATTATCGGCGATTCCACTCAGGCGGTGTGCAGAATTCAAAATGGTCCCGCCGCTTATCGATCTTTACAATCAAGCCAGCAGTTTGCTGTTTTCACTGCTCGAGCGCTAGCCGCCAATTCATAGCAGTTCGCTACAATGTACAACATTAATAATACACTTTCCTAATGAAAATAAAACACATTGGTTACACACAGTATTGGTTTATTATTTAATGATTATTACTTTTTCATTGACACAGGTTATATTTGGTTTGTTATATAATTTTGCACCGGCAATTAAACTAAGACAATCATCTCTGGGTTTTGACGTATCGATTCTGAACGTAACAGAAACACCGTAATGGCGTTCACCGAAGTAGTTTACAAATATTTTCGTTCGATCGTCTGGATTCTTTAGATTACGATAAAAGGATTAGATGCAATTACAATAATAAAAATACACAACCTTACAATATTTCTACTTAAATATTATAACGTGTAGCTATAATTTGTTTTTTGGAGTGTAGTAAAAGTGTTTCAAAGATTCGTAAACTAACAATAGGTTAACTTTATAATTTGACAAATTTTCAGTGTCTTAGTTTTTTATTTAATCTTTGAAAGAGAATAATTTCAGTTAGTGATATTTCATAGTATAGTGAGAAATATTTAAAGTGCGTTTTTTCGGAAATTTGGGTAATTTAAATGACAGTTAACCACTTAGTAAACTGGGGGTAAGCAGTTGGTCTGGTAAAAAGGACTGGAGCTGCAATCGTATTCAATTTTCAATTGTTCGGGCTTCGGGCATCTTTTTCAATTTTATCGGAATAATTTATTCACTTCTTTTTGGATTAAAGGGTCTTCGACATCAGTTAATTGGTCTCAGTTATCATCGGCTTCCTTCTCGTTCACTTTTGGTAATTTGGTTAACTTTTATAACATTTTAAACTAAATATTTGGTTGTTCAAAATTTGACTTCTGATTTCCAAGAGCGTCACTTTACGAGTAACGATATTCAACGGTAATTCCGTACTTAACGGCAGTTGCTATGGTTACCAATTAAATTTGATTGGTTAATCTTACTATAAATCCATTGTTATAAAAATTTGAATTCCTTTCAAAATCCTTGTATATCTTCCGATTGCTTTCATTCCGTTATCTTCCTTCCTAAGTATTAATTATTATCACTGTTATTTGTATTTTCTTCCAAAGATTATTTTGGTATCCCACAAGATTGGGTTATTTCATGTTTTATAATTTTCCAATTATTTTAATATTTCCTAATTACAGTTCTCTTTTAATTTAAATACTTATTCTAATATTTTGCTTTTAATAAGATTTACAATTTATCCTTGGTTGATTAATCACCTTGGATTTGTTAATTACTTGGTTATTTTTGTACAATTAGTATTTGTTGGTGTTTGACAGTTAGGCCTTTCTTAATCCTAAGTAGCCATTACTGATTTTTACTTATTTCATATACATTACATCTCATTTTAGCCTAATGCTTTATTTTGTTCTTATAACTGGTTTTGTTACCTATTGATGTGTTTTGGTTCTGTTTTTGTGTTATTTTTATGTTACTACTATTGTATATATCATGTATTGCTAAATTATTTACTAACTGGTTTCCTCGTTTTCTAAGTCATACATTGCTTTCCTTTCTTACTTATTTACTCCGCCAATGTCAACAATATGGCTATTAATTACTATTTTTTTATCACATAAAATACAACATTTAGGTCTATGGTTGGTATAATTACCCTAGCCATATCCTATTCATAAGTTTGCTTAAACAATTATCTAACACTTAATATGTAATATTGGTGTACAATTCATTACCTTTTATTTTATTTTTTGGGTGATAATCAACCTCACCTCTTTTGAACTTACTTCAATAATCATCCCTTATAACATGGGTGTTTATTGATTGTTTTAAACTTCTTATTTTATAAATACTCTTTGCCTTCACTCCATGGTAACACTATCTGATTACTCTTTCATGGGGTTCTCACCTTTAAATTCTATTATATACTTTTAAACTTTACAATAATATTCTTTTCTAATCAATACAGTTAACATCACTCTTCAGTGTTCATTACTACTTAATTAATGGTTTATTTTAAATGTCATTCTTAACAACTTTCTTAAATATTATTGTTGTTCACTATTAAACCTTTAGTGTTTGTTACTTTTTTACTAAGTGTTTATCTTAACCTTCACTATTTTATCTATTGCTATCATTGACAATATTTTTATTTACTCATCACTTTCACTTTTACATTATCTTGTGTTTATTATAATTTATTTAGTGTTTTTTCTCTATCATTTTCCTTTAAGGTTTTTTCACTTTCACTATGGGCACTTCTTAAACTTTCTATTTGAGTGTTTTTAGTGGGTAATCCCTATCATTACTTTTCTTTGTCACTTAGTTAATTTCAGTTTATTTCTTACTATCTCACTCTTTCTTTACACATATTATATATACTTATTAATTTCATGTCTTTCTCGAATTCTTACTTACATTTACTTCTAATTCTTTGGCTAGTGTATTTTTATTTATCGGGTTTTATCAATGATTAATTACATTTGTCACTCATTCAATACTAACAATTATTTTTTAGATTGGTTCTTTACTGGTTTCGTTTCCTTTATTATATTTGATTGTATTATTTCTCCCTTCTCTATTCTCTACTACTTGTCTGTGTTTTCTCGCCTTGTTCCATTTTATTTCTTTTATAGTTGGTTTGTTCCCTTTTTATTTTCATTTTTCTTCTCCTTCACTTCTCATCTTGTTTCCTTTTCTTTTAGTTCTTATCTGGCCAATCTCTGGGGTTGGGTCAAAGTCGTTTGTCTGTCAGTCTAGTCGGTGAGTTTCTTTAATAATCACTTTTAGTTTATCATTCTTCCTCCTTCTTTCTTAATTACATTTTATATTTGTATTCTCTTCATTATTTATTTATTAAAATATATTAGTTTTTAGCATTTCTTACATACTTATAGTTATCAAATATGATCTGAACTTGGCGATGTTATAATATATATAACATTAATAATTAATTAAAGTAAGTTAATGATGTCCAATGTATAACTGTAAAGTGAAGTTAATACTAAGATAATAACAATTTTTAAATCCTAATTTCGACTAAAAAATAACATATATTCTATAAATAATTATGCATATAAATTTTTTTAATTTTTTATATGTAGAGTGTAAATTAAAACCAGGGTAAGTGCCAAAAAAGTAAACTTTGAGGAAGTCATAAATTTGGGTTTACAATGAAAACCAACCAAAATATTGTAATAAAATGATTATGAGAATTTTTATTTTGGTAAATGATCTAATGTTACTACAGAAATTCACAGTCTATAATTAGCTGTAGTGAGGACAACTTAAAGTCAGAAAATTGAGAAAAAAACACACACATTGAGAAATTGAGTCCATAGGCATAGAAATAAAAAGTGTACTGTGTCACTCTTTAAATACCCAAAAATTGTCTGAGTGCAGAGTTAGTAAACATCAGGTTTTAGATTAAATTTACAGAAAGTGGTAGAATATAATGATAAACCCTATCACAAACTTTTGAAATTTATTAAATTTTAACACAAGCAAAATAGAAAAAATACTGTTACGAGAAGCGAACCGAACAATTCAGAACATTCTCCGCTCCCTCCGTCCAGTGTGGTGGTTCTAGTGAGTTCCAGGAACACTTGAGATATGCATTAAGCCATATAGTATACAGCGTTCCATCCAGTAAGGGGGCAAATCTGAACTGGACCTCAGCGCAGCCTATATAAGCCATAGCAGCCGGGTTGTCAATTCAGTTACGTGAGCGATTTTCGCTAGTCCGGATTTAGTATTGGGTTAATAATTGTGTGAAACTCTATTAATAGACATTGTTATTGCGTGTGGACAAATCTAAATGGAAATATTGTACGAGTTAATTATAAACTGTTTAATTGTGATAATTAAAGCTGGTGATTAGTGATGCAATTGGTATTTTGTATATTGTTTTCCACTGTACCATATGGCGATCAGTAGACCGTCGTAACAATACATACAAAAATAAATACAAAAATAGAATGTATACTCACAACAGTAAAAGCTCCTGCTTTCAGTACTGTCTACTCAATCAGTTCTTTGTAGAATCTTTGTTTTCTTACTTTATGACTTCATCATTTTCTTTAGATCTTCCTTTTCTCTTGTTTTATATTGTTTGTGATTTCTAACAGGCAGCTGTAAGTTAGTTTCATGTCCTCTGCTTTGATTCCTTTTTTAAAAACTTTTGTTTTTGTCCATTCTTCCAGTTCACTAAATGCCTATTTAATGCTGGTTTCACCTGGCCTTCTTTTGTTACTTTTTCAACTGAGCTTCAGAAATTTCTAGTTTTTTGGTATTCAAACACATTTTAGCTCCATTCTTAAAACTGAAAAAGTCTTCTTTTTACATTAACACGGCCATAAAAGGTTTTTTGTGGCAGGCAGTAACAAGCAGTCAAATAATATCCAATGGCATTTTACGTTTCTATACAATTTTCCTTTTTTCAATCTGTGCAAAATCACGATCACATGTCAGATAAGAATGACCAGATACTAGGTACTTTTGTTGGCTCTCAAAAAAACGAGTACAGACCAGATGAATAC
Organism: Magicicada septendecula; assembly: GCA_034769895.1. NCBI lineage: Eukaryota > Metazoa > Arthropoda > Insecta > Hemiptera > Cicadidae > Magicicada > Magicicada septendecula. Next base: position 43,318,359 of record CM068376.1, read on the forward strand.
ACAGAATTTAATTCTTGTTTTGGCCCACATGATTATCACTCCAAACTATTAGCTGTTTCTTATGAGTCATTTTGCTTGCCAACCCTTTCAATAAACAAGAACCAATTTCATTTCTCCCTCTTCCACTCAAACCTTCGTGGCACACAAACATAAATACTTGCTTGTTGTCACCCACATATACACCCAAATTGTAACATGACAGTTGTTGACACAGTTAGTATATTTGTGAATGGGTGAGAGTTGGAAGTGAAAATACTTACTGAAGGTCAACTGAAATAGTGCAGGTATCATTATTTGGACTATGGGATTTTTCATAGTCTGATCTCATGACAGAGCAAGCCCTTTTGATAATGTATCTCTAGTGACTACTTATGTTTATCCCTATTGTTTGACCCGTTTAGTATTTTGTTTTTCAGTAAATCGCAAGTTCCACAAGTGTCCTTATGCGGTATTTGAAACCTTAGTTTAGGAAAATGCTTTTTATGGTATCTCTATAGTAACGAGCCTTTATATTCATGCCAGGATTTAGTAGTTCATTAAATGCTTGAAACAATCTGTGATAACTTACATCTTGGGTGAGATATTCTCTGTCATTTTTAGCGCTTGTGTAGTAGCTCTGTACTTTGGGAAAACTGTTGACATGATCGATAATAGCCATTTCATCAGCAGGAGAATATGTCCTGTTTTTAATTATGTTACCTCTTGTATCAAAATAAACAACATCTTCCTTTTTAGGTTTTACCAAGGTTTCAATTGTCCTTCTAGTAATCTCGTGAGTTTCTTTAAATGTTTTATGTAGACTTGAACAATGTCCCCTTTTCTATTTGGTACTGTGTAGTAGACCGTGGCTTGCCGACAACTCGATTCTGTTTCTATCGAATTCGATTCTGTTCCATGCCTTCGACTGTTCCATGTTGACTAAGGTTAGATTTATTAGACCCATTAAATAAGAGTATTATTTCAGATGATCAGGAATATCATGAAAGTCTGTGAATACTTTGAGCCTTTGTTCAAATGGAACTTCTTTGCATTTGTATTTACAGTTGGAGGACACCTACAAACAAAAAGTTCAATTAATTTATTAGAGGCACAAACATGTCTGCCACTAATAATCTAATCTTTCCGTTTGCTAACTCTACAATTAAGCCCAATACCCTATGGTATAACCCTAGGCCTAGGGAGATGCTGAAAAACACTGTCCAAATCTCTCATAACCTGTGTTCGGTAATACCTACAAGAAAAGCATGGTATATTAATAAGAATATCTAAAAAATAATTTTTACTATAAATTGAACTAAATAAATAAGTTACCTCATCTGGGGGTGATTGTTTCGCCTTTACAGTTTCTTGTTGTTCACATAAGCTTCCCTTCACACCGCAATTTCTTTTGAATTTTTTTTTTCACTTCCTTCTCCACTTTTATGCCTTTTCTTCTTATTTTGACTAACAACTAACAACTCTGAATCACTCATTTCTAAGTATGTTTAAAAAGTATTAATATGAATTAACAACTGTCCAACACTCCACTCAAAAGCATGAGCACATTAACAATGTAGCATAATATCTTCTAAGAGACATGAGGTGTCGCTTGGCAGTTAGCACAGCCTGTTGAACTTGCGCATTCTTGTGAGTTAAATTTGAACCACAAATGGTGATATATTCAGATAGCCCACTTCATGGCGTATTGGGGATGGGACTTAGCTCACATTTAGACACAAAACTCAATTTCTGATTTCTTGGCACTTGGCCCAGTTTTCATTTCCGCTCCTATATATTATATTTAATCTGGTCACAATGAGCAAAAGTAAATCTGATAAGAGTACAACAACTATGAAGGGAGAAGCCATCCCTTAGTTGATAATATTTGGTGATGTAGGAAAATAAATAAATAAAAAACATCAGGTAATCATATCTGAACGCCACTGCTTCTTCAGTCTTTTTGGAGCTTCAGGTGGATCTGCAAACTGCTGATTGTGTTGTTTTGGTGCTGAAGTAGCTCCATGTTTTGTCATCAACTATCATAATGTATGGTGTTATTACTGACACATGAGGGCCGAGAGCAAATTTGACTGGAGTCTTGGTGTTGGTTGCAAGGTATGACCAAGTATATTTGATGATAGCATTATAATTCAAATTTTTCTCTTTTACTATAACAGTTTGATTAGGTACGGTAATTAATGAGACAAACAGTTTATTCAATAAATGAGACAATTTTCTTATTCTCACATATGTTTATATGCTTGTCCCAGTTCACCATGTTTGCCATGACTAATTCTGTATTTTGACATAGGAGCCCATTTAGGGCAGTTTCCTTTGCATGTGCATTACTCTACATAACCGGACCAAACCAACAAAGGATCTGAAGGGGCAAGGTTTGAAAGTGGTAGAATATCCTAGGCCACTTCGGGGCAGATCAATGTCATAAATGAAAATGACACATTTTCTGTATAAACCAAGGCATATGCAGGCTTCACTCTGTTTGTTAGCCGATGCAGTAATATTAACTATTTATTCAAACACTTTTGCTACAGTCTATTTCTTGATGCGTATATAACATATTTCAAATTTATAATTACTTTACCTTAAGATGTTTTTCCCCTTATTTGGGACATGTTTCGGGAAATGTATTGTTCCCATCCATGAGGAATGTCATGGATGGATGGGATGGGAACAATATGTTTCCCAAAACATGTCCCAAAATAAGGGGAAAAACATCTTGAGGTAATGTATTATAAATTTTAAATATATTAACTATTTATTATATGCTAGTATTTTTAAAAACATTAATAACAAGATCTTTAGTTACCTCTACTGGATGTCCAGAATGGTGCTCATCACCAAAAACTTGCATTATTCACACAACTTTCTCCATATTGTTTAGTCATACACGACTAGACTTCTGATGGTTTTACATCATCAGCAAGGAAATATCTAATCACTGTGTGCTGTTCTTCAAATGTACTTTACTCAAGAGGAGAGATCATCATAATATAAGATACAGTATGCTCATTGGGAACCCAGCTTACAGTTCTGAAAGTACCTTGTCATTTCCATTAAGCATTCCCTGCAGCTTATACGTGATTCTTTAATCACTTCATCACTCTTGTATTCTGTCACAATTAAATTTGCAAATATTACTTTTTAGCAAATACCATAATTACAGTAGTTTATCACAACAAAATGCATATTACATTAGCAATAGAATGTATATTATTGTTTCTAAGGTATTTAATTTTAAAGTCATTTATTCATTCATTTTATACACACACACACACACACACACACACACACGTATGTGTGTGTGATGGTTAGAAACAGCAGGTACTGCTGTGAAACTTCAAACAAATCATGGACCAGAAGGCAATGAGACTATGAAAAAAAATCAGTGTGGGTTCCATAGATGGTGCTTCAGATGGACAAGGAAGAAGTGAGAATATGAAAACAACAATCACTTCAGAATCCGTAACTGCTGTCTAGTGATAGGAAACTCCTGTTGTGAAACGTCATATGGAGCAGGATGAAGTGGACTAGATGGAAATAATCAGTCCAAACTCCATACTTTCATCTCATTCTGATGGTGTTATGTAACGTCAATGGATCAGGCATAGCCCCCACAAAGGTGCCAGCGTATGCCGTGCATAGGGGCCCGGGCATCAGGAGGCCTGGGCCAGTAGAAAAAAATTCAAAATCAACAATATTTATACACTGTGACTTTAAAATGTGACCAATTTAAGTAAATTTGTGGTTGAAAATAGTTTTAGAGATTATTATTATTTTCTTTTATATATAAAGATCTATCTAAATAAATCACATCCATAATGATAAAGCAACAAATATAGAAAATTGGTTAGTATAAGCACAAAAGACCATGGTATTTTAAAAGTTGGTCTGTGCTGTGAGCTGTAATTTTATTACTTTCTTGATGCACATTGGCAACACTGCTCAGACGAGCAGGAGTAGACACTGCGACAGACAGCAGTGATTGTTTTGTTTGTGGTGTAGATACACGACATAATACTATCTTTGTTTATTGTGATCTTACTTTAATTTTATGATAATTGTGATAAAAGGATGGGTGGGCCTTCATTCATCACATTATTCTCATGAAAGGTAGGCTGAAAGTCGAAATAATAAAGTAAGATGGTTCTTGAAATATTTAAACTTAGTTCTAAGACTAAGCCCTTGGTAGTTCTAAGACTACATAATTTTGTATGTTTCAAGTTATTAATGGCTATTACTTCTGATAATTGGGTTATGTTAGGTTAGTATATTACTTAGTAAAATAAGCAATTTTTCAATGGTCTACATGATTTTATGGATATGAAAGATATGTTAGGTTAGGATAGAAACATAATTCTATTGGACAAGGCTCCAATCAGTAGTTTATCAACATATTACTGGATGTAAGCAATGTTTTTTTTATAAAAATTTTATTTGCTTCATGTGATTTGCAAGGGTTTTCCAGTTATAGGTTATATTTCAGTCATTGTTTATATTTTATGACTAAAACAGTGGTTGCTCATAAAATAAATGTTAAATTTAGAGTTAAAGTGCAATTGCTCTTGCTCTTGCTCTTCTGCACGGCTAGGGGAGTACCCTAGCCAAGCCTCAGACATCGCTTCTCTCTCTATCCTCTAAGGAACCTGCAGCAGGACTTTTCAGGGCCACCCCTGACACAAACAATTTGGGTTGATAACAGAGTGAGGCAACGTTTGACTGTTGTGTTTCATCTATGATTTTCTCACTTTTTTCAGATTCACAAAATAACTTGATGATTCCATCTGGAATCATTACCATGTCTGGCCCATTTTATAAGCATTAACCTGGACCCCAAAAGAGAAAAATACAGGCCGAACAGGCAAATTAAAAGACAATATTGGACGTCAGCCAATAACAAAATTTTTGCAGACAGAAAATTTGGCTAAGGGCTCTCCTAGTGATTTGGGTACAATTAGTGGACCTACTATCTGCACTTCTGCAACTGAATCATCAACCAACGAAGAAATGAACATGTCAAATGCAACCCAAAATCTTATGAATTTGGATGTTGATAATTCGACTGAACAGGAAGTTCAGAGTGATTGCCAAACTGCACCAATCCTTCTACCTCAACAAATGCAAAATGTGAGGGCTCAGAAGGTCAGGAACTCAAGAGTAATTGCCAATTGACAGCATCATCTTCTGTCTCGTGTAATGTAAAATATGCCGATCCAGGGACTTGGCCATCAGCAATATCAGTTGACATGAGACAAAATACTGTTTCTTCCTATATTGGTTTTGTTAGTGTAGAAAGTGTGTCAAAGACATTTCCTACACATTGTACAGGGGAAAAAAATTCAAAATTCCTTGCTTTAGTCTAAAACTGTTAACAAATGAATAAGTCAGAAAGTCGCACAAGAATGGCTGGTATGGAGTGCTTAAAAAGATACTCTTCATTGTCTGCCATGTAAACTATTTTTCAATGGAACTAAAGGCCCGCAAAATAGCAGTATTTTGGCAAAAGTAGGATTGTCTCCCAAAGTAAAAACCTGGAAAAAGCTTTATAACTTGCTTCCAAGACACAAAAACAGTTCTGAGCACAAGACAAACTATTTGGCTTGGAAGTCCTTGCAGATTTCTCTAAAAGGACATGGAATCGAAAAGAGTTGCAACAGCAAGTTCAGTGTGAGGCAACAAAGTGCAAGGCAGTTCTACAAAGAATTTTGGATGTTACTTTATTTTTGTCTTCTAGAGGATTGGTCTTTCAAGCAGATAAGTCTCATATTGGGGACGTTCATAATAAGAATTTCTTAGGGATACTTGAGCTCATTGCCAAGTACGAAGAAATCACATGTGATCACCTTGCAACAATAAAGAAATAACAGTTGGAAGGAAAACATATGAAAGAGCAAGCGTATTATTTGTCAAGGTACTCACAAAATTAATTCATCAGCCTATGTGGAGAAAAACGTCTTAAAACTTTACTCAGTCAAAGAGAAGAAGCTATCTATTATGGAATAATAGTCTATGCAACTCCAGATATTCCTCACGAAGAACAAAATGTCTTATTACTATGTTTTGTTTGTCAAGATGAAGAAACAAATAAATTACAAGTAAGTGATTCATAAAATTTATGAACTTCACCAGCAAAAAAGGAGAGACAATTGCCAACGAAATTGTTTCCACTTTAGATTTCCTTAACATCCCATTACAAGATTGTCGCTCTCAGAGTTACGATAACGGTGCAAATATGCAGGGAGCAATTAAAAGAGTACAAAATAGAATGCTTGAAAAGACCGAATCACAATACTTTCACATGTGGGGCGCATTCCTTGAACTGTGTGGGTGTTAATGCTGCAAAACTCAATGCAGATGTGATGACATTTTTAGGGAATGTTGCAAGTCTTTACTAATTTTTCTATAGCATACCCCATATGTTGGGAAGTTTTGAAAAAGTATATTCCTTTATCACTAAAGAGCCTCTCTGAAACAAGGCAGAGTGAGAGGATCCAAGCTGTCAAACTGATAGTTAACCACTACCCAAGAGTACTTCAATTGTTGGATATATTTTTAGAAGAGATGTCTCCTAGCCTAACTCCGTCTGCCTACAACATTGTATTAGGTCTTAAGAAATAATTCAATTCCACAAGGGGCTTAATGTTGGCATCTTTTTGATTCAAAGTACTTTCATGTATTGACCAAAAAATGTTATTCAAAGCAAAGGAATCACACTCAATGTTGAAATATCTCTAATGGAATATTTGCTGACAGAATTGGAATTGCTGCATGATAATCCTTTCAACATAATTGAAGAGGCAAAATTAGTTGCAAAAGAAATAATAAAAGTTCCTCCTGAATCTCCCAAAAGGTGGAAGAAAAGTACAGATCAATCCAATAGTGATTTTTCAGTAAACAAAGATCAAGAAAATAAATTTAAAACTTAAGTCATGTACCCAGTGATAGACTTTATAATGGACCATATAAAAACAACATTCACTGGAGTTAGTTCAATTCGCCAATATTGTTTGCACCAGTATTGAACTTTACGAACATGGAAAATTATGAATTAGAATTGAAAGCAAAAGTTCTCGTTAGCAAGTTTGAAAAGGACTTAGCAATGGATCTCTCTGGAATATATTACACTTGAAGAACATTTATAAAACAGTGTTTGAATCTGAAAACAATCCACTGAGCCTGCTCTAATCTATTTATGACAAAAACCTTCAAGCCACATTTGTGAACTTCTGTCTTGCCCTTAGACTTTTCTGTACTATTCCAGTTACAATTTCGTCTGCTGAAATATTTTTCAACAGATTAGCACATTCACTTTTTTGATATTTGTTAATAATTTGACAATTTCAGCTACTGAAAATGAATTGGCTAAGAGTTGATTTTTCAGATGTTAATGACCAGTTTGCTCAAATGAAAGCATGAAAAAAACTTTGCATGACTTAAGCCATTTTAGAAGCTAGGCCTCTCTATTTCACTTATGATTGGTTATGATCTTAGACATATTACTGTGTTTTGTTTATTTTTATAACAACTGTGGGCCTATCACTTATGTATTGGTAAACATAGATTGTGTTTATTTTTGATTTATAAAAGTTCATTTTAGTAGACGGTTAAGGTAAAAAATGAGTTATTTTATTTGATTAGGAACTTTCAAATATGAAACGTGGATTTTAAGTACTCTAAGTACTGCATTAGACTGAACTCCAAGTCTCTGAGAGGAACATGGGCAGAGAGAGAGCGCAGACACACGGACCCGCAGTTGCGTTAAACAATCAGCGATTACTGAGAAATCCCGATTCACATGCATTATCAAAACTCACTCAACGCTCACTTTCCTCTCATTGAGCAATAAGCCAGATAACTGTGATGCAATGTGTTTTACGAGAATTGGCACTGTTAAATATTATTAGAATTAAAATCTAATTTTAATTTCACATAGTTTATCATTTCGAAATATAATAAATGACTTACATTTTAAAGAGGGCAAGCTAACTCCTCATCTGTTTTCTCTTCCCTGTCAGTATTGAAACTGTGATCAGAGTCACTGTCACTGCTGATAGTATCATCATCCGAACCTGATGTGATAATAATCTTGTCAAGAACATCTGACACTATCCCAGTAGTAGTCCTCTATCTCCCCAACTATCTTGTACCCTACCCAGTCACTTTCAGTTACCGACATTATTGCTTGCTCAGTTATTTCAGTAAATTCTGTAAAATTAAGACTTCCATGACTGTTGCAATTTCTTACGTAGTTTTTAACTTTTGCCCAGGCAAGTTCAATAGGATTTAGGTCACACATATTATAGGGAGGAAGCCGTACAACAGTGTAACCCTTGCTTGATAAAAATTGGTCAATCTTGTACTGCTTTTCTCTGGGCCGATGGAGTACTATAATTTGAAAAAGATGTTTCTTTCTCATACCTTCATCGCAATTAATACCCTTATTTCTCAGAAACTGTATCATATCGAGTTTCATAGAATACTTTGTCAGAATCTTTTCAGCTAAAACAGAATGATACGGTGCATTGTCCAAAACTATTACTGATTCTGGCGGAATATTTGGCAACAACTTATTCTCAACCCATTTTTTTTAAATTTTCATAGTTCATCTGCCCATGGTAGTCACCACTAGTACTTCCAAATCTGTACAAAAGTTTAGCACCTGGAATAAAGCCATTTTTACTTCCTGCACGTAAAATCACTAATCTGTTACCCGCACTGTAATTCCGTAACACACCAGAAACCTCATTTGACTGGCAACATTTATCTACAGTTATATTACTGTCAACCCGTGTTTCATCTAAAAAAATATGTTTCTCACAGATTCCCAAAAGCTTTTAATTTGCACAAGGTACTTGTAACGCATCATTACAATTTCTGTTTTTTTCAATTAATCCTTTTCTTTTACTTCAATATTTCTTCCATTTGAATCCCACACTTTTAAGCACTCGCATCATAGCAAGTAGAAGTGAAAGTGAGATCACTCTGGGCGCTCGCTAGTCATGAACAGGGCTAGCGGTGACCACATTAAACTTCGGATAACATGTCTGTCGGTATCCAGGCCACTTATAATGACTAATAATAAATATATTTACCTTATTTCCTGTCTCGTGACCACATGTATTTAACGCAATGAATATAATTTACGCGTTTCGAGACATATGTCTCGTCATCAGAATATATATTAAAATTTAAATCACTTAATGGGATTGTTAAAAATTAAAACATTAAAATCACAAAATCAAAAACCAAACATATAAGTATTTATGTGATGCGAGTGCGCACTCGATGAAAGCCGGCCGGACACTGATTGATATCAGTTACAGATAAATTTTAGTCCTGCCTCATATAATGGATTCGACTTGAAATGTAAGTGGTCGTTTAATATGAAATTACGGTAGTATTTGTCATTATATGCTCTATATATTTCAAATTCTTCACGTGCATTTAAATAAGCACCTTTACCACAGACATGTAAGGGTTTCAAATTGGTGTCAAAGCTTGTATAATTATGGTTCTCCTGTATAAGATGACGAGCATAATTAGAGTTTATACAAGATTGTGTTGTCAAATCCTTTACATTATGCTTTGGAGTGTGCTCAACGAAACGTTTATAAAAACTTCTCCCTGTCTGACCAATATAAAAGCATTCACAGTCATTACATGAAAGCTTATAAACACCTGTTTTCATTTCCAATGGTGTACTGGTTCTATTACGAAGCTTATTAAACAGATTGTTGCTGGTTTTAAATATTACAGTTCTATTGTTACTATTTAATACTTTTGATAAAATTTTGGGCATAATACTGGTGTAGGCTGTTGAAATAAAGGTTGGTTCATTATTTTTTATCATTCGAGGTTTTGACAATCTACGCTTATGCTTTTTAAGGAGGTTATCAACCATGTGAGATGTGTAACCATTGGCAACAGCAATGTGTTTTGTAATATTTAATTCAATCTTAAAATCATTTTCATTGAGAGGTATCGTTAACAACCTGTGTATGAAATAATTATAAGCCACCGTTTTCTGCGAGAATGGGTGGTGTGAGTCAGCAGGTATGGTTACATCTGTGGTAGTGGGTTTCCAAAAATGCAAGACGAGGCACATCATCTGATAAACAACCGGTTCAGGAGAATCATGAACACACACACGTCGCCTAACTCGTCTAATCGTGTAACTAATAACAATAGTTCCAGAGATAACTATAAGATACTGAAACAGATAAAAACCAAATTACTTGATAATAACGCGATCATTAGTAAGGCAGATAAAGGCAGAACTCTAGTAATAATGGATAATATAACATACACGAATAAAGTTCATAACTTCATTTCAAACACTAATATTATAAACCTAGCATCGGACCCTACACACCAGTATGTCGAAGATTTTAATATACAGATTAATAAAAGTAAACGTTTATTTGATGAACGTACTCGCCGTTACTTAAAACCTTGTAATGCTAAAGCCCCGATATTAACTGGATTGCCAAAAATCCATAAAAATGATATGCCAATTAGACCGTTAGTTAATTTTACCACAGCGCCAGGGTTCCGTACAGCTAAGAAATTAGTAAAGATCATTAAGGATAATTTAACTATAGAAAACAACCACACTGTCAAAAATGTAACTGATTTTATACGCAAAGTTAATAATATCAAATTATTTCCTAATTATAAATTAGTGTCCCTCGATATCGTCAATTTGTATACAAATATTCCAATAAACGATACACTAAACATTCTAAGGGACAATCTGATGAAATGCAAGAAATTAAAAACTCAAGTAATAGATGAATTATTAAACCTACTTGAAGTTATTTTAAAGCAAAATTATTTTGAATTGGCGACAGATTTTACAGTCAACGTGATGGTTTGGCAATGGGCTTGCCGCTATCAGGCTTTTGGCAGATATTTATTTAAATCATTACGAAAACACACACTTGTTTTCTAATAATAATCATAAGAAAAACATCATGTTCTACGCACGATATGTTGACGGCACATTCATAATATACAAGGGCACATTTCGTCAAATAGAAAACTTTAAAAATCTTTTAAATAATATCAGCAAACATACAATTTACACATGAAACAGAAATAGATAACAAACTGAAATTTCTTGACTTGACCATCACCAAATGTGATGATAAATTGAAATATAGTATATATAGGAAACCCACTACCACAGATGTAGCCATACCTGCTGACTCATACCACCCATTCTCGCAGAAAATGGCGGCTTATAATTATTTCATACACAGGTTGTTAACGATACCTCTCAATGAAAATGATTTTAAGATTGAATTAAATATTATAAAACACATTGCTGTTGCCAATGGTTACACATCTCACATGGTTGATAACCTCCTTGAAAAGCATAAGCGTAGATTATCATTCAAAACCTCGAATGATAAAAAATAATGATCCAACCTTTATTTCAACAGCCTACACCAGTATTATGACCAAAATTTTATCAAAAGTATTAAATAGTAACAATAGAACTGTAATATTTAAAACCAGCAACAATCTGTTTAATAAGCTTCGTAATAGAACCAGTACACCATTGGAAATGAAAACAGGTGTTTATAAGCTTTCATGTAATGACTGTGAATGCTTTTATATTGGTCAGACAGGGAGAAGTTTTTATAAACGTTTTGTTGAGCACACTCCAAAGCATAATGTAAAGGATTTGACAACACAATCTTATATAAAGTCTAATTATGCTCGTCATCTTATACAGGAGAACCATAATTATACAAGCTTTGACACCAATTTGAAACCCTTACATGTCTGTGTGGTAAAGGCACTTATTTAAATGCATGTGAAGAATTTGAAATATATAGAGCACATAATGACAAATACTACCGTAATTTCATATTAAACGACCACTTACATTTCAAGTTGAATCCATTATATGACACAGCACTAAAATTTATCTGTAACTGATATCAATCAGTGTCCGGCCGGCTTTCATCGAGTGCGCACTCGCATCACATAAATACTTATATGTTTGGTTTTTGATTTTGTGATTTTGATGTTTTAATTTTTAATGATCTCATTGAGCGATTTAAATTTTAATATATATTCTGATGACGAGACATATGTCTCGAAACGCGTAAATTATATTCATTGCGTTAAATACATGTGGTCACGAGACAGGAAATAAGGTAAATATATTTATTATTAAACTTCGGCGCTGCAATCGCAGGTTGTTGTAGTTGAGATGGTAACCCTGTTAGCTACGTGCAAAAAAGAGCTGTGTTTTGTGTTGTAAAAAGTGTGTTTGTGCGTCTTATTACTTATATCGTGTTCAGTTGCAATTAATTATAGGTTTGAGTGATTTACAAAGATTCTGAGTAATAAACGTGTGATAATATATAGTAAAAATGCTCAGTGTGTGAATGGTTATAGTAATGATTTGTGTTATTTTTCGTATACGGGTAGTTTTTAGTTTCAGTTAACAGTGCGTGTGAAAAATTTATGTAGTAGTGCAGTTATATAGAAGTTGTATGTTAAAATATTGCAACAGTACAAATGTATAGGTTACTGTGCACTGCACGAAGCAATTAAAAGAATTAATTAGAATAAATAAATAATTCATTTTAATAATAATAATCGTTCAGCTTGCAATATGAACGACCAAAACTTTCATGTTGAAACAGGTGAAACACGCCAGCTGCTCTGTCTCTGTGTACACGCGTATGTTGTGTGTGTGTGTGTGTGCGCGCGACCTGTCCATTCCTGAAAAGCGCCACCCTTCAGGAACGCTATAAATTATTTGCATTTATTTTATTTGTAATACTTGTGTGCATAATAGCACAAAACCAAATACACCAAAATGTGTATAAAAATTAGACAAATGTGTGTATAAAAAATAGTGAAGAACGCATAAAAAGTATAATTATAGGAGATTAAAAATAAATAGTACTTATGTTAATAAAGATAAAGAAAAAATGGTTTGTGCATGATGAACACATATAAATTACCGACAGAATGAATCGGGTATTGTGCAAAAGACTTCGCAATTCATGAAGATGAGCGAATTAAGTGTGACGAGAATCGTGGGTTAGAAGTGACACTCTCAAACATGCAGAATATTGTCAAGACATGATTTTGGCGCCCTGAGTATAAATACAGGGGACGCACTAACATCATTCTCTTCCTTGTTCAGCCACTGATGCGGCCGGAGGCTCTGCTTCATGAATAGGACTCTTCTTCAACCATTGTAGCGGCCGGAGGCTCTGCTTCAAGAGTATAACTCTTTCCTGATCAACTACTGTTGCAGCCAGAGACTCTACTTAGAAACAACAACACTTATATCTCCACAGCAGCAGTCAGGGACTTCACGACTACTCAACAGTTCACGTGAGCACTTACAACCTGAGGCCATGACGGGAGACGAGGGAGCAGCAAAGTACATGCAGTAATCCAGAGTACGAGAATCTGACGGACGAAGGACCAGGATTCCAGGACGACAAAGGAGCATCCAGTATCCAGGACCGAAGAGGACATGGTGTACATTGATGTACCACAACAATTAAGGTGACAAATAACCATGCACTTGAAAACCGAGACTTAATCAAAAGACAATAAGTAACAAAGAAAAAAAGAGACAATTCAATCCAAATATGAATCAATAAATTGTTATAACTGTAAATATTTGTGTATAATAATTAATTTAATCTTTAAGAATGTTCAACGATAATCAGTAACGCAGAAGCTATAATTTGAAATCTATAATAGATAAAGTCATTAGAGAATTCTATTAGAAAGCAATGCATATGCAATAAATTAATAAGAGATTAGATGATTAGATAATCTAATCAGTACAACACAAATGAGCTAGCTGAGAGCAAAATAAAAATTATAACGACGTATTAGAATATAAGGTGTATAATATGTCTATGTGTAGTATAAGAGTATTACTTATGCGCAATAATTAGACGTGCAAATAATAAAGATTTTGATTCGTAACACAAATAAGAAATTTTATTAATAAATATTAAAATCAGAATGATCAATATTGCACACCACTATATAAAAATTATTCCGATATGGTGTCGCTTCAAATGGTGTTTATCATATACTGTTGCAAGCAGGAACAACTGTTACAATAAAATTATCGGAATAATTTTTATATAGTGGTGTGCAATATTGATCATTCTGATTGTAATTTCAACCACTAACACAAATTTCTTCATTAAATATTAAAATGATTTTTAACCATATTACATACCGTTATTATTATTATTACGATTACACCCATCTTCATCAACCACACGAATTTAATGTGTTGTAGTGTTATATAAAGATTTGTCGCACATTAAATAAATAAAATCGTTTGAAAGGTTGTAAATGGCTTCCAAAAACAGAGGGCTTAACACATTAAAACCATGTAGTAATGTAATATATAATAGAAATGTCGTCCTGTTTTGTGCCTGGATGTAGGAATGGATATGGTAAAAATTCCTACAAAGGAAATCATTTCTTTAGACTTCCCAGGGACGAAGATCAGTTTGCAAAGTGGGTGATGGCAATCATCCCAGGAAGGACAAATGTCTTACACATAAATCTTATATCTGTCAAGTAAATTTTAGGGTTACTCAGGGTTATTGTAAAAAGTACTCTAAAGTCATCCAAATGTTTGTGGAATAGGAAATTTAAATATGTACTTACTGCTAAATTCAATCAGGATCATCGAGAACGCCATTTCGGGATTCTCCGCTCTTTGTCATGTGATGACCATCCATCGACAGTTGACTTTCTACATCTTCATATGTTGCAGTCTGTATATGTTCCACTTAAACTTACATTGGCAAAAGGGGCAAACTGTGAACCGAAAAGTGAATCTCCATTCACTTCTTTTGTAAATCAAATCCATGAAATGTGTAAGGAGGTAGAAAATGAAAATAAAGCCCTCAACATATCAATGGAGTTGCTTATCAAGGAGAAGGTACGGTAGTTTTAAAGGACTCAGAATGCTACGATTGGGCAGAGGAACTACCTGAGCTTGAAACTGGTGCTCCGAAAGAATGTCTTGTGTATCATTTGGCAGGGTACATAGTGAGAAAACTATCAATGAAACATCTCATTTAACGCACCCTTCAAATGGTGTTTATCATATACTGTTGCAAGCAGAAACAACTGTTACAATAAAATTAGTTCACCAAACAGTATGGAGGATATTTTTTATGAATGTTTGGATGAAATCAAAGAAATTAATGTGCCCGCAACGGACAGCGTAGGATGTTGCCATGAACACATATTAGCCATTGTAGGCAACTAATTTTCAAATATATCCAGTGCCGATTATTTTCCTGTACAAAGGAAATACATAGAGAAATGACCAGTACAAAATCGGCTAAATCCTCTCGGAAATTTTTGAAGGTTTCGAACTGCTGACATCATAGGGTGAGTACATTGTTTAAATCCTATATCCTTTTGTATTTGTACGCATTGCAGTATATCGTAAATATAATTTTAATTGTTACATCATGTAAAAACATTTCACGACAGCTTCAAATAAGTATTATTTAATACAGAATTGTGTTTGTATTAAATTTATCTGTATGCTTCACGCTCGCGAACACAACAATGGGCGATGCTAGCACCATGCAGTGCCGAACCATAGTAACTAGGTAAGTGATCTCACTTTCTCTTCTACTCGCTATACTCACGTTAATGATTTAACGCCCCATGGAAAATACATTCTTTCTTTCATGATAGGTAGGAGTTTTTTAACAGTAGGCACAATGTTTTGATTTTTATAAAAATCTTGAACAATATTTCTTACTACACATTTATCAAAATCATCAACAAAAAGTTTCCTTTTCTCACATATTTTACGTTTTTTTCCCGGTGTGGAGAATTTTCCACCTGGACTGCATTTTCTTTGCTTCCTTAAGTATTTAATGAAGCTTTCAGAATTTATCACAATAATATGCAGTTCGTTTTGTTGCTTGATTAAGTGGGTATGTCAGCGAATTTTGTTGTTTTTCTTCATCACATTTTTCAATTATATTACTAATTATTTCACGATCTTCACTATGAGCAACGAAACTTTTTTTCCTTCATTTCGATGATCCTTGAAGAGACGTTGTGAACAGACAGTTACAAATAAACAAATAACAGGATAATTCACTCACTAACAGAAAGTAACTAAAAGTACATTAATCCTACAAGATAGTTCACAAAATTCGTATTTTTAATGTTACTATAACACAACTACTTAAAAAGGACTAAGTTGTAAACACAATGCCAATAATACGTAGTCTTTAAACACACTTACTACCATAATGGAAAAAGCGAACTGCAATAATATTACAAACTGGTAGTCTGCCTTTGTGATGGATGCCAGTTTGCACTGTGAACAGGGCTGATGAATCATTGGCCTTGACAAACAAACAATACCAACACAGACACACACACACAACACAATCACGCATACTTTATCCCCTCCATCAGAGACGTGAAGTTCAGTCTAATGCCGTAGTTTGTTAATTCTGTTTTAATTTAAAGCAATAAGTCTAAAATTTGTTTATATAATAAAAAGATTTGTCTATTCTAAAAATATATGTCCAAAATTGATGTGTGGCATTTGTACACTAACGTTGAATTTATTCTTCTTCTGATGGACAAATTCTAGTAATTACAAATCGCACATTAATTGTGACAACAACATGAAGCTGAAAAATCTTGATTTCTAGAGTCCTGCATTCAACAAAGATGAAACAGAAGGAAAATTGTAAATGTGTCTCCTTTATGATGATCTGGGCTGGTGCTTTGTAGTCACAGCCTGTGAGAACATTAATCTTTCTGCAAGTCAACCATGTCCTCCCATATTGCCACATATTCTAGTAACAAGGTAAGTTTTTGGAATAGGAGTCAATAAACTCCTACACAAAACAAACAACAGACAAAGACAGAAAACAACAAATTCATAACACTAACATACATCAAAAAACAAACTGAAAAAATAGCCCACAAATTCAAAAAAGCAGGATAGAGAATCGCTTACAAAACTACTAACAAAACAGAACACACACTATCAAAACACACACACAAAGCACAAAACAAATTCGATCTACCTGGTGTTTACAAACTAAATTGCTTAGATTGCAACAAATTCTACATAGGCCAGACAGGACGTAGCTTCAAACAAAGATACACTGAACACACAAAGGCACTCCACTCCACTACAGAATCCACCTTTGCAAACCACCTCATTGAAGCAAACCACACATACAAAAACATCGACAATAACATGAACATTCTACATGTACACACAAAAGGCCGAAAACTAGACACTCTAGAACAATTGGAAATATACAAACACATGATAACAAATAAAAACGACATCCTAAACGAACAGACACGATTCAAATCACACGCATTATTCGAACGTATCACACCCCACACATCGATCTTTCGAAAATCGATTCCGTCGCCAAATACAAGACGGACAGTGCTACCAGCGGCAACCTCTGAAGAAGCTTTTTAAAAGTGAAAACCGGTTCAGGTTATCTTGACGTTAAGGCTAAAACTTTTACGATTTACCCATAAAACGTTTTGTGTTGAGAGTCGTAGTGAAATAATTATATTTAAAAGTTTTTTATTTACACAGTTGAAAACTACATTCTTAGAATTTTTCAACAGTCTCCATTCAAGTTCAAACACTTATCATAGCGATTTACAATGAACCCTCATTATAAAAATCTGCCGCCCACGATTTCAGCCAGTCATTAATGCCTGCCTTCAGCTCTTCGTCGCCTTCAAAGCGCTGTGTTGCCAGCCACCAGCCACTTTTTTATATGCATGAACAGATGATAATCACTCAGTGCCAGATCAGGGTTGTATGGGGGATGATTGAAAATCTCCCAACCAAACTTTCTTGCATCCGTGCTGCTGTATGCGGTTGGGCGTTGTCGTGGAAGAACAATACCCCAGAGTTCAACTTACCGCGTCACTTGTTTTGGATTGCTTTCCATAGCTCTTTTAAGGTTTCACAGTAAACCTCGGAGTTGACTGTGGTACCCCGTTCCATAAACTCTACCAGAACCCCTTTTCTGTCCCAAAAAACTGTCACCATCATTTTCCTTGCTGACAAGGTCTGCACACACTTCCTCGGTTTTTTGGGTGAGCAAGTATGGCCCCATTCCATGGATTGATTTTTTGTTTCACAATTAACGTACATAACCCAGGTTTCATCCCCCGTTACAACATGGTCCAGTAGAGAATCACCATCCTTGTTGTAGGCCCCAAGAAATGACAATGCTGATGCCATCCGCTGGTTTTGGTGCATTTCTGTAAGCACTTTCGAGACCCATTGCGCACAAAACTTATGGTAACCAAGCTTTATCATGACAACTTCACGAAGCAAACTACATTAAATTTGAGGAAACTCGTGTGATAGCTCAGTAATCGTAAAGCGGCAATTTTCACGGATATTTTTATTGATTTTCTCCACAAATTTGTCAATAAGAACACTCAGCTGGCCACTCCGCTCATCATCATGCAATTTGGTGTGGCCATTTTTAAACATAAGACACCACTGCCTAACTCCTTCCTCACTAATAACATTGTTCCCATACACTTCACACAGTCACCGATGAATGTCCACCGGTCTGCAGTTGTCTGCTTGCAGAAATCGTATTACTGAGCACACTTCACAGTTCACAGGATTTTCAATCGCAGCACTCATTTTAAAAATTATTAGTGAAGCACAGAACCACAACACAGACCTATACTGGCACCAGCTGGATGCGTACTGAGTTACGCCACCCAGTGCCACCAAGATGGCGGCACTAGTCCCAACCCCACACTGAAACATAAGTTACTTTCTGGACGGCCCTCGTATGTAAGAGTAAAGGTGAAACAGTGTGTCTACCTAATGGCCGTCCCACATTTAATTTACAGCATTGGTTATATGGGCTACACTGTTGCCGGGTTTCATGTGTGGAAATGCCTATTCGGCGCATTGAAGGCATTCAAAATGTATTTCTCCCGAACAGCGACGTCGATTTATGCTACGTGGAGTGAATTTTATCATTGAAGGACTATACATTATTGTACAGTATTATTACTGTTTTACTTATATAAATACTTGTGTTAACAGTTACATGATCAGTACCACTCAGTTCTATGTATGAAAATAACATTAAGTTAATTACCAAAAAAAGCTTTATTTTACCTATAATTGGAAGTGTGTTTATATTATTTAATGAATAAGTGGTGTAGACAATCAATATAAAATAGCATGTAACTAAGCAAGGACAAAACATTTGTATTACAAGAAAATCAACTATCTGAAATAATAATTGTGAATTGTAAATATGCAAAATATTGTACTCTTAAAAAAATACGCGACGTTAAAAGTAATATAAAATTTATACTATATACTATTGGATTACACACACGCATACATGCCAGGGTGTAACGTAAAAAGTGTCCTCACTATACTGATTCGAATTTTTTGTCAGTACAAAAGTTCGCATACACACAGGTCCGGAAACTATATTTATCAAGGTGTAACAAAGATATCTTAATGAAGTTTGGCACATGTTTACATTAAAGGAAGATAATGAATTAAACAATATTCCTAATTTCATAATTAGGACTACGGTTCCTTCAGTACACGAAAAAATGTATTTAAAGTTATTACTACTTCTTAAAACTGCCTCACTAAAAGTAGTTTATAACAAAGTAAGGGCTTGGTTTTTAGCAAAATTAGAATTAATAACTTCTAACAAATTTAAAAACACTTGGTGATGGGGTTTTTTCTGCCCAGTAATGGTTGTCATGGACATTAATAATTCCATTTCATATAAGATTTCATCATCAGTGAATATATCAGGGACTAAATAAGTGCGGATCAATTGCAATTTTGTGTAGAAAAGTAAACAAAATTCCCATCTCTGTTCATAGTGTAATGGGGCAGAATTACCAATTCATTTGAACTATTTCAATAGTCAACATTTTCAAGGGCTTGTAGACTACACTTTGTAGATAGTACTGCTTTAATCTTTTGTGGAGATTCATCTGTAATAAAATCAGGAACAGTAGCTGAATGGAATTTTGACAAGTTTCCATGTCATACACAAGCAGTGGAGAGGTGTGTGAAGGTGGTGACAGAAGCGTTACAAAAAATCGTTAAGTCCAGTGATGGGTTCATCAGAACGACGGTTCTTTCACGATCCATGATGCCACATTTTTCGCACAAATCAGAGTTTAAAATAGCTAGTAACAAAAATAATGAGTAAAAGGTTATTGACATAATGCCATAGCTCATAACAATATTATCATTAACTATTTTATGTCAAAGTGTAAAATTTGCAATTTTAATGTTAAAAATGTGTTTTTCACGTACATAGTGCGACCAATAAAAGTTGAAATATCTATGCTTTTTAAATGTATTTATCTTCCCTTTGCTATTCTTTACTTATCTAAAGCTGTAGGCCTACCATTTGACTTACACAAAAAAGTTTTGTTTTTTTAAGTACGAAAACTTGTTAAAATTGATCAGCTTTATGATTTTTGGGGTGATGCACGACCGGAAGATATTAACTGATTTTTTATTTATTTGTTTTTTACTTATGTGTCCTAGGGGCAAGTTTTCCGCAGTATAGCGAATCGAAAAAAAAATAAAATTATTTTTCGTCCCACCCTAACTTGTATCGCCTCTTTAGATATAAAGTTTTCCTTAAACACACAAAATAGCGGAGAGACGGAGGGAAGAGAGACTTTTTCGGCCTAAGGTTAATAGGAACTTTCTTCATATACTGACGCATCAATTCACGTATGTATAGTGAGGACATCTTTTACGTTGCATCCTGTGCATACACACACACACATACACACACATGCGCGCGCACGCTCACCCAATGCTTTAGTAATATAATGTAAAATATGAAATATAAAAGTAATATTAGGAATCGCCATTTAAAACCAAATTAAAATCTTTAGTACACGATATTGCAACATCCACTGTACTACTAATAAACAACGATTTGTAAGGCACAACATTTTTTTATAGTATATTTATTTATATTATTTCAATCACTTTCTGCTACAGTCCGTTTCTTGATGTATATAATACATTTAATATTTATACTAAATTTACCTCAAGATGTTTTTTCTTTTTGGAACATGTTTCGAGAGTTCCTGTTCTCTCATCTTCAGCCTTCGCCATCTTGTTTCTGGTGAAATATTTGTGTGTTGGCTGCTGGATGTTATTAAGGTTGTTTGTTGGTCTTTGGTCTTTTAAAGTTGTATTATTGTGTGTGGTTGTGGTATATGTTTTTGTATTTTGTGTATTTTCGATGTTGAGTGCTTTGAATATTGTGTCATGTTTTGTATTGATTTGTATTTGTTCTGGTATTAGTTTGTTTTGTGTTTTATGTTTGTATATTTGTAAATTTTCCCAAATGTTCATTATGGTGCCTTTGTGTGGTATATGTTTTATTAGTGATACATTGGTTATGTTTGGGAATTCATGTCCTGTGTTTATTGCATGTGTGGCTAAATTGGATTTATATATTTCTGGTTTTTTGTATGCGTTTAGGTGTTCAAAATAACGTTTTTTCAGCTGTTTTTTTGTTTGTCCTATGTAACATTTATTGCAATCTTGGCATTCAATTTTGTATATACCATTAGTTGTTGTATTATCTTTGTTGTGTGAGCTATTTAGAATTTGTAATTTATTTTTATTAGTTTTGTATGCTATTTTTATATCTGTGTTTTTAAATAGTTTTGTTAGTTTTGTCATTTTATTATTTATGTATGTGAATGTGGCCCATTTTTTGTTGTTGTTATTATTTATGTGTTGTTCATTTTGATTAATTCTTAATTGTTCAATTTTTATTTTGTATTTGATTTTATTTTCTATTTTGATCATAGTATTTTTATTGTATCCATTTTCATAACCAATTTGGTATATTATATTTCTTTCTTTGTCAGTTTCTTGTTTGTTTAGGGGTATTTTGTACATTCTGTTAAATAACGAATAAAATGCTGCCATTTTATGTTGTGGTGGGTGGTCAGAATGGTTAGGTATAATGATGTTAGTGGAAGGTGGTTTTCTATATATTGCATATTGTATGTGTTTGTTGTATCTTGTGATGGTTATGTCTAAATAGTTGATTTTGTTATGTTTTTCTTTTTCTTCTGTGAATTGTATTTTGGGATGTATGTTATTGATTTGTTTCAATATGTTCTCTGTATTTGTGTTTTTGTTATTTGATACATATAGTCCATCATCTACATATCTTATCCATATGCCATTTGGGTCATGTGTTTTTATGATATTTTGTATTTTGGTGTCTATGTGTTGTAGGAATATTTCTGCTGTTATGCTTGATAATGGTGATCCCATTGCTAAACCTTCTTTCTGTTGATAAATTTTGCTATTAAATTCAAAGTAATTTTGTTTTAGTATTAGTTGGAGACTATTTTTTATTTTGGTTATATATTGTTTGTTTTCATTTTGTTCTTTAAGTTTGTTTATTATTATGTCAATTGTTTCTTCTACTGGGATATTGGTGTACATGTTTGTTATGTCATATGATGTGAAAAATGTATTTTCATTTATATTTATTATTTTTAGTTTGTCTATTAATTCGTATGTATTTTTTATGTTATGATGGTTATTTGTTAGATGGTTACTTTTTAGTTTTTGTGCTATTATTTTTGCTATTTTGTATGTAGGAGCTTTTTTGAAATTGATTAATGGACGTATTGGGTTGTTTAATTTGTGTATTTTTATTAGGCTATTCATTTTAGGTGGTTCTGGATTATTGTTTATATATATGTCTATGTTTTTATTGTTGAAAATGTTTTTAGTTGTTTTTATTAGTTTTATTGTTTGTTTAAGATATTTTTCTGTTGGGTTTTTATCTAGTTGTACGCATTTATTATTGTTGATGAAGTCTTCGGTTTTTTTTTATGTAGTCTGCTTTATCAATGATTACTGTTGCTTGACTTTTGTCTGCTTTAGTTATTATTAAATTATTGTTCTTTACTTTATTTTTAATTTCTTTTATTCTTTTTCTTTTCTTTATCTTTGTTTTTCATTTCGCTAGTGATTATTTTTTTAATTATATGTGTTGCTTCTGTTCTTTTTCTTCTTGTATATTGTCTTTTATTAGGTTAATGGCAAAATGAATAGCCTAACTAAAACATCTTGAGGTAAATTTAGTATAAATATTAAATGTATTATATACATCAAGAAACGGACTGTAGCAGAAAGTGATTGAAATAATATAACCATACAAGGTAAATAAGCCTACTGTGAAAAAACGAAAAGTGAGGGTATAAAATAAATGCAAAAAAAAAGTGTATAGTGAAAAAATAGTGAAGTGAACATCAAATTAAGTGAAATCAACTACCAAATAACGGATAACAAATCATCTCTCACATAAATATACATAACATGTACACAAACAACATAACCACAATTCCATATAACCACATTACCAAATTATTAAACAAATTTCAAACACAAAAAAACAACTAATGAACACAAACATGAACATATACTTCAATAGACAATGCCAAAAACATAAATTAACACCTAAATACATCAACATAAACACAAACAACAAAAATATGACTGCACAAAAAACTATAAAACAAGCACATAGGCTATCGATACAAAACGTAATTAATCAATTATACAGTAAGAAAAATAGCATAACACTAGACAAATACAAACTACACTTTGAGCTAACAAGTTTATTACATCCAATCACTTGGAATAATAAATACAATAACATAGAAAATAAAATAAGATTTGAAAAAAACAAAAAGACTTATACAGTCAACAAAAAACTTAACACATTAAGACAACAAAACAAAAATCAAGAACAAAACAACAAAAATAAACACACATTTTACCCTCGAACCATTAACCTTAGCAATACAGAATTTAACAAAAAAGAAACAGAATATTTAAACAATATGTCAAAAACTAACATAACCCAAAATGCAAACAAAAATTTAGAAAATTTAATAGTAGAAACAGAATTTGCCATTAACCTAATAAAAGACAATATACAAGAAGAAAAAGAACAGAAGCAACACATATAATTAAAAAAATAATCACTAGCGAAATGAAAAACAAAGATAAACAAAAGAAAAACAATAAAAGAAATTTAAAATAAAGTAAAGAACAATAATTTAATAATAACTAAAGCAGACAAAAGTCAAGCAACAGTAATCATTGATAAAGCAGACTACATAAAAAAAAACCGAAGACTTCATCAACAATAATAAATGCGTACAACTAGATAAAAACCCAACAGAAAAATATCTTAAACAAACAATAAAACTAATAAAAACAACTAAAAACATTTTCAACAATAAAAACATAGACATATATATAAACAATAATCCAGAACCACCTAAAATGAATAGCCTAATAAAAATACACAAATTAAACAACCCAATACGTCCATTAATCAATTTCAAAAAAGCTCCTACATACAAAATAGCAAAAATAATAGCACAAAAACTAAAAAGTAACCATCTAACAAATAACCATCATAACATAAAAAATACATACGAATTAATAGACAAACTAAAAATAATAAATATAAATGAAAATACATTTTTCACATCATATGACATAACAAACATGTACACCAATATCCCAGTAGAAGAAACAATTGACATAATAATAAACAAACTTAAAGAACAAAATGAAAACAAACAATATATAACCGAAATAAAAAATAGTCTCCAACTAATACTAAAACAAAATTACTTTGAATTTAATAGCAAAATTTATCAACAGAAAGAAGGTTTAGCAATGGGATCACCATTATCAAGCATAATAGCAGAAATATTCCTACAACACATAGACACCAAAATACAAAATATCATAAAAACACATGACCCAAATGGCATATGGATAAGATATGTAGATGATGGACTATATGTATCAAATAACAAAAACACAAATGCAGAGAACATATTGAAACAAATCAATAACATACATCCCAAAATACAATTCACAGAAGAAAAAGAAAAACATAACAAAATCAACTATTTAGACATAACCATCACAAGATACAACAAACACATACAATATGCAATATATAGAAAACCAACTTCCACTAACATCATTATACCTAACCATTCTGACCACCCACCACAACATAAAATGGCAGCATTTTATTCGTTATTTAACAGAATGTACAAAATACCCCTAAACAAACAAGAAACTGACAAAGAAAGAAATATAATATACCAAATTGGTTATGAAAATGGATACAATAAAAATACTATGATCAAAATAGAAAATAAAATCAAATACAAAATAAAAACTGAACAATTAAGAATTAATCAAAATGAACAACACATAAATAATAACAACAACAAAAAATGGGCCACATTCACATACATAAATAATAAAATGACAAAACTAACAAAACTATTTAAAAACACAGATATAAAAATAGCATACAAAACTAATAAAAATAAATTACAAATTCTAAATAGCTCACACAACAAAGATAATACAACAACTAATGGTATATACAAAATTGAATGCCAAGATTGCAATAAATGTTACATAGGACAAACAAAAAAACAGCTGAAAAAACGTTATTTTGAACACCTAAACGCATACAAAAAACCAGAAATATATAAATCCAATTTAGCCACACATGCAATAAACACAGGACACGAATTCCCAAACATAACCAATGTATCACTAATAAAACATATACCACACAAAGGCACCATAATGAACATTTGGGAAAATTTACAAATATACAAACATAAAACACAAAACAAACTAATACCAGAACAAATACAAATCAATACAAAACATGACACAATATTCAAAGCACTCAACATCGAAAATACACAAAATACAAAAACATATACCACAACCACACACAATAATACAACTTTAAAAGACCAAAGACCAACAAACAACCTTAATAACATCCAGCAGCCAACACACAAATACTTCACCAGAAACAAGATGGCGAAGGCTGAAGATGAGAGAACAGGAACTCTCGAAACATGTTCCAAATAGAAAAAACATCTTGAGGTAAATTTAGTATAAATATTAAATTTATTTATATATACTATGAAAAGAAGGTGTTAATGAAAAAGAGAAATGTAAACATTTGTGTTAGGTATTGTTTGTTTGTGATTAAGCTCGTTTAAAAGTATATTCCACACACACAGAATGAGTTGTTTAGTAAATTGTGAAACTTACTTTTAGTCGGCGTTTTGGGTAAGAAAAATAGCTGTATCCCATGGATACGAAATTTGTATATGTAAGCTGGATATGAAATTTGTATAAACGTTTTTATTACTAACACAAACAATCCATAAGCAAGATGAGTTAACATGAAAAAGGTGGCCACAAGACTTGGTGTGTGTCTCCCGAAGCGTCCGCTATAATGATTACAAATAATTGTATATATGGTCCAAACCACCTTAAGTTTGTAAAGCAATTACGGCAGAGAATTTTTTTTGCGTAAACGGCACTGTAGCGGGCGTCAACTGTCAAGAGTGATGCATGGTATAGCCAAACGGCCGCCGTTAGACAATGATTTAAGAAGGACAACGCCTTGGCACATAACAGATGTTGGACATGGATGAACGACATAAGCGCAAGTGGCGACAATAACAAAGAAACAAAAGACGGTGTCAGTTCATCACAACTACCGACAAAGAGTGTACTAAGGGGACGCCAACATTTTCGACATACACGTGTGAGTTAGCGGCTGCACATGGACATAACATTTTCCACAAAAGCAGTCTAAGTGCGGATGCAGTTAAGTACAAAGGAACTTATATAGCTGCACAGCGGGAAACTTGCTTACTGGCACGACATACGGAGCATCTTGTAAGGCTGCAGAACAGATGTTAGTTCCTGGAAGATGACCACCATCAGCGTGTGAACGTAACAAGGGAAGTCGAGGACAATACGGCGATTCGACACACCCGGGTTATGGTACACACATGTGCGGAAAGGAAATCGCTTAGAAAGGACACTTGGGAACGTAAGACAATCACATAAACAGACAACCGTGTAATTAGGTCCGTCGTCATACGGGGAGATGGTGTGGACAGCAAGACTTTTAGAGAGGGGTCTTGGCTGACCTATCAAGAGCAAGGAATTCGGCAAAGGCGGGTGTAAAGAAGACGTCAACATGGAGACAAGGGTGAAGAGCGAATGGGAAGTAGACCAGAGACCCCAGCCGGAGTATCCAGGAGGAGCCTTCGCAGAATCTGATGCGAGAAACCAATCATGACAGTGATTGTGGTAAGGGTATGACATCCGTGGAGGGAGTCGTGTTGCTGAAGTAATAAAATAAGGTGTTCGCAGAGAAGAAGAGTTCAGTCGATTTCCAATTTTCAAACAATTTAAGTCAGTCTATAAAAATCAGTCAGTCAGTCTATTTTAATCTCAGTTCGGTCGATTTGGAGAGTTCAGTCTCAGTTCGGTCGTATTCTAATTTTGTCAGTCAATTCTATTTCGGTATAAACCAGCCAAAGTCTTTCAGATGGACGGTAGTAAAGTGTATTGATACAAGCAAAGAGATCGTTCGGGAGTGTATCAGAGACTATGTAAAACTGTAGAACTAACCCGTGACCAAATACTATGACAATGTCGAGTTAAGTACGATCAGACTTTGTGATCATAAAAATCTCGTTTTTATGAATCTAATGCGAGTGATAAGGTATTGACAATATCACATTACCGTGACATAAGTGACATGAAACAATATAGTAAGATTGTGCCACGTTCTTAACTCACTAAAATGCAATTAAAACCAATTATATTTGCATTGTGAATACAGTATAAATGGTACAATCGCTCTAGTTAAACGCAGCATAAACTATTGCACGCGTACATCAAAAGTGACAAAGAAACTACACGCAAAGTGTTTTAGACGATGAAGTCATATTCGAGTTAACGCAATTAGTCATTATCGTTCATGCGAGTATCCGGATAAAATGTGGGACAAATAGTGTCGTGACGAAGTGTCAAGTGTAATTTAATTGGCGTATCTTCAGCCTGGATTTCTTCGTAGGATGAGAGGTACGACGCAGTTAATCACCGCAATTTGGATACAAACAACAAGTAAATTATTATCATTCATGTAACATTAGATTAGGTCGCCACTGTCCTGCCACTCAAAAAGAACTCGCCACTGAGTAGAATATACATTTATTTAATTGTTGAATATACATATATTTAATTGCTCAAAAGTAACGCAATTTGAGAAATATGAATCCATAGAGTAGGATATATTGAAATTTATATGGTCATTAATTAATTAGTCTTTATTGATTTTGTAGGTGTTCATAACGTAGAGATAATATAACAGCATTGTGTATTTGATATGTTGTCTAGAAACGCTAACTTTATTCAGTATTTAAATGATATTGAAAACATATAATAAATTTGTATCGTTTATAAAAATTAAATTTGTATTGTTTACGAAAATTAATAGTGTCTGAGTCAGATGATTGTTATTCACCCAAAACACCTGTTTACATATGGTGCTCCAGCACGCGGGGCGTATTATAACTCAGTGATATCAGAGTGTATCATCAGATATGGCATGCCCGTCCTGGAGCAGTAAACAAGATCTGTAATAAAAACTTACATTTATGGAAACTCCTTTGAATAATTTTAACTAATTTATGCAAGTAGAGACAAACATAAAATATATTACAGTTGCATATGGTGTCCCAACACGTGACACGAGGAAGCAAATTCTAGTAGATAATTGTAACCAAGAGAAAATTTTTACACAATTAAAAATTCAATTAGATTATGCAATTAATAAATTTGCATAATACATGTATATTTGTACATGATGCCCAACGCGTGGTAATATATTATATTTGTACATGCCGCCCAAACGCGGGACAATAAGCAAAATTTATTTAATTAATTAATTTATGCAATTATTAAATCTGCATAAATATTACATTCGTATATGGCTCCCAAAGAACGTGGGGCATAACAAACTACATATACATTCGTAAGTTGAATGTTAGAATTTGAATTAAAATTAACTTTAGACTATTTACTACAACATTTACACTTATACTATATCTTTATCTCAAGAAATACAAAATTTCCTCACAGACCGAAAATTTTAATACACACACGGACGACATTAATTAATTATAGAGTTAAACAATCAGTAAAAATTTATTTATTGCGCTTTGGCTTTTAAAATGTGGTTATAACAAAGGAAATTTATTGTAAATAAAACGTGGTTAAAATTAACTCCATAAATTTAATAATAGGGTAACAATCACTGGTTGATTGAAACGTTGCTCTAACATCTACAAGTAAACATAAATTAATAAAATATTCTTTATGAAGACAGTAATTGTGTTACAGACCTGTAACATATTCATAAATGTGCAGCACAACATGTAGAACATCAATAAAATTTAAAACTCTTTAAAATTTGTACTTCACATTTAGTACGAATGGCAACATTGGAACGACAGAAAAGGACAGAAGTATAGGAGAAAAAAGACAGAGCGCGACAGCTCCCATAAGAGCCAACGCTGTAAATTAAACCTGGGACGGGGATTATAATGCTTGCTGTGTTACTTAATGACACACCATCTGCAAAGTGACATTGTAGTTTGGTGTCATAACAACTCAGCAACAATTGTCCTGATGATGACAATAAATATTGTCAAAACAACTACACAAATAATTTAAAATTTGTGTTATAATTGTTGACCAATCCTCACAAACCCTTAATCGTTATAAATTGTATAGTTTAAAAGTTCTACATAAAAGTCCTATGCATTATTCTTGAATGCCTTAAAAATTTCTTTTTAATCAAAGATAAAACTTAACCATTTTTTAGAGCACTGACATTCTTTTATTTTACCACAATATAATCAATTAGGTATTCAAAAATGTGATTTTTGAATTCAGTGACCTTAAAACGTACAGAAATGCCAAAATCTCAACTTTGAAATTCTGACCCCATTACAATACTTACTTCTTACAGAAGAAAGTAAAAACTGCCTGGCCTTCTGAACCTGTGTCGCTAGCTATAGTAGATTAAGCAATTCATTTAACAGATTAACTGGTGTGTGTATGAAACTAAAAATTATGTACTTATAATTTTGTATTCACACTAACATAAACACTAGCAAATGTATATCAAATATTAACAATAAATTACAAGTCAACAACATAAATAGTAAGAACAAATACTTGAATTGCAGATAGCTGAGAAGCTGCACCAGATTCAGGAGACACACAATCAGGCTGCTCTGCTGCCACTTGTTTTGGAGCCACTGAATGTGAGTAGTAAAAATGTTTGATTCCAGTATAGTGAGACCTACACTGTGATGCCAAGTGAAAGAGTGAGGAGCTTGCCTCATGCTTGCGGGAGTAAGAGAGCCTAGAGATGGGCCGTGTTGAAGAAAGAAATAGCAGGCTTGCTATTGGTGCCTGTTGTTTACATCTTTGGAGAATATTTATAAATTCTCCTTGAACTTGAGGTTTAGCAGCTTCTGGTATGATTTTGAAGTGAGTCAGAAGGCTAAGAAGAAAATGTTTGTCCGTATAATCAACTTCTGCTGATTTTCATTCAGTACTTTTTGTCAGTGCTTGAAAGAGAAGCTGTTCTTCTGAACCTGATGATTTTCTTTTTCTTTTTTGTAGAGAAGTGTGAGGTGGAGTTTGAAGGTCTTCAGAGATTAGAGTGCTCATCTTGGGGCTGAGGGTGGCCCACACTGTAAGAATTTCTTGCATGGATATGAGTTAACAAATGCAATTAAAAGCTTCATAATGTGTTTCTGCAACAAGACTGAGTGGCATTCACACTCCGCAGTGTACTTAGTATATTATTACCGTGCTCTTATATTTTTTTAGTCCTGTACTCTTCTACCTCAAAGTATGGAAATCAGCAGTGAAAATGTCAAAGAAGTAAAATGTATAAGAAACTCTTCAAAATATACACTATTTATTTTTACTGTTATAATTTCAAGACATGCTGTTGAGCCATTCATCACACACTGTGTTCCTTAAGTAGGTTTTTTTGGTCTTTTAAAGGACAAAAAGACCTCTCACAGGATGTGGGTAATAAAGGAATAGTAATGACTACTTGTGCAAACTTCTACATTTCTCTTAATATTAATTTGTCTTCTTCTGCTGGACACTGAAGATTCTTCTTCCTGCCGAGGCCTGGATTGGCAGACAGTAGTTTACAATAAATGTATTCTTTCCTTCCAGATTTGCTGCACAGCCAGACTTCACTGTTTTCACTTTACATAATTCCCTTCTGAAGAAGTCTTGAAAATTTTTCCATTTTTGTTACAGGTTCATAGCTGAAATGAAAAAAATATTTATGTTAGGACAGCAAGAAGGTTTAACTTGAAACAAAGTGGTCTTTTAATGTTTTCACAGAAAACTCCCATTTTAAGAACCATGTAAGAGTAAAAATGACCATTTTTATCACACTTGTTATCAAAATGTGACAAAATGCCCTAAAAACAATTTCATCAAAGAAATAAAAGACCAAGTTTTTGTCACAGTACTGAGCTTAAAATCAACAGGAATTCATTTTTTTAAAGGCCTCAGCCTGTAATATGCCTGTAAATACATGTACTACTACTTAAAACTATCTCTAACAATTTCTCTACATTAATTATTTACAAAAATACTGCCTTGCATGCATATGCAAATATATGTATTATTTAAATATATACAGAAGATACAACCTTATCTAAAATGTATAACAGACCGTAAATTGTCTACAGCTCACATATATAAATTAAGTGCGTGGGCGCACAGTATATTGGATACATGGTAGGTGCCACCACACTCCACTACTACTCCAGTGACATCAACTTTGTAATTGTGTTAGGTTTGTATATGCAACTATTCATTATTTTACTGTTTTAATTAAAAAAGGAAATACCAAATAGTAATATTAGCATCACAAAAGTCAGATTAATGGTAATTAGATAAAAAAACACAATTCGAAATTATAAATTTCCATATGATCACTTCTGATATTCTTACACTTCTTTTATTTAACACTAATTAATTTACAAAATTTTGGAAGACAGCAAAATAAAAAGTAGTAAATAAGTTCATGTTTTTGAGTGAAAAACAATTAATCACCTTACATATTATAATTAAACAGCTTTATAATTTGGAATTATTTTATTTTATTTACCCGAAATTATTAAATGTCATACATCAGTGACATGAACACAGTTTTTGATCTCCTGGTAAATCTTTGGCAACTAATGTAACACCCTACATAACATACATGTACCTAAGATTTTTACTGGTAGTGTCTCCATTTCTGTCTGTCCATTGTAACTTTTGATTACCACAGAAGTTACCACATATAATAATAATAATAATAACAATAATAAAAATAGAAATAACACTATTACAACAAAAATAAATCTAATGAACTTTAAGTACTGTATTTTATTGTATATCTATTATATACAAATAAATTTTAATTTTAGCAAATTTCATGTTCATTTTATTTAATAAACTTGATTTTTTTTAGTTTTTCTTTCAGCATATTTCTAATTTCTTGCTTATTGCCTTCATTCTTAACCTGCCAGGACTCGCACTATGAGATTTTCTCTCACGTTCTGACATAACAAGCAATTTTTACAATTATAAATGACGATCGTCGCGCTCTCTAGCTGAGTTTTATGACCTTCACTAAGGGCTGGTAACAGTATCAGTGACATTAGTTGCATCTGAGCTCTGCTAGCAGTATTTTGTCAGCTTATGTCATCTAGTGTGAGAGATATTCTCATTGCGCGAGTTCTCTAGTTCCATTTTTGTGTTCAGTGTGAGTTTTCCTTATGGTGCGAGTTCTGATGTTTAAGTTTCTTTTCACATTAGTTGCAGTTATTGGTGTGTGATTTCAATATTTACGAGGTATGTCCTGTCTTACAACAATTACACTATATAATAAATGATCCTAATAATTCTTTCTCATTCTGAATCTTGCAGCCTAGAAAGATAAATATTGTTATTTTTTTCATTTTAGGATGATGTTCCATGGTAAAAGGTTAGCTGGATTTGGTCGGCAAAGATATTTGGAACAACACGGCGAAATTCCATCTTGGACAACAGCAACAAAACCATTGGAAGACTTAAATGATAACACTGGTCGACTGGATGATCCTGAAAATGATAATGAGTCAGATCACAGTGATCATCCAACAGATTCTGAGCAATCTGGGGATGAAGAAGACAATCTCTTACCTTTGGATTTCACCCTTGGAAAAGACAAGACATGTTGGAACCTTCATGGTTCACGTACAAATGTTCGAACTGGAAGAGAAAATATAGTAACTCACCTGCCAGGAGTGAAAACAATGGCAAAAAGTGCCAAAACTCGTAAAGACTGCTGGAAACTTTTTTTTCCCAGACTCTCTTATTGAACAGATAGTGGCGTACACAAATAAATATTTAGATAAACTGCGACCTCATTACAGCCGAGCTCATGACTGCCGAGAAACGGATACAGCAGAAATTTTAGCTGTAATTGGACTATTATATATGGCAGGAGTGAAGAAAATGCAGCACCTCAATGTGAAGGAGTTATGGGAGACTCAGGCTCTGCTCCTGAGTGTTTCAGAGCTACGATGTCTAAAGAGAGATTTCTACTTCTATTGCGAGCGTTACGGTTTGATGATATTGATACTCGTGATGAGAGAAAGGAAACTGACAATTCAGCCCCTATTCGTCAGGTTGTTGAGGAGTTTACAAACCGGTGTAAAAATTGTTATCAAGTAGGAGAATACATAATGACTGATGAAATGTTGGAAGCCTTCAGAGGCAGGTGTAAGTTCCGGCAATATATTTCAAACAAACCAGCAAAATACAGAGTAAAAATCTATGCTTTGATGGATGCAAGAACGTTTTATACGCAAAACTTTGAAATTTATTGTGGTAAACAACCTGAGGGGGAGTTTAAAGTTGACAACAGTGCAAGTGCAGTGGTGAAGCGTTTGGCCGAACCAATTCTAAATACTGGACGAAATATAACAATGGATAACTATTTTACCTCAATCCCACTGGCTTTGGAACTTCTGGAACATAAAACAACAATTGTAGGAACTATTCGGAAAAATAAGAAGGAACTGCCTCCAAGCTTTCTGAATGTGAAGAACCGTGAACCCTGCAGCTCTTTATTTGGATTTCTAAAAAAAGGTGTGTTGGTCTCTTACAAATCAACAAAGAAAAACAAACTTGTATTGGTCTTTTCAACTCTACACAAGGATAACAAAATTGACAAAAAAAAAACGGTAATGCAGCCAAACCAGAGATTATAACTTTTTATAATGTTACAAAAGGAGGTGTGGATACTGCAGATGAAATGAAAGCAACTTATTCTGTGTCCAGAATAAGCTGTAGATGGCCATTAACAGTGTTCTTTTCTATGGTAAATATAGGTGGAATAAATTGTCAAATTATATTCAAGCTGAATACAGGAATTGTAGAAGAGCAAAGATTATTCCTAAAACAGGTGGCTTTGGACCTGATGAAATGTCATTTATATGCAAGATCCCAGATTCCAACAATGCCGATAGAAGAGAGAAAAAGAATGAAAAGACTTGCTGGGGTACAAGACAATGAAGCAGCTGGATCTAGTGAAATAAAGCCTGGGTTTTGCTATTACTGCCCATGAAGAAAGAACATTAAAACTGAGAAAAGTTGTGGAATATGTAATAAGCCTATCTGTCCTAAACACACCATATATACCTGTAATTTATGTGCTGATCAGTCAGATAATTGATAGACATTTCTTTAAATACATGTATGTTTCGATTTTTTAATAAATTTATAAATTACTACTTTTTTAATTTTTTTAATTTTCTGTTATTTGAATTTTAGTTAAAATAAACTTTTTTGTATAAGTGTACAGTTTATTATATTATTTTGAGTTGTAAAATTAGTCACTAATGTTTAGCGTTAAGTGTAAGCTAATAACACGTAATAATTTGGAAAATAATTTTTTTTTTTTAATTACTGGGTCATTCCAGTCAGATCAACACACCTACTTAACCTCACCATCTCAGATTTTGATGAAATTTGACGCGTAGATAGCCTCCACATAGGCTAAGGAAAATACCAAATTTCATTAAATTATATCAACCCGTTTTGAAAATATGGCTATCTAAATGTTAAAAAAAACGTACAAAATCGCATGACCGTCAATATTTGAAATATTAATTGCTCATTCCTAATTAAGCTAGAGAGATGGGAGAGGTGTCATTTTGTAGAAATTTTTATGCCCTTTCCTATGGTATATTAAGACATATTATGTTATGATATATTACACTATGGGTTGTAAGGAATTTCTTTTTTCAAATTCCAAAATAAAATTTTAATTTTAAATTTTGAAAAAAACACCTCTCCAATTTTTTCAAAAAATCATAGGAAATAGGTTATATTATTATTAAATGATATACAAAGTTTGAAAATGGAAGGGTAATGGGTTCATGGTTCATGAATGTTATACTCTGCATGTCTATACCTCTAAGATGAACACTGACAGGTGAGCGGTTAACAGCTGAAGTACAGGCAGTGTTACCAAGCAATTTCCGCACACCACATGCATTATTACGGCCTAATGCATTATTTTTGTTTCTTTCAGAGTGCTTCACAGACTGACATTCGAAAAAAATGAAAAACTTTGAATAAGTTAGGTTGAAACATGCTGCTGAACTGGCATGTCTAAAAGCTATACCAGTAATAAAGATGAGCACTAAGAAATTAGAGGTATAGGTGCAAGTTTTGGACAAGTTGAGACAGGGATGCAGCAGCCATTGGTCCCACCACTGCAGTTCTTACTTCTTGCTTTGATCAGTCTGCAGTTGAAGGCCATGCTGTTTTGATGTTAAAACAAGTGGTCTAGTTTGGTAATAATGTTGTAAGCCTAAATTTGATAATGTGCACTTTTAAGTTTATAACAAGTGTTTAGTTCTTTCAGTGTACATTTATTGAAGTGACAAAAATAATAAGTTTTAAATGTATCCACTTTAAAATAGAAAATGGCAAACAGTGGTCAATTTGTAACTGTAGAGTGTTTCTATCCACTTAAAAAAAGTAAATCACACGATTAGGGATAAACGAAGATTAAGAAATGTTACAGATTGGATGTGCAGTTTGTACTCCGAAGTGCCGGAAAATGCCAAAATTTGTGATTATTGTAGGAAAGAAATAGCAGCATTAAAAATGAAAATGCTTCTTCCTCTACTCATCAAGATCAAGAAGCAAAGTGTGATTCTGACGAAGATCCCACTTTTCAAGCAGAATCACAGGTGATTGAGACGTTAAATGCATCACTGCAAGAGCTAGGCGAGTCCCCTATTGACAAGAAAAAAATTACATCAAAAAATTATGCTACCAGGAAGTGAAAAAAATAGATTCAGCAATGAAAAAAAAACTTTTTGTATCAGCAGAAGACTCGGACTCAGAAAATGATGCTGAGGATTTAAATGAATCAGTTTTACAAAACCTTAAAACAAATTTTTCAAATTCAACAAGTAGGACCAAAAAGTTAATGATTTTGACTTGCCTGCCAGAAACTTGAGGGATAAAAAAAATCATGCGTGAGTTTAATGCCCCTAACTACATGGTCCTACCAATGAAAAAAGCTACTTAAGCAAAAAGGAATTTTAGAAAGCCCAAACCCAAGACCAGGTAAAAATTTATCGAAAGAAGTACTTGAAAAAGTTCATTCGTTTTATGAAAATGATGAAGTCGGCAGAACCATGCCAGGAATCAAGATTGTATTACCAGTACTGATGCAAGTGGAAACAAAACAAAAGCTTCTAAAATAATTATTTTATGCAACTTAAAAGAGGCCTATGCATTATTCAAAGAAAAATTTTCAAATATTCAGATCAGTTTTTCAAAATTTGCTGAGCTTCGACCAAGGCATTGTATATTGGTAAGATCAAGTGGTACCCATGCAGTGTGTGTATGTACAACACATCAAAATGTGAAGCTAATGATTGAAAATGCCAAATTGGGAGTCATTACTAACAGTGCATTGAAAACCTACAAACACTGCGTGGCAAAAATGTTATGTAATCCACTTATCACTACACTGCATTATGAATGATTGTACATCTTGTCCAGGAGATGCAGAAATTAGAAAAACCCTAGAAAAATCATTTCAGGAAAACCTAATTCAAAAAATTACATTTCGGCAGTGGGTATCAGTTGACTGTTGTACTTTGGAGACATTGCAGAAACCATCGGCAGAGTTCTTAGATCTTCTCTGCGACAAGCTATCAGTCTTAGTTCAACATGATTTTTTAGCAAAACAGCAGACTGCATTCATGAATCAGATAAAGGGAAACTTAAATAAATCTGAATATGCTGTTACACTAATTTTTCCGAAAATTACAGCATGGTTGTTCAAGATGAAGCCCAAAGTTACCACTGGACTAGTGAACATGCTACAGTTCACCCTTTTGTAGTATATTACTAAGGAGAAAATGAAGTCGAACACCTGAACTACGTAGTTATATTAGACTGTCTTGAACACAACACTGTAGCTGTCTACACTTTTCAAAAAAAATTAATTGATTTTTTGACAACAAAATTTGGAAAAGTCCCAAAAAAGATATTTTATTTTTCTGATGGGTCTGCTACCCAGTACAAGAATAAGAAGAATTTTTCCAACTTGTGCTACCATAGACAAGATTTTGACATTGAACCTGAATGGCACTTTTCTGCCACGGCTCATGGAAAAGGGCCTTGCGATGGAGTTGGTGGCACGGTGAAGAGACTGGCAGCAAGAGCTAGCTTGCAGCGACCCTTCGAGAATCAAATCCTGACCCCTCTCCAATTGTATGAATGGGCAGTGAAAAATATTTCTGGAATACATTTTACTTTTAGTACACAAGAGGACTATGTTTTATCAGAGATATTTTTAAAAGACCGTTTTAGTGAAGCAGTAACAATTAAAGGAACCCAGCAGTATCATGCATTTATACCTGTTGTCTCAAGTCCAACAAAATTGTTGGTGAAAATATTTTCACAAGCTACCATCTCTTCTCAAGTATCTGTTTCAAGGTCAGCAGACAACCTTCAATTAGCAGATTGCAATGGTTACACCACCGCTGTCTTTGATGAAAATTGGTGGCTAGCCTATGTAATGGAAAAAATGAAGAGCTTGATGAAGTGAAAGTTACATTCGTGCATCCACATGGCCCAGCACACTCATTTTGTTATCCAAGGAAACCTGATGTATTATGGATACCTTACCACAGATGTCCTATGTACAGTAAGTCCTGTGACTCCGACTGGAAGAATTTATGTTCTACCTCAAAATGACACTTCACGAAGCAATGAGGCACTATCCAACCACTTTCAGTGAACTTTATCAACACTATAATCTCAAGTATATTTAAGTTTTATAGTCCCTATTACTTATTTCAATTTTAAGTTGCTTAGTTGACAAAAATGTTCTTTGCTCGAGCTTTTACTACTTATATCTCAAGTTTTAATGAAAAACACCAGTTTCAAATTCTTTTAGTAATGTAATGTAACTAAAGTATGTACAGTTTAGGACAACTGATATTACATGTAACAACCTCTCAAATTAACTTCAGATATAAGTTTTACTGCACTTGACAAACTTTTATTAAGTCATGCTTTCTAATACAAACTTAACTTTTATTATACAGTTTAGTTCAAATTTTGATGAAAACCACCTTTGTTTTAAATTATTTTGACCATGACCCCATTACCCTCCCATTTTCAAACTTTGTATATTATTTAATAATAATATAACCTATTTCCTATGATTTTTTGAAAAAATTGGAGGCATTTTTTCAAAATTTAAAATTAAAATTTTATTTTGGAATTTGAAAAAAGAAATTCCTTACAAGCCACAGTGTGTTATATATCATAGGAAAGGGCATAGAAATTGCTACAATGTGACACCTCTCCCATCTCTCTGGCTTAATTAGGAGATGAGCAATTAATATTCAATTATTGATGGTCATGCGATTTTGGACATTTTTTGTAACATTTACATAGCCATATTTTCAAAACGGGTTGATATAATTTAATAAAATTTTGTATTTTTCTTAGTCAATATGGAGGCTACCTACATGCCAAATTTCATCAAAATCTGAGATGGTGAGGTTAAATTTTTATCTAAAGTGTGTTGATCTGACATGGACTCTACCTTGATATATTAAAGTTCAAAAAATAAAAATACATATATTAACACAATAAAAACAAAATAAATATTTAATAATAGAATTTAATAGGCGTGAGAGAAAGACTCACGCATGAGTTTGCTCATGCGGAAATAGGCGCGAGTTCTCACGGGTTAAGAATGTTATTGTCTTCACATATAAGGTAATGGCTATCTCATCTATTTCCTTGAATTTAAGTTGTAATTTTGTAATAAATCTTTTCAAGACACTTGTCTCCTTGATCGAATCGTCTTTATGAAAATGGTAGAAATCTTCTTCCATTTTTATCATCATTGTTTGCAGCCATTCGCTTGTACGCTTCATAAGAAATTCTTGACCGCCAACTTGTTTTGATTTTTGGAAACTGACTTTCAGACTCCCATGTTTTTGAACATCACTATTTATTCTAGAGTATTTACAAAAGTTCTTCTGTTTCTCTGATTCTATTATCTCCACTCCATCAGTTTATAAGTTGATTTCCCACGTTAACATCATCAGCCTCTAAACTATCCTACGTTAAAGATTCCTAAACTCTAGTGTCCTAAATTCCACTAGACTCATCCTCTTTGTTGTTCAAATTACTTTTCCACAATCATTTCATCAAACAGTAAATAAATATTTTTATCTAATTTTGCAACTTCAGTAAATTAACACTTAAATCTATAATACCATGCTGTACTTGCAACTGACTAATAATTCACAGCCCAACACATGTTTTGGTGCCCGGGCTTTTTCAGCTGATTTTGCGTGTATTTGATATGCTGAATTTGAAATTAGTTTTAGCCTATGAGCTCTTGTTTGTAAAAAATCACTATAGCGTGATTTACGTTATCCCATTTAAATTAGGCCTAAGGTATAGGTGATAAATTTAAAATGAACAGCCCTATTTTAATTTCTAATTTAATTTATTGACTTGAAAAACCCCATAGTAACATATCATTATCCCTACAGTAGCTAAAATAACAATTAATATTCAAAATAATAAGATAAAAAGACAAGGAAAAGTTAATTTACACTCCGGAAGCTTCTTTTTTGGGACATTCTTGAATGAACTTTATTTGGACAGTCTCTTTGCAAGTTCCAGCAGTAATCTGCCATCATATGACTATCCCATCTTCCTTTGTAGCGGTCCTTCATCGTTTTAATATCCTGGTGAAATCTCTCCCCTTGTTCTTCACTGGTATCGCCTAGATTTTCAGGGAAACGGTCCAAGTGGCTGTGTAAGAAATGAACCTTTATGCTCATGTTACATCCAAGGTCTCTGAAATTGTTGAGCATACTGTTAACTAGTTCTTCAGAGTTTTCAGCTTTGTGGTTGCCCAGAAAGTTTCTGACAACCAAGACAAATGATGTCCACGCTTTTCGCTCTGCCTCATTCATAGAATCTACGAAATGAGGATCATTTATGAACTGTCTGATTTGAGGGCCATCGAAAATTCGAGCTTTAAGTTTTTCTGTACTTAGCCCAGGCATCGTTTGGCAAATGTATGCAAAGCATGGACTATCCTGATCAAGAGCCTTCACAAATTGTTTCATAAGGCCAAGCTTTATATGCAGTGGAGACAAGATGATTTTGTTCTGTCCAACTAAGGGTTCATGAATAACATTTCTTTCCCCAACAACCATGTTCTCCCTCGTAGGCCAATCTCTTCTTACCCAGTGATACTGTTTTGCTCTCCTATCGCAAAGCCACAAGAAGCAAGGATATTTTGTATAGCCACCTTGCTGACCAAGGAGAAAGTTTACCATTTTTAAGTCCACACAAATTACCCATTCGTGTTCATGATACCTAACCTTATCAAAGACCAAAGCTATGGTATCTTATTCTTCTTTCATTTTGGTTGAGTGAGCAATTGGTATTGATCCAATTTTTTTACCATTGTGCAAAAGTACACACTTCAAACTCCGCTTAGAG
Organism: Magicicada septendecula; assembly: GCA_034769895.1. Lineage (NCBI taxonomy): Eukaryota > Metazoa > Arthropoda > Insecta > Hemiptera > Cicadidae > Magicicada > Magicicada septendecula. Next base: position 43,359,487 of record CM068376.1, read on the forward strand.
CTATCAATAAAGAGACGCCAATCATCTGGACAATATTTGGGAAGGCCCATTTTCATTAGGACATCTTGACAAAATACAAGATCGTTTTCTTGAGAAAAAAAGAGTAACAAATCTTTTTCTCTTGTACGGTAGAATGTAATTTTTGTTCCATGATCAAGTAGATTCTTGTCACTCAACCTGGACGCAAGTACTTCGGAAGCTTGTTTTGAGAGGTTGAGATCTCTGATAAGGTCACTTAACTCGCATTGGTTAAAACGTTGAGGAATTGATGATTTTCCCTCATAATCACTATCGTTACCTTGATCTATATCACAACAAGCATCAGAAAGATTAAACTCATCCTCCGAGAGCTCCGATAGCTGATGAAACGTTGGAATTGGTACTTCATCTGAATGAGGAACCATCTATTTATCTTATCTTATCTTTATCTGTTTTATTTTTGTCTTGCAGAGGCTAAATCAGGATATGGCCACTTGCTGCGGTTATTTCGATTGATGCCATTAATATTTACAATACAAAAATAGCAGTCATCAATGTGATTTTTGGGTTCTCTCCAAACCATCGGCACACCGAATTTCAGACTCCTTCTTTTTCCGTTAGTCCACTGGCGTAGGTGTTCGGTAAAAGTTTTACAAACAATGTGTGGAGCCCACAGTTTATCTTGGTCACCAAGCCTAACGCCAAAGTATCCATGGTACGCTCTTTTCACAAAATCAGAAATAGTTTTTCTATTTTCTTTCAGTATGTACTCACCACATACGTAACAAAATATATCAGGATGATTAACACAGCTCCTTCAACTGGAATACATTTCTTTCTTTTCAATATAACTACAAAAACAGAACTTAGAGGTTATGTTGGATGGAAACACAAGGTTATATAAACAAATATGGCGTCTTACTAAAGCCTGCAGTCAGCTGATTGTTGTACACAGAAGAAGAAGGGAAAATAACGAGGAACTAACACATGTATAAACCTTCACTTAACCACAACTCAACAGACTTTATAGTGAAAGTGCTTATTAGTAAGTAACGCTGTATCTCAAAAAGTATAGCTGATACAGAAAAACAGTTTTTATATTTATAATCAGCACGACAAATATAGTTAAAATCAGCTATAAAATCTTAGGCACCAAGCAAACAAAATTTTTTTGTTAACAATCAATTGTACATTCACTGGGTAAAGGATAAATCTTTTATGTAACTAAATGCTTTCTGTGATAAACATCATAATGTAACCGTTTTCAATATATCATATGCTTCCCAGGTAGGAAAAATGCCTTTTACTAACACTTGTTTCTGACAATCAGAAAATATTGATTCATATTTCTGTGTAACATTATTTAGCACAAATAACTTCTTACTTATTTCATCATTCATCTGCTTAAGAGAAGCACAGTCAGGGAATTAATTCATTACAGTTTCACATATCAGAAAGTTCACTGTCTTATAATTGTGTTTCATAAATCTTTATTTTTGGACATTTCACTGAAGAGAAAATCTGGGATAGATAGATAACACAAGGTATGGAACTACATTCATATTAAGACTCCTCTTTGTTTTCAAGTTTATAAGCTGCGCTCGCTTTTAAATCTTGTTTGTAATCCATGTTATTGGAATGCACAGAACATAATTGCGCACTAGTCTGAGAAAAAGTGTCAGCTCTTCAGTACCTTTGTACCTACTTTTTCCTTAAGTTATCGTGTTTAGGAAATCTATGAAACATTCCGACTGTGTTTTTACTACCATGGCAAATCCCGACAGCACAGCTATGTGGCACTTTTATTTCTTTAACTTACTATATTTTTCAAAGACTAAAACAAAGTTAAAAATTATAATTACAAAAGTATTTAGTAGTAAATGAAGTACATCGATTAACATAAAACTCTAGTTATTATAAAAACTCTAATGCAAAGACACACAAACAGATAAAACAATGACATTGGGTTAGGCAGCATTTACATCAAATTTGTTTTACAGAACTAACACAAGAAGGATGGCTCAATATTGCAGATGATTTTTTGGTCCTGAGCCAATTTTTGTTTGCTCCGGTACAACAAATGAAAAACACATACAGCTGATTAGCAGTGGATCTAAATACTTTTGATATTAATATTTTTCCATAGTGTTATTGGCTGCGTGCGATTATAATTAGATTTCTTTTTGTTGACGTTTGTTCATATGGTAAGGCATCCAATCTTAAATATATAAACTCTTTAAAAATATATAAAATCTTCACCAGTATTCTCTTTAAAAAAAATTAAGGAAAGCACACTGAACATCCCAAATGACAGACTGATATCAATAGATGGAGATCCTCTTCCATTTACTTTTACTGGTGATAAAGCCTTTGGTATTTCCACCAACATGTTAAGACCATATGGACGCAAAATAAGGTATTTAATTATTGGCTGTCACAAGCAATATGCTATGCAGAAAGTTCTTTTGGCATTCTTACGTATAAGTGCATATCTTCCACAGACCATTAGACATAAATGTTTTGAATAATGAAACCATCAAAAAGCATGCTGTTCACTGGACAACTTAGTAGGAGACAGGGATGTGTAGATTTCCAAAACATGTTGAATGTTCCTGGACTGGAAGAAGATCAACCTGTCATACAACCAGGGTGTCCGTGGTCAGATTTAGCCGTAAGAGAAACGTTTGCACAGAACAAGGATGAGTGCCATGGGAAGACAGAATGAGACACTGACATTTTTCTCAGAAACCTAGTCTGATACTGTTTCACTATTACTATCTACCTACAGTCTTAGTAAATAGCAGTTTAACAGCTTATTTTGTGTCTTACCTAAACCAGTGGCGAAGCTAGTGGTTAATGAATGGGTAGGCAAAAATCTTACCTTAAATTTTTTTTAAGGAATCACTAAAAGGACGGTAGGCCTTTAATAAATAGTTCAAATTGGATGCTGAGGTAGAGTTTGCTGTTAGCGAATGGTTCCGCAAACAGCCGTAAGAATTTTACTAGGAGGGAATCTACAGATTAGTGCACCAGTGGGACTCATGTCTTAATGTTAATGGAGACTTTTTAAAATCGTTGAATAAAAAATGCTTTACAGCCCTAAACGTGTTTTTATTGAACAATCCTTGTATAAGTCATACACAATAATACAACTGATTGAACTTCAAATTTTTAAACTTGATCAGTTTATATATATATATATATATATATATATATATATTATGTTACAAATAATTCAAATAACAATCTTGATCATCTGTTAGTTCAGCGGTATAACAGGAACACTTTTAATAACCGCATAAAATAAACACACTTATAAACAACACAGCGCGCTTTAACTTAACTTTTTGCATCACAGAAGTGAGACATGCCTCAACGCTCTATGTGTACAGCGCGGGACAATCCCCCTCCCCCGCACTTCCCTATTGTGCCAGCACATTGCTTACATACGATGTACACAAAAAACGCTGAGGCAAGTTCACGTTGCCTCATTCGCTTTAAATGAGCTATGCCAAATCTCACCTGTCACCATCTAGCGGTCGCTCAGTAAAGCACCTTTCAGCTTAATAAATTCGACAGTCACAGTAACAATGTATAATCTTTACGTTACATAGCTCATACGTATTTATAATTTCTATTCTACAGAATTTTTTAGGGTAGGCATTGCCTCAATTGCCTCCATGTAACTTCACCACTGACCTAACCATAATAATCAGTGGCTATATCTGTTTAAAAATATAAAAGGCTTTTATTTTTATGAAGAAGGGGACAAATTGTTTGTTAGCCACATCTAATTTTATTAAAAGATTTTGATGGTTTTTGTAAAAAACGTTACTCCTACTAATGCTCTCTTTACCTTCCTCCTCCCATCACACACACACACACACACACACACACACACACACACAAATGTTTTTAATATTGTTACAATGGTCTCACTGATCGTCATAAGGTACAGTGAAAAAAAAATACAAGACACCAATGAAATCACTAATAACCGGCTTTAATCACAAATACAGTTTATAATCAATCTGAGCAAAATTTATCCACACATAATAATAATGTCAACTAATAGAGTCCCACACAATTATAACACAATAACACTTGCCACAATACTTCTAACCTCACTTGAATAAATCGCCACTTAAAACTGAAAACTAAGCATCAGGTGTTGACTATTTCTAGTCTGCAGGGTTCCATAATATGCGTTCTTAACAAGCATTCGAAATTCTACAGGACACTTCAGTGCGGCCTTGGCGCAAAAACACACACATGTTGGCTAAGCGAGAAACGCATAGAACAACATTCTCCATAGTACCAGAATGTTCCATATTGTGTAACAATATTTTTGTTTTTATAACACAATGCCATATAACACAATAGTTATTAAACAAAATATATATACAGTAAAATTTGTTCAAAGTGAAACTGCATGGGGCCGAAGCTTCAGTAGTATGGGTACTTTGTTTCTATACGCCTATCCTTCTGTCGTAATATAATTATACAATAAACATTTCTACCTACCAAGTTTAGACATTTATGTTTATGACTTTACTTGTCTTATACAGTTTACACATTTATTTAGTACAGTACTTTATTATTATTAGTAGTATGATAATTTTATCACAGTACTTTACTATACTACTGGTTATTTACCTGATTTATTTTTCATCAGGCTGTCCATTTGATTGAAGCCTGATACAAAAATATCACAGGGCTCTTTCCCTGCTCTTCCTTTTGCCAGTTTGTTGGCATATTCATTGTATCTTGAGTCCTCTGCTCCACTTCTATTATAAGTTGGTCAGAATCAGTAGTGTGGCATCCATATAACCGGCCGGCAGCAACAGTACAGGAACTGAAAGAAAATGAAATAAATATATCAGAGAGTAAATACTTTAGTTACTGATTATTCTGAAATGTGAGCAACATTAGTAGGGAAAGTTGAAGAAAAGTGTAATATTGCTTTCGAACTGATGAGCGCCTGAACTGTCGTTTTAATGTGTGTTGCCATCTCAAACATCAGCAACATTAGTAGAATATGCAGCAGCCTGTGGTCACTGTGAAGACTAGTGGAGTGGACACGTTCATTAGTCCAATGTGTTCTCACTATATAAACCAGCAAAATGCTCAGTTGGCGGCTGTCTTGGTTTTCAAAACCGACGCGTATCGGTTGTTACTTGCACTTATTTCGGTTTTGTTCGTTTAGCTGTGTTTCTCTGTTATTATTATTAATTCTATTATTTGTGTTCTGATTTATTTTGTATAAGTACAATGGCTTCAGATACCCTTGAACCAGAGCCTCTTCTTCCACCACCAAATGTCATTTTGTGATAGAAAATATACTAAAAAAAACTTTTGGTTTGCATATTTTTAAGGCCAAGAGTGGTAGTGTTAATAATGGGAGACCTACTCCTAATCTAAAGAATTTAAAATCAAAATCATCTGGCAGTAATGACTGGTATTTTGCTGCAAGGAATATGTAAGAATCTTAGCTATATGGGTGTCCTATGTTGATGAAATTTTCTGCTGGCCATGTCTTTTCTTTTCAAGAGAAAAAAGTGTGTTCAATAGTGATGGTGTCGGTAACATGCAGGGGCGTATATTCTAGGCTAGCTGCGAAGCCCAAAGATAAAAGCACAAAAAAATCTATTAGGAATTTGCATAAAATTGTTCATTTTATCGAAGTCAGACGTGTTTACTTCTGTTTCGTAGTAGCGTAATTACTAATTACAGACAATACAACTTCGCATATAATGGCGCCTGAATCGCTGCAACTTGCTTTACTCAGGCTTCGCAAGTAACTTGCGAAGCCTTTCTCGTCACGATTCAATGGCGTTGCTATGACAACGGTGAGGGACTTGGTGGGGGCAATGACGTTTATCGTAGGCTAGGCTTCGCTCCTTGGAGAGCTAGCCAACAGTGTGAGACAGTAGGCTGTGTGGCACGCAAAGCAGTGGTTCATTTTAAAATTAGTATTAATTTTGTGAATGATATTTTGTGCTGTGTGGCTTGAATAGTAAATTAAGATGAGTGATATAGTTAATAAACTATTGACAAAGACACAATTTGCTCAGCTTCCGTATGAGGATAAGCTTCAAATTGTAAAGATAGGTAGGCCTCAGCCATCCCTTCTAGAACTTAAAAGTGAACATAAAGAAAAGAACAGAGTGTATACTAGATGTTTTAGTGAGGCCAACTACAAAAAATACCCTTGGTTAACTGGATCCAGTACAACTAATAAATTGTACTGCTGGGCGTGTTTGCTTTTTTGCACCGATACAAGTCCTTGGAATAAGACAGGATTTAATAATTTAAATTATTTGGTAACGGCTTGTGATAAACACCAAAAATCACTTAGTCATATACGATCATTCAATACTTTACAGACATTCGGTTTTCAAAGAATCGACCATTACCTTAATTTACAGAAGAAGATTGCTGACAGTCTACATAATGAAAAAGTAAAGGAAAATAGAATTATTTTAAGAAGACTGATTGATGCAGTAACATTCCTAGGGAAGCAAGAATGTCCATTTAGGGGCCACAATGAGTCTAGCGATTCAACAAATAAAGGCATGTTCATAGAACTTTTGGAATTTTTATCAACATATGAGCAAACAATAGCGAACCATTTAAAAACCGCAACTATTTTTAGAGGAACGTCACCGGTAATACAAAATGATTTAATTGACGCAGTAGGTAGCGTAATTACAGACAAAATCAAATCAGAAATATCTAATGCAACATTCGTTGCAATATTACTTGACGAGACAACTGACGTAACCAATAAAAGTCAATTATCAACAGTTTTACGATTTGTCGATAATTAAGGAAACTGTCAGGAACCATTTTTGCACTTCACTGACGTCAGTTTAGACCGAACTGCACAAGGATTGTTCCAACATGTCACCAAGGTTGTGGATGATTTAGAATGTTCAAAAAAACTTATAGTCCAAACTTTCGATGGAGCAGCTGTTATGGCCGGTCATGTGTCTGGACTTCAAACCTTGGTGAAAAATAAGTACCCATCAGCAACTTTTATTCATTGCTGTAGTCACAGGCTGAATTTGGTTTTGTCAAACTCTACAAATTTTGTAGCAGAATGTAAACGGTTTTTCATCACTTTATCAGGAATAACTAGCTTTTTTTCACATTCTACAGTCTGCACAACTGCTCTAAAAAATTTTATGGAGAAGAAACTACCGAGAGTGGCACCAACAAGGTGGAATTTCTCATCAAGGCTTGTAAATACTGTCAAAGAATATAGAAGGCCTCTTATCATGTTCTTTTCATCAATAGAATATGAACCCGGTGACTGGACAGGTGAAGAAGTGAATACTGCTTCAGGGTTTGTTTGTTTTTTACGTAAATTCGACACTAGATTTCTTCTTCTTAGTTTCAGCAAAATATTTGCAATTTCTGATGTTCTGTTTGACATAATGCAAAAAAAATGTTTGGACATTTCTTACTGCATGAACAAAGTCAATGAATTCTATGATACTCTGCAGAAAATTAGAGATGAGGATTTTGATCTTGTATGGACAGAAGCTACAAGTAATTCTGAATATGAAGATAAAGAATATGAACCAAGACACAAAAGACAGAGAAATGATGACCGTTCCAAATGGCAGCGTATTTTTAACGAAATTCTGGACAGTGATGTCCCAGATAAAATTCAGGTTTGAGTCCCAAAAGGATCTTAAATTCGTGTCTTTATTGGATTCAAACAATTTTGATACATTTTGTAAAAGTTTCCCACAAAATCTGATGACAGAACTTAAAGAACCATATAGTTCATACTTTGACATTGTTCGCCTCAAAAATGAACTAAATGTGCTTTATACTCTAGATGAGTATAAGAAAAAATCAGTGAATGAGATTACTATTTATATGAAACTCAATAATTTGGACATAGTGTTTAGTGAAGTGTACAAACTAGCAGAATTAACATTGACATTTCCATCTACAACTGCAACTGTTGAAAGAAGTTTCTCCGCTCTAAAGAGGATTAAGACTTACCTCAGAGCCACACAAGGACAAGTCCGGTTAAGCAACTTGGCTGTTATATCTATTGAGAAAAACATTCTTCTTAATATGAAAAAGTGGTCAGAAGAAACATTTTATGAAAGTGTAATCCTGAAATTCACACAAAAGGAGAGAAGAATGGAGTTCTTGTTCAAATAAGTATTTGAAGGTATTTAACTTTCGTTGTTTTTCCTCATATTTCTATATCATATTTTGTTTTCATAAGCTCACTATGTTTCTAATGGAAGTACTCTATGCGCCCTATGTGCTATATTATTATGTATTATATATTCATATCTATCTTTTACACCTATCTATACAATGTATACTCTGTCATTACCAATAGGAACTATTTAATTGATGGTTTAAACTAACCGATAAGTCAAACTTTCTTCAGTATAATTATATATTATTTCCTCATGATGTAATGATATAGTTCTTGCTTTTTGTAATCTTTTGTAATCTTTTATTTGTAATCTTTTATTTGTTTCACTACCGCCGTCCGGCCCTAGTGGCTTTGGCAGAACAAATGTATGCTATAAATAAATAAATGAAGTATTGAAGTTCTTTGCTTGCTTTTGTCTTTCTAATGATGCCATTTCATAATTATTGTTGAAGTATCAGTCATTATTATATAAGTTAGAAAGCATTGGCATGGTGTCACAAAATCACATCACTTTAAAAAGCTTGAAATGTGAACAAGGGGGACCCCCTCCAGTGCATTTTCTTCAATATTCTAAGGTGAGCTAGCCCAGGTCTCAAACTCAGCATACGCCACTGGTAACATGGATAATTTTAGAACAGTCCACAGAAATTATATCTTTCAATGTGTGCTTTATCCAAGTTTGGTCATTCAAGAGTTGACTTTTTAATTAAGTAAAGCTTTTAAGTAAGCAACAGATCAATATAATAAAAATGTAAAATGGAATGCTTAATAAATGGCTCAACAAGAATTGCAGTTTAGAAGTGATGAGGAATCCTTTAACGTCCTCTAATGAAACTATGTAGAAATGTTAAATTTACTACCTGAAACTGATGATAAACTGTACCATGGTTTCAACACTTACATACTGCAACAGTGTTTTCTGGTTTGTATAGTGTAATTCACAATGACATCATTGAGTGCTATCATGTTTTCTAATGAATAAAATTTAAGAAGTGAACTGTTCTAACTTTGTTGCTGTAGTTATGGAAGAAACAACTAATGTTTCCGAATAAATCCCAACTTTCAACAATTTTCTGTTATGTAACTTTGAAATGAAAAGTTGGGGAGACACTTTTAGGATTTTCAGATGTCAATAGCCAATGCACTTCTGCTAGATTCTCATATTACAGTTACATAAAAGTATGTAAAATATTTTTTTCAAACAGTGTTAGGGTTCTTTTTGTTTTTTTACAAAATTTTCCAATAGAACTAACACCCTTGATCCCAAAGTTAAAAAGAGTCACCCAATAGTGTGTAATACTAACTGGAACTACAAAAGCAGGATGACTGATATGATTTTTAATTGTAAACTCGAACTGTTCAGACTTTACAAGTCAATGGGAGAAGACAGTGTGAAGAGTGGGATGCCAAAACACGAGCTCATGCAGCTGGTTATTTCAGAATGTGTGATAGTTTTGATGAAGTCTGGCAAAAGTAAAAACTTTAAATGTACCAGAGCATCATGTTAAAAAAAAAAATGAGTAAATAAAATGGTGATGAAACGTTTCCTACAGACGCATTTATTTGAAGTGGATTGTGGAAAAATTAAAGTTAGCTACATGGAATGTTAGAAGGATTAATGAAATACTCTAAAAGGCCAAATTACTGCTAAATTTTCAGATATTGATAAACTAGCACTTTTCGCTTTACTACATTGCGAAAACTATGCCAACTTTAAAAATCAATCTATAATTACATGCCAATGGATTCACTCAAGAATTTCAGGAAATTACAAAACTGTGCGCTTTGATACTTACAATTCCTATTACAAGTGTGTCTGGAGAACGGCCATTTTTCAACCCTATGGCACATATATACTTTCCAGCAGAATCCTCAGGGTTAGAACAGACTGTCTGACTATGTTGATTCAAAAATCTGTTCTATAAAACCTGAAGAAAATGTCTATACTTTATGACTCTATTATAAACCTCTTTTTAGAGAAGGATCGCTGATTCAAAGTGCAATACAAGTCGACTCAGTTGTTAATTACCCACGGCACGTGTCAGAATTAAAATTTGACATGATAGTTTTCAAAAAGTTTGAAACAGTTTTTAAAAACGAGAAGTTCTTAAAATGTTTAACAAAATTGTTAAGAAAACTCGCAAAGTTTCAGAGACCATAGTTTACTTAACACACTTCACAAGAGTACTCTGAACACTCTGGTGGCGCCACTGAAAGTGGTCCGTGTAGAAGCTTCCAATGCCATGAAGTGTCAACACCTGTAGTGGGGATCCACTTCTACCTGCCACCAACACCTATGTGGAAGGGGAGAATTTAAAACTATGGAAAACACATGAATGCAACTGAATGGTGCCACAGAGTGGCCCATCTGTAAGAAGCCTAAACCTTACACTTGTAAATTTAATGAAACAAAATATGAATGCTAAAAATGTAATCTCAAACAGCCGGTGTCAAGTTGCCAAGCTCTTTTCTAGGGTTCCTTATGGAATTCCACATGTTTTGGCTGTACCCATCCATGATAGGCATCATCAGTGGTGCTGGAAACGAGATTTCATTACCGATGTAAGACTCTAAGTGAAAAGTACAACATTTCTCATATCACCGATGGTGGCTGTCACAGGTATACTGAAATGTCTGAAATCTCACATTATAGACCACTCATAGTCTAACAGCCTACTAACATAGAGCACAAAAATAGGAAATCTACCTCTTAAACATTTCTTTATTTCCTTGGAAAAACATATACAAGGAAACCGTTTTATATATATGATTTTATAAAAATATATGTTGGAATAGTTAACCTTATGAATGAAATTACTTATAAACACTGGCTTACTGTCCTGAAGCACATCTCTTAACAATCACAACAAACCAACAGCCCAGTAAATCAATTAAGTACGTAATTTTATTAAGTAAGTACAACAGACAAACTGTAAGTAAGTAAGACAAATAATGGATATGATATAACACCATGGATAAGATCTGAATATGCTTCCCATAGCCTCTAACAGTACAAACATACAAAATTTGATGAAGCTATGAATACGTTGGGACCATCATAGACATTTGTAAGACTTATGAGGTTGACAACAAGCACTATGTAAGCAAAACTGCATGTAGGAAACATATCACAGAGCACAAAGGTCATGTCGGCATCCAAAGTGAAAAACAATATCAAGATATAAAGACAATAAATAAAATATTTGAAGAAGGGAAGTAGGGACTGCTTTCCAAATATGATAGTATTTATGACAGGAAGCAAAGGCTCACCAAGGGCTATGGCCCATAGTAGTAGGTTGGTAGGCATCTTAATCAAATATTTGTGGTTACTCTACTGCATTCTCTGAGAACTGATGGTTCTCCATTACACTGTGTTGGAATTAAACTATATACATCCAGAAGCTTGCTGCACAAGATATTTTTCATGAAACAACTGAATTTGTCCTTCAATTTGCTCATCACTAACTGGTGTGTCTGTTATGAGATTCACAAGAAACATCATCCTACGAACGTATCTCCTTATGTTGCGAACATATCTCCTATACTATGCAGTTTCGCATTCAGTATTATTGTGGTGGTATACAGGCTTTCTTTTTTGGCCTCTAGTTTGTCAACTGGTTGGCAGCAGCTCTTCACGTTGTGCCATCCATCACTGGTACTTGGATGAATATTCTTTGGATCGTTGCGGAAACCTTCTCCAAACTTACTGAGTTCATCTGCCTTCAAAATTAATCATTTCAAGAGTTCAGTAGTTTTTATATCATTCATAAACACAAGGGTTTAATATCTGGCTACTATGCTGTTACAGGTTCTGTGGTCTTGAAACATTATCCTGACCTCAACAGATGCGAGTCCTGGGGCACAAAACCAATAATACCTGAATATTATGAAATACAATAATTTCCACTAATTTTTTAGTTCCAGACTTTGTTCTTCAGTTTTTACATAAAAAATTAAACTAATCATTACTAATTATGTTTTGTTGCTGATAACAATGTTGACATATCGGTACCACACAAACAAGTCATGAATAGATAAGAATTTATAGAAATATATTTTTAATATTGTTTTGTGCATGCACATGCGCACCCCCCCCCCACACACACACTCAAAAATATTTTTTAATTTTTTATAAAGAAATAAATAATACTGATGTGTACATACCCAAGTGCTTGTGGTCAGCAGTTCCCACAAGCTCCTCCAGTGCCTACATTAGTTCTGCGCTCATACTCACATGTGAAATCTGTTGACATCAATTTTTATTTTGTTAAATCTTAAATACAAAATTACATGCTACATACATATTCAATTTTTGTATATTTTTCTAATCAACATAAGACACTGAGCACAACAAAATGAGGATCTACCACACATCAAATTGTGAAGTAAGGGTATCAACCATAAATACACAAAATCCTGGATCTTCTTACATTATTATTATTATTATTATTATTACTACAAAAAGTTGAAAAACTTTCCGAGTTAAGATACAAACTTAACAAGTGAACACATACTCTTAGGTCGTATGATACTAATAATGCTTCTATATAGGTACTAAAGTCTTCATCACACCATAAAATATTAATTGCACAGGTAAGTATGATTATTACACACATTATTTTAAAATGAAAACCACTCACACGATAATATTTTACCAGTAGTACTGCTTTTTCATAGTGTACACTACAGTTAAGCTACTGTTTATATAAAGCATATTTTATTTTATCATTAGTTATGAATTAAAGATAACTGATAAACAATTACAATTAACAACTGACCCAAACACGATATGTAGGCCCTATTTATTTATTTTTTTTAATTAAGGCTGTATAACAGGGTGTTACCCTTTCAACCACTAATAAATGCTTAACAACTAGAGTCCATATGTTGATATTCTAAAGATACAGCTTTCATAGGATGTTTGGATTGTATTTATGAGTCTGTACTTATATGTTCAAAATGTTCCAGAGTTCCACAGTTTGTATGCCATAAGTCCAGACCAGTTTCAGAACCTAGTCATTTAATAATATTTTATTACACAGTAGTCAATCAAGATTTTTCTGCTAAATGCTAGTACAATTTTGTTTTCAATTCAATGTACCGGTATTTTTATCATGTTCTTTCCACTTAATTCTGTATCAGAATCATGACTACATACCTGTTGCAAACACACACATGCGCGCATAGGCCTACATATAAAATTAAAGCTAAAGCACACAGAATGCCATTTACACAACATGACAAAAAATGGGGGAAGACTCTTATTTTTAATTGTTACCGAATACACAAATTTGGTTGCTGTGACATGGTTCAAGGTATAGAGCATGCAGTTTGAGAAACATTAGCATCATCTGCAATGATCGCGTATCAAGTTTATAGAACATTTTAGTAGTAACATGTATAGTCAAAGATTTTGGCTTGAAAAACAACAATTTCATATCATTTTACCTGACAGTATCCTGTCAACAAAAATATTCAACATAGTTTAAGGCATCATTTATTGTATACCTAAAACACTTATATAATTTATTTTATTATTATTATGCTAATAAAGATGGTAAGAATCATGTTAATAAGTAATATAATATTACTAGTACCAAATATGGTTATAAATGCAGTAGCGGCTCCAGCATATCATTGTTTTGGTTCCAGCTCACCTTGGGGTTGAGGGTGGCCCACACTGTAAGAATTTCTTGCATGGATATGAGTTAACAAATGCAATTAAAAGCTTCATAATGTATTTCTGCAACAAGAATGGGTGGCATCCACACTCTGCAGTGTATTTATTTAGTATATTATTACCGTGCTATTATATTTTTTAGTCCTGTACTCTTCTACCTCAAAGTATGGAGATCAGCAGTGAAAATGTCAAAGAAGTAAAATGTAAAAGAAGCCCATCAAAATATACACTATTTATTTTTACTGTTATAATTTCAAGACATGGTGTTGAGCCATTCATCAGACACTGTGTTCCTTAACCCTCCGAATACCATGGGGTCATTAATGACCCGTCTCACAGAATTTCGACGAAAATATATTGAAAAACTGGAAGGAATTAATTTTGGCTCTGTGACTTTTTTTTAACTATATACTGCCACTTTCATCTTCATTCCCACTGAATACTTGAATATCACAACTGTAATCACGTAGTGTTTCCTAAAAAATGTGGCTGGGGTCCTCGCGAGACCCCCGTGGTATTCTGTGTACCCTTTTTCTGAAAATGAAATCGTTGTGTAGTTTCGTAATATTGTCACTCGAGTCAGTTCATGAAGTGTAAACACAGCTGCGGTTTCAAAAAGTCATTTTCCCCTTTTTACAAACAAGATGTTCCTAGAAATTGGGAGTATCTAGTTGTAGCTACGTCTACCTACTCGTAATAAACTTTGCCCTCACTCGCTGTTGTTCACTCATTGCCCTTTGTCCTACTCGTTGTTTAGTTATCTCTTTCCTTCCAGTTCAGTTTGATTCTAAGTTCAGTGTGTACGTGTTGTGAAATGGATTGTCTTGTGTCTTCAAGAACCAAACTTCTTGTGTAGATGGCTAGAGTTGTAGCCAATGACCTTCTCGATGAGGTACAAGAAACTACAGAATGTTCTGCAGCTGAGTACGTTGTTGAAATAGCTGATGAAGCAGATGATGAAATTCAAGGCGATGAACTTGATGAAGAAATTGTGGGAGACTTTGGAGATATGTTTGTCTCAAAGGATGATACTTTTTGGCTGAAAACACTACACTTCATAATTGTCACTTTTTCCAAATAAATACTTTCTGAGCAAGTATTATTAATTTTAATCATTTTCTAAGATGATTTTCCTTTTCCTAAGTACCAACAGGTGTGAAGTGAAAGAGTTGAACCACCCGACACACAAAACGTGTGTCAAGAACCAAAATTAAGAATGGTGTCTCACAAAGACCCCCGTGGTATTCTATGTTCCATCTGGACCGTGGTATTCGGAGGGTTAAGTAGGTTTTTTTAGCCTTTTAAAGGACAAAAAGATCTCACAGGATGGAGATAAAGAAAGGGAGATCTCACCCAAATAAAGGAATAGTAATGACTGCTTGTGCCAACTTCTACATTTCTCTTAACATTAATTTGTACCTTTTCAGTAACTAAAGAAGACCAGAAAATTCTGAGATATTCTACAACTTTTCTTGTCATGCTGTAAATCAGAATCTTTAAATTCTATATCCAAAGAATCTGTATCACATGTATAATTCCTTCAGCAGATCTGCACATATAAAAGTTTCACTGATTCGACAGCCCCCCATGTATAAATGTTACCTCTATGATTACTTGTGACAGCTATGGTTATAAGTGATAACTATAGGCTAGTTGTAAACTACAAAATACTGACGAATTTCATGTTCCAAAACCCACTAGGCCTACTACATTTTTTACAAAGTCATACTCAATTATATCACTGAGAATATTTAATTTAGTTCCAGATTAATAAACTGTAAGAGGTGTTGATTATTATAGCTTACTGCAGCTAGGTTAGATTCTAAATGTAAGCCTATACACTTGTTGACTCTTGATTACATGTTAAGATGTACAGAAATATATTATTATTATTTTTTGTACTTCCTCCTACTGTATATTTTTATATCACTCAAAATGTAAGAAATATAATATCAAAATATTTTATACAGGCCTAGTTAATTTGCACACCAATGAGAAATATATGCCTACTCAGTTTATTTTGTTAACTAAGTATTTGTATGTTCATATGTGTGAGTGCATTTATATATATGAATGCATGTGTAGGCCCTATGCTATACATAATTATTGTGTGTTGTAAACACATGTATAAATATGAACACTGGCCTCAGACTTTTATGTTGACTTGCTGGGAAAGGATGTCAATATTTTTTTGCTCAATATTGCTACATTTTGTTAAGTATATTTCTCTTTTGTTGGGTGACTCTACAGGCATTAGGAGCGCCAAATTTTCATGGAAAACAACAGCAGATTCCTGATGTACTTTTTTTTGGAACATAACTTTTTTATCAATTTAATGTAGGCCTACATCTGTAGTTATTATGACTATTATTATTGTTTTCATTATTACTCTTATTATAATTTTTATAAATTCTTTATATTAGTGTATATGGAAGTTTCCAGGAAGATATTATTTATATTTTGTATTCATTGTCACTGTCTCATGAATAAACATAAGTACCAGATTCTAGATGTAAGAACTCACATTGCATGTGTTTATACAAACAAAATATTGAAATACATTCCATTAGAACAGTTTTGAAGGAGCATCTCAGTTGTGCTAAGACAAAATTTGATTTGACAACATAAACTTAATTAGATTACCAAATTCTCATATGAACAATATATTTTTAAAACCTGACAGATTTTCCAGTAGAACAGTATGAGAGAAATTCGCATAAAGATGACAAAACTCTTGCACTTTGCAACAGAAATAAAGTGTGGCTCATGAACAACTCTTTTACATAAACAGGTTCCTCATAAGATTCCTTTCCCTTTAAATGATGCCACAAAATTAATTATTTCCCACAAATGAAGACCTAACATTATAATGGTTGTGAACAATACACAAATTTTCAGGAAAAAAAAAGTTACTTTATACTAATAGAGTAAAAATTTTGAGATTAAATTGTTGTAGGCCTACTCATTATAGGTACACTGTAATGTTGCCTAGTAGTACAAATCATTTTTTAGACCGTATGTTACGAGAAAATTAGATTTATAAAGTAGTTCCCAAACAATGGTTGTACATACCTCCATACTTTATGAGTTTGCTTGTATGCCCAAATGGAGTAAACATAACCTTACGTTTGCACTTAATTTAGCTTATCATCACAACTTGTTAATCTATGCTATGTTGTTACATTTAATGACCTTACAAAACTGAAAAATGAATTCAGGAATAATGGAAGAGAACAGTGAAAAGAGAGAGAGACAGGGCTGAATACAATGCAACTTCATTGTTTGTTTGCCAGATTCATAAGATTCAGAGAGCTTTGGCTGGGCAGTACCACTGACGAAAGTTACCCGTAATGTTGAAATTTCACGTTATTAATAAACATCTAACATTATACTTTGACTGTTATACATTACAGTACACATGTGAGATATTATACATGAAATCAAACAGTTCTACATTGCCAGACATTCAGTATTGAAAGATAGCCTCAAATTGTAAACTTGCATTATCTGAAGGTGGCTCTGTGCTGACATCAGATTTCCCATACGATTTACATCCTGTATTTTTGTGGATGATGTACGCTCTGTTTGCGGCGTTAATATTATTTTGAATGATCATCCTTTCACAGCACTTTAACAATTATTATGTAAGGCACTTTCACTTGTGAAAAACTTTACATCCTCTCCTTTACGTCTTTTTTAAATTTAATTTAATTTTTACCTTATTTTCTTCTCCTCTTTTATTTCTAACAGTGCTCAACGTTAGAAAAAAATATTTCAATAGTTGAGTTGAGATGTTTAATAGATAACATCAACATTAACCTCAAACACTACAACAGTAACACATGCGTTAAAAACCGAAAGGCTGCGACACTAGCGACTAGTGACACCTAGCGCTTCCTCGTGAAAGCTTTCCGTTCCGTTTTAATTTTAAACTATTTTTTTTTCTAGTATAATTTGTCTATGGTGACTAAGTACTTTATAATTTTGCATGTGAATTAAGAAATAATGGAAAATAACATCAATTTGTGAAATATGCGATAAACATTTTGAAAGTAAAAAAATTTGTATCAACACGTCAGAAATATTCATATATTAGAAGCAACCTTAGACGAAAAAAAAGGCCTCTGATGAAGCCTTCTAAAGGTGAAAGACGGTTTAGGCTGTAAGGTAAATCTTTACGATTTTACTTATAAAAAACTTAGTGTTCCGAGTCGTCAAACAATAGTGATATTTAGTTAAGTAACGGACACGTCATGGACAACGAAATCCAAAAAAAAAAAAACTTAAAGTGTTCAATGTGTAAGCCTATTAATTACCATTAGCCTATTATTACTCGTATTTAAGGAATCGTCTTGTAAAACTATAGAACGAATTCGTCGTTCAGACAATAAGAGATGATGCGATATTTTTTAACACCGAGAACATGAACTTTTCGACAGCTCAAGAAAATTGTATTTCCATTATATAAATAATAAACGTTTGATTTCAATGTTATCAAATTCCTTAACAAAAGAAAATATATTAATTAAACAAGATATTGACGATCCCAACTTATTAATTGTTACATATCCGCGATTAATAACTGCTTCAAAAATGTAGTTGCAGTTGCAGATGACACAGATGTTCTTGTTTTGTTGACAGCTTTAATTCCCTAAAAAATGAATATCTACTTCCTTCAACTTGGGAAAGACAAAAATGAAATTAAAGTTATTTCTTCAAACAGTCTCAATAAATATCCATTTATTTATGCGTTTTATTGCGAAGAAAACCTCCTATTTATACCTACATGCAATGACTGGGTGTGATACAACTTCGTGTTTGCATAATGAAGGTAAATATCGGTATGGAGAACCATACTTGACTTCCATGTTCTAAGATTTATATTTAAAATCATATTCGAAATGAAATATTTCCATAGAAACTACTTCTTTCTACTTATTGCTTCAGGCTTAACCACAGTACTGTGGTCACTAACGTATACCACCTCACGTTTCGCACTCGATGTTCACTGATGATGACAGTCGATGGCACTGCCGAAAAGTCTGGTTTTGCAGAAAACATTGGACTACGGCTTAACAGCCCGGGAAAGAATTTTAACAAAGAACTACTTCTTTGTTGCCGATAACGTAGTACACATAAAAAATTCTCCCCTCCCCCTTCAACAGTAATTTTCATTAATAGAAAATTACCCCCACCTCGTTCACCTAACCTCTTCATTTATACATATTTCATCTACGTTTCTATAGTGGATTATTATGAGCTTCTTATCAGGATACTTTATTTATCAAAATGAAAGTACTTTACTCTTGTTAAAACATAAAACGTTGCTGGTAAACTACCCCTTTCTCTAAACCGATCTTCACCTAAATCAACACACCTTCAGTGCTCTACAATTCAGGAAAGTATGCAAAACAATATTTGATTCTCTTTGAATTTACGTCAGTTATCTTTCGTCAAAAAAAAAATTACCCTTCTTAAAACATAAAATGTTGATGGTAAACTACCTCTTTCCCTTAACCGATCTTCAACAAAATCAACAGACCGTGAGGTCCCTTTAATTCAAAAAGGTATGCAAAAACTTAGTTGATTCTGTTTGAATTTACGGCAGTTATCGTTCGTCATATAAAAAATTACCCTTGTTAAAACAAAATGTTGCAGGTAAACGACCCCTTTCCCTTAACCGATCTTCACCAAAACCAATACGTCTTGAGAACTCTACAATACAGGGCTGTATGCAAAACATTATTTGATTCTGTTTGAATTTCCGGCTGTTATCGTTTGCCATAGAAACAAATTACCCTTGATAAAAAAAAAAAAGTTGGAGGTAAACTACCGCTTTCCCTTAACCGATCTTCACCAAAACGAACAGGTCTTGAAAACTCTACAATTCCGAGCTGTATGCAAAACATTATTTGATTCTGTTTGAATTTGCGGCTGTTATCGTTTGCCATAGAAAAATATCGGTATGGAGAACCATACATGACTTCCATGTTGTAAGATTTTGATTTAAAATCATATTCGAAATGAAATATTTCCATAGAAACTACTTCTTTCTATTGCTTCAGCCTTAACCACAGTACTGAGGTCACTAACGTATACCACCTCACGTTTTCGCACTCGATTTTCACTGATGATGGCAGTCGATGGCACTGCCGAAAGGTCTGGTTTTGCAGAAAACATTGGACTACGACTAAACAGTCCGGGAAGGAATTTCAACAAAGAACTACTTCTTTGTTGCCAATAACGTAGTACACATATAAAAAATTATCCCCTCCCCCTTCAACTATAATTTTCATTAATAGAAAATTACCCCCGCCCCGTTCACCTAACCTCTCCATTTATAGATATTTCAACTACGTTTCTACAGTGGATTATTATGAGCTTCTTATCAGGATACTTTATCAAAATGAAAGTACTTTACTCTTGTTAAAACATAAAACGTTGCAGGTAAACTACCCCTTTCTCTTAACCGATCTTCACCAAAATCAATAGACCTTCAGTCCCCTACAATTCAGGGATGCATGCAAAAAAATATTTGATTCAGTTTGAATGTGCGGCAGTTATCGTTTGTCATGAAAACATTTCTCTTGTTACAACATAACATGTTGCAGGTAAACTACCCCTTTCCCTTAACCCACCTTCACCAAAACCAACAGGTCTTGAGAAGTCTACAATTCAGGACTGTATGCAAAACATTATTTGATTCTGTTTGAATTTGCGGCTGTTATCATTTGCCATAGAAAAATATCGGTATGGAGAACCATACATGACTTCCATATTCTAAGATTTATATTTAAAATCATTTTCGAAATGAAATATTACCATAGAAACTACTTCTTTCTACTTACTGCTTCAGCCTTAACCACAGTACTGTGGTCACTAACGTATACCACCTCACGTTATCGCACTCGATTTTCACTGATGATGGAAGTCGATGGCATTGCCGAAATGTCTGGTTTTGTAGAAAACATTGGACTACGGCCAAATATCCCGGGAAGGAATTTTAACAAAAACTACTTCTTTGTTGCCGATAACGTTGTACACATATATATCAGTGGCGAAGTTACATGGAGGCAATTGAGGCAATGCCTACCCTAACAAATTCTGTAGAATAAAAATTATAAATACGTATGAACTACATAACGTAAAGATTATACATTGTTACTGTGACTGTCAAATTTATTAAACCGAAACGTGCTTTATTGAGCGACCGCTAGATGGTGACAGGTGAGATTCGGCATAGTTCGTTTAAAGCGAATGAGGCAACCTGAACTTGCCTCAGCGTTTTTTGTATACATCGTATGTAAGCAATGTAGTGGTGTGATAGGGAAGTGTAGGGAGGGGGGATTGTCCCGCGCTGTACACATAGAGCGTTGAGGCATGCCTCACTTCTGTGGTCCAAACAGTTAAGTTAAAGCGCCTGTGTTGTTTCTAAGTGTTTATTTTATGCGGTTATTAAAAGTGTCACTGTTATTCCGCTGAACTAACAGATGATCAAGATTGTTATTTGAATTATTTGTAACATTAAACATATATATAGAAACTAACCAAGTATAAAAATTTGAAGTTCAATCAGTTGTATTATTGTGTATGACTAACACAAGGATTGTTCAATAGACACACGTATAGAGCTGTAAAGCATTTTTTATTCAACGATTTTAAAAGAAGTCTCCAATAACATTAAGACATGAGTTCCACTGTTGCGCTAACCTGTAGATTCCCTGCTAGTAAAATTCTTACGGCTGTTTGTGGAACCATTCGGTTACAGCAAACTCTACCTCAGCGTCCGATTTGACCCACCGTCCTTTTGACCCACCGTGAGGCCAGAAATAACGTGAATTGTGTGTTTGTGCCTTACCTGCCTTTTTATTGCCGTATTAAATGAAAAATATTATATTACATTAAAATTAAAAAATTTTAATTTTATTGCCTGGCAACAAAATTATTTTATTTTTAACAATTACCATTGTTTCAAAAAGTTTAAATAAATTTGCAAGTACTTTACTCTTGTTAAAACGTAAAAGGTTGCAGGTAAACTACCCCTTCCCCTTAACCGATCTTCACCAAAATCGAAAGTCCTTGAGACCTCTACAATTCAGGGATGTATGCAAAAAATTATTTGATTCTGTTTGAATTTGCGGCTGTTATCGTTTGCCATAGAAAATACGCTTGATAAAAAAACGGTGCAGGTAAACTACCCCTTCCCCTTAACCGATCTTCACCAAAAACAATAGGTCTTGAGTACTCTACAAATCAGGGCTGTATGCAAAACATTATTTGATTCTGTTTGAATTTGCGGCTGTTATCGTTTGCCATAAGAAATACCCTTGTTAAAACATAAAACGTTACAGGTAAACTACCCCTTTCCCTCAACCGATCTTCACCAAAAACAATAGGTCTTGAGAACTCTACAATTTAGGGCTGTATGCAAATAATCGTTTGATTCTGTTTGAATTTGCGGCTGTTATCGTTTGCCATAGAAAATACCCTTGTTAAAAAAACGTTGCAGGTAAACTACCCCTTCCCCTCAACCGATCTTTACCAAAAACAATAGGTCGCGAGTACTCTACAAATCAGGACTGTATGCAAAAAATTATTTGATTCTGTTTGAATTTGCGGCAGTTATCGTTTGCCATAGAAAATACGCTTGATAAAAAACGTTGCTGGTAAACTACCCCTTCCCCTCAACCGATCTTCACCAAAAACAGTAGGTCTTGAGTACTCTACAAATCAGGGCTGTATGCAGAAACTTATTTGATTCT